>BPLT01000235.1:0-621323 GCA_019656295.1 Rhododendron mucronatum var. ripense
GGGGTCCCCGGTCATTTTGGGGACACCATAATTTTTGACATGACTTTATCATTAGGAGCATAACTAAAATCATTTATAAGCATAACAGAACCCAAACAAGGCATAACTTGGAATATCCAAAAAACCAACCAAGGCGTAACTAAACCCAACCAAGGCATAACAAATAAGTTATGCCTTGCTATGGTTTTGGTTATGCCTTACTATGGTTCTGTTATGCTTATAATGGGTTTTGGTTATACTCATAATGGTTTTGTTATGCCAAAAGATACGGTGTCCCCAAAATGATCGGGGACACCAAAGTCATTCCCTAAATGGATAAAATAATATACACATGGTGAATAGTGCTTAAGTATATTTACCTATTCACTGTTCATGGATAAATTTTACTTAGGTCTTTACCTAACCTGCTGCAATGCTCATTTGAGAGTTTTGCTTAGATAAAATAGTTAAAAAGCTCTTTTATCTCTTCTGATAAATTTGCTCTAAGGTAAGACTTAGAAAGCCTTTTTCAATTTTGCCATATTCTCTAGAAAAAAGTACTAAAAATTTACCCAAACATACAAATTTAAACTTGCTCTTAGGTAAGAATTAGAAAGCCTTTTTCAATTTTGACATATTTTTCTCTAGAAAAAAGTACTAAAAGTTTACCCAAGCATACAAATTTACCCCTTCAACTTTAAAGATGAAACGCTATTCTATTGGTGTGGTGTGGTGTGACGGGACAATATTCTTTTTGACAAAATTGATGGAGTATCATACCTGTGCTTCCATTTCTTTAGCCAAGAAATATGAGCTATATAACTCACGCTGTTAATGCCATGTCACCATCACATGCAACCCAACTCCTCATAAAAAAAACGATTTATAAAGGCACCCCAAAAAGGCTGCCCTTATTTAAATTGAGTTTAGTGTGTCATCTACAGTGCATTCTATCCCTCAGAACTTGGCATTACACGATTTTTTATTTTTTTATCCATGTACAATTGAGATTCTGATTTTTCTGGGACGTAACTCATTTCTTTACAGCTGACCAAGTTTTCCTCACCAACCAACTAATTAAGAGGCGGTAATTGATGAATTAAAAAAAAAAAAAAAAACCAACCAATTGAGTGACAAACAAACCGCCCAAAAGAGGTGTAAAGAGTGGACGTGACTCAGAAAAGATATTCCCATCGTCATCTCAAAGCTGAGAGATTCCCCATCAATGGGACCCCTTGATGGGCTTTCCCTTTCTTCTCATTTCTGTTAACGGTTAACCCTTCACCTCACTCTCTCTCCCTCGCTTTATAATGTCTTGTCTAATTCACGCGCATCTCGACTAATTTTTTGAATCATAAACCACCGTCAGAGCAAATACTCGGCTTGGACTGCCCCAAAAGAGTTTATTGGAAACCATGAAAAGGAAAGGAAAAGAAAAAAAATAAAAGAGAACGAAAATGAGATAGAAAATTTACTATTCATTACATTTAAAATTTTTATTTTTTTCACTCTTTCTCTGCCATGGGGGAAATTTTTTATATTTTTCTGTTTTTTTTTTCCTTCCTTCCTATGGGTTCCAAACAAAGTCTCAAACCTTGAAAAGGAGCAACCCCATCTCTTTCTCTCTCTCGCGCATGTACAGAGCACTATATATATAGAACTTTTTATCTGGGGAGATGGGCATCTCAGGAAAGTCGAGGCGGCTAGAAAAGAATTAGGCAAAGGTAACTGTCCTATTCACCTTTTTCTTCGTTTCTATTCGGTATCCGGGATATTTTTTTTGTGTCTGGTAATCTTGGAGTTTGTGTTCTGGGTTTGATCAATTGTGGGTTATGGGTTTTGTGTGATAGACTAGTGTGAATGATCTGATGCCATTGTTTCGCGTGTACGTAGCTGGAGTGGGTGAAAAGAAGCAAACGGGGAGTGGACAGGGCAAAGTGGAGGTTGCTGCTTTCCTTGAACGAAATGCCTCTCGAAAAAATCATCAACTGCTCCGACGGTTCACCCCGGGTTCTGTTGTCCGAGCCCGGCGGTTCAACTGCCGAGGTTGGTCTCTCTCTCTCCATAGTCATGCGTGCAATGGGGAATTGGGTGTTTGCTGCAGCTTAGCTTTTAGCCTTTTCTTTCGGTACCTGCTTGTTTGGCGCAGCATAGCTTCTGCTTATGGGGTGTAAAGAACAAATTTAATCCAATCATCAAATTTTGATAGTATATTTTTGGATTATCAGCTTGTTTATGTTTTTTTAGATACATTAAAGTTCTTTCTATAACTTTATATGATAATCGGAATTAGTCCAGGTGCTCGTAAGCTGGCCTGGACACCCCGGGATATAAAGAAATACAAGAAATTTGTATGATTATCTATACATAGCATTAACAAGCAGATAATCCAAAAGCTCCATTTTGACGCTTCCGATGTCCAGTTTTACTAGGACCAAATTTTATCATCATCTAAGCTGCAACAAACGTCCATGAATTGGGTCTTTAATGGTGCAAATCATTAGAAATTTAGTTGAATTGCTTGTTTTCATTTCAATATGAGCTGTATGAAGGGGGCATGCCATCATCACCAATGGTAGTGAATGTAAAGCATTGACATTACATGAAAATCCTTAAAATTGATCTAGTCTATCAATTGTAGATCAAAATTGTTTGTTACAAAATTTGGAAGCCCTGTCTCAAGAATGATGGATATGTTGCTTTTATCTACTCAAATGCATGACACAATTGTTTGTTACAGTAGAGATCGCTACATGTATCCTATGCTCCTTAACTTTAAGGGCTTTGGCGACCATATCTGCTCAGGTTCTTCTCAATGGCGGGCAAGTTGTATCTTGGAAGAATGACCGCGGAGAAGAATGGCTTTTTATGAGCAGCAAGGTAAGCTTTATTTCCCTTTAGTGGTTTTTTTTAACTTCAATTGATGGACATTGATCTAGTTTAAGGGCTATGGATGAATCGATATGCTAGAACCTTTTGGTGACAAAAAATATGTAGATTATACATCCACCTATTGTTACCACACCAATATCCTCAACTAAGTTTTTGAGAAACACCGGTTTTGAAAGTTTCCTTTTTCTTGCATTACAATTTTCGCTATTTCTAAAAATATCAATGGAAAGCAAGGAACAATGCATAGAAAATGATTAGTTGCTTAGTAACACAATCGTCACCAGTTCTATAACAGTTTCAAGAGTACTTCACAGAATGGGATCTGAACTCTTGATGGGTTTTGATCGTAGCATAGAAACTGTCATGGGACTTACAAGTTACAATACAAAAAATAATTCCATAGTCCCCATTTCCAAAAATGTCTATTTTGTTTTCAATTTCCAAACCATTGCGTCTTTAACCCAAAGAATTATCTGTTTAACAACAATCTCTTCAATTGTTCCACACTGCAGGCCAATTGGAAATCATCTAAAGCAATCAGGGGAGGTATATCTGTTTGCTTACCACAGGTTGGCTTTGAGGAATCCTCTTAGACATTTATGTTCTTTGCATCACGAAATCATCCATAGGTGGAGAGTATTTTGATTTCCTTTTTTTTTCTTTGCAGTTTGGCAATCTGGGGTCATTGTTCCACCCGTCTCCAAGGAACAAATTGTGGTCAATAGATAGCTGCCCTTCGCCTCGGGATGCAACTAGCAACCGGTCATCTGTAGATCTCCTTTTCAAGCCCACAGAGGAAGATACTAAGATGTGGCAACGTAGGTATGCTCTGCATGGTGTCTGGAGTCTGGAGTCAAGAGAATTACAAGTATGTTGAGGATTGATCAAACTTAATGATGGCTTTGTGCAGCTTTGAATTGCGCCTTCATATTTCCTTGGGCTCAGGCAAGCTAACTTTGGTCCCCCGTCTGAGGAATACTGATAACAAGTCTTTTGCCTTCACGTTTTCTATGTGCAACTACTTATCAGTATCTGACATCAGGTTTTGCAATTTGACCCTTGATTTATTTTTTGTATGGAATGCTGATGATGGAAACTTTTTATATTACAATGTTCCTTTTTCTGATGCTAGGAAGTTCCACCTGGCATGCATACTCTCTATCACTGCATTTTGGAGTCTAAAAATCGGTTATGCTATTGACAGCTCACTAGGTTGTCAATAAAGCAAGAAGAATACAAAAACACATAGTTTCCAATGTACATTAAACACTTTTCAAGGCACTTTAACACATAAAAAACTGTGGTTTTTTTTGTTATTTTTCTGCCTTATTGACAACCCATTGGGTTACTATTAGCATTTTCCCTTAAAAATATTTTGTTGTTAGTTGTTACCCATTTGCGTGAAAGGATGATAACTTATCAAGGCCTGTTTTGTTTGCAGTGAAGTGCGTGTTGAAGGTTTGGAGACACTTGATTACTTCGATAATTTGTTGAAGAGAAAAAGACTTACGGAACAAGCAGATGCAGTTACTTTTGATGGCGAGGTCTCTCTCTCTCTCTCTCTCTCTGGTGGAATTGTGTGCACATGCCTCGTTCATATGCTTATCAATGTGTCCTCTGATTGTGATTGCTCAAGAACCCTTTTTTCCAGAACGAACAACCTCCATTATTGACTCTTCTTTTCTGTTGCAATATTTAGATCTATATGGCCGAATGGATTTTCTGTTAGTTTGACATTATCTAGTACTAAGTAAAAACGAGACTATATCTTCGTGTATGTTGATAGGTTGACAGGGTTTATTTGCATACGCCGGCAAACATTGCAGTGATAGACCATGAGAAGAAGAGAACCTTTGTACTGCACAAGGAAGGCCTTACCGATGCAGGTTCCATATGGCTTTCGAATCTCTAATCGCTTTTGTGCTTCGTTTCCTAGTTCCTTTTGAATGTTTCCCAATACTTGTATCTATCATGTGACACAACACTAATGATTGATCACATTTCATTGCAGTTGTTTGGAATCCTTGGGAAAAAATGGCAAAGGCAATCCCAGATTTAGGGGACCATGATTACAAGAATATGTTGTATGTATGCTCGGCTGCATTTGAAAACCCAATTGTTCTAAAACCTATGGAAGAGTGGAAAGGCCGTCAAGAGCTTTCTGCCGTCTCTTCAAGTTATTGTAGCGGGCAGTTGGATCCTCAAAAGGTTCTTCTCTATGCTAAGCTCGCTCACCCTCAACAATGAACTAAACGAAAGCTTCCTCTCATTACATCCAGTCTCTTCTCCTGTCAAATATTGAACTTAGTTACATCTTCTTCTTGTATTAAAGCCACCCTAGCCATGTTTTACTGAAATGGCTGTGGTTGCTGGAAGTATTTAAGTTTGATGGACCGGAAGATCATATTGGCTGTAAAACTTGGTTATGTACATCTTGGCAATGTTTGCCGCAGACAATTGTAACGAGTAAATGGTATCCTTCACCTGGAAACTAGCATCTTTATGTTCATATTTTCGTTCATTGTTCACGAGAAAGAGAATTGGCTTGTCCAAGTTTCAACTGGTAGATTTGTGATGGGATTTTAGGTATCAAGTCGTAAGTCCAAACTCCACCTAACTGCAACTATCATGCGAGCAGTTGTGCCGCGCCCAAATAGGCCCTTGCATTAGTCCCCTCTGTGGGTACAATCCTCCGGGGACTGGACGGTTCTTTTTGACCTTTTTGGGAATCTTTTCTAGTGGTCCCAGTGCTCCAGTTCTTGTTGAAGACCCAGGACAAGACATGCATGAATCTTTCCAGCTATTTTTTGGAGTACCCAGTTGGCTTCCCCCCTTCAGGTAGCTCCATACATGTTCTGGCCAGTGTTGGTTCCAGCATTATCAGCTTTCAGTTGCAGTTCCAGAGAAGAGATTGGCTTGGCTCTATTCCGCAGTTGTTTGCGAGTCATCAGTTCCGGCCTTCCCTCCATGCTGAAAGCATTTTGTAAATGTTTCCAAAGAAATTGATCCATACTTTGATGATTGTGCCTTTCAACATCAAAATTCACTCTGTGCATGGCCCTAGGACGTTTGACCACCACACACTTTTATGGATTCATACACTTAGTCATATAGTACCTTACGAAATTGAGTGGCGATTAATTGTCATGTCACATGTCCGAGAGGGGTGAGGGGCACTAATAAATTTCCGTGAATGAGGGGGTAAAGTTAAATTTACACCCACGGAAATGTCGGCCATGATAGCAAGTGGGTCCTAAAAAGTGGTCTCAGACTCTCAGTGCCATGATTTCTCTTGTGCTTGATCCAACTGCACAGTATAAAGAGGAAGTGGTTTAAGAAAAAGACAATGCGACTGATGTTGATACTATTAGTCTTGAGAGGTGATTTTTGCACTCCCTTTCTCTTAACCACACTTCCCTTTTGTTTTAGTGTGTATGAAAATTACCAAAAATTTTCTTAGATTTTGTACAAAAATCATTTTTATTAGACAACAACCAATTGGAATATTGAAAGGTGAAAGGGTGTTTTGTTAACTTCGCACACTAAAAACAAAAAAAAGGGAGTGTGGTTAGTAAAAAGGGAATTGCGGAAATTACTCCCTTTTTCTTAGGTAATGTAAAGTCTCTCTTGTCAACTTACGCATATCTTGGACTAACCTCTACAGTTCCTTCTACAATCTTTTCACACGTTATGCTTGTGTGAGGTGACCCTATGAATTGCTGTCAATGAAAATAAAAACTAACACTTTAGGTGGGCACAAACCCCCGAGTCTAAGGCCAAAACCACCAGATAATGTTGATGTTAGTTGGGTGTTAGTTAGGTTCTAAAAGTGATCAAATATAGGTGGGGGTTGATTGGTAGACTCGTGAGTGTCAGAAAAAAAGGAGGAGAAATACTCTAGAGACATTGCCCATGGCCTTCTCTGGATCTTTATTAATTCAAGACTCCTGGCTATGTAAAATGTCTTTGGGCTGAATTTGGATTCTCTCTCTCTCTCTCTCTCTCTCTCTCTCTCTCTCTCTCTCTGCTTTAGTAAGTGTGGACTTGGTGGTAGAGTTGCAGCACATTCCTCAATCTTGATCCTCTCCAGGTAACCTCACAAATCTAAAGTTTTATTTCTGGAACAAATCATCAAAAAGTGTATATTCATTCATGTATGGTGTGAGTTGTCGTGATGCAATTCAAATTATAACCGGCATTAGAGGTATGTGGAGGCTCTAGAATTTACTCCATCTAAGAGTTGCAAGACATGCCGCGCGATCAAAAACAAAAGAGTTACGAGACACAACTGACTCATTGTTGCTCCTCTTTCTATTGATCTTTGCCGGTATGTACACCTCGGCTTTTTAAGCCTGAGTATATAAATTCATTATGTTTCTCGCACAAATGCTTCTGCCTTCTGTTGTTGTTTCTACATTTTTGTGATAGTAATACTCTAACCTGTTACTAATCGTTAGTCCACTATTTTATTTTTGAATGTTCCAACATGTTAGTAGTCTCCCACTTGAAAAATAAAACATCTAAAATTGGTTAGTTTTGAACACCATCCTCATAAATATCCTTCAAATAAGTCAGAAAAAACGGATAACAAAGGAAGTGGCATCTTGATATTTGACTTAATCGCTCTATTAAAAAGTTGAAATCTTCAAAAGGGACTGTTCGTCTCATTAACATTAAGAAACTGGAGGAAGTATCCAAATCACTACTCGATATTCAAGTTCTCAAACTGTGGAAGTAGTTGGATGCTTAATTGCAGGAGAAACAAGAAACTACAGAAACAAGGATGGATAATGAAATAGAGAAGAGCAACAAGCATATGAAAAACTCAATGGAGATCAATATCCCATCCGGGACTGAGATGCCCTCACTCACCTCCCCGCCGCCTACTGGTTCGACAGGATTGGCTAGACAGGGAAGCATTACAAAGAACAACAACTGCCTCTGCTCTCCTACAAACCATGCCGGTTCATTCCGGTGCAGGCTTCACCGTACCCCAACCCCTACCGCCTCGACCCTCACTGGACTCCTACGTACCAAGAGCATCGACTCCTCGGCATCATTGCTCAAGGACTCACACTCCAACAAGGCTAATGACACAACTGCTCATGAACCTAGTGCTACTACTTGAAGCACAGTAGAGGCTCCCTAATTCTTAGATGGGTATTGAAGTGCTTGTTTTGGCCTGTGATCATGTTGTAATTACTTCTATATATATTTCCAGTTTTCGACATTGATGTCTCTTCTTTTTGTTGGCATTCATAGTTTTGTATCGCTTCTCTATCACTTCTTGTAGATTGAATAAATTTCTGTAATGACATTGTAATTGCTCCTTTCTTGTTTTTTGTGTAGTCTGTGCTGGTTGGCGCGGCTGTTCATTTGTTCTGGATGCTTTTCTGTCATGAAATTTCAGCTCTCTGAAGGGAAAAAACAAACACATTACACTATGCATTTGTTTGACTCGTGTCCTTGCATAACAGCACGCATGATAGCATCAATTCGAAGCATGCTCCAAACGAGTTTAGATAGGAAAAACAAGCAATTGTAGAGGACTTCAAATGCAACAAGAGTTTTTCTATGTTTGATCCAATAGAGCAATTGTGTCGCGTGGATTTTTAGTTTTTGTGAAGAACAAAATCAGACTTCTGCAGCTTCTTCAGTGAGTATGCAGAAGACTGTGGCAATGTTTGTATGAGAGTGTTTTAACTTATAACCTATAACTATTACTGAAAACACGTCTATACATGCCCATGCTCTCTCCGAAGTGTAAAAATATGGCTATCTCAGCGTGTAAGATCACCATTGTATGTCTGTGGATAAAATCGATTGGGGGCACACTAGTACGGTAGCATCAATCTCTTAGCAAACAGAAACTTTCACGACCTTTTCAAAACAAGCATATCGAAAACTTTTTGATTGTTTTGTCTCGTTTGGGCAGTAATTAACCCTGCCTTTGTTACAGACTTCCTATGTGCCAATATTCAGCCATCTAATCCTTCCACAGCTTTCCGAGGGGTTTGGTTGCATTTAGATTGTCCAAAATGCTGGACTTCTATTTGATTTGTGTTCAAGGTGTTGTATCATTGGTCATTGAACAAAAGGATCATTGCACGGATTAACTAGGTTTCTTGTTGTGTCACCGCGCACCACAGGACATTTCTGGCGGTTTGCAGAACAAAATATCACGTTTGTTCCTAGTGACAGCGGCAAAAGTGAAAACGAGACTGGACATCCTCAGAGTAGACGAAAGAGGCTTCTCGTTTAGAAAATTAACAAATCTTCCCCGGCCTTTGATTTCAGCGCCGTTTGGATTCTTGACACTCCCAACTCTTCGGCTACTTGTTCTACATCACGTAAGGGATTAGGTAAAGAAATCCTGTGAGTATATTATGTTTATTACAAGGCCACTCACTAAACAATGGGATGTACAGAACATCTTGATTCACTGCTCAACGGTTCCATGCGGTTCTAGTATCAGCGATGCAGTGCACCAAAATTTACAGCTGAATAAAGAAAGCAACCTCAGATTTAACAGAGACGATTACAAAGAAAGTTCCTACTCGGTTTCCACAAAGTGAGGTTCCTCAAGAGATTTTCTCCTCAGGTCTCTCGAAAAACTTGTTCTTATTAGCATAGCCTACAACAACAATCCACACTAACTTTTACTCCCCTAAACCACAAGGCCTAATGCAAGAACAAAATACACCAAAATTACTGACAATTTTTTTCACCTGCAGTTCTATTAATAGACCACAACTTACTCAGCATCCTTTTAGGTCCAGTGGGAAGTGAACAAACGGCCTTGACTTTAGAATTATTTCCAATTTCATTGGTGTAATTGTCTTCCAAATCCTCGTCTTCAGCTAGCTTCATCCTCAAAGTTGCAAGCTTCGATTTTGGCGATTTGAGACCTGTAACGCTCCACTGGTCCTCCGGTGCAACTGCAGTCGCGTTTGTACTTAATGATGATGTGGGTTTTCTTGGGTCACCATTTTGAGCAAAAAGTGCCTTAATGTTGCTAGGAAGCTCAGTTGCTGGACCACCAGCTGTGGCAGTTCTAGCTTGGTCAAAGAAGAGGACTTGAACCACCACCCTCAGTGGGAGTAGCTCGTTTTGAGCTGCATGCGTGCAAGCTTCCATTGATAATTTCTTGCAGTCTAGGATTTTGCACAAACGCTTTCTTTCGCTTTTGTTAAGATCCGGGTGTGCCTGGATATTTTTACGAACGATAAGCGGTGTCACTTTTATATGTTCAAATTCTACATTTTTCAACATGTTCTAGAGTTGAACACCGACAAAATGTAAAAAAGAGCATAAGATTTAGAGACAATTCAATGTGCGACATTGCAAAGTCGGAAAATCAAAATGGCAGCATGTCTGTATGTATATATGTTAATATTGACTTATTTCTTGAACGGCACGAAAATATTTAATTGAATGGCCAAATTTACAATAAGTGGAAGTATGGTAAAAGTCAAGTACCGACAATATCAAAACTAATCATTTACCAAATACATTACCTAACATCAAGTGATTGACACTCGAGCTTGTGAACTAAATTGCGCCAGAAAAATGTTGACCACAGCCTAGTCCTAATTACTACCAAATTACCAATCCCTGAATATGACCGCGATAAGAAGGTCAAGGGAGTAGGTTATCTACTAAAATGACCATGACGAACATCCTAATTTCTAACCTCTGAATTTGTCAAGGGAGAATTTTTTAGAAACCAAGTAGAATCTGAAAGAAATTACCTAATCTTTTAAGAAAAAAGCCATGAAACAAAATTAAGAAGTGATCGAAACATAATTGCGTATGTTACTTACCTTGAGATAAATGTCAATTGCTCTGTATAGATCATCATGTTCGACCCTTGCGAAATCTGGTACAGCCTCAGCCACCGCAATGAACTTGGACAAAGGCAAATTCAGATCTCTTGCTATCTTTTGAAGATACCCATCCACAAGTTTCCCCACCTTAAGTTTTGAGCTATGAGACGCGGAAGAAGACCTTCTACTCTCCTGAAACTCAAATTTGATGTTCTCCGCGGACCTAGACCTCCTTCTCCTCTCAAAACCATCCTTTCCCCTGGTGGGACTAATTGGCGGACTCTGCCCTTGTAACATAAATTGCTCCAATATGGTCAGCACTATATCCACATCATATAGTGTACTATCTTTCGTGGGTATCAACAAGTCACTCACTTTTGCTTCATCTAACTGAATCCCAACTCTCCTAGCCAACTCCATCTTACAAGAAGATGAGGCATTAACTAGATTGGCTGCTTTCAAGAGTTTAAGCAAGAAACTACAGGAAACAGCTCCTCTTTCTGCTGGGAGTAAGCTTATAATTGATTCCAAAAGAAGCCTATGCTTTGATCTTAAATCCCCAACAACCGAATCCGAACCCATGTCCGATTCTAAATCTTTATTGACATTTGAGTCTTTGGGTACATTTGGTAGCCATCTAGACGCATAAATCCTTAACGCATCTCCGATAAGGTTAGAGGGTATATTCCCACCAGATTTGATAGCTATTAGAGTTCTCCAAAAAAGATCAATGCTCAATTCCACTAAATCTTCAGCCCACCACCCTTTAGCCTTATGTCTGTGGCTCTCTCCTCCGTTACAAGACACGTCATCTCTCCCTCTCCGCGAATGACCATGTGACATGTTTACCCTTGAGGGCTGAGCTATGATTTTTGCAGAAATGGCTTCAATGCATCTGCTTGTGATATCGAGGTCCTCGGACAACGAGGGGAATGACTTGGTGCTTTGTAACGTCACGATTGAGTCCTTCCACCCTTGAAGTATACAAGAGTTGAAGAAAACCTCAATTTTGTACATCAGGTTTCCCTTCTCAACATCTTCTGTCATCTGGAGGTACTCGGCAGCGCATCGTGCCGATACTATGTTGTAGGCACTTATTGTGATTGTGATGCCATAGCAAAACTTTGCACACAATTCGAACGCCTCGATTCCACCGGGGAAATCCGGGAGTTGGACTATTTGGTACTGTTGGGAATCAGGGCTTTCGGAGCACAGCCTCTGGAGGCGCAAGCACTTGGAGAGAAGGGGAAACTGCATACCCAAAAACTCAAAACTTGTCAAATTCAAGAAATCGCGAAACATCATCCAAATGAAATGAAATCACTTGTCAAAAGTTATTACCACAACACAAAAGGGTGGAATTTTATGAAAAATGAAAGAGGAAACTGTCAAGCTTCAAAATTTACAAGACATGAACTCAAAATTTGGCAAAACCCGGATACAGTTTTCGTCATCAACTCGATTAATTAAATCGGTCATACCTCTAGAGTCCACTTCTTCCCCAAAAACATCATCCAAATGACTTGAATCACTTGACATCATTAATACAACAAAAGGGAGGAATTTTCAGGAAAAGAAAAACGAGGAGGGAAATTTTACCTTGTGAAGCAAATACCTACTTCCCTTAACTTGAACTATGAGATCACTGGAGACTTCTGAGGAGACTGACCTGCAAGGATTATTAGCAAAGGAAACCCTTTAATTGTTACATTCTTCCTTCATATTATGCATAAATAAACTATCACTCCTACTATACACAGAAAAATTAGGTACTATATATATATATATATATATATATATAAAGTAGAAAATATATTTCCAGTTAACTACTTACCTTACTGAATCAGAAGTGTAGAAAGTATCCGGCCGAGAACCAAGTTTCATAAACTTCATATTAGTCTTTCAATTTCCTCTTTCTTTTCTTTTTTCGGCTAAAAGATAAGCCTGAGAGGAGTAGAACCAGAAGAATCCTACTCCGTGACTGAACAAAGTGAATTTTTAGACCACAGTTAAGAACACTCCCTCGGTAACCCAATAAGACAGAATATCAAACCAACAAAGAGAGGACCTCTGCAGATGGACGGAGAGAGAGAGAGGGGTTTTGTGCGTGTCTGGTTTTTACCTGTGTGTGAGTGTCATATATAAAAACTATAATAGGTCAGAATGACAGATACCCAGAATATCAAGACACTCAAAAATCTGTGTCATCTCAGTCAAATTATAGACCCCATTCGATTTAGACGTACAAACAAAAAATCAAAGGCGCACCAGTCCCATCACCATCATAAATATACCCATATATGCCAATCAATCAAAACTTTATAAAAACCAACCAAAAAGATAAAAATAAATTATAAAAAAAACAGTGGAAGCTCTGTTAACTACCGAGCATTACTCAAAGTAGTAATAGACAGAGTCACAGAAGCAATTTCTCCTTAAAGAAGTCTTGGGATTATGTGATACTGGTTAGCATTTAAAAAATTAGCTGCCAATCATTTGCCGGGAAAAACCAAAAACTGTGCCGTTTTTTGCTGGTGAAAGTTTTGTTTTGGCGACAGTAGAGAAGGAGAGAAATGGGTTCATGCCAGCGTGCAGGGGAATAAGAGAAAGGGAAAGCCCTCGTGCTTATCCTGCGCCCACCTGCTTCCTTCTCTGTCATCATTGCGCTGACCAATTGCAGTATGGCAGCAAACTTAACTAAGGCTCCATTTTGGATTGGGTCTTTAAAAATTAAAGTATTATTTGTAATTTTTAAACTTAAAAATAATAGATTTATTAAAATAAAAACATATACAATATGGATCATATTTAATAAATTTTGATAAGATCTATCAAATCCTGTAAAAAAAAATTTATAAGTCCATTATTTTTATGTTTGAAAATAGGTTCTTATTTTTTAAGTTCTTAGTTAAGAAAGTGGAACAAGTAACTATTTCTCGGTAGCTCAACGAAACTTCCTCGCCTCTTCACATAGAAGGTGAAAGTTCGATTCTCGTTAGGATTGGAAGTGCTTGGTGTAGTGATTGATGTGTTTTGAACTTGCCTACCCACATGCTGCTCAACAGTACCTCTTTCTCATCTCGTTAGAAGTAAGTAGAGATCCATCTGAGTGGGACAAAAAAAAATTAACTATTCCTCTCTAAACTGTTCACCCCGAATTATTTTTGTCAAAGGCTATTTTACGTACACTCAGCATCGTACGCGGCTTTATTGCTAAATTAACTTTGGCAAGCAAAGAAGAGTACAGCGGTCAGCGTCTCTCCGATCCCTTCAAATGGATTGGAGAGAACAATTCCGGTTCAATTTTTTGTTACAATCTCACTTTAATAATTGAGATTGTTCATTTTATTTAGTTCGTTGACGACATTAAGTATATCAAATATAAAGTTTAATGGACATCATCTGGTATGATTTTGGAACAAATTTATTGGGCAAAGAATAAGATTGCAACATTGGAACAAAACTCATTTCTATTATTTTTGCCATATGAATGTGTTTTGAAATCATATCAAACGAAAATCAATCAATTTGATTTGTGGCATGCTTGATGTTCTTAATGAATTCAAAAATATGAACAGTCCTAAACATTAAAATAGGATTGGGGGGAAAAATTCGGGCCTAAATTGGAGATATTTTTCTCTCCAATTCATTTGAAGTGATTGAAGAGGAGTTGGACTCAGTGAGAGACCCAAAAGGTCAACTGCTACGTTGGCTAACTATTTGGCGGTTTTTTGTCGTCATGGAGGTGGAGATATGGTTACTACATGTGGTATGGTGGTGTAAAAGATGGTGATTACGGTGGTTGCGGTGGAAGTTGGTAGTTGGTAGTGTGGCAGTGGTAACTGTAGTAGATGTGTAGTAGTGGTTGTAATGGAGGTGGTGTAGTGGAAGGATGGCGATGGTACCGTGCTGGTGGTGGAGGAAGACAACAATGGTGGATAGTGATACATGTGATGACCCTAGCGACCGGTGGTGTAGTCATGGTAGAGTGAAAAGAAATAGGGTGCGTGCAACAGCAAGAACCTAATGGAATATGGATTATGGAGAGATAGTGTGGTTGGAGTGCGGTGGTGGTGGCAGAGAGATGGGGGTAGTTGTGGAGGGGTGGTGGTAGTGATAGAGGTGGCGGCGGGGGGAGCAGGAGTGATGACATCGAAGTAATGGTGGCAACTTAAGGGAAATGAAGTGCTGGTTGTGGTGGTGGTAATGATGGTAATGGTGGCGACGGTGGTGTGATGGGTGGTGGTAGTGGGAGCTACAGTGGTGACAATGGTGGAAGGGTCGCAGTGGTGAAGGAAGGCACTACAACAAACTTGTCAAAAGTGTTTTTTGTTTTAGTTAGGGGTAGACACAAGTATTGACAAATCCAATCATAATTAAGTAGGTATATATTAAGCTATTTAATTTTTATGAATTCAATCAGAATTAATTTTTAGCCTAAATATTAAGAGACACTCAAAATATTAAATATGATGAAATGTAATGATCAAACCAACTTAATTATTTATCACTTCATACGTTAGTGAGTAAAGAAATGGTTAAGCTAAAAAAATTTAGATCAAACACTTACCGATCTCCCATTGAGATGAATTTGAATGATCGATCTCCTAATTAAAAAATGGGATTAAATAAACGATTATAATTAGTGAAGTTAGAATCGGAATGGGCACACTACACACCCTTAGGTGGACAAAATTGCCAATATACATAACATACATATGTGAATAAATATCAATAGAACTAGAGATTTGTTTGGTCGTTAACTTCAGAACCCTGTAATTAGCTGAAATACGCACGACCCACAATTTACAAGTGGGGAGCTTCTAAAATAAGAGAAATTGTAGCCGGGGCTAAAGGAGACGCCATAAAGAGGAATAGGGCATCGGGGTGCATCACCATCACCTACGGCTTACAATCTAGGAGGTTCGAATCTAAATTCACGTCTCTTTAGAAAAACTCTTGATACGCCTGGGTATACAAATTGGAGATGAGATTTAATTAAAGTTTTTGTCTTTAGACTTATGGCAACAGTCAAATTATTTTTACTAAATAAATTGTTTTTATTCATATATGTGAGTAGAATGACTAGTCTAAAAAAGTAAAAATTCGTAAGAATATGATGATTTTTATCATTTGGTCCATTTAGTTAATTGGGGAAACTACTCTGGGTGTAATGAGAAATTTAGTTGATTGCATTAATTTATAATCACCATTACAATCTACAAATATATGGAGGACCTGATTGAATTTTCCCTTATGTTTGATGCACGTTAATAGTAACTTAAAAAATATTTGCACTCATTCATGGCACAAGGACCATGGATAATAAAGAGATCGAGAAGACGGTGGAATTTTTCATTGTCGGATGGGTAACACGTGGTGTCCGCTCGGCGTATTCGAGTCGTTCATTTTATTTTTAGATGGCTCGGATTTGGAGAGAAAATATTGGGGTGAGAGGAGAGTGAGAATTTCAATCCGAATCTTCAAAAAGTGTATTAGACGGTCCGAATGTATCGAGCGGGTATCACGTGGGATATACACCGGCATCAAAAAATTTCTCGAGAAGAAAGGTTCCATTTCTAATTTAAGTTGGTGTGAAAGAAAAGAAAAAGAAACCGCATTCTTTGATTTTTAAGTGCAACTGATGTTACGATGACGTTGTATGTGGTCGAAAAGCAGCTTTATGTGTTGAATCATGCTACTCCAACTACTAACAAAAATTTAAGCTGGGGGTTAAGTGGGTCATGCCTATCTTTTTTTTTTTCTAACAATCGAATATTTGGATCAGGTTGCGGTCAATTCAATGAATATCGGGATCTTGAAATTAACAATTAGGTAAAATCTTTAGTGGTTTCAATGTAAAATGTTTGGAGTGCGCGAGATTCGAATATGCATCTACATGCAAGACAAACACTTAATATTCTCTTTCTCATATTCAGTTGACCAAACTCCCTAACTCGTGTCTTAGTCTACGAATAGTTTTTTTGTTTTTTGCTTTGGATTCTCTATTTGATGGATATGGAGATAATCTTTTTGATTAAGATCGAGTTAATGATAGTGAGAATGGTTCAAACGAGCGTGAGGGGGGCCCGTTGTGTTTTGATTATTTGTTTGCTCAATAAACCTAGGAAGAGTGATGAACACATCATGATGTTAATTGTGTGGACCTGGAATATTAATTTCCATATCCATGTAAAATATCTCTTTATCATAAGTAACCATAATTGAGTTTATAGAGAGGTATGGTAATTGGTATAAGAGGTTGTCCTTTTCACGGGACAGACAAAGCAATTACATACGTCCATTAGCGCAATTAATACTTAAGATTCGTTTTCAATTCTTACCGGTTAGAATTGATTTTCAATGCGGACTGTCCGAAAACACTTTGGACGGTCGCGATTGAATTTCATAACTTATTCTTTAAGGCGTAAAAAAAAAATTTCTATTGGTACAATATGTTTTCGGTTACAGAGGGTCTAGTAGTCAACTAGTTTTGATTATGTTTTTTTAAGAGGAGACTAGGTAGTTCATCTCAAAGTTAAGTACTCTCTCAGTCCCAAGACTTTTGATATTTTACGTACGAAAATAGTGTCATTTGGCCAAAAATATAATAAGGGTGCTACACTCATGTATGCCATCTTGCCCAATGGCAGTGTTAGAATTTAAATTTGGGAGGGGCTGAAGCTAAAACGAACAAAAATTTCAACGTCAAATTAGTGGAAAGCCGTAATAGCAATGTAAAGTTGAAATACACAATCTCCAATTTCTAATTTTGTTTGTTAGAACATGTAATACTCATCAAAATAAACAAATTCATAGTTTAAAAAACAGGGAAAAAGTTATTACATTTCCAAAAGGGGGGCAGGGAGCTTGGCCCCACCCAATCCCTATATACCTCCGCCACTGATCTTGCCTTTGCCATTCTCATTTCACTCTCTCTCTCTCTCTCTCTCTCTCAAATTATGGGTGTCAGGTGCTATTTGCCATTTTTTTTGAAATGACAACAAATTGTGCCAAATTTAGCAACCGGTGTGGTTGCTCTAAGCAGTTCAATTGGTTTTCATACGATGATCACATGATAATTAGGCCTGCTTGTGGAAATGAAGAGGAATAATTTAGGGAAAGAATACAAGGACTAAAATTTAAAGATTTCATTGGAGTTCATTAGTTCTAATGCCTCTTCAACTTTCTATATAGGTAAGCAAAATATATGCTTGGAATAAATATTTGCTTGCTTTAATAATTGAAACTCTAATCATCCTCTGACATGGTCCATTGTTTTCATAATAAATTTTATTCGATGAGCGATTTATGGATATTCGAATTCAACTAATCATGGAACTCGTGGTGGACTATTTTGCACTAGAGGATGATCGAGAAGGAGTTATAGAGCAGAGGATCTTTCCCATAGTACGTACCCAATTCCCTAAGATTTATGAAATCAAAAGCACAAGTACGAATTTCTGCAACTTGGGGAACTCTAGACATACAGACATTGGTAAGTTGGTGAGTAGGTTTTTTTTTTTTTTGGTGAGTAGCTGTGTGTCATTTTGGGGGTGGAAAGTGAAAACAGAGGTGGTGGGCTGTGGCCTTGGGGGAAATAGTGATGTCTCATGGGAGTGGACCTGATTATTGCAGGAAATTGGGAGCAACACCATCGGGGGAATATGACCCATGGTTAGAATTGGCCCCATCGTTGTCTACCAAAGATCTAGTAAGAGTTCACTGATTCTTGGTTTATCTAGTTGTATCTTTTGACTTTTAAATGGAAGGTTTGGATTTCGAGTTTATGGAAAGACGCCAAACCCTCTTTAATTGTAAAGCTACTAATTTCCTATTAATGTCATACTGATGTATTCAATATTAACACACAAAAAGAAGGAGTAAGAGTTCACGATGGTTTCTCCTATGGCGCCGGCCCCGTTTGATAACAGTGATAGATGGATGAGATTCATAAGGAGATGAGATTAAGATTGAGATTGGTAATGAGATGTGATTGTTAATGAAAAGAGATTGATAATGAGTATGTTTGTTTGGGATGAGATTAGATGATGGAATTATTAATATCATGTTTGTTTGAGATGAGATTAGATGATGAGATTGGATTGATAGAAGAAATTGGTAATGAGAATGAGTTGGAATCGGACTACGAATACCAAGTCTCACGGGGTATTGCTAATACCCCATAAAGGCCGGATTGGACATCCCAACGGACTAATAGTCCAGACCTTTTTTTGTTACCAAACAGAGTATTAATAGTCCCATGGGATTAATATTCCAATCCCAACCCCCAAACCCGTTATCAAACGGGGCCTAAGAGGTTTGTCTATTGCTTAATAAGGACTCAACTATTTCTTCTAAATGGACTTTTAGTTGATGCATATAAGGAGAACGGTCTGTCTCAAAATTTATATTTTGTGGAACTTTTTAGCTCATTTAGTCTGTTTAAACAATAGAGAAAATCCGAAAGTTTGTCTTAAATCAAGCTAAGTATTTATTTATTTATTTTTTTAAGACTTGCGTCAAGTTTTTTTTTTTTTTTTGGAATTAATCATTTTCAATGAAAGTACAATGTAAATAATTATGACCAAAGTTTTGAAAAATCAATAAAGGATTTTTTTGGGGAAAAATGTCTTTCAATTTGTTTTTCTCTAAAATTTTGCTTCAAAGCTTCAATTGATATTTTTATACTTTTCAAATTCAACAGATAAATAAATCATTTAAAAAATATTAACGAAAAAAGAGATTTAGGGGTGCTGGGGAGCCAAAAAAATTTAAACTTGGAATTTTGGATTATATAAATTTTTTTGGATTACAATAAAAAATTGTAATGTGTTTGGATAATTAATTACGTTATAGATTTTGCGGAAAAGTGATGTGCAAATTCGTATTAAGAATTCAAAAAGGTCCTTCAGAAATACTCCATTTTTTAAACTCTGCATTCTCCAATTTATTTCCGAATGTATTTTAGCAAAGGGTGTTGCTAATGGCAAAACTGTTTTTGTTGGTGCCAAAACTATACTAGTGCATATAAACATTGTACATTACACAAGATACAAGGCTTTGATGCACTCCAATTTTGGTACAAACAAAAACAGTTTTATCATTTGTCTTAGGGCTCTGTTAGGAAAAAAATTTATTTTGTTTTTAATATTTTTTGAAACAGATACCATTGTTTTACTGTTTTTGTGTACAAAATACATAATCAATTCCACTAATTTACGGAAAATCTAGAAACACAAAAATTGTATTTTCATTTGTTTTGAAAACACTATCGGCAACCCAAAAAACAAATAAACAAAAACTATTATGGTCACCAAACATATGTTCTGTATTTATTTTTGAATAAATAAATAAATAAAAACTCATTTCTTATGTTTCATGAACGAAAAACTGACAATTTTATTAAACGGAGCCGAATAACAAATTACATTCTACAGTAATTCGCTCACGAACACTCCAAAATGCAAAAAGTAGAAGACATATATAAAATGTGTGGGAAGTGCGTCGGTTTGTATAGGTTGGTATTCCATTTGGGATTGGGATTGGGATTGGGATTGGGATTGCTGTCCACTACCGTTTACTGGACTGGGAGTAGTCCCTATCCTATCCTCTGCTACCCAACGGGGTGGCCAATCGACACGTGGGACCCTCTACTCTCCTATCTTGTCTCTCTCTCTCTCTCTCTCTCTCTCTCTCATACTCACACCCCACTGGAAGGAAAAGAAAGCCTGGAACAGAGTGTGGAATGGGATGGGACTGGAAGGCCTGGAACAGAGTGGGCGGGGCATCTCCAAAACCACTTTAGCTGGACATACGTAAAAACGGCCTACCCAATTTCCATGTAGTAGTGCTGCCAAGCCGGGGTGTTCTGCCAAGTGA
The DNA here is from genome assembly GCA_019656295.1 of Rhododendron mucronatum var. ripense. Taxonomy (NCBI): domain Eukaryota; kingdom Viridiplantae; phylum Streptophyta; class Magnoliopsida; order Ericales; family Ericaceae; genus Rhododendron; species Rhododendron mucronatum. Next base: position 20,580 of record BPLT01000235.1, read on the forward strand.
TCGTTTCAGCCGTTTATCTCGATAATTGACGGCACGGATTTTAATTTGAGCAACAAATGATTCAAATTTTTGGACGCTCAAATTTGATCCGAACCGTCTGTGACGAGATAAATGACCACTGTAAATTGAATATGGAGAAATAGTCCCTCCTGAATGACCTAAGAAGCTGCCATCTATCGTTTGAATTGGACATGTTTGGGCCTGAAGATGTGATACGTGTCACATGTATCCAAACTACTTCATTTTATTTATGAAGACTGGAATTTGATTGTAAACGTTGATTGCAAACCTAACTCCCCTGATGGTTGGCGCGTGGCCTTTTGAATCGGTCACGAGCTCAAGTGTTTCTTACTTTTCAGGGCCTATTTCCTGATTTTTTTTTTTTTCTCGGCAAAAGTTAGCATTGTTAAACCTATTCCTTGATTTTGCTCATCTCATTAACCATCTTTGACCAGAACTTGCTCCCATTAAATGCAATAAGCCACTGGGTATTCATGATCTGGTTCTCGTGTATTTTATCCTTATAATGTTTAAAATTAAGAAAACGTAGGGAAAATTCCCTAGATGTGCCCGTGCAGATTCGCCTGTGAATGCAATCACATCCTGAATATTTTCAACAATCCTGAAATGTAGTAGTTTGTTGCCTAGTAGAAGGGTTGGGTAGATCTGGTGTACCATTGTCATATTACAGTTTGTTTCTCAATCATTCATCTTTTCGCACTTAGAATTGATAGATTTTTGATTTTTTTTTTTCGACAATGAGCCAAATTTCCTTGATTTTGACTTTTTACCGACCATAAATCTGACCCCACTTGTCACATGACACTCAATTATTGGCTTATTATAGAAATGTCGAACATGGGTATAAGAGCAAGTACACTAGATGAGCTTAAATGCATTTTTTGTTATTTTACCTAAGAGAAACATAGGAAAACAGTTTGCACCAGATGAGATAAAAGAGAAGCCAAAATGAATTTATAAACAGTTGTACTCTATTTTTACCTATGCACTATTCATACTCCTTTCTTTTTTTATTGTTTCTTTCTCTCTCCTCCCTCCTTTCTCCTCTCTTTAAACAATAAAGATAATAGAAAATGAATGAAAAAATATATATTTTAATTGGTGTTAGGTAAAATAGATAGTATTGGTGTAGTGCTGAGAGAGATGTGAGTAAATAAAATGAAAAAGTGCATTGTTGACTAACATTTTTACATTTTCATTGATGTACATGCTCTAAACAGCTAGAAAGTGTACTGATAATATGACTAGAGTCTTGACCACCCCTTCCCACCCCCCCCCCCCCCCCTAAGATCAATAATTTTAGTTAAGTAAACTTGAAATTCTTGTCAAACGCACGAAAGGACAAAGTGTCTATCATTTGACTACTATGCACTTAACTCGCGTCTTGACCACCCCATTAGTTGAAGTGGACAGAGGTTCTGAACGCATTATTATCCTGCCAATATTGCAAACTGGATCACCTGTTGATAAACTTCTTCATGGATAATGCTCCAGGAATTGGCTTCTGGTACAGAAACTGATGGTAACGCATACCTATTAGTAATTGAAAGTATATTAATTCAGCCTCCAAAGTAAAGTTGACTTTGTTAAGATCAGTGGCACTACTTGATTGTGAACCCTACAAAAAAATTCCATAATCCAGTGAGTTTTGTCCACTTTTACCAATTTATTACTGTTGAAAGGTCAATGGTGCACGTTTAAATGGAATCACAAGGGAAATGAAAAGTAACAGGAATAATTCTTTTGTGAGGACATGAATCACATGCATTTTCGCACTTGATTATTTTTTTTATCAGCAATTAAGCTGGATTCATTCTTGAGTCCTACACTGATTATATATCAAGAGACACACGTTTCTCCAAAACAAAAAAAAATAATAACGCAAATAAGATTCTGTAGGTAGTACTATATATTATATTTGGTTTTGGAGAGGGACGAGGTTGTGTACTTAATTATAATGTTGCCGCCGTTTAATTTTATTTCGCACTCACGAACTAAAAGCAATAAAGTATAGAAACCTTTAAATTTTAGGAGCTTTTTCGACACTTAGAAATAGGAATTTTCTAGGTTTTTCTTCAAGTAAAGGGATTTGCATGGGCCAATTTCATACTAATTAACTTTTTTCTAAACTAACTTTAAAAAAATTGCTACAAATAGTTAGAATATTCGAAGTTTTTACCATGCACATATGTAGTTTTCTAGGGGCCCAGGCACCTCCTGACATGGTCGGAGCCACTAATAGACACTTACTTACCCTACTTTCTTTGATTCCTCGATACGAAATATCATATTTTGCATTCAGTATATATTTAATTTGCTTTTTCGACCGCATAATATAATTCCTTGTTTGTCTCAAACTGTTGTTGTTTTACCTTTTTATCCTGTGTATAAAAAATTCTTGCTCTGCCCTTGCCTCCAGGCACCTCTCCCATAATTTTCATAATATAATTCCTTGTTTGTCTCAAACTTGAAAACTACGCATGGGAATATTTGGAATCTTGATATGAAAATTATACTACCTACGTCTTTTTGAAGTGGGCTATCTTTGTGGACGACGGGAGTTTGTCCATTTTTACCCTTACCCACCCTTTTGCTTTTGTCAAAGATTCCCGAGCAACTGGCAGTGACATGAAGGGACAGAATTGCCTATCACCTTTCAATCTTCGTTTGTTCTTGACTCTCGTTAAAGTTTGTTTCTTTTTGAATGGGATCGATTGGGTAAAGCTTAAAGACAAGGGGGTTCATGTTTAATGTGCACGATTAGTACTAATGCCGACCTAATCCAATCATTATGGGCTGGCATTTACTACTTCATGTCCCCCCCTTTTGACGTGAATGGGTCTATGGCGCGCTTTTTCTATGATTTGCCCAACTTCTTACCTAAACTTTTCACTGTTTCGTATTAGTAAGTTTTTATAACCAGACGACTCATCCAGTTTGTGTGCATCTTGACTAATTTCGAGACTTTAAAATTAACGATCGAACAAATTCTCCACTAGCCACAATGTTTGGAATATTTAGTTTTTGTGAGATTCGAACATACGATCTCGTGAAGAACTTACACTTATTTACTTTTTCATATCCACTTGACCAAACCCCATGACCTTGTTCGGTTAAGGGTTTTGGATTTTGGATTTTAATCATTATCTTATTTCTCTCTCAACTCATTACTCATATCTCCAATCATTACTCTCATTTTCTCTCTATCTCTCTCCAATCATTATTCATATTTTCAATTATTACTCTATTTCTCTTTACACTCATTACCTGCAAATCCAAAATCCCAAAACAAACGAGGTGGTTTAACGTTTTCACTGTCTCCAATCACTACTCTAATTTTTCTGCCTATCTTTCTCCAATCATCACCTCTATTTTCAATTATTACTTTATTTCTTTCTATACTCATTACCTACAAATCCAAATCCAAAATCCCAAAACAAACGAGGTGGTTTAAAGTTTTCATTGTCTCCAATTATTACTCTTATTTTTCTCTCTATCTCTCTCTAATTATTATCCATATTTTCAAGTATTACTCTATTTCTCTCTACACTCATTACCTACAAATCCAAATCTAAAATCCCAAAACAAACGAGGTGGTTTACAGTTTAAAGTTCACTATTTTGCCAGAGGAAAGCTCATATTATAGCCAAACTCCCTCCATTCGTGTTTGTTGGTCCATTTTCGGTATTTGTGTCATGATTTAAATCGTCTATGTCTTTCGTTATGAATTTTGTATAATATAAATAATTGAGATCTATTAAATAAGATCCATATTACATATTTAATTACACGTTTTTGTGTAATTACCAGAAGGGCCAAGGTAGCTCAAGAGGATTCAGGTTTTGTGGATCCCATTTTCAGGTTTACTCCCACGTATCTAAGCAACTTGCTTGAGAATGGGCTCTCGTCCAGTTTTCATCCTTCAAGATCGATTTAGGCTCCGTTTGTTTCGAAGTAAAATGTTTTCCATGTAAAATATTTTTTCAAAAAACAAACTTCAAACTTTTATTTTTCGGTGTTTGATTAGCACTTGAAAAATACTTTTAGAAAAAAAAAACAAAATAGTGTAGAGGGAGAGATGAGGCTTAAACAGTGAAGAGATCTGAGAATATTAAAATTGAACGTGGGTTAGGATTCACGATTGAGGAAACTAAGCAGTGAAAATTGCAGTAAGAGGCAACGGGTTCATTTCAAGACATAACTTACGGAAAATTTAAGGGTAAGTCATTTTCATCCAATTAATGAAAAATGTTTTAAATGTAAAATGTTTTTTTCATTTTTTACACAACCAAACACCGGAAAATAGGTAAAATATTTTGCCGGAAAATATTTTACCCCCAAACAAACGGAGCCTTGGTTTTGAACCATGTTAAACCTTTTTTTTATTTGCCATATTAAACCAATTATTTCGGGCGATGATCTAGACAGTTTATTTTTTAGTTTTTGTATTGGGGCTTATTTCTAGTTCTTGTGCAAAATTTCAGCAATACGAATAAATTAGCTTAATAAAAAATCAATACATGTAGGAAAAAAAATCGAATTAGTGCAAGTAAAAGCGTATGGTTTAACTTTAAACTCATATTTATTATCTATTTTTTTCTTGCGCTTACAAGATTTGTCTACATATTTATCGATGTCGATCTTATTAATTTGATTTTTCATACTCAGGAATTTTTATTTTTTTTAGCAAAATACGAATGAACAATTAATTATTAAAACACATCATTAACTGTCATTTTCCCCTTGGATTATCTTTACTTATCCAGAATGTACATTCTGTGGCCCAAAAGGCCTAAACTGGATGGGACTACAAGGTTGGAAACTAGACAAAAGCCAATTCCCCCTACTTGAGCAATATGGGGCCAGTCCTGGATGATTTGGTTGGAAAATTAAGATTTTCTTGTTTCTTGAATTCATTAATTAGGTAACCTGTGCAAAAAATCATGTCAATGAGACATTTAACCCCTGAATGTGACAGCTAAAAGCCTAAAACAAAAACGGAAATAAATTAGGATTGTGATTTTGGCACTCTAAAAATTGATGGAGGGGCTTCAAAATAGTGCTGTGTAGATACACAAAATGACGGCATTTTGGAGCCATTCTATCAATTTTTAAAGTGCTAAAATCAATTACCATAAAATAATTGTATACAAAGTTTTTTTTAAAATAAACGCATTTATTTTTGTTGAAAACTTATTGGGTCTAGTTAATTTTGTATTCATTAAGTGAATGTTTTTTCTTTTTGTGGATACGTAAGAATAATTTAGTGCCGATGTTATTGAAAATAAAAATTTGGATATAAAAAATACAAAATGTGGGTACATTTTTTCAACTCAAGGGGTTTGCTTCAATCCCTTTGGTATATGGAGTAGTACCCACATGTAGTTTATTTTCAAAATTATGCTAGACATTCAATTCTTTCTACTTAAACATGTTGTGATCTTTCAACTATTGACATTCAACCGATCTTATTGTTTGCATGAACCATCAACTCGATAAGTCTAATAAAATAAACAACTTCAATCGAATCATAAAGTGGGCTTCATTCAGCATCACACTCCTACTCTGATCCGAGTTCGAAATGGTCTTCAATTTGCTCATAATTTAGGGAAACATTAGTCTCACCTGTCTTAAAATTAAGTAATTACATTATTTATCATTGAATACACTAATCTGAAAGAAAGAAAAACTCTTATTAGGACTAGTTTAGATGGACCGCATTTCCAACCTCAAAGCAACCCTCGATTATATGGGTTCGGTTCGATACTTCGGTTTGATTTGAAAAATCTAGAATGGACTAAAATTTGCTCGACTTTAGATTGTCGACGGTCAACCTTAATCAAATCCACCCTTTAAATAAAGGCAGTTTCGTGGTGATCTCGACCATCTTTTTACTTCTTTTTTTTCGGTCAAACGGGAAATTTCCTATCTTTTTACTATTGGCAAAAGGTTATCTTCATCATCATCATTATTTAAGTTTGAAGATACAGTAAAATTTAGAGCTAAACCCAAAGTTGAGATAAACTCAAGCGTGACGGCAGCAATATGTCTTTGATGAATGACGGATTTGATACGTCCGTCTCATCAGAGGGACTCTGATCATTTCTGTGCCTTTTCGTGCTTAAAGTTCATTTTTGAATCATTACGATGTTGATTTTTGACAAATTGTATGTTTTTAACTAGTTTGGAAAGGCAATGGAGAGAAACTAGACACATGCACGTACTGTTTAAGATTATAAAGAGAAACGATTCTGATCAGTCAAAGGCAAGGGGCTGCTTAACTACTGTCCAAATAGGTAAAGTAATCTACTTTTGTTTGCGGAAAATGGTGATCCTAGTCACATTTATACATATGGCCAAGAATCTACATCCGATTCCCATGGATCTTGCTTAAAGCATAAAGAATACCTATACATAAAGCATACCTAGCTCTATATATATATATATATATATATATATATATGGGTTTTGAGAGTTTTAAAGCAATTTTGAAAAACCACGGCCGTCTTGCTTTTTTACTTGGGGGGAGGTGCCTCTCTCGCTCCTCCCCTGGGCTCCTCCTCCTCCTCCATCCGCTCTCTTCTTTCCTCCCCCTCTTTCCTATAATTTTTTTTTCTTTTCGTTTTCTCCTTTCTCGGATATGACCTTCTTTGTTAGGCGGGCTCCGTCGTCACTAGAGTCGTTTGTCCACATGTAATTCGTTGCCGAAACCCTTGTGGCAGCAGTGGTGGAGGCAGTAAGGATTGCGATCCGGTCGTCAGTTTTTGGGTGGCTGAATTTAGAGCAAGATCTGGGGGAGTTTTATCTCTCATTGTGAGAGTAATAAAGTTCGCTTTTGGGCGATTTGTTTACTGTTCGGACTCGAAAAGATTAATATGCATCTATTGATGGTTTGCTAGAAATTCATTAGTGTGTTTATTAGTACATACAAATGTCTTCTTATGTCTCAAATTTTTTTTTCTAGCAATGTAGGATGTATACTTGAGTTTGTAAATTGATTTTCTTACTACATGTATATAAATGTCTGCGTACATAAAATTACTCGATCAGTACAATGTAGATCGAGTAGTATTTCTAGCTAGGAGTGATCATCATAACGGGCCGGGTCTCATCGAATTATCGAAAGGAACGGTTCACAATTGTTGTTCATCACTAGAAATTAAAGGAGAGAAAGCATTGATGGGATTTGGGAATCATGCCTTTGGCTCTTTGTTGTCAAGAAAAAGTATGGAATGGTCATGAGCTTTTTCTATTCTTTCGGTTAAGATTTCATGTTAGTTACGTGCTCTGAATATGCAGTTGACAATTAAAGGCTTGTAGTTTTCATTTCCACAATTGGGAGATTTCACTCATCACGAATAACCTAAAAAGCAAAAGGCGTAGTACACATCATCATGATTAATATATTCTTGTTGGATCACTCCGGACCGGCCAACCAAACGGGTGTAAAATTAATGCTGCTAATTAACCATCAAGTATTCACCACCCAGGTGTCCCAGCTTTATTCCTACTTCCTAGGTACAAAATCTAGTCTCCATATTTTGTTCACAGACTACATATTCGAAGCTCTCCAAGTACCATGTTTACTCAATACCCTTAATAAATCATGTAGCGATAAATTTTGCGGATGTGCCGGCAACAATTATTGTTTTAGAGTTATTGAGAGATGTAAAGTGACCTAAATGCATTACAGTAATTCAATACCTGAAAGTACCTTCATACCATGAAAGCAAACCCCATGGTAGCTTGAAAGTAACTAATAACTCATCTTATTCGCCTCAACATTTTGTGGGGCTTGCTTCAGCTAGAGATCAAAATAGGTTGACCCAACTCATTTATGCTCGCGCCCACTAGTTGTTTTTGGTGCATCATTTTGGCCCTTTGAGTCAAACTTAAGCTCAGCACTATTCAAGGAGATGTCATGGTTCGTCTTGTACATACATAATGTTGGTATATTCTAAGAGTTTGGACCCTCTCCAATCCTCATTTTGGATTGGAGTCACTGGACCAAACTGTTCCATTCCCTTATTCTCAAACGACCACTACCATTTATCACAAATATATAGTGAATTAAATCAATTGGACTCGAGGACGGAGATACAATGGGTCAAGTTTTTACTACGTTTCGTGAAGACCCACAATTTTAATGAAATTGCCCCAAGTATGAATCAATCCTACTATAACTATAAATTTGCCCTCTTTTCAACAATGAATTTAATGTCGTTGACCATAACTCAACAAGTGTCAATACTACTCATTCAATGTTAAAGAAGTTGGAATTTCAATTAACAATACACATTGCAAACTTCTATGCATATTCCTATACAAGGGCTTTCAATCGCCAATATTTTTCTAGTAGCAATACATGTTCAATACATATCAGTACGTTCCTAAATATTGATGCACAACTATATATTTTGGCTCCACCCCCCTGAATTTGGATTGGGGCTCCATTTTTGCCATAGGGTTGGGTGAGCATCTCAACCGTCTATCTTAATGGTTCGGATTTAAAACAAACTCTTCCATTGAAGAGTTATTTTCTTCCGTGGACGAGGTTTTTTTTTTCTTCTTAAATCCAAACCGTTGAAAACACTTTTGAATGACTGAAATTGCTCACTACAATACTTAAGCCCCTTTTTTCCTCTCGTTCTCTTCTCTCTCTAGAACCTCTCTTGCTTAGGGTTTCAAGGGGGGGGGGGGGGGGGGGGTGGGGGGGGGGGGGGGGAGGCTGAGATCTGTGAGTCTCCCCTCTCTCAGTGCGGTTTCTCCTCCTATTTTTTAGGTTTTCCTCTATTTTTCCTCTTGTTTTGTGATCTGGTTTTTCCACCACTAAACCCACAGGGTCCTCCACCTAACCCAATCCCGCCACTGCCTTTGTCGACTCCACCAGATGATGCCGAACCACCAATATCACCTCACCCTCCGACGCCTTCATCATCTCCCCCAGATCTGTTCGCTACCGGCTCCGCCAGCTCTCAATCCTCATTTTGGATTGGAGTCACTAGACCAAACTGTTCCATTCCCTTATTCTCAAACGACCACTACCATTTATCACAAATATATAGTGAATTAAATCAATTGGACTCGAGGACGGAGATACAATGGGTCAAGTTTTTACTACGTTTCGTGAAGACCCACAATTTTAATGAAATTGCCCCAAGTATGAATCAATCCTACTATAACTATAAATTTGCCCTCTTTTCAACAATGAATTTAATGTCGTTGACCATAACTCAACAAGTGTCAATACTACTCATTCAATGTTAAAGAAGTTGGAATTTCAATTAACAATACACATTGCAAACTTCTATGCATATTCCTATACAAGGGCTTTCAATCGCCAATATTTTTCTAGTAGCAATACATGTTCAATACATATCAGTACGTTCCTAAATATTGATGCACAACTATATATTTTGGCTCCACCCCCCTGAATTTGGATTGGGGCTCCATTTTTGCCATAGGGTTGGGTGAGCATCTCAACCGTCTATCTTAATGGTTCGGATTTAAAACAAACTCTTCCATTGAAGAGTTATTTTCTTCCGTGGACGAGGTTTTTTTTTTCTTCTTAAATCCAAACCGTTGAAAACACTTTTGAATGACTGAAATTGCTCACTACAATACTTAAGCCCCTTTTTTCCTCTCGTTCTCTTCTCTCTCTAGAACCTCTCTTGCTTAGGGTTTCAAGGGGGGGGGGGGGGGGGGGGGGGGAGGCTGAGATCTGTGAGTCTCCCCCCTCTCAGTGCGGTTTCTCCTCCTATTTTTTAGGTTTTCCTCTATTTTTCCTCTTGTTTTGTGATCTGGTTTTTTCCACCACTAAACCCACAGGGTCCTCCACCTAACCCAATCCCGCCACTGCCTTTGTCGACTCCACCAGATGATGCCGAACCACCAATATCACCTCACCCTCCGACGCCTTCATCATCTCCCCCAGATCTGTTCGCTACCGGCTCCGCCAGCTCTCAATCCTCATTTTGGATTGGAGTCACTAGACCAAACTGTTCCATTCCCTTATTCTCAAACGACCACTACCATTTATCACAAATATATAGTGAATTAAATCAATTGGACTCGAGGACGGAGATACAATGGGTCAAGTTTTTACTACGTTTCGTGAAGACCCACAATTTTAATGAAATTGCCCCAAGTATGAATCAATCCTACTATAACTATAAATTTGCCCTCTTTTCAACAATGAATTTAATGTCGTTGACCATAACTCAACAAGTGTCAATACTACTCATTCAATGTTAAAGAAGTTGGAATTTCAATTAACAATACACATTGCAAACTTCTATGCATATTCCTATACAAGGGCTTTCAATCGCCAATATTTTTCTAGTAGCAATACATGTTCAATACATATCAGTACGTTCCTAAATATTGATGCACAACTATATATTTTGGCTCCACCCCCCTGAATTTGGATTGGGGCTCCATTTTTGCCATAGGGTTGGGTGAGCATCTCAACCGTCTATCTTAATGGTTCGGATTTAAAACAAACTCTTCCATTAAAGAGTAATTTTCTTCCGTGGACGAGGTTTTTTTTTTCTTCTTAAATCCAAACCGTTGAAAACACTTTTGAATGACTGAAATTGCTCACTACAATACTTAAGCCCCTTTTTTCCTCTCGTTCTCTTCTCTCTCTAGAACCTCTCTTGCTTAGGGTTTCAAGGGGGGGGGGGGGGGGGGGGGGGGGGGGGGGGGGGGGGGGCTGAGATCTGTGAGTCTCCCCCCTCTCAGTGCGGTTTCTCCTCCTATTTTTTAGGTTTTCCTCTATTTTTCCTCTTGTTTTGTGATCTGGTTTTTCCACCACTAAACCCACAGGGTCCTCCACCTAACCCAATCCCGCCACTGCCTTTGTCGACTCCACCAGATGATGCCGAACCACCAATATCACCTCACCCTCCGACGCCTTCATCATCTCCCCAAGATCTATTCGCTACCGGCTCCGCCAGCTCTCTGCCTCGCCGCCACTCTCCGCCGGCTGCACCATCTCCGCCTCGCCCAAGCTCGCCATCGTTCACCGCCGCGCCGCTTCACCCAGCCCCGTCAACGTTCACGGCCGCACCGCATCACCCAGCCCTGTCACCGTCTCCCGTCGTGCCGCCTATTCCATTTTCCTCCATCAGTTACCCTCTCCGCCGTCGCCTTGGATCGCCTCTCACCTCCTGCCAGTCACCGACCTATTTTTCGTAAGCCCCCTTGCTCATCCTTGCGCTACTACAATTCTGTGCCTTTTGCCGCCCTCAGACTCCTCTGGATTCCGTCGGCGAGATCTGTAGTTGGTGTACGGCGGGGCTTCGGTGGCCCTCGGGCTTTTAGCTGTTTATTCAATTTTAATTGTACTAACAGGTTGTGTACTGATTTGGTGTTGTTTGTTGGTCCCTGCGCGGACCGTTCGTCGCCCGCTAAGGGTTTGGTCTACTGTATTTCAGAGATTTCTATCCAGTCCCCATGGATACCCCGGCTGTTGAGGTTTCTACCGAACTTAGGGCTCCGGACTTGGTTCTTGTTCCAACCTTTGGACTGTTTCTTTGTTTCAATGAAAGCCTTTGAGGCATAGTTTTTCGGTTCAAAAAAAAAAAAAATTGCTCACTACAGCCCTTACTACAGGGTCTCCGGATCCATATGACAATGGATGTAACTTACTTGCTTGGTGTCCAGAAGATGTTGCTGGTTAGCTAGCACTACTGAGATATATTTGCTGCTGGATCAGTGGCCAAATATATATGGACAAGACTTGTTTGTCACACATTAAATTATGCCCTCCTGAAATTCTGTCCCCACAAGACACACACCATCAGTACACGTGAAGTTGGTCTCTCTCGATCTTAAAATTCTCCTCCTCTGTTATGGAGTACTCACTTTCATATACAGCATTACACAGTTAACCCACAAGTAAAGTTAAGAGGCAGATGCATGGCCTGTTGGTGAGGGAACAATAGTGATAAAAACCAAGATCCCATTCCTACCAAAGGATATATATATATACTACTATACTCCAGTTGAGATGAGCTACCTGGACCCAATGGGTTCGATTTTTTTCAACGACAAAAAAATTTCATTAATTTTAAAATTGTTACAAGATCCAATGGGTCCGTAACATCGGATCTTCGACACACAACACGAGTGATTGAGGCACCCTCTAGTTTTTCCAAAATAAGCCCCAGGCAGGGGCTTATTTCGTTTTGTCCTTATTTAAAATTTTTTTCGCATTTGTTACTTTTGCGTCAAAATTTGGAGGATTGTAAGTTTGTCTCGACAAGAAATCGGAAAAGTAAAAATTATGACTTTTATCCAAATTTTTTTTTTGGAAATATCCAGCTTTTAGCACTTTTAGCCCAAAACAAAACTGAGCTAAAAGTGTTTAAAACATGAATATTTCCAAAAAAAATTTGGGTAAAAATAATAATTTTTTACTTTTCCAATTCCTCTCAATTAAACGAACTAATAATAATTGACAAAAATTTGATGCACAACTAACAAATGCAAAAAATATATGAATAAGAACAAAACGGAAAAAAAGCCTCAGTTTTATTTTGAGAAACTACGCCTGAACTTGGGGGTGACACCAAAAAAATCAATACTCTCCCACTTTTTAAACAGAAGGGAAAATTTCACGCAGGCACCCGACCTTTCACACAAATCACACATAAACACCTGACCTTTCTTAAATTTCATATAAACACCTGAGCTTTTTAAAAACTCATCAATTCAACACCTGACCTTTATTAAATTTCATATCAACACCTGACCTTTCTAAAAACTCATCAATTCGACACCTACCGTTACCCTTCCATCTAAAACCAAACGGAAAAAAAGTTAAGTGCTCCGATTTTTTACTTGTTTGAAATAGTGCTAAGATCTTATTTTTCTGATCATTTTATTTTATCTTAAAGAATCATAATTAATTTTTGACTCTAAAGCTCTTGTTAATCAGCCCTAAGAAAGTCGTATAATCAAATATCTCTTAGGGCTAACTAACGAGAGCTTTAGAATCAAAAATTAATTATGATTCTTTAAGATAAAATAAAATGATCAGAAAAATAAGATATTAGCTTTGGTTTAAATGGACTGAAAATTGGAGCAATTAATTTTTCAACAATGTATAAATCGTTTATATATTAAAAAATATGGTTAAAAAATTAAGTGCTCCAATTTTCAATCCGTTTAAACCGGTGCGATGATCTTATTTCTCTGATTATGTTATCCTAAAGAATCATAATTAATTTTTTACCCTAAAACTCTCATTAGTTAGCCCTAAGAAAGTCGTATAATCAAATATCTCTTAGGGCTAACTAACGAGAGCCTTAGAATCAAAAATTAATTATGATTCTTTAGGATAAAATGATCAAAAAAATAAGATCTTCGCATTGGTTTAAATGGATTGAAAATTGGAGCAATTAATTTTTCAACCATGTATAAATCGTTTATATAGTAAAAAATATGGCTAAAAAAATTAAGTGCTCCAATTTTCAATCTGTTTAAACCGGTGTGAAGATCTTATATCTCTAATCATTTTATCCTAAAGAATCATAATTAATTTTTGACTTTAAGGCTCTCATTAGTTAGCCCTAAGAGATATTTGATTCTACGATTTTCTTAGGACTAATTAACGAGAGTTTTAGAGTAAAAAATTAATTATGATTCTTTAGGATAAAATGATCAGAAAAATAAGATTTTCGCACTATTTCAAACAAGTAAAAAATCGGAGCACTTAACTTTTTTTCCGTTTGATTTTAGACAAAGTGGTGACGTCAGGTGTTGAATTGATGAATTTTTAGAAAGCTCAAGTGCTTATATGAAATTTAATAAAGGTCAGGTGTTGAATTGATGAGTTTTTAGAAAGGTTAGGTGTTTATATGAAATTTAAGAAAGGTCAAGTGTTTATGTGCGATTTATGTGAAAGGTCGGGTGCCTGCGTGAAATTTTCCCTAAAAAGAATGTCCGGTTGAATTTTTCATTGGGTCTGATTCAACAACAAAAATGTGAGGGCTCTCATTCAAGTAGAGGTGTCAAACGGGCCATGCCGTGCCGGCACGGCCCGTTTAACTTCGTGCTAACCGTGCTTCGTGCCGTGCCGTGCCGGCCCATTTACTGTATTTACTTAAATCGTATCGTGCCGTGCCGTGCCGTTTGTGAATCGTGCCGTGCCGTGCCGGCCCGTTTATTTAAATCGTGTCATGTCGTGCCGTGCCATTTGCCAATCGTGTCGTGTCGTACCGGCCCATTTCTGAAATCGTGTCGTGTCGTGTCGGCCCGTTTTTTTAAATCGTGTCGTGTCGTGTCGTGCCATTTTCAATCGTGTCGTGTCGTGCCGGCTCGTTGTCTTAAATCGTGTCGTATCGTGTCGGCCCGTGTTCTTAAATCATGTCGTGCCGTGCCATTTTCAATCGTGTCAAGATGTGCCGGCCTGTTTACTTAATCGTGTCGTGTTGAATCGGGCCGTGCCGTTTAAGTCTACCCTAACATGTGTGGGTTGACTTGCATAAGTATAACTAATCTTTCATCAGACATGTAACCATTGTATACGTTCAATTTGCGCTAACAAATTTTGGACAAGCAACAAAGCTGTTTATATGAACTTCATCAGAGAATTTGGTCGTGGAATTAGTATACATTATATCCAACTCCCTTTGATACCACATCATTGCAACATTGGACAAGGATAGAGATCCTTGCATTCGCTGCATCCTCATAAAAAAACAATGGATGAGTATGCGCGTGTTTGACTCATTTGAGAGAGAGAGAGAGAGAGAGAGAGAGCGAAGTTGCATAGCAACTTCGATTGCCCCTTTCCTTTTCCTTTTTTTTCGTTTGAACGTCCTCTCTTTTTCCTCACTTTCCCAACTTCCTACTAGATAAATCTTAGACAGTTTTTCTTAAAGACGCTTATTGTCGCACATTTGAATAGTTTGGGGTGTTTTCATAATCACTCTATAACTTGCAAAAGAGAAAAAGGAGAGTCTCAGCCTCTAAATATCATAATCACTCTATAACTTGCAGAAGAGAAAAAGGAGAGGACAATTCACAATGAAAAGAAAAAGAATAACAATGTACAGCAGCATTCTCATATACATTTCCTTCTGGATTCTTGGCACGCCAAAAAAATTTAACAATTAAAAAAATAACATATTACAACCCCTAATTAAAAAGAAATTCTTGGTCCTAATGAAGTAAAATTTAACAATTAAAAAATAACATATTACAAATGGTCCTATATCGTCCTAACTGCCCCTAATTAAAAAGAATTTCTTGTTCTTCCATCCTTTGCTGCTTCTTCCCTTGGGACTCGGTAGCGGAGTGCTCGGGTACTTAGATACGTGTCGAACATTTGTTAACATTTGGCTAATAGGCTCAGATAATTTGTAAGTTTATAGACGACTTTTTGAAGGACCAATAGGCTGCAACATTAGTTGCCAATTTGACCTTCAAATGTTGCCTCGCCTAAGTCCCAACACATCTTACAAAACTTTATCATCATAGCCAAATAAACCTGGAAAGAGCCCGATTGGAACACACATACACACCACCTGGCTGCTGTATCTTTAACACACACACACACACACACACACCTGCTGGAACAAACACACACGACACACCTGCACTTTTTTGAACCAAAAACCTGCCAAAACCCTCCAAACTTTGAACCAACTACCAAGTGACCTTTAGGCCACTGGCCACACATGCTTCGAATGCCAGGAGAACGTCTAATCACTCAAATGGATGGCACCGGATGCTCAGATAATTTGTAAGTTTATAGACGACTTTTTGAAGGACCAATAGGCTGCAACATTAGTTGCCAATTTGACCTTCAAATGTTGCCTCGCCTAAGTCCCAACACATTTTACAAAACTTTATCATCATAGCCAAATAAACCTGGAAAGGGCCCAATTAGAACACACATACACACCAGCTGGCTGCTGTATCTTTAACACACACACACACACACACACACACACACACACACACCTACCTGCTGGAACAAACACACACGACACACCTGCACTTTTTTGAACCAAAAACCTGCCAAAACCCTCCAAACTTTGAACCAACAACCAAGTATAAACTGCACATTTTGAAATTAGCTGGCTGCTGTATTTTTAACACACACACACACACACCCCAGCTGGAACAAACACACACGTGACACACCTGCACTTTTTTGAACCAAAAACCAAGTAAAAACTGCACATTTTGAAGCCAGTTGGCAGCTGTATTCTTTAACACACACATGACACACCTGCACTTTTTTGAACCAAAAACCTGCCAAAACCCTCCATACTTTGAACCAACAACCAAGTAAAAGCTGCACATTTTGAAATAAGCTGGCTACTCTATCTTTAACACACACACACACACCTGCTGGAACAAACACACACATGACACACCTGCACCTTTTTGAACCCAAAAACCTGCCAAAACCCTCCAAACTTTGAACCAACAACCAACTAAAAAACTAGCAGCAGCACACAAAGTCATTTCTGCTCAATATTTGCTCAGTTTTTGCTCAGTCCAATAACAAATGAAAACTTGAAGTATAACACCAATTTGGCTCAGATTATATCATCATAGCCACACTAACCAACAATTAGGCTCAGATTACATCATCATAGCCACACTTAACACCAATTTGGCTCAAGATTATATCATCATCGCCACACTAAACACCAAAGGCTCAAATCAAATATCATCACAGCCAAACCCACAAAACTGCATCAAAACTGCAGAAAAACAACATGCTAAACCAAACATAGGCATGGCATCAAGGTAGTAATGAAAACATGATTGGGCTCAGAAAATATATGTTGGGAATTAGAATGGTACTCATGGCTGCATCTAATGATACCCCGCCAAGGCGCGCCATGGTATCCACCTTTATTATGAAATGAATTAATTCATCATTGCCCATGAATAAGCTCACGCACATGTTCATGCTTTTTCATACCACCAAACACCAAAACCTATGAAACTTGCTGTTTGGCATGTTATTTTCTGCAGTTTAGGCTCAGATTATATCATCATAGCCACACTAACACCAATTAGGCTCAGATTATATCACCACAGCCACACTAAATACCAATTAGGCTCAGATTATATCATCATAGCACACACTCAGATATATAAAGAATAGCACCGAGATGCGGCAACATTAAGTTGCCATTTAAGGCCTTCATAAGTTACCTGCATCAGCAATGCATCTCCCCCCTAATCAGCATCTATATCTGAGTCTGAAAAATAATCTCTGAATTCATCTCTAGGGTGGCATTTTTGAATTCCAAGACGTGCATCTTCCCAATCTTTTAAGCATATAAGACAGTCCAAAATGTCAGGAGCTAGTCTGCTCCTCCTCTCATCCAACACTCTATTACCTGCACTAAAAGCAGATTCGGAAGCCACTGAAGACACGGGTGGTGTTAGTAAATCACGTGCCATGATAGAAAGAATGGGAAATGTTTTTTTCAGTTTTTTTTCCACCAAGCTAAGATATCAAATGATTGAAACTCCTCATTGGTAACTAAATTTATCTCTAAATATTGAGTAAGTTCAGATCGTGAAGAAGTTTCACTACTACCTGGCCCTGAAATCAGAAACCAAGATGGGTCATTCTCATTGTTACTTGTAGAACATGGGTCATTAATACTTGAAGAATATGGAGCAGAAGCAGCAGCAGCAGTGCATGCAAATTTAGACTCATATGAAGCATATATAGAAGTCAATAGTGCAGTGACAGTAGAAATAGAAGGTAATGTGATCCCTAAATTCTCACTAACCCCTTTTAAGAGCTTTTCAACACCCTTTATCTTAATCCTTGGGTCCATTACAGAAGCTACAATAAATATTGTTGGCATGTTCTCGAAATATTTGTTGAATTTATCTTCCATAGACTTACAAGCAGCTACAAAAATTGGTTTCGTTCTATGACTTTTAAGAGTGTAACTCATATTATACAAATGATTAAGCACAATACAAGTGGTAGGATAACGAACACCTGAGCAAGCTAAGGTAGCAGCATAAAATATTTTCAAAAAATTCATAAACTCAAAAGCTATCTTCCAATCAACTCGAGTTAAACCACCATCAGTACACATATACTTGGAATTAACATAAGCAGAAATTACATCAGCGTGATTCCTACAAGATTTTAACATAATAAATGTTGAATTCCAACGAGTTTTCACATCAGTTTTTATTTTTTTTGCTTTAACATTGTAAGTTACACACAATCCTTCAAATTCTTGTAGCCTAGCTGGGGAAGTAGCAATAAAAAGAATGGCATCTCTAATTTTTTCTATTTGTGGTCCTATATGTTTCAAACCATCTTGCACAACTAAGTTAATGATATGACATACACATCGCACATGAAAAAATTGTCCAGCATGTAGAGTAGTCAAATTTTGTTTGAACAAATCTATGGAACTGGTATTAGCAGAATGGTTATCAAAAGTAATACTAAAAACTTTATCAACAATTTCAAACTCCCTAAAAACACCCATTATACATTGAAAAATGTTCATAGCATTATGAGGATACTCCATTAAACGGAAAGCAATAATTTTTTTATTCAAAATCCAATTGGAGTCTATATAATGCGCTGTCACAGAAATGTAACCAAAATTATTTCGACCACTCCACAAATCAGAAGTAAAAGATATTAAACTACCAAGTTCCGCAATTTCACTTATCAAAATTTTTCTAACTTCAATAAAAGCTTTCAAAGAATCACTTCTAGTTGTATTTCTAGAAACTTTCGAAAACAGAGGATTAAGATAATGTTTGACAAAATATTCAAATCTAATATCATCACCAAAAGTAAACGGTTGTTCTGCTGCAACTACGTAACGGGCCAATCCCTCTCTCATACTAGATTGAGAATATACGAAATTCGATGTACCACCTACGGAATCAAAACCACCAGATTCACCACTGACTCCAACTTCGGAGTGTTTAAATTTTTTATGTTTGTTTTCTAGATGTCGTTGAAGATGCCCTACACCGCCCTTACTTACGCAGGTATAATTATTGGGACAATAATTACATACAGCTCTAGCTCCTATATTAATTCCCTGAGCATTTTTAAAGTCCTCAACTATTTTTGAATGTTTCCATACCCAAGAGGTTCGCCTTGTTCCACCAGACTGGGCCGATTGGCCTGTTACGCCTGTAGGAGTAAAACCTGCTGCAATGTTTGAAGCAGCTTCACCTACAGACTCCCTTCCAGGTGGTAGAGTTGGTTCATCATCATCCAAGTCAGGGTTTAAACCCTCATTGTCAAAATGAATGTTTTCAGGATCCATCTCCTATAAAAAAATAAAAACAAAATAGAGAAAATTAGTACACTAGAATATTAGTTAATAACATCTAAATAAATTAATAACCTAAACCCGATAGACCCTAAACCCTAACCCGATAGACCCTAAAATTAGTACACTAGAAAATTAGTACACTAGAATATTAGTTCATCATCATCCATGCATGTGTTGCAAAAAAATGAAAACCATAGCCACAAATCGCAACAAATAGTCAAATAGAAACCCTAAACCCAGATCTGTTCACGTCTGGAGAGGGAAGTGAGAGATGTACCTGTTGACGTCTGGAAAGGGAAGGGCCAGATCTGTTGACGTCGGTCATTGGAAACGGAAACTCGCCGTACACGTCTGTCACCGGAAACGACCTCAGTCGTTGCGTTTCAGAGACAAATCGCTGAACGTGACAGAGGGTTTCAATCGGGCAAACAAACTCAGATCTAGGGTTTCAGACTGTCAATCGGGCAAACAAACGACCTCAATCAACTCACCCTCTGAACGGAAACGGAAACGGCAGTCGATCTACGGTTTGACTCACCGCCAGACCACTACCAGTCACCGTTGAGAGTGGAGAGACGAG
Source organism: Rhododendron mucronatum var. ripense (assembly GCA_019656295.1). Classification (NCBI taxonomy): domain Eukaryota; kingdom Viridiplantae; phylum Streptophyta; class Magnoliopsida; order Ericales; family Ericaceae; genus Rhododendron; species Rhododendron mucronatum. The sequence continues at coordinate 40,491 of BPLT01000235.1, forward strand.
AGTGAGAGAGGGTTTCAATCGGCCAAACAAACTCAGATCTAGGGTTTCAGACTGTCAATCGGGCAAACAAACGACCTCAATCAACTCACCGTCTGAACGGAAACGGAAACGGCAGTCGATCTACGGTTTGACTCACCGCCAGACCACTACCAGTCACCGTTGAGAGTGGAGAGAGTGAGAGAGACGAGAGTGAGAGAGACGAGAGTGAGAATCAGAACGTTGAGAGTGGAGAGTGTGAGAGAGACAAGAGTGAGGTTCAGACGTTGTGTCACGTTGAGAGTGAGTGAGATCGGATTTATCTGTTGAGAATTCCGAACGTTGGATTTCCGAACGTTGAGAGCTCTGAGTGAGACTGTGAGAGGGTGAGATTGTGAGAGACAGAGAGAGAATCAGAGATGTCTGCTAGGGCAGCATCTCTTCCCCTTTTATATGAACGGTATGATCATGTGTGTACGAGATGCCAATAATCCATATGCACCTATAACTGAAAATTCTCCTAAAGTCCTATAATGCATCATTCGAGGGCCGCCCAAGCTGTTTTTTGAAAATCGGAATCGTCTATCTTCTATGTGGAAGCGATTATATCATTCTTGCCAAAAATGAAGTAATTTGGTTGTTGTCATATACTTGATTGTTTATAATGTTCATTTTTTCAATTAATGAATCTACGTCCCGATGAAGGAGTTTTTAAAACCCGATAGACCCAAAATTTGGTGAGAGTCATTAAAACACAGAGAATAACAAAATGAACGGTATGGATCATCATATTTGTTTTGTAATCATGTGGCTAACATACATTATTTTATAGCAGAATACCTTGGTTCATAACCAACTAAGTTCAATGTATATATTTGAAAGGTAGCTACAGACTCTTTTTTCCGAATGTTCGATCTAAACCGTTACGATTTAACATCTTATTAAATTTATCATTCTCACCTGAATAGGTGATAATCGAATTTCGGATACCACATGATCGGAACACATTCGGTGTTTCCAAAGGCATTAAAATCCTATAATGCACTACTTGAGGGCCGCCTAAACTATTTTTTTAAAATCAGAACCATCTAACTTTTATGTGGGAGGGATTAAATCATTTATGCCAATAATCAAGTAAAATGCTTATCGCTACATACTTGATCGGACGTAAAAAAAATTCAATCAAACAATGAATCGACGTGCCGATGAAAGAGCTTTCAAAATCTGACACACGAAAAAATTGGATCCCATGATTAAAACACTAAGCACAATAAAATGAACGCATTGAATGGTATCGATCTTCGTGATTGTGTTGCGATTGTGTGGCTACTGCTTGATGGTCTCGTTTTTATATAATAGAGCTATACTTTATATACTAATTTTTCAAATATATAACACAAGTTAATTGGTGGCATGGTGATTTATCATTTATTTGTGTATGAAAGAATCTAGGGACTCAGGTTCAAGTCCTAGTTCAGCTAATTTCTTTTGTTTTTTTTCCCCCTTATTTCTACTATGTATTTTTTTTTAGATTTTTTTTTGAGATTTTGTTTCTTATATCTCGATAGATCTAATCATGAGGTAAATAATATAAGACTCTTGCACATTTCTTTTCGTATTAAATTACTCTTGAATCATAAATATTTTGATAACTTTTTTTTAATTTTACTTGTTATCTTGTAATGTTAAATTTACAAACCAATTGTCCAAAAGCCTATTCACTAACAAAAATAAAAGAAATTTTTTTTACCCAATAAAATTTGATTTACCTTTAATTTTTTTTAAATTAAATATCTTAGCTGTTTACCTTTAATTTTTTAAAGTTTACCTTTAATTTTTTAAAGGTAAACAAATTTTTTTTACCGAATAGAAAATGTTTACATTTTTTAAATTTTAAAAAATGCCATTTGGTTCTTTTTCTTTTTCTTTTTTTTCCCGTGCCTCGTGTCGTGCCCTTCCGTGCCCGTGTCGTGCCGTGTCGTGCCCATGCCCGTGCCTGTGCTCGTGCCCGACTAGAACCGTGTCGTGCCGTGTCGTGCCCATGCCCGTGCTCGTGCCCGGCTAGAACCGTGTCGTGCCGTGTCGTGCCCATGCCCGTGCCTGTGCTCGTGCCCGGCTAGAACCGTGCCGTGCCGTGCCGTGCCTATCCACTTTTCGTGCTCGTGCCCGTGTCGTGCCTGTCTACGACCATACCGTGCCGTGCCGTGCCAGGCCAACTTTCGTGCTCGTTCCCGTGCCGTGCCGCCCACTTTCGTGCTCGTGCCGTGCCCCAGGCCCACTAAGACCGTGCCGTGTCGTGCCGTGCCAGGCCAAGACCGTGCTTGTGACGTGCCGTGCCGCCCTGTGCCCGTGCCGTGCCGTGCCGGCACGGCCCATTTGACACCTCTACATTCAAGAGATCGAATCCGCTTGGCACCAGCTCCGGGTTCCTTCTTCCAACAAGTTGATACCGTCATTCAGTTCCGAGTCACAGTTTCAAACTAACGGGTCCGGTGCCGTTCCACATTTTAAAAAAGTGGGTTTTTGAAAAAGAAGAAAAATTTTAAGGTAAAAAATCATGTATTTACGTAAATAATTTTCCTACTAATATGGATCTTATTTGATAGATCTCATTGAGATCTTTTAAACGGTGCAAAAAAAGCCATAAAATTATTTTTCATTGTCATTATATTTGAGTTTGAAATTTGAAAAAAAGACTTTTTAAAAAAGAAGGGAAAGTGGAACACCCTCTAGTGGAAAACATGAAGTTATGTAAGACATTTTCTTTTTTTTTTTTTTTTTCAGTTGATAACCGAAAGAGAAAATCTAATTAAAACTAAACATGTATTCACTATATAAAATTTCAAGTTATAAGGGCATCTGCACAAGACTCTTCAAATTTTGGACCAAATTACACCTTAAAAATCCATTTTATTACTTTAGCTAGCCATTTTTACAATGTTCACTGCATCAGACTCTTTACTCTTATTCTCTACTCAATTAAATATTCATACTTTTGTTCACACTTCATTCTCATTTTTAACATTTTTTTTCCAACTCTGTTCATCCTTAATACGGTTTATATATTAAACATATGGTTAAACTGGTATAAAGATCTTATTTTTAAATATACTCCATTGTCGTTTTTAACCATATTTTTAAATATATAAACAGTCTAAAAAAATGAAGTGCTTCAATTTTCAATCTGTTTAAACCGGTATGAAGATCTTATTTTTCTGGTCATATTATACTAAAGGATCATAATTAATTTTTATCTCTAGAGCTCCCAAAATTAAATATCTATTCTTTATTTAAGATCCTGTAGAGTATAAATTTGATTATAAGAATAAGTGGGGACAAGTTAATAAGAAAAAGTGGGGGCAAAGTAACAAGATTACAATTAAAACAATAAAATATTGAAATAACTTATGAATAGTTTCTCGCCTCTTGTATTGACGAACTGTAGCGAAATCTTTGCAAAGTAACGATCAAAGCCAAGAGGCTGATGTTGCTGACTTTTCCGAGAATTGCTCGCCGCTGTAGCGTAACAAGAGGAGTAGCAAGAGTGGTGCAGATGCTCTAAGTGACGCCGATGAGTATTCATGTCACTTTTTATACATGAAATAATTTCAAGAAATACAAAGGAAAGAACACACAAGCGATGAGACTTGAACTTCTGACCTCCTGATGAGATGCAAGAATTTTTTCCCGACTGAGCAAGCCCTATAAGGGCAAATCTGGGCTTTCCTTTCCAATCTTTTTGGTTTAGGGCCTCGGTCCAAAACGGAGTTGGACTCCTATAAGGGTTTTCAAGAAATCACAAGCCTAGCTGGTTTGATGATTGGGCCATATTAAATTGCGGTTCAAAAATGCTACCTATGACGTCATCATGACGTCATTAAAAATTTAAAAAACCAAGTTTTGTTTTAAAAAAAAAAAATAACCTCAGGTCGTGCCTTTCCTTCCGTCCTTTCACACTCAAGAAATTCAGAGAATAAAGAGACGGGTTCCCACCACCACTGCCACCGGCGACCACGCTTCCCACCTCCACCTCCACCACCAGAACCCAACCCCAGCACTCCTCACCGCCGGCGACCGCCGAAGACCACCGGTTTGTGGGCAGTCCGACGTTGTTACCCCCACCACGAAGGTCTCCCTCCCCTTTGTTTCAATTAGTACCCTTAATTGATTTTTGAGTTGCTGAAAAAAAAAAACCCTAAATTGAGTTTCTTGAAAAAAAACCCCTAATTCGAAAATTAGGGTTTCGCTTTAAACTTAGAGTCAAATTCTAATGTTAACGGGATGGAACTGAACTGTTATGTATAGATAAATATACAAAGACTAGTTTGTTTACGTGATTGTCCTGAAAAGAAAGAAAGAATGTATTTGAAATTCGTGAAAAAAAGAATGCATACATCTTGTGTTGCGTGATTGTTTTTTCGTGTATAATGTTTATGGCAATTGAAATCATCTCGTCATTAAAGAACATGCCCTATGCAAAATCATCCCTAGACATTGCTTAATTCTATGGATGGCTGTAAATGGGAGGCTTAGAACCAGGGACAAATTGAAGGGTATTCTTCATTCTGCAATTTGCTCTCTATGTAACCAAGTAGATGAATCTCTTGACCATCTTTATTTTTGATGGCTTGCTACTCTGTCTCCAATTCAACTGTAGGAAGAATGTTTTTTGCGCCAGTTTGCACAACTTTTTCTAACTAACTGGCTTACAATTTCAAGAATTTATAGTTCTGTTCCCTGTTGCACCCTCTCAATATAATTGAAGACCGCCGATCAAAAAATATATAATTGCAGACCTACATTATTTACCCACCTACATGTTTGCACCTTCTAAGTACTTGAGCTACAATTTTATTTTTTTTTCATGTGAATTTGGTTGGACTTACTACACAGATTTATACCAACAAATTTGGAAGTCTAGCTGCATGCTTGGATTGAGTATTTAGAGGCACTCTGAACTCTTTCCTCTGGCCGGCCTTTTAGATTCCACTACCATCCTGTGCAGTACTATTTAAAGGCGAAGTTTCACTTCAACAAAGGCCAGTTTTGTTGTTTAGCTGGTTCTCTATTTATTATTATTATTTTTTTTTTTTTTTGGGTGGGGGGTGGGGGGAGCTAGTTCTCTATCTTTCGGGCCCCAGTTCTCAAAAAAATTGCATCATTCATGTGACTGATATGAACTTGGGTGGTGTTAATAATTAGGGGAAATTACAGTAAGCCCCTTCAATTATATCTCGGTAACGAGTTGCCCCCTTCATCGTTTAACTCGGACACTTAACCCCCTTCATCTTTTATGGCGTGACACTTAACCCCCTGCCGTTAGTGAGCCGTTAACGGAATTACCGAAATTACCAATTTACCCTCTTTAGGCTATTTTTGTTTCGCTCATAACTTTTTGTAGGAAACTCTGTTTCAGCCCGTTCTTTTTCAGAACTCTTATTTTTTCCTCTATTTTATGAGTCTATAATAATTTTAGTATGGTTACTTTACGCTTTCTAAGGTTAGGTTGTATCTCGAGTCCAACCTCAAATTCTCCCAACTGTCACGAAAAGTGCCATCTACCAGCCTTTTACTTTTTTTTATTCTCTTTTTTTGTGAACCTATGGGACACTAGCTGCCATATTTATGAAAATGTCAATTTTAACCCGCGTGGGCCGAAAAATATCCCAACCTATTTTCTTGTTATTTTTTTCGTTATTTAATTAATACTAATGTTTATATTTGGTATCTTTTTCCTTTCTTATTTATTTAAAATTATTTTAGTATTCCAATTTTCAATCCGGTTGAATTGGTGGAAAGATCTTGTTTTCTTTATCATTTTATCTTTAATGGACATAATGAATTTTTGAACTCGTAAAATCAAATCTCTCTTAGGGCTAATCAACGAAAGCCCTAAAGTCAAAATTTAATTATGGTCTTTTAAAATAGAATGATAAGAAAACTAAAATCTTTCCACTGGTTCAAACGGATTGAAATTTAGAACACTTAATTTTCTAACTATATTTTTTAATATATAAACTGTTTGAAAAGGTTAAAAAAATTAAGTGTTCCAAATTTCAATCCATTTGAATCGGTGGAAAGATTTTAAGTTTTTTATTATTTTATCCTAAATGATCATAATTAAATTTTATCTCTGTGGCTCTCATTGATTAGCCTTAATAGATATTTGATTCTAAGACTTTCTTAAGGCTATTCAACGAGAGTTCTAGAGTCAAAATTGAAGATCCTAAATTCTGAATGAAAACTTAAATTGTGTCATGGCCCATGACGCCTTGAGAGGGATTAAATGGCATTCCACTAAGCACTTTTTACAGTTTTTGGACTTTACTTATTTTTATCTTTATTCAATTTTTTTTGCATTTGTTCGATTTGCGCTTCACTTTTTTGGTTTTTCATTTTGTTTTGTCAAGACGAATTATTAAAGTAAAAAATTATGACATTTATCATATTTTTTTTGAAAATATTCTAGATAAAGGTTAAAAAAATTGGCTTTATCTTGATATTTTTTAAAAAAAATTGGTAAAAGCTATAATTTTTTACTTTTCTAATTTTTTTTGATGGAACGAATTAAAAAACTCAAAAAGTAAGGCGCAAACTAATATACGTAAAAAAAAAAAATTGATTTGAAGCGGAACTTGATTTTACGACGAAGGAATTAATGAGATGCAGTCTAAAAGTGGGCCACAGAGTTAAAATTTAATTACGACGGAGGATTGAAAATTGGAACACTAAAATAATTTTAAATAAATAAGAAAGAAAAAAGATACCGAATATAAACATTAGTATTAATTAAATAACGAAAAAATAACAAGAAAATAGGTTGGGATATTTTTCGGTCCATGCGGGTTAAAATTGACATTTTCAGAAATATGGCAGCTAGTGTCCCATAGGTTCACAGAAAAAGAGAATAAAAAAAAAGTAAAATGCTGGTAGATGGCACTTTTTGTGACAGTTGGGAGAATTTGAGGTTAGACTCGAGATACAACCTAACCTTAGAAAGCGTAAAGTAACCATACTAAAATTATTATAGACCCATAAAATAGAGGAAAAAAACAAGAGTTCTGAAAAAAGAACGGGCTGAAACAGAGTTTCCTACGAAAAGTTATGAGCGAAACAAAAATAGCCTAAAAAGGGTAAATTGGTAATTTCAGCAATTCCGTTAACGGCTCACTAACGGCAGGGGGTCAAGTGTCACGCCATAAAAGATGAAGGGGGTTAAGTGTCCGAGTTAAACGATGAAGGGGGCAACTCTTTACCGAGGTATAGTTGAAGGGGGCTTACTGTAATTTTCCCTAATAATTAATTGATATCAATCAATCAATCTGCTATTTGAGTGTCGGCATATAACATTATGCCTATTTGTAAAGTTATTCTTTTCAAAACTGTAGATCTGTTCTGTTCGTTGGTGGAGTTCGAACAGAGTAAAAATATGCTGTGGCCAATGGAGAGAGCCATCTGATCAGTTCTGCTCTTGTCTTGTATATTACTCCATCTTCTCCGTGTCCCAATTCCTCATGTTATTGTTTTAGCAATTTGCCCTCGGGGATATCGGCCTAGTTTTCCATAAAATAGCCAAATTGCCTTTTTGTTTTGTCCTTATTCATTTTCTTTTCGTATTTGTTAGTTTTGCTTCTAGATTTTGTAGACTATTGGTTTGTCTCGACATCTGTCAATTATGGAATTATGACTTCTACCCAATTTTTTTTTTGGAATTATCCAAAAAAAACACCATGTTTTTATTTTTATTTTTAGGCCTTTCCTTGGATATTGTCAAAAATATTTGGGGAAAAGTCATTAATTCTGTACTTTTTCGATTACTATTGTAGAGATGAATCAATAATCCACAAACAAAACTAACAAAGGTGAAAAAAATTTGAATAAGGACAAAATAAGAAAAAGCCCCGACTATTTTTAGAAAACTAGGCCGAAATCTCAATCTTAGAATTCAAGGGGTCTGTTTCCATTCTTCCTCTTCTTCTTGGGAAGCTCTCATTTAGTCTGCAGTTTCAATTCGGTCCAGCTTTGGGCTTTCGAGGACCCTTCCTGGACTACCACCAGTGATCGAAACTGTTCATTTTGTACAACTCTCATCAAGTGGATCATCCACGTAAAAAACTAGCTTGATCGAACATAGCTCCATTGGACAAAACATATTTGTGAATACAAAATGGACGGGTGAAGTTACAAATCATATTTCTTCCAACCATTTTTCCTTGCATCAATCTATTTTTCTGATGGATCTATTCATGTTTGATCAAGAATAGTCTACTTGACGAGCCTCTTTTCGTCCAATCATTTTTGTGGACCCAATATCGGGCCTACAAAAGCCCAAAACTAGATTGGATTGGACTCTTAAGTGACTGGGTGGGACCTTCATTCTTATTATGTTTGCTTAGCTATAAGTACTGTTAAGTAGGTCCGTACTTACGGAGATTGAGATTGTTCATTTGTTACACGAACCCTGATGTTCATGCTCTCTTTTGCTTTGTGTCCATTTCATCTCTCTATTAAATTTAGATCAGGCCTTTGCTAAAAAAGAAAGAAAGAATAATGCTGTTTGAAATTTCTGTTTTTTTGTCCCGTGTCAAAAAATTGCGACTTATGTATTCTAGCGTGACATTGACATAGTGCACATTGATGGTTTTACTTATATTCAAATTATATGCGGGTTGTTAAACAAACAATAAATCAGATAAAAAGGGGAAAAAGTAGAAGAAAATGATCTAACCTATGAAGCATCAACACCTCTAGAGGTCGAAGTATCACAGTGTCGGGACACGGGGACATATATGGGACACACCACGTTGCATGTCCCATAATTTAATTTAAATTTTTTACGGGGACACGGCTGGGGACACATATGGGACGTGGCATGTCCCCATTTTTTTAGAATTCCCATATCCGTGTCAGTGTCCGTATCTGTGTCCATGTCCATGCATCATAGCATCTTAAGTGTAAGAAGACTTCCAATATATGCCTTCATCCACGTGTTATTACATCATTCACTTTTTGTTACTTTCGTACAAACTGATATTGAAGCTATTAACAATCATCTATCACAGATTCACACACAAACAAGACTACCCTAATTTTTGCTAATGTCTACTTGTAACGCCCCATGTAGACCATTGACTTAATACCTTAATTTTGATCCACAAGCCACATCCCATGGCCGAAAATAGCCTAAGGTACTAGTAGTAGCTCACCAGGTTTGTTATATGCCCTTGATCATCCATGTGGACTTCTGATGAGACGGGGTGTTACAATCTCCCCACCTATAGACTCGTGCTCTCGCGAGTTGTTGAGCACTAAAAATCACCAAACCAAACCAACAGCCAAATTACCGTCGTGTTCATGAATTGCTCTGATATCATTTGTAACGCCCCATGTAGTCTACTGGCTCAGTACCTTAATTTTTATCCACAAGCCACATCACATGCCCCAAAATTCTTAAGCTCAAGGTACTAGTAATAGCCCACATGGTTTGTTATTTACTCAAGATCATACATGTAGACTTCTGATGTGGAGTGTGTAATTACAATCTCCCCACCTATAGCCTCGCGTCCTCACTTGTGGTTGAGCATATGGTTGTTTACCTGTAACGCCCCATGTAGATCACTGCCCAATACCTTAATTTTGATCCACAAGTCACACTACATAGCTCAAAATGCTTAAGCTCAATGTACTAGTAGTAGTCCACAACGTTTCTTATATGCCCAAGATCATCTGTGTAAACTTCTGATGTAGGACAGGGTGTTATACTACTACTACTATATTTGACATCCCCAATATGTTCCCTAAGTGTCCAAATAGTCTCTTGAGGGTGTCCTAAAAAATCTTGAGCATGTTTCAGAGTGCCTCTAGTGAGTCGAAAAAAATTAGGAATAAGAACACTGCCTTTGTTTGTTGGCCTCGTGTCCGACGAGTGTACGTGACTTCCAACAAATTTTATGTGCAGAGACACAACCGATCTTGATCAGGACAGTTTACTAATTTGAACTAAACAAACCCCTGTACGCATGAATTATGTTAAGTTTTCCTCGTGTTTTAGATACTCCGTATTTGTTGGTTTCTCTATATTGTCATCTAGCTATCAAGCCCTCGTAAAACTTGTTTGATTTTTTGCTTTTTTTATTAGCTGGATATCCATTTTTACTTTTCCTGGTCATTGCAAAATCAAGCTCCATCATTACTTGGAACTACTTGCTTGTTCAAGTGTACCCGTGGCTTTGATTATTTATAAATCGGATGAGATGAGTAATAAGGAAGGCACTCTTAGATTTTCCCACCAGCAATACTTGTGGAATAACTCCTGAGATATTGGAGGATATTCTAACAAGACTCCCGGCGAAGATGGTAGGCCAATGCAAGTGCGTCCCCAAGCGTTGGTGAACTCTAATTGAGGAGCCCTCTTTTGTGGAATTGCATCACTTGCGTTCCAAGTCTAGGCCTGGTGGCTGTCACCTTGTAATCTCCACCAGTGACTTTGAGAATATGTGTCTTTTCTCGGCCACAAATACAAAGGGGGACTGGCCCAGCCCTTGTTCACCTCTTTAAAGTTAGCTTCATATGAAATTGAAGCGTCTGTCAATGGCTTGTTATGTGGGTGCCTTAATGCATTCAAATCCATTTTCATTATGAATCCTACCACAAAAGAACTCATTACCCTTCCCCCATTTACTACACCAGCAAGCTGTCACGTCTGTTATGGAGATCCATTGGTGTCATTTGGGTTTGATCCTTCCACTAAGCAGTACAAAGTGTTGAATATATATACCGTGTACTAAAAGAGAGGCATGGACAATTGGAGTACTCTCATTGCGAATGTGAAAATTTCACTTTATTGACATTGTTCCCCAGGCCTCCCACCTTGAGTTTGGTTCATCTGGCATTTGTGTTGGTGGAGTTATACACTGGAGAAATACCAGGTATTATCCGAAATGTTCTCGTACTGTCGATGATGAGGGCGTAGTGGCATTTGACCTCAAGGAAGAGAGATTTCAGGTGATTCAGTGCCTGAGGGATTCTCATGCATGCCTTGTCTGGTAGAACTTGGAGGCCATTTGGCTGCTTGTCGGGACCCCATTGAGGAACTCCCAGAAACGGTAACCTTGGAGCTTTGGATACTAGAGGACTATGACAACTGGGTTTGGGTCAAAGAGAGGATCACGCTGCCACCGGATATTGTTCGACCACCTATCTATACAAATGGCGCAATTCAGACAGGTGAGATCCTCCTGCATGCAAATCTGCCGCTGCCTGTGTCTACTCACCTCTTGGAGATTTACTATTATGGTCGGAACAAAAGAAGTTTAAGAAAGACAGAAATCACAGGGCTTCCTCTTCCGGATTCAGAGTTCATGAATGTCTTTAATCATGTTGAAAATCTGGTTTCGTTGCGAGATATTTAAAATTTTCTACTATCATTTTTGTTATTTCCTTTTCTTTATGTAAGTCTAGTCATTACAATCATTCGTATGTGACATTTTCGTCGAGCCATCTCCCTCAGTTTTGTTGTCAAATGAGTAATTTATGGGCATTGAATTATTGGACCATTACGCTTATTGATCTGGGTGTTTAAATAATCACTTCAGAGCCAATGATATCCTATGATAGTACCAATACACAATGGGTTGCACACTTGCATCCAATGATATCCGGCATTTGATCCGTGAACCATTGTACTCCCTCCGTCCCTTTTTAAGTGTCCTGCTTCGTAAATCCAACTTATTAAAAAGACATCATCATTATACTTTTCACATCAACTTTTTCCTCTACTTTCCCTACTTATTCATCATCATTACACTTTTACTCACTTACTTTTCAAAAAGGAATCTACTTTTAGGGACAAAATAGACAATTCATCAATTTTTACCCTACTAACTTTATAAAATGAACACTTATTAAGGGACAGCCTAAAATGAAATACCGGACTATAAATAAGGGACGGAGGGAGTAATACTTGTTGATTATCTATGCAAATTTTCCACAGAGCATTGGGTGCAGGCAAATCTCACAATCAAATTGTACATCAAAGGTAATCCAAAGAACTGATTGGGGATAAGGGTAAAGGTAATTAGTGAAGAGAGAAATGAGAGTAATGATTGAAAGTAGAGGTTATGAATATTTGTTGAGTTGAATTTTTTTTTTTTTTCCAAAAAGCTAACTGAACAAAGCATTAGTGTTTTCTTTTTGTTGAAGATACAAGTAATAAAGTTGCTCCTTTTTCTAATAGCTTAATCTTTTAGATTAGTTTGTTGTTAACAATCTAATATGATATTAGAGCAGATAATAAATTCTGTATTCGAATCTTACTGCCTTCCTAATGTTAAAATATTTGCACGTGTAGAGCCCTCTTGTGAAGGAGAGCTTGCCTGGCTACACGTGAGGTGGGCGTAAAAGTAATAAAGTTGCTCTTTTCTCTAACAACTTAAACTTTTAGATGAATTGGTAATTAAGAATCTAATACTTTTTTAACATATCCATGGTAATGCATCATACGAATTAAATTATCTAATTGTCATATACTTTTATTTGACTCACCCTAAATGAATTTGCATAATTACTAATTTTGGGCAAAGTCCACTTTCATCCCCTGTGGTTATCGTCATGTGCGGATACCACTCTCATGGTTCAAAACTGACCACATAACCTATCTGTGATTTTGAAAATATGTAGATAGACCCCCTATCATCATGTTTTCTGTCTATATTAACGGAGGTGTATCTCACACGTCTCTAGAATGTAATCTAAGTCGTTCATAATGTATTAAATAAAGAATAGAGTATCCCTGTAAAAAAATCATCTCGATCAGGTATCAATAACCCAGTGATCTAATTTTTAGTAAATTCAAATTTGAAATTTTAATTTCATAACAAAATCAATTTGACCATGAGCTTTTTATTTTTTGATTTACTTGAATTTTGGCATAGATGTAGTACTCGTCAAAATTTGCAATATCAACAGTTTGGATTCAATTTTTCATATAGGGGATGGTGTGGTTAGATTTTAAAAAGAAAAAGAATCAGTGTGTGTTTTCTTTAACACAACCACGCTAATGCATCATACAAATTAACTAATAGAAATCCAAAGATTAGCGCATTGAAAGAAGAGTTTGAATCCCGATCTTCTATTTTCTTGGCACCTAAGTGCATTCTTAATGCCGTGTGTCGGGCGGAAGTGGTTTGGAAGCCCAATTCATGATACATTTGTGTGAAATCATGGTACATTTTTTTGAAATCATAGATTCATCGAAAGAGGAAAAATAAAGACAGTACCATGGTATAGTTATTTCACACGGACAAATATACCCTCAGTTCAAAAGCAATTTCCACTCCAATCCATCCCCATTTCCTTCACTCGTCTTCGATCCCCATCTCCCCCAACCTGATAAAAACCAAAAAAAAAAAAACCCCAAGGTCCTCTCTCTCTCACGGCCATCTTCAATCCTTGTCCTCCGACAATTGGCCGTCTTCATTTGACAGGAGACCACTGTCATCTTCCTGCTTTTGTGGCATTTGAGTTCCTTGAAGAAGTAAGTTGTTTTTTTATTAATTTTTTTGCTATTTCATCTGAATCTAGATTCCTAAAAGTGTGTTATTCTTCATAACTCCATTGTCTGTCTTTTTTCATTTTCCTCTTTGTTCTCTTGTGGTGATCATGGAATGACGAAAAACTGGTCTCGACATCATATGGGATTTTTAAGCAAGATATCTGAAAAGGTTTTCCACCAGCTAGAGATTGCTCTGGCAGAGGGCAACCAAACCCAATTATTCTCATCCAAGTGCTACTTTGACAAAACAGGGAGCAAGGTATATCCATGCATGGTGCAACATTTTCATTACAGGTGTCAGGAGCAAGAGTCTATTTTCAAAAATAAAAAATTTGAGAAGACTACACATAAGCAAGCCCAATCGTTCTCATCCAGGTGCTAGAGTCAGAGAGCAAGGTATAACAATATAAGGTGCAGCATAGTTTCATAAAAGGAGCAATAATTTGTTTTTTTAAAAATAAAAACTTTGACAAAACAACATGGCAAATAATATGGTGTCGGCCAAAAGGGGATACTGGTTATGCCTCTCAAAGGTTTTTTTTTAATGCCTTCGAGTGGTTGTGGTATGCCATTTTGTTATAACGGCATAACAAGTCATTATTAATAACAAGAAGGCATAAAAAATGTTATGCCTTCAAGTGGTTTGCCATGTCATTTTTGAAAAAGTGTTATGACCTAATAATAATAATAATAAAGGTTAGGATGATACTATGGTGTTTCCAGTCATTTTGGAGACACCGTAATTTTTGACATAATTTCACCATTATGAGCATAACTAAAACCCATTATAAGCATAACAAAACTCAAGCAAGGCATAACCAAAGAATATCCAAAAAATCAACCAAGGCATAACCAAACCCAACTAAGGCATAACAAACAAGTTATGCCTTGTTATGATTTTTTTTATGCTTGTACTGAGTTTTTATTATGCTCATAATTGTTTTGTTATACCAAAAGTTACAGTGTCCCTAAAATGACTTGGAACACTGAAGTCATTCTCTAAAGGATTATGCCCCTGATCCACACAGCCATTTTGTGGTTTTGGAACCACACAAGACATAACGAGAGACACCGTAAGGGTAGACACCGTAGCGTTATCCCAAACGACACATCGGTACAATCAATTGTTCTCATTTAGGTGCCACTTTGACGAAACAGGGAGAAAGGTATATCCATACGTGATGCAATATAGTTTCATAAATGGAGCAAGTGTTTCTTTTTTTGAAAATAAAAGTTTGACAAGACTATACCTTCATTCGCGTTCAATGCTATTTTCAAAGGATGTCATGCTATTTCACTTAAGATGCAACATTGTTTCGTAAAACGAGCAATAGTTTTTTTTCCCGCAAAATAAAAAGTTGGATTTAGACATCACACTGCAACCCAGTCGTCATCATTTGGTTTCAATGTTATTCCTAAATGGTGCCAAAATTTACTAATGGTGTAATATTGTTTCATCAAAGGTGCCATATCGTTTCATCAAGGCACAAGGCCCAAGAGGCTTGGGCCTTGGACATCTCAAAATTTTTAAATTTTAGGCGCACTATAATATTATTTGTAAATCAATATATATATATATATATATATATTATTTAGTCGTATTATAAAATAAATGTCTTTGTCGGGTCAACGGTAAATTGATTTTAGTCCGAGTTGATTTTATAAAGACTAAAGTAGTTATATAAAGAAATATTTCTATCATTGTTGTTGAATTATAAAAATACGTAGAGCACCACCCCATGATTTAGCCTTGGGCATCCAAATCCCTTCGGCCGACCCTAAGTGGTTGGATTAAGATAACACACTAGCAACCAGTTGTCTCCATTCGGGTGCAATTTTATTTCTCAAAGGGTGCCATGTTATTTCACCCAGGGGGTACAATATTTGGTTCAGAAAAGGAGTAATGGTTATTTAGACAACACATTGCATGCAACACGTCGTCCTCATGCGGGTGCCAAAATAAATGAATCAAAAGTGCTATTGTACTGTTCCATCAAAAGGAGCAATAGCTAAAGCTGAAACTTTTCAAACCCGGAAAATTTGATTGCTAAACTATGGCTGCAGTAAAAAATCAAACTTTGAACAGAACATAGTTGAGAGTATCGATCACTGGGACTTTTTTTTAGACGAATCCATACGTTACACTGCAATCCGGTAATGCGCTAGCAAAGATGCTTGCATTTTTCGGCTCAAATTAATGCACTAGCAGTGATGCACTTGTGGCTTCGGTGGTTGGAGTCGAAGGCTTCCTTGAATCTGGAGAAGAGGGTTTTGTCATTGGTATGGTGGTGGTGGTGCCCGGGATGCTGCCAAGCACCCCCTGCGAAGCGGGGTGCCAAGCGGCATCCCAGATGTTGCATCAGGTTGTTCATCTTGAAACGGACGACTCAGGTTCAATCTAACAGCACATACAAATCTGGATTATCCATTGCTCGATCAAGATACGAGCTGTTGATTTTTAAGATGAACGGCCAGTTCGACCGCTCGACACTGCTGCTGAGCACCCCCGCTCGGCAGCATCTCCCAATTTGGGAGTAAGGGGGAAGGGGAAAAGTTTGACAGGGGAATTCAAGGCTTTTTAAGATTACAGGTATTTGTGTCCAGATTTTTTTTTCTAGTGTATGCACAATTAATATTTTCCTTCCTATACCAGGCGCAATTTCATGGAAATCTCTTCATGAGTTTGCAATTGTTTGCCCCAACCTCCACTGAAACGATATTTTCCCACATATAATGATGTGAGGTTCAATAGTCCCTTTTTTTTTTTCCCTTCAGGCCAAAGGGCTTGTAGTCCAATTGTATTTTTTAGTCCTTCCTTTGTGAGAGGTCAGGATTCGAGTTCTATCGGTGGCGTTTGTGGTTCAGGGTTATAAACAACATTTGAGCTCCCTGTGGACTATAATTACTTACTATTCCTAACTCCCATTGATTTATACCGCTTGGGTATGGACATTTGGCACGCAGTTGGTGGGTTGAGTTACTTGAGTACGTAAGATTAGATATTTTTAGGGAAAAATTCAAAATACCCTCCAACCTATACACCCAAATTCAATTAGATTCCCAACCTTTTAAAAACTTCAATTTTACTCCCAACGTTATATTCCGTTAACCAAAATGCCCCCTTCCGTCCAAATTACTAACGGATTCCGTTAAAGGCTCCGTTAAATAGTATTCTGATCAAATTTCGATGATCTGAGCTGCTCAATGTATTTAAAATGTGATTTTAAGGGTACTTAATAGAAATCAACAAAAAAAAATGACCGGGAAGGGCTTCATCTGAACAGTTTTTTATTGAACTATTCAATAAAAGACTGTTTAGATAAAGCCCTTCCCGGTCATTTTTTTGTTTATTTCTTGCAGGTACCCTTAAAATCACGTTTTAAACACATTGAGCGGCTCGGATCATCAAAATTCGATTGGAAAAGGGGAGGTGTGGATCGATCCGGATTTTATTCAAGTACGGACGTCCGGATTTTGCTTCGGTCTGTACCTCCCCTTTTCGGATCGAATTTCGATGATCCGAGCCGCTCAATGTGATTAGAATGTGATTTTAAGGGTACCCGCGTGAAATCAGCAAAAAAAAATGATCGAAAGGGCTGGTTCAATAAAAAACTGTTCAGATGAAGCCCTTCCGATCATTTTTTTTTGCTGATTTCTCGCGTGTACCCTTAAAATCATGTTTTGAACACATTGAGCGGTTCGGATCATCGAAATTCGATCCGAATACTGTTTAACGGAGCCTTTAACGGAATCCGTTAGTAATTTGGACGGACGGAAGGGGGCATTTTGATTAACGGAATATAACGTTGGGAGTAAAATTGAAGTTTTTAAAAGGTTGGGAGTCTAATTGAATTTGGGTGTATAGGTTGGGGGTATTTTGAATTTTTCCCGATATTTTTATTATAAAGTTGCAAACCAAGTAAGAAAACATGAAGGTTGACCCACTAGTTGAACATGAAACCCAAAAGGAAACGAGGAGGTATTTTCCACTGGGAAACCCCACTTCATTATTTGAGTGCCAAGTACGCTTGTTTTGTAGGCTCTCACGTGTTGCTCCACTGCGACTTTTTGAATTTTATTTTGGTTTTTTTTTTAATTCAAAAAAAATTCGCATCCGTTAATTTTGCTTCTCACTTTTTAAGGTTTTTTTGATTCGTCTTTAGGACGAATTGAAAAAGTAAAAAATTATGACTTTTACTCAAATATTTTGGAAAATAACTACTTTTTAGCAAAAAAATAAAAGTTGGCTTTTTTGGCTTAAAATTGGATATTTCCAAAAAAACGAGTAAAAGTTAAAAAAAAATACTTTTAAGATTTCTCTCGTTGAGACGAATTAATAATCTACAAAAGTTTGGCGCAAAACTAACGAACATAATTTTTTTTTAAAATAAGGACAAGACCTCCAAATAGTGCTAAAAATTAAGCAGAATGGGATCTCAGTATAATCCAATTTAATTGAATAAAACAACAAAAATCCATAAAAATCAAAATCCAAGTTCTCTCTCTCTCTCTCTCTCTCTCATAGTCAAATAAGATTTAATGCATGCGTCTCATTTGGACCATGTAGGTCACAAATTAAAGGATCCGCACTCAAAACTTTGAATTGATCTAACTTGATGCATACGTATGTAAACCAAGCATCTATAAACAGAAATACCCGGAAGGATTCTTTAGAGGGGAAGAACTAGGATGGATATATAGGAAGTTAGTTAGTTCCAGTTCCGCATTTTTCAAAAATCTTCTTTTTGAAAAAAAGGTAATTTTAAATTTAAATATAATCAAAATAAAAAATAATTTTTCGATTTTTTTTTGCACCGTTTAAAAGATCTCAATGATAACTATTAAAAAAGATTTATATTGGTAGAAAAATTATTTGCGTAAATACATAATTTTTAAACTTGAAATTACCTTTTTTTGAAAAAAAAAAAGTTTATATAGAAAGTGGAACGGATCTTTAGTTCGATGAATTTTATGATAAGAACAACAACCAGTTTTATACATCTAGGAGACTAGGAAGGGCCACATTAATATAATCAATATGGAGGCGTTTTCAATGCTCGATCAAAAATTTGAGTACTAACTGAGAGATAAATCGATGCTAAGCGTGCACATTTTTAAAACATAATTGTGTTCAGAATCGTTCGATGAATATGAGTTTACATACATCACACGGTTCCGATAGGGCATACTCCTGTCCAGAATCAATCGAGTTTTAAAGATTTGTGCCCAGACTTTGTGATGGAGAAACACGTCATACGCACAGAGTCGTATGGGTCGGCCATTTTGGATTTAGTGGTTGAAGTTTTCATTTTTCAACATAAAAAAAGGCCCACACTCCAGTTGAGTCTCAACCGCGTCCGTGTCACCGTGTGTGATGGGGCTCCCCTCAATCATTATACTCCCATTGATTACTTGGAATTCCACATTGACCCCTTCTAATTGGAACCTGTCAATGAGTTTCCATTTTCCACTACTATTTGGAGGAAACATAATTTTGTCGAGTTATATCTTCTCAATTTTTTAACGAGTATTTATTTACATATATATACATCACGAGAGTATATGTCCCAAGAATATTTATTTGTGCATCTCCAACTTTGGCTTCAAAAGTGGCGACGTTAAATTTTTTTGAAGACTTATGTCGCAATTTGGCATATTATAGAATTTGACGTCTCTGCGATGTCCACTCCAACCAATATGTTTAATTATTTAGTTAAGGATAGTTATTAAATTTTGGAGAGTAAAATAACAAAGGAAAAAAATTTGACATTACATGTCAACGTTGACAAGAGAGGAGATGTCAAATGACACCTAAACATTTGACACTTTGGTTGGATTTATTTCATATGTCAATTCTTCCACTTTGCGTGCCATGTTAGATTTGACATCTTGAGTTAGAGATGCTCTTCCGCTTGATGCCTTCGGTTCTTTCTATGACTCCGCTTTAATACTGTTGGTGTTTGATTCTTTCAAAGATCGCCCGTACCAAAGGATATTGACGCCGCATAACCAAGGGGTAAGACAAAACTGCACAAGAGATGAATGAATCTCCCTCTGATAAGGAAACAAGCATGGTAGATCCGATAACCCAATAGAACCTCAATGACAAAACCAAGGAGTACTTGTACTTGAACAAAAGGAATGAAGTTTGCGTCGATCGGCTATGAAGGTAATGCCTTCCTGTCGCCTCAATTTACAGGGCGAGCGAGCTTGGATTTCACACATCGATTCAACGGCTGAGGTTATTATGTCAAAAGTAAATGTCACTGATCACTACATGAAGCACTAGGAAAATTAGTCGTATTCATACATGTTCGAGCAAAGGGAGAGACTAGGAGCCCGCCTGAAGTCAAAGTCAAGGTGTTCTCAAGAGATGGCTCGGCTTGGAGAACTAGTGACCGGAGGCTTCCCGAGAGGACAGTACTACAACCATACAAGTCTTCCATTGAGGGACCTCGGCTTGGAGAACTAGTGGAGGCTTCCCGAGAGGATAGTACAACCATATATACATACAAGTGATACCTAATCAGCCAAATTTACCAATTAATAGGAGGAAGAGATTCTGAGCGAGGAATCCGCAAACAAGAAAGATAAGTGCGAGAGTGCTTAGTAAGAAATTAGTTTGAGTCTAACATTGCTACATTGTTCGAGAACTAACCTTATCGTCGGAGGACATTCCCAGCCAACACCACCAGCCGGAATGTCGTAACAATTTTTTCTATTGCAAATAAAAAGTCAACCGGCCAAGAAGACCGCTCACTCATGTTCTAAGATGGAACTCTGGGGTATAATCCAGACAAATAATGGAAGACCTAAACCAGGCTGCCACATAAACGAACATTGGAGATATTGAGAAAATAAAAGTGAAATAAACACTGCTGAATAGATCAAAACCGAGACTTTCTCTCCCTAACTTTCAACTCAGGTTTTCAACATTTGTTCGTTTTGGTATTTGAGATTTTGAATTTTCCCTCTATGCATGTGCATGATTTTCAATAAATTTTCTCTCAATTATTATTCTTTTTATCTCTCTCCACTCATTAACCAATATCCAAATACCAAAACGAACAAACCCTTTAGTTTTTGACCTGGGGGAGGGGCGCCTGGCGCCACCCTCTCCACCTCCCGTCCTCCCCCTCCTTTCTCTTCCCCCTATCTCCTCTCCTCCTCCCTTTTTCCTCCTCCCACTCGTTTATGCCACTCACCGACGTGAGAGCTGAGGTGCTGAGTCTGGCAGCCATGTCCGACCAATTGGTTCGTGGGCCTGGTTTTGTCCGCCTCCATCTCTTTTCTTCTCTGTCTTGAATGGTGTGGCCGGCGAAGGGCAATAAGGTGGAGGTCGTGGAGATGGGTTAGTTTTTTTTGTCTTTTTTTTTTTTTTTTTGTACAGTTTTCTTTGTTTTCTGTAATTGGTTTTCCATGTTGGCAGTGTCTCGTGGTCTAGTTTTTCAGATCCGGCGATGGGGTAGCAGTGGGTTAATAATCTATTGGTGCGTTTGCCTGTGTGTCTATGTGTTTCCGGTCTGGGTTCCCCAGATTCAGGGTTGCGGCGACGGGCGTATAAGGCCTGGGCTTGGCCCATGGGCATTTGCGTTATTGGCAAGTTTTAGCAGAGAGGAGGGTTCAATTGCCGTGATCGCCGAATCAAACATTTAGCCTTTTACAGAATTTATGTTTTGGTCTGTGCGCTCGGAGCTTGCTATGTCAGCTGGGGCTTGTCTCAAAATTTTTCTCCACTACTTCTGTTTGAGGACTCGGTTAATGTATCCTCGTCCGGAGCTAGCCGGCGTGCTAATTGGACAGTGTTCCAAGGGAGTGGATTCTTAGCCCTCTGTTCGATTTCTTGTCAGATTTCCATCAGGACATGTTGAAGCCTTTGGTAGGGATGTCTTTCTGAGGCGACTCAATGTCGGGTCATTTAATCTCACCTACGCCACCTTCTGGTCGGTCTGTCTCGAAAGTAACATGTTGGGAGTTTTGTGCTCGCAATTAGGGCTTAAGCATTAGTTTTTCTCTTTGTGCTTATTGTTTATCCTTATCTTTGTATTAGATGGAAATCATATGATGAAATAAATTTCGAATTAAAAAAAAAAAAAACATTGCTCAATAGTCAATAAAATTGGGAAATACTGTAAACATTTTGCTCAATAAAAAAACAACTGTGCTACATGCACATATGTTTTTGCACATATCTTGCACATACATTTTTGTAGGGCCCTTATTGGTAAGGGCTTTCGTCCTACGATTTCTAAGAAAGCCCTTATCGATATCCGTTGAAACTGATTTTTTACAGGGACCCTCCAAAAAACATTATAAAAAAGATGAACAGTTCGAATTATTTTGCGGAACCCGATATGGGCTCCACAAAAATGTTTGTACAAGATATGTATAAAAATATATGTGTGAAAATCATTACTGATAAAAAAAAATGGGAAATAAACATTGGCGCACGGCTCAAGCAAATGAAGAAAACAATTCTAGAGCCATTCAAATAGTAAGCGCGTGGGGACCCAGCCAAACCGGTATCGACAGCGAAAGGTCCACAAGAACCCATGTTCCCCTAATTAATATACTTTAACTCAATTTTTTATTAGTAATAATATTTAATGTGTTTGGGTTATTATGAAGCAAATCACGACACTCTAGATTTCAATTCACATAAGGTTGATTACTAGTATATTTTAGGGTAAATTTCACTGACCTCCCCTCAGGTTTTTGACAAAGACAGAAACCTCTCCCCACATTCCTGAATTGCACTGTCCTCCCCTCTGCTTCTTGTCAGGTAACGCCTGTTAACGGGAAACTTAACTTTACTTTTATGCCCACGTACTCGTAGAATCAAATATCTCTTAGGACTAACCAACGAGAGCTTTATAGTCAAAAATTTAATTATGACATTTTAGAATTAAATGATCAGAAAAATAAAATCTTCTCACCCATTCAAACGGATTAAAATTTGGAACACTTAATTTTTCAACCTTTAGTTTATATATTAAAAAATATGGTTAAAAAATTAAGTACTCCAAATTTCAATCCGTTTGAACAGATAGAAAGATTTTATTTTTCTGATCATTTTATCCGAAATGGTCATAATTAATTTTGACTCTAGGACTCTCGTTGATTAGCCCTAAGAAAGTCGTACAACCAAATATCTTAGGATTAACCAACAAGAGTTCTAGAGTCAAAATTTAACTATGACCCTTTAGAATTAAATGATCGGAAAAATAAAATCTTCTCACCCATTCAAACGGATTGAAATTTGGAACACTTAATTTTTTAACCAGTTTATATATTAAAAAATATGGTTAAAAAATTAAGTTCTCCAAATTTCAATCCGTTTGAATGGGTAAGAAAATTTTATTTTTTTGATCATTTAATTCTAAATGGTCATAATTAAATTTTGACTCTAGGACTGTCGTTGGTTAGTCCTAAGATATTTGGTTGTACGACTTCTTTAGGGCTAATTAACGAGAGTCCTAAAGTCAAAATTTAATTATGATCATTTAGGATAAAATGATCAGAAAAATAAAATCTTTCTATCGGTTCAAACGGATTGAAATTTGAAACAATTAATTTTTCAACCATATTTTTTAATATATAAACTAAAGGTTGAAAAATTAAGTGTCCCAAATTTCAAACCGTTTGAATGGGTGAGAAGATTTTATTTTTCTAATCATTTAATTCTAAAGGGTCATAATTAAATTTTGACTCTAGGGCTCTCGTTGGTTAGTCCTAAGAGATATTTGATTCTACGACTTTCTTAGGACTAATCAACGAGAGTCTTATTGTCAAAATTTAATTATGACCCTTCAAAATTAAATGATAAAAATAATAAAATCTTCTCACCCATTCAAACGGATTAAAATTTGGAACACTTAATTTTTCAACCTTTAATTTATATGTTCTATGCTGACCTCATCACCGTTAGTGCTTTCCGTAACGACAACCAAACGGTTGGGGTAAAGTGCAACAGACAATAGAAGCAGAGGGGAGGACAGTGCAATTTCAGAAACGTGAGCGGAGGTTTCTGTTTTTGTCAGAAACCTGAGGGGAGTTCAGTGAAATTTATCCTATATTTTATACTAGCGTCTTGCCCGTTTGATGTACGAGGACAAAAAAAATCAGTGATAACTTTCTTCTTGTTATCTTATGCATAAGTGGATTGGCGCGTATGACTTTTAAAATTTACTTAATTTTCTCGCAAAATAATTAAGATAATTCCACAACAATAAAAAACAAAGAAATGTAGAAAAGAAATAGGTTTCAAGGAGTTTTATTATGTTATTATTGATTGAATCAAAACAAAGAAATAGGTTTCTAGGAGCTTTTATTATGTTATTATTGATTAAATTTAGTTTTCTTTTTAAGCAAAATAAAGTACTCTTATTTTACATTTTGTAAAAAGTGTAGAATATATAATAAATAAAAACATGAAAAAATCCATGAATAAGAGAGAGGCTAGAAAGAGACCTTCGTTTTATTCTAGGTTACTACAGTATATAGTAGTACATAGTACAGTAGTATAGATTTGTGGAGAGAGAGAAGATTGGAAAATACGGTAAAAGACAAATCTAATACAAACGGCTTCCTTGTACCGATTATAAACTGCCACCCATACACCAGAGAGGCACCAACACAAACCCACAAGGATACACCCAACTCACCCTTCTCTCTCTCTCTCTCTCTCTCTCTCTCTCTCTCTCCCCATCACAATTGATATAAATTCATTCCTTCCTTCCTTATTCTTCTGTTCTTGTGAAGCTTTGGTTTGTGTGAAAAGCGAGACTTTATTGTCAAAGAGAAGAGAAAGACGGCCCTTTTCGGTTGTTTAAAGTTTGATCTGGGTTTCATCGGCTGAGAGAGAGAGAGATGTGGAGATTTGTTGAGAAAATAAATGCGATGGCGGAAGGAGGATCCCATTACTGCTCTAAGAAGACGGACGATTTTTGCTGTCGCGATTGTGATGAGGTAATATACACCCCCCCCCCCCCCCCCCCCACATCTTTTAACAATGAATCAAAACATTACCGGGTACTGATTGTTTTTGTTTGATCTGAAATCAATTTGTTTATCTTTTGTTATTCTTGTTCTTTATTTTCAACTACATTGTTGAATTTTTGTTCCTACCCATGTTTCGATTGGGTTTAATTTGTGTTGATCGTGCCAGGGGAAAAAGAGTGCTACTATTTGATTTTGACCTTTCAACTTTTTATTAGTTGATGCCCGATGTAACCCAGAAGGGGGAAATTTGCTCAATTTCTAATTTTTTGGGAAGCCCCACAATACCTTTTTTTTTTTTTTTTTGCTCGGCTACGGCTACAATACTTAAAAAGATAGTGTTCAAGATTGTATTATACTCTCCTGCTTACCCTGCGTGAAACCGGATTTTGATTCACTGCTTTGCCCTATCTTCATTCTGTGATTTGGAACTCTTGAAGTTTCAGCTGAAGCGCTCATACATCTAACACAAGCACACGGACATATGAGTATGCGGGGGGGGGGGGGGGGGGGGGGGGGGGGGGGGGGGGGGGTGGGGGGGGGTGGGGGGGGGGGGGTGGTGTGTGGGTTGTGTTGTTTACTTAAAGTACTTGTTTGAGTGAGTTAACTTATGTTTCTCCCCCAACTTCTGTTTGGATGGAAAATCTAAAAACGGATTCCTGGCAATATTCGCGAGTTATTCCTTCACGAGATTAAATTACGGACGCATTTGGTCTTGAAGAGTGGAAAACAAAATAACAAACCCATTTACAAAGAAATCCATCTCGAGCAATCCATTATGATATGCAAAGTAGGAGTGATCGATATATCCTTTCGAACTATGCCTCCTAACATAATGCCACTTTAAAGTCAGCCTGTCGTCTTATCTACTTGCTGAATACGCAAGATCTCTTATGCTGCCAATCCATAAGTGTAAGCTTATGCTTGACTTTGACTCTCTTTGTGTTGAGTTTTAGATACTAATTTTCTTTTATGAATCTGCAGGAGTCAAGCAGAATGTTGAGCATGTCGAGATTGCGGTGCATTCTGCAAGGAATGGATTTGAAAACTTACATCTTTCTGTTGGTTATGATCCCAACATTCATTGTTGGGGTATATTTGCACGGCCAGAAGATCTCATACTTCTTGCGGCCACTGTGGGAATCACCACCCAAGCCTTTCCTTGAAATCCCTCACTATTATCACCCAAATGTGTCAATGGAGAACCTCTGTAAACTACATGGGTGGGGAATTCGTGAGTACCCAAGGCGTGTTTTTGATGCAGTATTGTTTAGCAATGAGGTGGAGATGCTCACCATTAGATGGAAGGAGTTGTACCCATACATAACCGGATTTGTTCTCCTTGAGTCAAACTCAACCTTCACTGGATTGCCAAAGCCCTTGTTTTTTGAGAACAATCGAGATCATTTCAATTTTGTTGAGCCGCGTTTGACCTATGGGAAAATTCCTGGTAAATTTAGGAGAGGAAAAAATCCATTTGTTGAGGAGGCATATCAGAGACTAGCATTGGATCATTTACTTAAAGTGGCAGGTATTTCGCATGATGATTTGTTGATAATGTCAGATATCGATGAGATTCCAAGTAGACACACTATTGATCTCTTGAGGTGGTGTGATGAAATACCTCCAATCCTCCATCTTCGTCTAAAGAACTACATATACTCTTTTGAGTTTCTAGTGGATGACAATAGCTGGAGAGCGTCAGTCCACAGGTATCAATCTGGTAGAACGACATATGCACACTATCGCCAGTCTGATGTACTATTGGCTGATGGAGGGTGGCATTGTAGCTTTTGCTTTCGCCAGATCGATGACTTTATATTCAAAATGAAAGCTTATAGCCATGTTGACAGAGTGAGGTTTTCTCACTATATGAACCCTAGACGAATCCAGGAGGTGATCTGCAGAGGGGCTGACTTGTTCGATATGCTGCCTGAGGAGTACACGTTCAAGGAAATTATCGGGAAAATGGGACCCGTACCCCACTCATACTCTGCCGTTCATTTACCAGCACATCTTTTGGAAAATGCGGATGAGTATAAATTTCTCTTGCCCGGGAATTGCAAAAGAGAAGGTGGTTGATTCAAGTCTGGCCTTGTAAAGGTTGAAGCTGCAGATAAAATGACTCCTCAGGAAGGGTTGTATCGAACGGGCCGATTGATTGCAGTTTATCACCGACTAACCAGTATAGTTCAGCTACAACTCGGTTGATATTTATTTCATTCATCCAGAAGTTTTATGGAAATTTGGATGAATGTTGGATTTCTAGGGTGAAATCTGTATATAAATTCGTCTTAGGGCATGTCTCTTCTATGGGGAGCTTAGCTTCTTGTTGAATCCGCGAAGTCGCTGGGGGGCATGTATGCCTTGTTTGTTATTTTCCATTGTTGTGGCATGAGCACTGAGTTTGCCCCCCTGAAGATGATATTCCCCCCCTGAAGATGATATGTGACTTCTTGTTAGAAGTTTTGATTTGAAAGCAATCTATTCGTTTATTTTTTGAAGTCTTTTGTTATTTAACTCGTTGTTGATTTGTCGCTTGGTATCTTTCTACGCTGATGATGATCTTGTCTGTTTCAAATATGATAAGGCCGGCCTTAACTGTTATCTTTGGACTAGATAGCACAATGGACTTGGTCAATTGCTAATCCTAACCCTCTACTGAGGTTTCCAAGTGGTCGCCATGTTGAGAATACGGGCTTTGGCAAATGTAGGTTAGGGTATAATAGCACCTCTCTTCTATCAAATCCATACCGAAACAAAACTTTGTATGAATCTTTTTGCTAGTTTAGCAAATTTTCAAATGGAAAGAAGTTCAGGGTGGCTGGCATTGATTTACCAAGACCTTCGAACTTCTTTTGGTGTCTCACCCTGCATCTACATCCTTGTGAACAGTAAGGCACCATTTGTGCTGCCCGAACGGAGGCTGGCCAGAAAAAAGGCACCAGGATGCTTAAGTGAGTGTGTAGAAAGTTAAGGGTACTTAGAGTTACGGTTTTAATACTAGTCAGTATACTTCATGCGAGTGATGGAGTTGCCCTCTCATACTTTTAGTTGGTGCTTTAGCCACCAGGACTCACTGGTCTAGTAAAAAGTAACCACCTCGCATGCCTCCATAACAGAGTGAATACCTGCGTACCCGGATCCCCATTCTATTATATAGAATCCTTCTAGAAGATTTTCTGTTGTGCAGAAATGACCAAACCTCTAGCTCTCATGAGTACTCTGCATTTTCCAGTTGTGCATCCTATGTCGATCTGTTATACGTCCTCTGGTAATCGCCAGCCCAGCCTAGTTCAGTTGGGTCTTCCTCTTACAAATTGTTCGGTCATCTAGATTAAGTCCATCTGGGCCTGCGCTCGGTTCAGTCTCGGCTGTCTAGTTAGTTCTGCCTCTCCAGGCCCTGTCTTGTATTGATCTCCTTTTGATCTCAAAGCTTGGCCCACGTTTGGCCCGTGCCTGCCTTGGTCCGGATATGTTTTTTTTTTACCCTTCTCCAACGATTTTTGCTCAATGATAGTATAAACCCTGTTCGGTTTGGGTCTCGAGGGAGGTTTTAAAAGTAATGAGTGGAGAGAGATAGATATAGATAATTTATTGGGGACCATGCGCAGGGGTTTTGCGTACCAAAAATGAACAAGCCCATATTCCCTTCCCACCAGCATATGACTATGAAAATTGATATCAACTCTCCCATGACCCGAGCCAAAACAGAAACTGCTCCTCACAATCAAATGGTTGTTCATATCACATAGACCTCGCCTACAGTACCGTGTCGAATCTGGATTAGGCCTGGTTAGAGCCAAAATTCGAGAAAGTTGGCCTGCCTAATCAAATACAGTCAGTGTCCCCAACTCTTTCTCATTTCCTAGAATAAAATATGCTAAACTTGAATAAAATTATGGACAAGAATAAAGTTGAAACTGCTTTAAAGATTCACCAGTTGATAACAATATCCTGATCTTGAAAGAAACGTGGGTATCTCCTTTCTTCTTGAGTTTACAAGCCAGAAAATTAGGCTAAACGTGCGTTTGGACCGGTCAGAAAGAGACTAAGAGAGGGAATCAGATTCCATCCAATCCTTTTGCAAAAGTAATTTGTTGTCTATAAATGCTGTGGAAAACCAACATCAACCATCCATTCCAGCAGATTCTAAACAACCCCAACGTGCAAAAGAGAAATGCAGCACAGAAGATCAGAGCATCAAAATGCCATGCATCAACGTCGCATGGATACTACGGATACTACAGAAAGTTACGAGGTGCATTACTCAACATATGAGATTCCGCCACATAAGCTCGTCGATGAGCCTCCCTATGCAGATATTTATTTGACGTCCCATGGTTTTGAGGCTGTCCGGCCAGAGGCTCAAAAGATGGTTAGAGTGGTGGATAATGATCATCGGAAGACTGGGTATGGTAAAGATTTTACTGGAAAAGTAAATGAAGACAACGTCGATGCCAAAGCCGATAAATTTATCAAACATGAGCATAAGAAGTTCCAACTGAGGAAATGGTACGGTTGATGCTAAAAACTGAACATTTCCAGTGAGGGGTACCTATTTGTGTTTTTATTATGTCATAGTGATCTTAGGAATGATTTCCTTTAGTTTGGCCTGACTTTGATGTTTCTGGTGTGTGTTTGAATAAAATGAAACTATTTCTTCATGTTTTTCTTCTTGAGTGTGGGAAAGAGACGGAATTCTAATAAGTGGGTGCTTGGCACAGACTATGGTAGATTGTAGAGTCTCAGAATCTGTAAGAGGAGAACCAAATAGTACTCCATTTGTTTGTCCCAGGAGCAGAAAATAATATCTTCTGCAGAGTAAAAAGGAGAAAAATAGAAATCATTCCTACACATAAACGATTCTTATTTTTTAAGTACTTATTTCTCGCTTTACAAGATAGGTCATTTTTTCACAATATGTCACATTTAATTCAAGTAATATTTATTTTCCTTAGCGGAACGGAGCCAGTACTATAGATGCTTCTACAAACGTTTTCATTTCATGAATACCATGTATTATGCAGAGATAATCAGTTTACGCAATTGTATGTGGGTTGTGGAAGGGAAGACACCGGAAGAGAAAATAAAGAGAGAGAATGTAATAGAGAAATTATAGCAATAATGTCGAGAGAAAGGATCAATCAAGCGAAGATAACCAATATTTTCCTTTCTTTTTCCGAAAAACGAATCAAACAAAAGGCCTGGAATTTTTTAATTTTTTTTACTTTTATTGTCCTTCCTATTTTTTTCCGAGAAATCCTAATTTGTTTGGAAAATGGAAAAAATTAAGAGAATGGATGAGACTACAGAAAAAGTAGAGAGAGTTCAAACCATAATTAATTACAACAGTCCTTCGAATATATTTTCCCTCATGACTACTTTTTCTTCATCTTTCTTTTTCTTTCTTTCGTGAGTTTCAAATAAACTATTTTCAGTCTACATTGAGCAAGTTAAATGCATGCTTCAGCTCCAGTGGCCTCAGTAGTTGCCTTGTATCCTCACTTGATTTGGGTTCAAAACATAGCAACTACAATATGGCATTATTTTGGGCAAAAAAACTTACTTAAAACAAGGATAGCAAAAAGAGCTATTAAAAAAGTGTGAATTTTGGTTTACCGAGTGCAAAATGTATAGCAACTTCTCTATCATCTTCTGTATCTCTATT
Organism: Rhododendron mucronatum var. ripense; assembly: GCA_019656295.1. NCBI lineage: Eukaryota > Viridiplantae > Streptophyta > Magnoliopsida > Ericales > Ericaceae > Rhododendron > Rhododendron mucronatum. The sequence goes on from BPLT01000235.1 coordinate 70,688, forward strand.
AAACAAATAGTATAAAAAGCGGATAAAAAAAACAAATAGTATAAAAACCCAACGAGGAAGAGAGAGTGTTAAGTGAGAGAAACAATAAACAAAGCATTGGTGTGTGAACAATGCTTTGTTGTACGGAGTATGTAAGTAGAGAAATACTACTTAACAAAATGTATAGGACGTAAGGGCTCGTTTGGATGCGGAATAAGGATTGGGGGTATTATTTATGAAGGGGGAATAAAATAGTAGGGGGTATTGGTTAATATGGGATGACCGACATTAATATGATGTTTATAGAGGGGGATTAAATAGTAGTTGATTTGGATGAGATATTAAAAATGGTGAGATAAAATAGTACTTGGTTTGGATGATGAATAAAATGGGGGGATAAAGTTATTTCGTAGTTAAAATGGAGGAAGAGGGGAGATTATTTCGGCCTTATCCGGTGATATTAACTAATAATACCCCAAAATCCATTCATAAATTATACCCCCTCAGGCAGTATTGCCTGGTCTTACATAAAAGGGGATAAAAGAAGAACCCCTGATTTTTGGGTTGGAATAAGGAGGGGCCCACGGTCTTATAGGGAGATTAGTTATACCCTTTTACAAGACTGCTTCCAAATGAGTCCTAAGGGTTATTGAGACTGTTGCACTTCAGTTTTGTTGATTTTGGTTAGGTAAAATGGCTAAAGTGTCTTTTTTGCTATGCTATTGCACATGCTCTTAGAGCAACTCTAACTCCTAACCAAAGAGCAATTCTAACTCATCTCTAAAATTTCAAAATGGAGAATGGATGCGGCATGTTGGAGGGAGGTTTTTTAATCTCACTTTTTACACTTTATGAGAAAAGCTAGGAGGGACCTAGCATACTTTTTAGAGATTTTGTCTCCAAAATGGGAGTAGGGTCTCCAAATATGGACACCCAATTATCTAAAAGATAGGATGGGTCCCTTCTAGATTCTCTGTGCAAAAAGTGAGAATAAATTATACTCCCTCCGTCCCTAAATAAGTGTCTGGCGCGCAAAATTAGGCCTTCAAAATGATGCATTTGTTTCAATAAAAAAATTAAATTTTTTTTCACAAATCAATAGATAGTAATGAGTTCTATTAGATTGTGAAAAAAAATTAAATTTTTTAATAAAAAATATGCATATTTTGTAAAGCCTAGTTTTGCGCCGGACATTTATTTAGGGACGGAGGGAGTAAAATCTTTCTTCAATATGTTACATCCATTCTCTATTTTAGACTTTTAGAGATTGGTCGGAGATACTCTTGCCCCTACAACACCAAAGGAACTTCTTTTGTAATGCAGGCAAATAATTATTTACTTATTCAAGAAGGGGCGACTTTGATCTTGAGCCTTGCCTAAGGGGCCAGGGCCCAGTCTGATTGGATCCAGATGCACTGTTCCTTAAAAGGGGCTGTGCAATCCTAACCTGGTCTTTTCTAGGCCCTTTCCAATCCCAGGGTCCGTTTTGATGTTTTAGACCTCGTCAAGATTATTAGGTATGCAAAAAATTATGTTAATCGAATATCGGTTGATTTATTCTAGTTCGAAATATATTCATCTCTAGCAACATGGATTTGTATCCAATGTTGCAATATTTTCTAAACCCATTTTACCTAAGATTATTTTTGAAGATATATTACTCCCTCTGTTATTAATTGTTAATCCCTCTTAGGACTTCCAATTTTTTTTAATTGTTAATCCCTTTTATGACTTCCAATTTTTTAAGCGTACATATACTGATGACAATAACATTAAATCTCAATGTGTCATGCCTCTAAAATTACCCCTTGATTTAACTCATTTAGAATACAATAATAGATATTTGTAAGTACACTTTTAGAAACTTACAATTTACTTTTCAAGTGGACTAACATTTTGGAACGGGAAATTATAATGCCACGACACTTTTGTCTAGTGTCACGACAATTATACAGCTGTGACCAAGTATTCCATCCCTACCCCCCTCTCTCTCTCTCTCCCCCAACTTTTTTCACGGCACTTTCAATTTCTCTTTGTGGTGCAGAGTGCCCAAGAAACCCATTTGTCAATTATCAACTTCTCTCACATCTTTCTTTACAAACTCATTATCACCGACAAAGGAAAATCAAAATCCCCGTCCTCAGAGAATTGAAAGAACATGAAGAATAGACTCTTTTTTTTTTAAACTGGAAGAAGAGACTTGAAGGAGTAAATTAGAACAGATTGTTTGAAAGGAAAATTAAAAACCCCGTTTTCCTCTCTTTCCTCTCATTTCTCTCATTCCAATATTTCTTGGACTTTTGCAGGGTGTTCCCTTTTATTTTTGTGTAATAATATACCTTGACAATAGCTAGAAAATCATGTGATTGCTGACGAGTTCAAAGACGTTAGCTCCATCCTAAGATCAGTGCCGTCCGAGTCATTGTGGACCACAAATGGGGGTCTTTACTTTTGAATTGATAGATCAAGGTGAACGGGATAGAGATCTTGCAAAGCAGATGAGAACAAATTAGAGAGATCAGTGGATTGAAAGAGGAAAGCAATAGAGAGCTCAGAGAAGATGAGCAAGCACATAACGAGAACTGGGCAAAAAACGAGAACTGGGCAAAGGGTTCTTTGCAAACAAGGACAGAAGTAGAAAATATTAAAGCGAGGGCAAGATAGTCAGACTACACAAAAGGTCGTGGCAGTAGAAATCTGAGTCGTGGCATTAGGGCCGCCCTTTTGGAACACCCCAAAATCGACTAAAGTAGACCAACCATTAAGAACAGAAGGAGTAACTAATCTCCGATTAACATGAACTTTGGCGTCTAATGTTCTCAACGAGGTCTATAATATCAATGATCCCAATCCTCAAAATGGACTTGAGTGGACCCTAAAATGACCTAGACACAATTAAAGGTATCGGAGAGGATTCCGTTCGTTCGAAAATTTACAGTTCTTTACAACCACAAACACAATACACAAATGCTCACATTTATTTAGAGCCTCAAACTCATTGAATATGGGATGTGGGTGGGTCAAAACATGAATGTGAGTGCGTATGTAAAAGTATTATTGTGAAATTTATATCCACCGTTGTCACAAACGGGAGAGGATCCCATCCAATATGGGTTCCAACAAGTCCGGTCCAGTTTTGGACCATTTGTGGCCCCTTTTTGGACCCACAATAGCGATCGGAACTGTTTATTTTTTACAGTACATAGAGAACATTGACCACACCAAAGATCATGTTGATCGTATATAATTTGATATTATATCGAAATGCATTGATTTTCAGATAATTATGTCAAATGGGTTGCAATCTAGTATTGCATACTTTTTTTTTTTACAAACTTAATGCATTTCGAAATTACGTCAAACGATATCTGATCCCCATGGAATTTTTTGTTACTACTAAGTACTATATTCAAATTTTCTAGAAATTAATAGACTGGCCCATTGATATATAGAGTGACACCACACAGGATAATTTTTCCTTCATAGTCGATACAAAATCAGAGGCAACACTGTACAAAACGAAAAGTAAAACGTGTTTATCACCTCTGTTATCTTTGAGTCTTCGATTCAACCGATCACCGACTTTGCCCTTTGAAATTTGTATATACTCAAATTTGATATGGGTTGTTTGATTTTTTGGCAAAGTTTATATAGGATATGGGTTATTTGATTTTTTTGGAAAATAATTATATAGACTTTAACGCTATTGACATAGAGACTATCATGCAACAATTTTAAAATGTGAAGTCCCGTCAAATGCAATTGTAGAAGCTCATGTAGCTTTTTTTTTTTTTGTCGAGAACTTATAAGAAAGATTATTGTTATTTTGATATCTTTTGTGTACAAATTGAAAGTTTGTCGAGCTTTAAATGTGATTTTTATTGGGAGTAGGTTATTAAGGTATCATTTTACTTTTTGTAAAAGTGGGTTTTTAAAAAAAAAGGGTAAATTTTAAGGTAAAAAATTATGTGTTTACGCAAATAATTTTTCTACCAATATAGATATTGTTTGATAGATCTCATTGAGATCTTTTAAACGGTACAAAAAAATTGAAAAATTAATTTTCATTTTCGTTATATTTGAATTTGAAATTATCTTCTTTTTGAAAAGGAAAGTTTTTGTAAAAAGCGGAACGGGGTCTAATTGTCATTATTATGTTATATTTTTTCGGTCTTATAATTGACCAAAATATTGACGTTTATAGATGACCCTATACACCGAAATTTCTAAAGTCGTCACTGATTGTGGATCAAGAAATAGTCTACAAATAATCCAAACTGAACCAGACTGGTTGGAAGAAAACTGAACGGAATACGACCCCGTCACAAACACTGACACAAAGCTTGATTGCTAGCTGAATGAGACATTTAACGACAAATCCTCGAAAAGGAAGGAAGCTGACGTTAGACGCGTTTTCGATATCCAGAAAGTTCCACCCAACTGAAAAAACCTCAAAGCCACCACCACGCGTCCCCATTTGATTTCCTCTTCTCCAAAATGTTGATAGGGCACGTGGCAACATCAAACTTACACTCCTTTTTATGAGCAATTATTAATTAGGCCATGTTTGGTTTGAGATTTGAAGAAACTTTTTGAAGTATTGAGTCTAGAGAGATATATAGAAAAAAAGAATAATAATTAAAGATAAAATTTATTGAAAACCGTGAATAAAGAGAAAATGTTTGGAGTCCCAAGACGAATATGATCGTTTCCAAAATAACAAATGGTCCACGTAGCACTCTTATGCTTTGTTTGGATTGGAATTTAAAATTTTTTTTGAAAAATAGTAGGGGAATAAGTGGAGAGAGATAGAGAGAAATATTGAAAGTAGGAAAAATATAGGAGGAATTTAAGGGAAATTTTTTGAAAAATTCTTTTTAAGTTGCAAAAAGAACAAAGCATAATTATTTATGTAGGAACCAATCATGCCATAAGAATATTACTATTCATCGTTGTTGTATGGCGGAGAAACGATGAGTTATATGAACTAAATGAGGGTGTGGGAAGTACCATTTGTAGAAATTTTTAGTTGCAAATAGGGTGCCAATGACATGGTATTCGTACAGCACATCTGAATCGTTCAAACATGCATTCGGTTGTATTTTTGGATGACTCATATGTATTGCACGGTATTTTCAATAAAAAAAATCTCTCTACCACTTGACAATGACAAATTTTTCTATCTTGTTTTTAGATTGTTGTATGAATAGTATTCTTGAATGTTTTAGAGTAAATTACAGTAAATCCCCTCAACTAACTCAAATTTTCACTTAATCCCCTCTGACTACAAAATTCAACAGTGTGCACCCTCTAACTATCCAAAATTGACACTTAACCCCCTTTTGTTAGGTCTCCGTAGGAAAAATGCACCGACGGCCGTCTCCGGCCACCGAGCGGCCGATCCGAGCCGTCCAAAATTTTTTTTTAAAAAAACCGAGTGGGCTAACGCGGGAATCAATGGCATCCGACGTGCGTAAGTGCTCGATCTAAACACCCCATTTAAATTCTTGGGATGTTTGGATCGAGCACCTATGCACGTCGATGTCGTTGATTCCAGCATCAGCCCACTCGGTTTTTTTTTTTAAATTTTTGGATGGCTCGGATCGGCCGCCCGGTGGCCGGAGACGGACATCGGTGCATTTTTCCTACGGAGACCTAACAAAAGGGGGTTAAGTGTCAATTCTGGATAGTTAGAGGGTGCACACTGTTGGATTTTGTAGTCGGAGGGGGTTAAGTGAAAATTTGGATTAGTTGAAGGGGGTTTACTGTAATTTACTCAATGTTTTATTCCCAAGTGAAAAGCTCCCCCTACTCCATATCGCACGACAACCGTACACGTGTTGCCACGTGCAACCACTGCCCCCCACCACAGTTTAACCACACTCCCTAACCACGGTTAACTAATTCGCGGTTAGGCTGTACTCCCCCCACACCCACTCACCCAGTGACTATTTATTGAGAATAAATTCTTTATATCGTCGGAGTAAATATTTGTTTCCTCTAAATTAATTGCATTGTGTCACGTTGCCATGTTTTATTAATTGAAACCACTATTTTAACACGTATCACAATATAATTAATTTAAAAAAAATAAATATTTACACTGGCGACGTAAAGAATTTATTCTCCTATGTATTAGCCACCTCATGTAGTGTTCTGTTTCAATCTAGCCGCGGAAGCAACTTGTCTCTGGCTGCTCGCTCACTCTCTCTCTCTCTCTCCCTCTCTCTCTAGTTGCTTCCCCTGGCTGCTCGCTCTCTCTCTCTCTCTCTCTCTCTCTCTCTCTCTCTCTGTCTAGTTAAGCGGAGAGGTTTTTGGTGGGTTTCTCTTCTTTAGGAGAGAGAAGATGGGTCTGTATAATTGCTTTCCAAACCCAGGTGAAGGGGTGCTCCCAGTGCTGGTAATGAACACGGTTCTCTCAGTAGCTCTGTTGAAGAACATGGTGAGATCAGTTCTTCAAGTAGTCAGCTTTTCCTCCGCTCCGAATTCAGAGCAAGACCAATCACACGACAGAAACCCACCTGTTAGAAGACTCGTTTCAGTCACCAAGTTCGAGTCTCTGTGCAGGAACAGGGCAAATTTCGCCAGTTCCGGTGGAAATGGCGGCGGCGTGCAGTGGTCCTCGTTGGATTGCTGCTGCTGCGTGTGTTTAAGTGGGTTTGAAGCGGAGGAGGAGGTGGGTGAGTTGTCCCATTGCAAGCATTTCTTCCACAGGGGTTGTTTGGACAAGTGGTTTGATGATTACCAGCGCAGGACTTGTCCTCTTTGTCGTTCCATGATTTGAGTTCTGAAATTCGAATTTGGTGAAGGAAAAGGTGTAGTTGGGATAGATATTGGAAAGGAATGATTTCCCCCCTTTTTTTTCCCTTTGAGCAGAAGTTGGTATTAGCTCTAGGTGTAGCAATCTTGGTTTGCTAAAGTCTGGATTTGTGTTCACAAGTTGCGAATAATAACAGAGGATCAGAAATGGAAGATTAAGTGTGTTCATTTGGTGATCTTTTGAGAATGGGTACTTATTTGAGGACTCTCTAATAACAGCAGTGAAATAGTATTAAAATTGCCTATCGAATAATTTTTTTTAATAGACGCTTCTCTCAATAAGCTCTAAAATGTGTGCGGTTCAGCTTAGGAAATATCGTGCACACAAATTTGTTTAACTTTTCTTCAAATTGAATCAATGACTAACAATTGTGTTGATTTTTTTACACGATCACGCGGTTGAATCGGATTATGTGTGGTACACAAATTTGTTTAACTTTGTAACTTATGAAAAGTTATGAAACAAACACATTATTTTGGGACTTTCTAAAAAAGAATATAAAGTGGGACAGAGGGAGTAAGTATTGAAATTGCCTATCGAATAATTTATTGCATCTTTTAAGAATGGGTACTTGTTTGTTTTGGATTTTGAATGAGATTTTGAGTGGGGAGAGATAAATAGAAAAAATATATTAGGGACTGTGTGCATTAACTTTAAAGCCTCCAAATGAACAAGCTAATGTCTGCAGTTCAGATCAAGGCGATACCGTGCATACAATTTTGTTTTAACTTTTCATCAAATTGAATCAATGACTAACAATTATCTAATTGGCCACATAAAAAACTACTGTATGAGAGAGTGAGGAGCAAAAGAGTAATGTGACAAGGCTAACTTGGCCTCAAAATGGCCTCGCTACAAGCCCAATGGCCTTGCCTACCAACTCATGGGAGAGAGATGTCGAAACAAGATGTGGGTTGGAGATCGAACCCTTTGTAGATTTTCTCTGATTATCATCAATGCAGCAAAATGAATTTTTGTAAAAACTCACTGAAAATTTTAGGGGAAAATGTAGTCATAATCAAACAAAAGTAAAAATCGCAGTCTAGCTTTTTAAGAAAACACAATTACTCCGTATTACTCTTCCAAACAATAAATTTTCAATATTACCCTTAATTCTTTTATAAATACAATGATTACTTTTTAAACTCTAGTTCATTTTCCCCCACTTTAATGTTTGAATTTGAAAATAGAGGGTAAACATGCAAAAAAAAAAAAAAACTTAAATTTTTTCCTAGTGAATATGGACATGAAACTTGCAACATCCCAAAAGAAAAGATGAACTAACATTTTGGAACGGAGGGAGTAACAAAAATTAGGTAAAAGGATGGTGTTATCATAATTATAAAGGGAAATTAATTTATACACTCTCCTAATTGATGCACACACTTCTTTTCTTTTCTTTTCTTTTTTGTCTTTAGCAAATGATTTTACAAACCAGTCTCTGCATGCATACAATTTTTACAAATTTCAAGAACTGTTCCATAAATTTATCCATGAAAAAACGGAAAAAATAATATTTGCATCAATTAAGAGAGTAGAAATCAACCCTATAAAGAACATATATAGTATCTTGAGCCTACCTACTCTATCATCTCATCATCTTTGTGGCATTTATAAATCAAAATTACTCATCCCTGTGGATGCTCAAATGGACTTTAAAACAAGTGCACATCGTCACAACATTGCTAAACAGAAAATGGGTCGAGAATTTTCCGCTCCGTTTCGCAACCATCGATCAACATATTCATTATTCGACCACTAATAGTAACAATTAAAATTAAGTCGAATCATTGTAGTATGAATTCAAACTATTCGGAACGATTCTATGGCTAGTTATATGTAAAATTGAGAAAAACTTATTACGCCTTTACTCATCCCGCATCCTTTGACCTAGGGAGCTAGGTACCCCGCGCTTCTGATTGATCCATTACACTAATCTACTATATAGGTACACAAATGTAACACTAATGACCCCATTATGATGGAGGTGATTGCATCCAGCCCACACCACTATCGAGTCGTAGAATTCGGAGGGTCAATTCCCATGGATATGTAGTAAGCTTTTTCTGCATTCGATAGCCGGTCCTGAAACATTTTCCACTCTCTTCTACACCTCTCCCGCACCTGGCCAGCAGAGGGACCACAAAATTGAACAAGTTATTGAAATCATGAGCACACTGCATCTGAGAGAAACTTCTTCTTGGACTAAAAATCCGCACAGAAAAATCGAGCATAAAGAAAACACGTGAATATATTCAGTCTTCACTATGCCCATGTATGGAGAGAGAGAGAGAGAGAGAGAGAGAGAGAGAGAGAGATATTTGGATGAGAAGGAACGAACAATATGATTCGTAGAAGGAAAAAAATAACTAGTACAGGAAGACAAGAAATAAAATTAAATACCCCTTGCCATGGTGGCTTCCCATTCTCTGCTTGGCCCTATCGAAAGAGAAAAGGCTAGTTAGTTATGGCTGAGCAAGTATGTATGTGCATATAATATAATGTGTGCCGAGCAAAAAAAATATATAATGTATGAAAAAATGTGTGATAGCTTGCATGTTCTTGACGAAATGCTTTCAACTTTTACCTGGTTTCCGAGTGTTGGAACCGTTTGATGAACTATCCACTGAGCATCGACGACTCCAATTTTCTCATGAGCCGGCTGATTAGAAGAAAAGAGAAATCTACTCATCATGCCATGGACAATGTCTTTTTACCAGACCGGTATGTGAAGAATAAAAAAAGATAAATATTAAATGGGACGAAAGAGAATAACTGACCTCAACGCATTTTTGAAGGGCAAAATCCAGACCCCATCCATGGACCAAGTCATTCTACAATGCCCATCATAATGCATCAAACATACAGACTACAACGAGATGAATAGTAGAGGACTTGACATCCCTTAAAGGGCCGTTTGGCTTGCTTGCTTAATTGCTTCTTGCTTAAAAATAAGCAGCAAGCACATAAGCTTGTTAGGAGGAGCAGAGTTGCTTAATTGCTTAGGCAATAAGCAAGCAATTGGTAGGGACATGATTTTCCTTACTGCTTATTACATGAAATAAGCAAATATTTTGCAATGTCACCAACTGGGGCCTAAGAATGGATAAAATTGTTACAGACTGCATACCTGAATCAAATACCACACACAGCGCCATGCATCTCTAGAAAACACCGGTGCCATGATCTCGATAAATCTGCAGTCACAAAAACAGAAAAAGAATATAAGGCTCCACCAGCAGATCCGGCAGTAATAAATAAGATATGGAATAATGATGCTAATGACAAGTAGTTATACGCTGCACAAGGAGGCATAAGTGGGTGCTTGCACCAGCCCGGTTTCTCCTCTGTTTCTCTGGTTACAACAAAGGCAAACAAAAGACCAAGGAGATAAGGTTATTTCATCAGTTGACAACTTTATCTCAAGGAAGACAAGGTTGCTGTTTGGTTGCCTTTTCAGAACACTTATTAAGAAACCATTCTTAAATAAAAGTCATTGGTTTTCAATTCCATTTAAGTAATTTAAACCATTGGATTTCAACAATTCTAAAAGTTTTGATCTTTTCTCAAAAGTTATGAATGTGTAAAAAAAATCTTCAAAAACAGAGTTTCAACATTAGTCAACCGCAAAAAGTTTTTCTGAGAAATGATCAGAAAAACTGATTCTATATCTATCAAACAGAGCCGCTGCATAAAATTTCCATCATTCTTACTTGTGAACTTCACGATCCACTCTTCTCTTCGTCATTTGCCATACTAGCCCCCTCGTAGGTTCTAAACCAGGTTGGGAAATTTCCAAGCCATGCTTTCGCACAAGCCTTATGTACCTGGAATTGACCAAATAATGGACACAAGTCTTAATCAGCTGATTTAAAAATGTCATAAACATGGCATTTCTTGGTTAATACTCACTCTTCAGCATTAAAATGCTCAACCCCAAGGTCTTCATCCCAGATAAATATGTAATCATATGCAGCCACAATGTCGGGATGCAAAAATCGTTTTGCATACCACCTTCAAAATTTGAAACAGCAGAAAGTGTAAGCAGGATACGAACAGGCCGGATAGATGCAATTATTGCAACTAAAAATAAATATAAAGTGATTAAAGTCCATGTCCAATTTCAGGTAATTCCTCACCATTTTGTTTGCTTTGGCGCGCTCACATGAATAGCTCGCTTTGACCACTCAAACTCATCCCATTCTGTTGTTCGGCCATCATAATGAAACAGAAGTATTGTGAAGTTTTCTGAGAACTGTCAGAAAGACGGATTCAGTAGAGAGAGAGAGAGAGAGAGAGAGAGAGAGAGAGAGTCGGCCATCATAATGAAAAGAAGTATTGTGAAGTTTTCTGAGAACTGTCAGAAAGACGATTCAGTAGAGAGAGAGAGAGAGAGAGAGAGAGAGAGACCTTTTTTACTGCTGCATTCACGTTATCTTTCTGACCATAACCAACTGTGAATGTCACGAGATACTTCTGTTTGATAGTTAAATCCTACAAAAGCCAACACGATCGAACACTTCAAAGTTTAAATGAAAATTTACCACATCCTACAAATTTCATCCTAAGTGGGTTAAACAAAAGGGAATCCATTAGAAAACATTCAGATTAGTGCGGGCTATTGAAGAAGATAATGTAATATCAATCCATCATTGCACTCCTTTGTGTTCCGGGTAATAATACATATCTAACGATTGGTTTAATGTGCCCCATAGTGCTACATTTAAAAACAATTATTCCATCTATTTAGTGGTTTGAATAGTTGTTTAAAGAGTTCAATCTGTAAAATCTAAAAAGGCAAAGGATCCTATACAGATGTCATAAAAAATTTATGAATTCACACTTTTCATAGTGAGAAATTATTTTCCACTGACCAGAATGCATTTGATTGCCCTTATTCTTGCTTCTCATTTCAATCGAATGTAAGTTTCGGTATTTCATACATTCGTTTTGTCCCTCGTATTAAAAAAAAAAAAAAAAAAAGAAGAGAGAGAGAGAGAGAGAGAGAGAGAGAGAGAGAGAGAGAGAGAGAGAGATTCAATCGCACTAAAAAACCCAGAAAAACTTGAAGTTTCAAGTGAAAAGATTGTGACATGATTCTACTCCATTCATGTAACAATTCAAATAACAAACAAATGCGGATAAAGGTGAAAAAGAAGAGACTCACCTCACTAGGTAAGCCCCACAATCTGCGGAGATAGAAGTCTGAATCAGCTGCAACAATGGCTGAGGGTAACCTTTCTGCACCTCGTGGATTCGATGGGACCCAAATCTGTGTAAGAGTCATAGGGAAGCAGGTGATGTCAAAGATGGATATAGCTGCTCAACTCTTTGAGGTAGGTAGTTGAAAATTGCTCTATATGCAAGCAATCCGGCAAATTTAGGAAGAAAATCTGGCGGTAGTTATAACTTGCGGGAAATTGACTAACTATGAACTCCAAACCTAATAATATGACTTTAACATGGTATTAGAGCTATTCTTTCACAGCGCTTTTGGACAAGACTCTAGTTCATATTAGCATACCAAGTGATTTCCCCTTTGATTGTGCAATAAGTGAAATTTATTCGTTGTGATCCCTATGCTTTGAATCCTTGTTTACCTCTCTATGTGCAGTACTGGGCCAAGGGTCACGCATCTGGGGTGCATCAAAAGCCTTGTCCCGAGTAAATTAGTTATCACCTCAGATACTAGCGCACGATAGCCTCTCCACACAAGGGAAATTGGTTGAGTTAGATAATATAGCGGTACGTCATGAAACAAGTCTTTTCCTGGTTATTTTTCCAGAAAACAGGTAGACGAAAGAAAAATACTAGAAGAAAATTGTCAACATTTCAATTCGCAACACTTGCGGAAAGGGCCAGCCCAAGGTATTGGGAGGCCCTAGGCGAAATGTTGGGGTGGGGCCCTACATATTTTTAAAATTAGATAACAATAATACAAATGTTTGTTATATTACTGTTTTGGTCCATATTGAGCACGTTAAATGCCTTTGTTCCGGCGACTTAAGTGAGTGCGTTGAGTCCTTCCTGACCTATGTGCGAAATGTTGGGGTGGGGCCCTACATATTTTTAAAATTAGATAACAATAATACAAATGTTTGTTATATTACTGTTTTGGTCCATATTGAGCACGTTAAATGCCTTTGTTCCGGCGACTTAAGTGAGTGCGTTGAGTCCTTCCTGACCTATGTTCGAATCACGGCAGCTACAATGGCAAAGCTTGAGCTTTTTTTGGCGAAAAAAACAATTAAAAAGAAAGTTACCTTGCCAGGATTCAAACTTGGACATTTTGTAAAGCAAGGAACAACTTACCACTAAACCAACAACGGTACTTGTTTCATTCTACGAACAAACAATATATATACTTACTTAAAGAAGGGGGCCCTATTTTGGGCTCAAGATTTGGAGGCCCCAGGCCATGGCCCCTTGGACCTTGCCCTACAGCCGGCCCTGCCTGCGGACAAGTAAATTTTCTAACATGCATGAAAAGACAACTGGCGCAACAAGGAGACAAAATATACCTTAGTACTATCCGGTTTTTTAGCTTCAATTGATGTGTTTTTGTTTCCCTTCAAAGCAGACCATGCATTGAAAAGTGTGTGTGTTGAGAGGCCGGAATTTTTATCCTGAAGATCAATGGACGGAAGATTCAGCTGCGAAATTACAAAACAATTTACAAAGAAAATGTTATCGTGCAAAGTGAGTAACTGAGATAAACATTAAATAGCATGGAAAGGACGGGCAGAAGTTGAAATATGTGGACAGGAAAAAAGCATTTCTCGTGCACCTTTGTTAACGTAAGTGATGGAAATGATACTCCTATCAAGAAGCCCAAAACAAGCCCAACAAAAGTTGTCACAATAAGCCTCATGGTATCGTTTGGTTTTCTAGAAATTGCACTGCAGCCAACAAGATGGTAATGGAATGTAAACAAAAGTTGTATCACATATGACCTCTTTTACTCTAGTCTCTAGCTCAGTTTAAGTTTCAAATGTCAATGAAAGTTCCAAACCTGCGTGCGAGAAGTCCCATCTATTTATGGTCTCCTGATCCTACATAAACAATAACAAGAAGCTCCAAGAGCTACTTTGCATTTCCCGGCCAATTCAGAGGGACCACTCCTTCAGAAAATAATAGAGCCCACGTACAAGGAAGAAAAGACCTGAAAGGATGCAGAGTTGTAATGGAATATGTAATAGCAACAACAATTTTGAAACAATATGAAATTATTGAATACAATTAAGTAATGCAGATAAGCCTTAAGGGAACACCCAACAAAATATATTTAAAAAGGTTTTGTACTCAAATCTCAACTAGAGGGTAAAATTTCAAGGGACTAAATCTTCTGCAGTCGATTATTCTAATGATTCTTCAAATGACAGATCACAACCAAAAGTTGCTACCCAAGTCCAATTGCATCAGAAACGCAATACCAGCAGACAAAAATCAAGATTTGCAGAACCAAGACGATGACATCCACCTGCCCAGAATGCTATTTGGAGCCCTCCTTCCTTTTCTTTTCTTCACACAAACCTTAACCAACAACCAGTGTCTGGGTATTCGGCTAAAGCCATGTTATCCTTACCCCTTTCCTGTCTTCTTAACTCATCTTATAAAACTAAATTATCTATGCAAAACAACAAAAGCCAACGGAATGCCTTTATCAAGTTATCAACGACTACAACTCAAACCCACAAAGTAGCAACCCTTTTTAGACTCCCGTGGACTAATTCAACGGCCACCACGGCACATGTGGTTCCACCCCTCAATACCCTCCTCCAAATCTAACTCCATAATCAATCAAGAAACTAGCCATGTGCTACCCTTTTGAAAATTGCAGTTCTCTTGCACCTAATATATTACAAACCTAAGCATCTCACATTCAATTCCCCAACTGGGTAACCTCCAAAAGCTACCCACCGTGTATGGTTTTTGACCCTTCTCACAAACTAAATTATCTTCATAAAACGCAGCGAACCAAATTCCCAGTGGCCTACCAATACTCTCAGCAGGTGTTTCTTAATTCCAAAGATAAAGCAAATAACTTAGAAGCAAATTTGCCTAAAGACAAAGCTAACTCAAAAATCAACAGACAAGGCTACCATACCTAAATTATTTAACAGCATTCGCAGCAATTCGTTAAATCTATGAACAACCCATTACTTGTACCATTTATCGCTTATATTATATACAAACATATGGATAATACCCATGTATATACATATACAGATATATACGTATACATAAACAGAGAGAGAGAGAGAGAGAGAGAGAGAGAGAGACAGAACCTGACGGGCAGTGGTAAAAGACTAGGTATCACGAGAAACTAGTTTCCCAGTGAGCCGCAAATCTCGGCAAATAAACGAGGGTGGAACAGCTGCTCACAAGCTTCTTGATCGACTCTTCTGTGTGCAAATATATTAATTCAAAAACGTTTGTAAAATCTAAAGAAAGAACTTTTTCCAAGGAAAAGGAATGTCTGATCTTCTCGTGAGCTTTATGGGGCAATAAAAGATCTTTCCTTATATTTGAAAATTCAGAGGGAGACGGGGAAAACGAAAAGAACGTCGGTTTGACTGTAAATTCGGAAATTAATCTTCCATTTTTCATTCTTTTAAGCCGCGTTTTGCTTTCTTTCAAAAAAATAATAATAAATAATTTCAAACTCAAAAATTAAAATAATGAAATTTAATTTTTTAATTTTTTTACACCGTTTAAAAAATCTCAATAAAATCTATTAAATAAGATTCATATTGATAAAAAAATTATTTACGTAAATATATAATTTTTTACCTTAAAATTACTTATTTTTCTTAAAGTTCTTTTTTTTAAAAAGTGAAACGCCCTCTTAAATGGGTAATTAGCAGCTTCATTAATATCCTGTGATTCCCCGAATGGTGGGGTGGTGGGGTCTTTGCTCAGAACCCCTTAAATTGGTCCATGATTTGCTTTCACATTATTGGTTTGTATTTTTTTAACAATGTCTCGGGTCACTTTACGCGCACCTCGAACTAATCTTTAAAGCTCCACCCACATTCATTTCACACATTTATGTCATTATGCGTATAGGTAAGATGACTCCAAAAATTGTTGGCAAGAAAAAAGTTAAACTTAAAACTAGAGTGAGCGAAGTCCAAAGTCCAAATGCCACTTGGCCAACCCCACGATATTGGTTTTTGCCTCTGTTTGGGAAAAAAGCAATTATGGGGCCAAATTGAAAGAGTCCTAATTCTAGTACCCACTTTATGTCCAACCAAGATTCAAAGGCAAAAAGCAAACAAATGTTAGAAAAAGTTTGGCATATGTACAAAGCCATCTGCTTTCTAGAATTTTTTTTTCCATGTCAATATGTCATTCCGCTTTCTTTTTAAATCTTGTTTTTCAAAAAGAATGTAATTTCAAGCTCAAATATAATGAAAATAAAAAATAATTTTTTGATTTTTTTTGCATCATTTAAAAGATCTCAATGAAATTTATCAAATAAGATCTATATTGGTAGGAAAATTATTTACGTAAACACATAATTTTTGAACTTGAAATTATCTTCCTTTTCTGAAAGTTCTTTT
Source organism: Rhododendron mucronatum var. ripense (assembly GCA_019656295.1). Classification (NCBI taxonomy): domain Eukaryota; kingdom Viridiplantae; phylum Streptophyta; class Magnoliopsida; order Ericales; family Ericaceae; genus Rhododendron; species Rhododendron mucronatum. The sequence continues at coordinate 87,053 of BPLT01000235.1, forward strand.
TCCAAGAATTTGGAACACCCTAGTCTTCTAGTCAAAATTTGATATTTTTTTGTTCGTTTTTGTTAGAAAACTATAGAAATAAAATAAATATGAATTCAACTTAGAAAAACTCCTAAAAACTTGTTAGAAATGTAAGAATAGATGGTTTGGTAGTTAGCAAGAAGGCCATTGATGAGGATGGCATCATGGGTCTTATATTTAGATACCAACCACCTAAATTACCCACCAAAAAATCATTGACTTAACTAGGTAATTTGATTTCAATTAGTGCAATTTGAACTAACTAGGTAATTTGATTTTTCAATGGTAAAAAAAAAAAACTAACATGGTAATCACTAATTGCAAACTGCAAATAGAAAGCCAAGACATGAATTCTATTAAATTATGCTTAAGCATATAACAGGATATGAATTTTTTTATATGGAAAAGGAAATTTCCATCCTCCATGTCTTTAGCACATGTGGTGATAACTAATAAAAGCAATAATTCACTACGGCTTTATGAATCAAGATTTACTCGTGTAACGATTACTCATTTGATTATTCAAATTATTCCTTTTGAAGATCTCAATTTATAAAACATACTAACATTCATAAATTTAGGTTGATCGGATCTCAAATTTATCTTAACGAGTCATATTTGTCTTAACAACTATGGACAACCATATTCTGATGATCTATTGCTCCTGAATAAGCTTTCATAAATGTGTATGGTAACCTTAATTATTGGCATAGATTTAAGAGGGTGTTTGGGCGCCCATTTTTTCACTTTTCCATTTCTCAGTTTTGGCTTTTGGGCGTTTGGCACCCTGTCGGCAAAATGGCTTTTGCCAAAATGATTTTTCCGTTTTGAGTTTTCCCGTGCAAAAGGCAGAAAGAGGGGAACACCTCCTTTTTGCATTCTCATTTTGAACTCATTTTGCTTAAAGACCATCTCACCCTCAACAATTTCTGTTAATACCCAAATTAAACAAACAACCTAGGTTAAGAAAATTAAAAATTTCTTCGGTAAGACTTTAATTTTTCATGTGGGTCTGGTATTGGAAGACTTTAATTCGTTAGAAAAGTTCTTGGATTTATGTTATCGTTATTTGTTCTTAATTAGAAAAAAAACAAAAAAAAAAGTAGGAGACAATATTCAATTAACTAAAAATAATACAAATTCAAAATATAAATTTTGCAAAATTGATTATACCAATATTTATACACATTATATCCCATAAATAATAAAGGGCAACATGATAAAAAATCAACTCATAATTCATTTTCATCATATTCTCTCAAACAATACTCCTGTTGCAAAATACATTCTGCATATATCATCCAAACACTTTACTAGATTCAAAAATACATTCTGACTATAATTCAAAAAGCCAAAAAGTCAAAAAAAAAGAAAATAAAAAGCCAAAAAGTAAGCTCTCAAATATTCCCTTAGTAGCTTCGCAAAAATTGACCTCTCAAATAGTCAAAAAAATATGCAAGTGGAGTGGAGTGCATGCAGTTAGCGCTTCCCTTATACTCCCAGGCCATGCATGGGAAGGGTTCAATTCTCGTAAGCACTCATTCCCCTTCCCAAGTCCCATAGGATAGAATATTAACGAATGCCAGAAAAAAAAAATTAGTCCAAAAAAATATCACAGTGGGTATTATATGTTGCTTCATGACATATGAGTGATCAGATGAGAGATCCCCGCATCAAACTCACTCACTCTCTCTCTCTCTCTCTCTCTCTCTCTCTAGCATTATCCAACAGTGGTAGTTGTCACAGCTTTCATGGAATTTATTCTCTGTCTATGAAGTTAAAGGGATTCCTACTTTAAGTTCATCAAGGCTCCATTCAGTTGTCGAGAAAGTTGTGTGGGAAATTGATTCCCAGAAAAAGTGAAGTGAGGTGAAGTAAAACAAAAACAAAATTATTTTCTTGTGAGTGTTCATTTGACAAAAGAATTTTGCAAGAAAAATTAAGGTTTAGTTGTTCATTTGTTAGAAAAAAGAAACTTTCGGAAAAATTTTGTGAGTGTTCACTTATTTTCCTTTTCCGGCAACGCAAAATCCCGTGTTTTTTGAAGGACCACTTTTGCAGGAAAGTAATTCCTATAGGAAAACTTAAATTGGTAAGTCCTAGAATTTTCCTGCCAACTGAACACTATGAAAGTTATGGGAAAATTGATTTTTCCATCATTTCCTGTACTTTTTTAGCAACTGAACGGGGCCTAAATAAGCTAAGGAAAGCTTATCAAAAAAAAAAATAAGCGAAGGAAAAATGAAATGGTACTCCATCGCATAAGAGTAGAAGAGAAAATCTTGCTTACAAAGCAACTGTAAACAAATGTTTGCGGAGCTCAATCTCAAGCGTCTGAAAGTACTTTGGATGGTCTGAATTTTAAAAAAAATTATTCCTGCGAATAGCTTTTTTAAAATTCGGACAATTGATTGTCGAAATGGACGGCTGACATTGCACAGCTTCGTAAATAGACTGTTTGCAACTGTTCCGAAAATAAGTTTCTCTCCCACTAGAATGCAAAATTTTAACAGAACGATGAGGTGGACCTGCAGGAAAACCAACACACACACAAAAAAAGAAGGAAAATCAACACATCTATGATCACAACAAATCAAAGTCAAAGGATAAGCCACAGAATTCCACCGGAAATCAATTTCAAAGGAGAACCCACATGGAGCATTATTGACAGAAGAGAAGTCTGCTTTTGTGGGAATTTGGATGCAGTTACTATTACGTGGCGGCTGGATGGATAGATTGGTAGCTTCACGTGATCCGATTCTTTGAGACGGTGTGTAGTGAGCCTCTGCCTCGGCTTAGGATCTAGACAGCAGCTTCATTTCTTTTTCATTGCTTTTCTTGTGTATTTTTCTGTGATGAGTTGGCTGTGGTTGTCTTTTTTACTGTGTTTGGATGGAATGACTGTAAGTGTCATTTTGCATTTTAATGAAATGTGCTTTGGATTAAAAAAAAAAGTCTCAAATGGATTGAACTTTGTGGACATGTGCTTGCTTACTTTCGGACTAGAGCATATGTATGGTACGTTACCACTCCGGGGTGTTTATGTTTTTATTCAAAAATTTTTTTGGCATTTATTAATTTTTTATTTTTTATTTATAGATTATTATTTCATCATGACAAAAGAAACTTAAAAAATAAAAATCATGATCGAAACCCAAATTTTTTTGAATAAAGAAAAAAAAGTTGGCTTAGTGGCTTATTTTTTATCTTTATTAAAAAAATTGGGTTTTCGAAAATAATTTTTTACTTTTAAGATTTCTCTCGTCATGATGAAGAAATAATTCACAAAAATTCAACGCACAACTAACAAATGCGATTTCTTTTAATAAGGACATTTAATTCGAAGGGATTATAAATTTGAGCTCGACTCGTTTGGAATGAACTGCTCTTAATGAGCCAAATCCATTTCATTTACTATACGAGCCTCTATAACATTTTAGACAGTGTCTAGTTGTCAATAGCAAATAAAAAATCAAGACCCTTGGTCTAATAATTGTTTTACCGTACCTACGCTAGAAGTTTAGTCAATAATTATATAACCACACTCATACACACACTTACAAATGGGATGGGCTCCACACACTCGAGGTATGCAATGTATGTGAGCCGCCCCCCACCCCACCCACCCCCCCACTTTGTAAATGTTTGTACAATTGTGTGTGGTTGTAACACTATTGAAAGTTTAGTAAGTATTTCTTTTTATGAAAATGAAGTTGAGATATTTGTCGGTAGATTGGGTGGGAAATCAGAATATATACTATAAAATTCTTTTGATATATGCAACACAAATGTCACTGGGAACACGTGAGATTTCTTAGTATTATTTAGTGACTGACATCGCCGTCGCTCTTTTTTTTAACTTGCTTTTCTTTTTTTCCTTCTAAGTTTATATACTCTCTCGTCCCAATATAAGTGACTTTTTCCCGTGATATTTTAAAATGCTTATATTTTTTGATCTATGAAATTTTATGTGATTTTAAAAACTTTGTTTAATAGAACTAATTAAAATTTATCAAATAAGATCTATATTTCATATTTTTTCACTCATATTGAGGATATAAGCAATTGAAAATGACGCACTTTCCCAAAAGTCACTCATTTTGGAACTAAGGGAGTATTAAACGTTGATCTTGCTTTATTAGACTGTAATCTCTCCTTTTTTGTCACTCATCCGCTAATCTTTCAGACTTCTTTTTTCTTACAAGGTGTTAGAGAAATATTTTCACTCACGAAAACTTTATTTTAATAATAACTAGGTTTAGGAAACTTTAATTTTGTTCCATTTGATTTGACATGCTTCTATTAGGTAACTCGGATTAAACGATTGAAACCCGTGCTATGCACAGAATCACAGTACACGAAAAGGGCGTGTTTGATACCGGATTGGGGCTTGAGATAGAACTCCGAAAGTAAAGTGCAGTTCAAAAAGTGTGTTTGATTGAATTTTTATTCTGTGGATTACAAATCCCAAGGGAATACCAATCCCTCCATCTGATGGGTTTAGCCAAACCATAGGGGAGGTGTTATTACGAATCCCATCCACATGGGATTGAGCAAAACCAGTTTGAAAACTCACCTCAATCCCAATCCCAATCCCAATCTTAATCCTAGCCAAAACAAACATGTTATTTACAATCCACCTCATTCTCAATTCCAATCTCAATCCTAATCCTGTGCAAAACAAGCATGAATAAATGATTCATCCCCTCATTAATAGTCCTACCTCATTCTCAATCCCAATCCTAGTCCCACCCCATTACGAACCCCCCCCCCCCCCCCCCCCCCCCCCCCCCAAAACGAAATCTGCAATCAAACACACCCAAAAAATTAACTACTAATAAATATTTCCAACCATAAAAGTTTTTGTTATGTTTTCTTTTAATAAAAAACATCTAGTGTTACACACTCAGGGGTTGCCCTAATAGTTCGGGGGTTTTGGAAGTACTTCTCAAGGTCTGAGATTCGATTCCCTACCAAGTAAGTATCCTGAAGTAAGTGGAGAGCCGTGATTAGTATGGCCGCGCTAGCTCCTCTGGAGGTTTGGGTTGCACAGTCAGGTCCATATAATGGCTTAACTGTGGCACTGTTCCTCCGTTGCCTTAACAAAAACATCTAAGGGCGATTTGATTAGCGAGATAATAGTACAAAATGCAAGAAAGAGAAGAAAAACATACTTTTTTGTGTTCACTCAGCAAGAACATCCTAAAAAGTGATAGAAAGTGAGAACAGCCAAGAAAAAATATCTATAGAAAAGTTATCACCTCTACTCGTCATGATAAAGTTTATTACTGCTTTGCATAATTCAGGAATACCTACCTATGTTAGATTCAGAAATTAAACATAACAGGTTAAAAAAATGAGAGAACAGAGTACAGACATTGACCGGTTATACCAGAGCATAATTACCATGTCTAAATCAAATTGGCCCCTCAGTGGATGTGTCAAGTAAAAGCAACAAACCACGAATTAGAGTCTCCGGCTGTGATGCCCCAAAGGCGGTATTGGGGGCATTATGCCTCCATTTTTTATGGACCCTTGACCTTTTTCTTTTAATCCCAACCATTAGATCCATGCAACCCCCCCCCCCCCCCCCCCTCTAAACCGGTTACTAAAAAAATTAAATGCCCTAATTTTTTTTTGGCAATTCCTCCATCTGCTCACGCTACGACACCTCACGTCTCTGTATCTCCTCAATAGCTCCTCCACTGAGCCCGTTTATGCCACTCTTTCTCCAGTCGATCCCTTGCTTTCTCCTCTCGGTACATCTCTCTGTCCTTCAACACCTCTCTCTCTCTCTCTCCGTGTGTGTGTGAAAGCGGTAACCCATGTAGAATATGTTGGCAACCCGGTGATTACCCACTAATTGTTTGATTTGCTCACGGGGGTTATCTTCTCTTGGGGCTACTGAGGTAGCTACGTCAAAATTTAAAAGTATGGTTTGTGAATCATTGAAACTAATCTACATGTAATAATTTTTTTTCCTGTTCTTGCCTATCCATTATGCGACAATATGCTTGAATGAATTTGTTACTGAAGTTACCAATCGAGCACCCATGGTTGGAGTGGAAAAATTACTTAGTTGTAAGAGAATTTCTACCAACGTAGCTTATAGTTACAGAGAACTTAAACTCCCTTTAGCATGGTGGTATTGTAGTTGCGATTGGGATTTAAACATGAGCAGATGACCATCATATCGAATTATTTCTTTCACAAATGAATGACATATATGTTGCTTATTAAAAGAGTCGGTGTATGATAATTTCTCCCCTTTTATTGTTGAATATTCAACATCTGAAGGAATTTTTCTTGATTTGGGCTTTGTTTACTTTGTCCATTTAGGAAACTTCAGCTTGTAGACGGTTCAACAATACAATTAAAGAGCAACCTCCTACAGGCGAAGGCTTTCATTGAGCAAGATCAGGACCGGTGGTTAGGGAAGTGATCATTACTTTGGCAATCCGTTAGTCCTGCGAGTTGTAGATTGTGTTAAATGAATTTATGAATCTTTATGTTGAGTAACATTCTATGTAGTCCTGGTAGAGGTTGAAACATTTCTTGTAATACATATTCTTTTTCACACTTGTGTGGAGTGGTAAATTGTATAAGATGAATTGAATACATATTCTTTGTTTTTATGAATTTTCTGTCTTGGTTGACCTTGTTGGTGTATTTACTGACTGTTAATATATATATCAGTGTTGATAAATGGAGAGACACCCTACCATTTTGGTGGCTATTCCATAAATTGGAGGTACTTACCAAGTTAATGAACATACTTACCGTGAATACTGTATGTATTTACTTGAAATTGGACGTACTTAACACAGACTTGGGAAGAAAATTCTTGGCAACTGAAGCTACTTAACATATTATTGAACATACTTACCACAAATACTGGATGTATTGACTTCAAATTGGACATACTTAACACAGAATGATCTTAGAATGACATCTAAAACAAGCTTTCTTAAGTAATACGTAGCAAAAATCGTGGTATGATCGCATCAAGAGATAATAGCCGAAATTTTATTGTTTCGAAATAGAGATACTACTCTTTGATATATTGATATAACTAGAGGTATGTACTATCGCAAACCACAATATATTTTTGTAATTTATATTGGTAAGTAATTTACCAATTAGTAAGTTTGATTATTTTTGTGGTAAGCGTGGCCTTATACTATGGTAAGGATGGTAAGCAAGACTTTAGACTTGTTGCACCTAAGAAGTTGGCAAAAAAGTCTGAATATATAGTAGTGTGTCATTTTCAAAAAGTAAGTACTAGCATAAACCATGAGATATTCACATCATGAAATAACAACCGAATGTCATGGTGGTAACAATGATCAGGTATTGCAGCATGCGTAGCCCTATTCTATGGTAAGTACGACATTAATGACGGGTAGGTATGAATTTATGTAACGTAACTAATGGATCATAATAAGGGTAGTTAAAAAGGTAACTAACATAATAAATTTAATGTCACTTAGTTCTACTTAATTTATATTACCTTGTAATTAAAACATAATACCTCAATGACTAATAAAACTAAATAATTTATAAAATGACCATTATAGATCAATAGTTAGTGGTTACTCATATATTAGCCTTAGTAGCATTCACTCATTGATCACAACCAACACTTTCATTAACTACTACATCTACTAATGACATGATCACTATCAATCTACATTAACCAATTCATTTTAGCCAATTATATTAATGTCCAACCATTACTATAGCGTTAATACAATTGGCTAATGACTCTGGCTACTATATTCAATCATTACTAATTGTTACAATATCACGTTAATCGATTACAGAAATCATTTCAAATAAATAATTTAAATATAATTAGGAGATTATTAAAATAATATGGTTTATATTTATTATTGTTAAAATTTGTTATAAGAAACATATGTACACAAAGTAAAAATTTAATGGAATATATTAACAACATTAATTGTAAGTTATTCAAAATAATAAATGAATAATTATTTTCACAATAATATTTATAAAACACTTTTTAATTAAAAATAATTTAATGAAATATATTAACAACATAAATTTAAAATAAAGGAAATTTTTTGGCTTAAGGACCTAATTTCAAAAAATTGTAATAAAAAATTTGTTTACAAATTAAATATTATTAAATCATATTTATATTTTCACCCCAACATTTGGTAGTCTATTACACAAATGATTAGAAAAATGACAAAAAATAGGGTGAATAGAACAAAAAGTGGTGTGAATTTATAAATTTTCAATAATTAAATTTTTTTCCGCAAAAATGGTATATTTTCCAGACAACAAAGTTCATTTTCGAGCTCAAACCGGCTACCTAGAGAACAAGTTAGAGAGAGAAGTGGCAAAAAACGTTGAAATACAACCTTTAGTTGTGGTAAGTATGCCTTATTTTGTGGTAAGTATCAGCATAAAATATGATAAGAAGAGCCAGTGTTCATAGTAAGTATAATGACTTTTTTTGGCTGAAAAAATGCAAAACCACCTTACTTTCGAGGGTGGTTTTGATCAAAGGGCCCAGATTAACCTAAAACCTAATCTAATGGTTCATATTAAATGGGGGTATCATACCCACTACCACATTGAGGCATCACAGAAAAATTACGCATTGGAATACCATGAATAACTAAGCTCCCGTTTCCAAGTAGAAAGGATTGGAATGTAACCGTCCACGCCAGCTGACCTATTTATCCTTAATCTAACCACGTGGCTTAAAAGGTTATCTCAAGCCAGCTGACCTACTTACCCTTAGTCTAACCACATGGCTCAAAAGGTTATCTCAAGTTAATAGTAGTTGGTTGGCGTTACTATATATATAACTATACAGTTCCAGAGCTTCCCGATGTGGATCTCACACTCTCCCCCATTTAGGATCGCAACGTTCTCGTTGCGCCTTATGGTTCATCACTTTCACCCACCAATCGATGTGAGACAAGTATCTGCCTGAGCACGCCAAGCTCCTCAAGCTCATCTCATGTGGGACCCGCCCAAGCATGACAAGCACCTCAAGCTCCTCCCTTGTTGAACCCACCCAAGCACGTCTCCTAGTGGGGCCCGCCTCACACTTCCAGTGTCTCCTAGTGGGACTCGCCTCACACTTCCAGTTGGTGTCGGCTCTGATACCACCTGTAACAGCCCGCGCCAGCTAACCTACTTATCCTTAGCCTAATCACATGACTCAAAGGGTTAATCTCGGGTTAATAGTGCTGGTCGGTGTTACTATATAACTATACAATTGCAGAGCTTTCCGATGTGGGATCTCACATGGAATTTCAAAAGATTAATTTTAAATTGAAACTTCTCTCTTCAGAAAATGTAATACAGGCCAGTAATCTAATGTTTGAAGACGAAGGAGAGCATACCAATATTTATTTCAAAAAGCCCCACTCATAGCATGTCACCGAGGAATTAACAACTAAATTCACAATGTTAGCATTTAGCAAGCTATATTTTAGAAACGAAAAATCAAACATCAATGGTTTTCTGATAGTGTTGGAAAAGGGAAATCGACCATACCCAGATCAGTGATTGCATTCTCAACAATCTTGAATGTTTGTGATCTCTTCTCCAATTTTAACTGCTCAGCTGATGAATTCTGTGTTGCTATTTCCCACCAATATTGATGACACATAAATTCAACAGTGCAACACGCCAAAAATCTTCGATTTCACATAGAAGTGAACCTATAGAGAGATAGTTGGATACGAGACAAAAAACTCCAAAACATAATTTTAAAAAATCAGTCATTGAGTTACTGAATAATCTGTTTGAAGAGGATACGATAGCTATTTGCTCAAGTCAATCAGGGAAAATCATGAATAATTATCTGAAGAAAACTTCAGTCATCTCTCAATGGTACATATCTCTAACACTACCACAATACGAAGCAGCGAAATTCTTCATGTCAAAGTTAAACAAGAAACTTTAAAAACACCATAACATTTATTTGATTACTATATGGTGGAAGAGGTTACGAGTGAGTTGTTGTTCACATAAACTCTATTTCAGATTGTGGAATGGAGCAAACTGCCAATTTATGATGAACAATCATTCGCTGATGAGAGGTGAGAGAGAGATCCTAAGAAAAAAGAGGGTCCGAGTTCCTCGTCGAATAATACAAATTTAATGCAGTTGCAAGAGGTACTCGAGTTTTCACAATCTTACAAATTATAACATTATAAACTCACCCATTAAGAGTCAACATTCTAACTCAATAGTTGATCTCATTAAGGAACAAAGGAATAACATTGGGTTGAATATAATGCATGCAAACAATTTGGAAAGTTGGATCATAGTTCTATAGATTCAATCTTCAGATTAAGGAATGTTGAGTCTGATCAAAATTTTCAATTAGCAGATCCTTTTTGTGAGCTTGCCCTCATGCAAGTTTGGAACAAAATTGTTTTTCTCGTTTTTGTAGAATATTTGAAATTCAGATTCGAGAACATCAACTTAAAATATAAGATCGATGCGGAAAAGTTTCAATGTGCAAGATTATTTGAAGTAATGGAAACTCAAGGATGAGTTTTATCAAGCCTAGGAGAATGATGAGGAATGGAAATCTTATATTAGTTAAGAAGTAGTTTATTTAGTTGTTTTTTTGGTTTTAGTTCTTTTGTTAAGGAGTCTTGCAAATTTGGAAACAAGCATTCTATTGTACTCAGTTTTCTAATTTAATTTATTTAGTTTTCTTTAAATATTTGCTTGGTTTCAAGAAGAATAGTTAGTTTCTAAATTTATTGTTTCATTTTTCTTTATTTCCTAGTGTGTAGGACTCGTCCTACAATTTGTAAGCCTTAGGGTAATGGGAGTTTTTATTATTATACGATGAAAAAGAGTTTAAAGAGAGTTTCTCTAACCAATTTATTTGTGATTGTCCTTGTTGCTCATTATTCATTAATTCATATGCATCCTTGCATCACAACTCCATAATTAAAGTAGCAGCAAAGGTATTAGCACACATGGAACCAGGCATAAAACCAAAACCAGGCATATATCTCCACGAAAGTTTGAATTTTGTGCAATAGTTCAAAACTCAAAAATTAGTTGCACAGGTGGACCTTAGTCCCCAATGCCCCATTGTTTGGGCTGAATTAACTCAAATCAATCGACAAATAATTGTGTGCGGGCGTGCCAGAAAAGAAATAACTTCAAAGAAGAAATTACTCTTTTCAAAATGATTTGAAACAACTAATTTCAATCAGGCAATTGTGTTATCCGTTCGATTACCTCAACTAAGAGGATTTTTCCTTAAGGTATCAACCAAATAAAAGATTGACGCGCTTCGAAATCAGAAAAGATGATTGAACACAAACGAACCTGAATTTAATCAAAGGTAAGTTTGTATACCAACACTCTTAAGATTCTATCAAGAATAATAAAGAAATGCAAGCACACTGAATTTAATCAAAAGCGAACTTGCAAACAAACTATTCTTTGGTAAGAAAAGAACTTAAAAGAAATAAGAAAACTTGAATTTAATCGAAAGTAGTCTTACATGCAAATAAGCCTTCAACTTACAAAAAAGATCCTATTCTAAGCTAAAACTAATCTAAGATAGATCTCTGAGCAATCATTTTGTATGAATTGTCAGATGATATGGATTTTGTGTCCTCCCTTTCTCTTCAATTGCTTCTTCTATTTATAGACGCTGAACTTGCCTTCGATCCCCACGTCTTCGATTGATACCCACGTTGGCCACATAAAACGGTTGAGGGGGGTCTTCGAACGGTTATCCTGATACTTCCAGAATTCCTTCTTCCCCTGCTCGCTTCGATCATGGTGTTCATGGCCACTTCCTGGATCGTGATTCCTATTTTCAAGCAACGTGAATTAATGCAACGTGCTTGCCTTCCAAAAATGATTCCCTGCAATTGCACCTAACCTCACTTACAAAACAGGGCAGCGAGGACACTGTTCGATGATTGTGAAGTCCAATTTAACGGTTAGATCCATCACCTCCAAAACCATTGTTTAAATACTGCTAAAACGACACCGGTTCATTCTAAAACGACACCGTTTGCTAATAAACAGTGTCCCTTTTAACTCCCGCAATCCTCTGTAATTGGTACTCGACTGGGACAGGTTTTATGCAACCGCCGTACCGCTCGGGGCCACGTGGAATTTTTTCATTGGGCGGCACTTTTAGGATGTAAACACACCCCCCGCATTAACATTTTATTTATGCTAAATAAATGTTAATGGCACACGTTCTCTGCCCACATCCCTTTAACTTCGGATGCACGAAGCATGACAGGATGTTATTCCCATGCACGTCTATTGAGCTTCCCAAAGATAGCTACAATAATTTCCCTATAAATGGCAGTTAATGATAGGGTTTAACGAATTACATTCTCCTTCATAAACCCTTCGAATTTGAGTCTTTTAAGAAGTCTTACATTTATGGACTCTCTTCCAGAAATTAATCTTATTTTAGACAATCTTGATTGCCAAACCCCTTTTCCTCAAATGTCTCCTCCAAACTCTCCTCGAATGTTGGCAAGCAAAATCCTTTCGGATCGAACATTCCATTCCCCCAACCCATCTCCCACAGGTTGGGACTCCTCTTTAACCCGTTCGAACTCGTTCGATGGGTCCAACTGGGGCTCATGGGAAGATAACTCTACTAATATCAACACTGGCACCATTCTGGTCAGGTTCGATCAGCCTGATCCTACACCTCATAAATTCCATCACTTTCGAACTCTGTTCGCAAGCCAATTCCTACCCCTGAGCAGCAACGACACTGTTCACATGGGTATGCTCGAATCCATTTACTCCTCTCTCAAATTTTCCCCTTTCCTGAAACAAGAGGAAAATTATCTGGGGCCTGCCCCTTACTGCGACTTCAAACGCATGGCTCAAACCCAACAGTCCCTCTGGCTCACAGAGGTGCAAACTCCACACTATCCAGCTGACTTCGAGGAAACCAACAAACTGGCTCCTCTTCCTGAAGAACCTGACTGGTTCAATGAGGTGAATAACCTTGCCGTCAATACCCCCCATTTCCAATGGCAATATGGTTATTCCATCTACCCTGCTGACAAGAGTAAAGCTCTACAACTCCTGGCAGCCTTCTCTTTCCTGGATATTTCTATCCTGGAAAAACAAGTTCCACTAACTAATTTTAAGTGGGCTTGTGAGACATTGGTGCTATGTTCCATCCCTTCCACGGTTTCCTATCAAATCCACTGCTTCCTGGACTTTTTACCAGTGATCAAGTCATGGCTCGAAGCCAATACCGCTGCGTATTGCTTCGATCAAACCCTTCAAGATTATGATCTGGCCAAGGAAAGGATTGAGAAGCTGCATGACCAAATCCATAACTTCACTGCTGAGTCCTTCGAAGTGGTGCCAGGCCATGCTGACAAAAGGCTTCGAAGGCGCTTCAAAAGACAACAAATGAAGCGTCCAACAAAGGAAGCTCGGCTTCGAAGGAAAGCCAAAGCTTTGGTGCTCTGCTTTAGGCCCCTGCTGGAGAAAAAATTGGAGTCAGACTCCAAAGAAGACATGAGGAAGATGGAGCTGAAATTCCTCCAGTTTGCATGGAACAAGTTCCATAGTCTTGTCACTTGGTCTTTTCCTCACTACTTTGAGAATAAAAAAGCAACCTCTCAGCACTCAGGCCCTTCGAAGGCCTAATTTACACTTCTTTTCATAGGAATTAGGATTTCCCTTATTTTGCTCTTTTCCTTTTTGTAAATACGTAAATTTCAATTTTGTAACCCAGTAGGTTTATTCAATGAAATTTCCCTTTCTTTCCACGCTGGACTTGGATTTATTGTTAAAATAGAAATTCTAACAATAATAACTCTACTAAAGAGAAAAAACCAAACCCAGCGGACCCCAGGGTATGGGCCCACTATAGGCCTGGCCCACTTGCAGGAGTATAAAAGCGGAATTCATTCAAAACCACCCCCTATACTCAATGCGTTCAAGCTCTCTCAAACTCAAAAGCTCTTAAGAACAGAACTCTCTCTCCTTTTCCTCTTTAACAAGACTAAACCCAAACTGAATCAATGGCCTCTTCCAGCAATCCAGCAACTCGAGAACATGTCACTCCCTCTTTGGCCTTGAGACGGTTCATGTCAGGACAAACACCAAGGACCGACTGAAGAGCCCTATCTTGATGCTAGGATCTTCATTCCAAACCCTAGCGAAGAAGGTACTTATATTTTGGGTCCTCAATTTATAGGAGAAATTCCTGCTTCTCTTTCTCTTTATTACCCTCGGTTGGGAGACGCTGAAATTCGAGCTTGTTTAGACCAAGATTGGCAAAACTTCCCAAGGAAATCCTTTCCTTGCTGGCCCACATTGGACAAGGATTGGAAGATATGGACCACTCGTATGTTAGCCGCAAAGTCGGATGATTTAGAGAAGGTGGGTTTAAAAAGAATTATTACCCTCCTTCGAAGGGGGGTCCCACAAAATCCTTCTCTGATTCAGGCCGCCTTGGCCTTTTGGGACCCATCTTTCAATTTCTTTCGCTTTAACTGTGGCATGATGGCACCCACAGTTCTGGATGTTACCCAAATGCTGGGGCTTATCCCATATGGCCCCCAATTCGACCCTACCAAGGAGTTCCATCCTCCCGAGGGATTTACTCGTTTGACTGCCACCAACGGAGCTTTTTCCCAGTTCTACCACAGGGAAAAGAAATTGGTAGGAGAAGTGACTGAGACAGAGTTTTTTGCCTACATTCTCTACACCCTCTGCAAACACATTTTCTGCCACTCTGGGAAAAGAGTGATGAATGAATTTGTTCCATTGGCACTGGCACTTGCTAGGGGAGAAGAGTTCGACTTTGCTTCCTACTTCTTGGGCCACGTCTACAAAGCTGGGTTCGACTTCTACCAGAAGGGTTTGAACTATTCGCAGGGAGGGCCCCAATGGTTTATCCAACTATGGCTTCATGCTTACTTTCCTGAGTTGGGTCCCTTCAAAGCACCCACATCCCTTGCCGGCGTCGTCGAAGCGCCCAATGTTCATGGTGACAACTACGTTCACCCAGAGGATAACACAATTCAAACTTTGGTGTACTACCTCTGCTTTTTTGCTGGTCTAGCCTCAGATAGGGAGTGGCCCAATCCATACTCTACTCTTGTTGGGCCCGAATGGTTGTTTGACATTCTGGCAGACAGACAGGGAAGATCCTCTCGAGCTCTCCAAGCATGGGGCAACATTCTTACAAGCAGAGAGATCTTCATTTCCTCGTCGAATACCCTCAAGTCCATAGCACATGCAGAGGTATATTGTCCTGCACAATTTGCTAGGCAACTGGACTTTGTTCAAGGCATACCCACCCCTTACTGTGGCCTTGCCAATATCTGCATGTCCGAACGGTCACCGATCATGGCTGACCAATTCCTGACGGGGTTTGCCCACGCCAGACATGCATTGAGGAGAACAATCACTCAGGAGTTCAGGGAACCTGAAGTGCGCACCACCCCTGCATTTGACAACTGGTGGTACTCCAACTGCTCCTTCCTCTCAGGGATTAAACCCTTCAAGCAGTTTCTAGCCCACATTGGGTTTGAGAAGTCTGAGTTTGGGCACGGAGGAAAAGATAACTTGTCATCTTTCTCCTCTGACAATGAATTCGGTTTGGCTGGAGGGATCGAAGATATTGCTAGGGGCGAAGTTGAACAAAGACTGACTCCAGTCGAAGCCTCCCCAATCGCAATGGTCGTTCCCCCTTCTCCACCAAGAAGGCAATCTACAAGGGTAACACAAAAAAGAGGTAATTGTCTCTAAATATCTCTTCTCTTTTGCTGAAACCAAACCTAACTGCATTCCACCCTACAGGTGCCACCTCTTCTTCAGAAAGTGCTTCGAAGAAGAGAAAGATCACTTCCCAGCCTACAGAAGTAATTCCCACCAAGCACTATTTTGAGCCCTCAGCTGCACCTCCAGGTTGGTTTCTTCCTTCTAATTAATCTTTAAAACTCCCATATCATTTATCCAAGTCACTTCCTTACCCCTTTCCTTTCAGCTTCGACGAGGACAAGGATCACCAGGAAGCGTGGCCCTCAGGTTTCTTCCAATGATGAAGAAACAGAGAGTGACACAGAGATACTGGCCTTAAGGGGTAAATTCCTTCCCCATTTATGATTCAGTATTCCCTTACGAATAAGAGGATTTTACTGTAATTCTGATTCTTGAGTTCGAACCAGGTGAAACAAGACAGGTGAAGGAGACCCTCCGTTATGTGAGGAAAACAACTCCTCCCAAGAGGCCTGCTTCTCCTAAGAAGCCTTCCTCCCCAAAAGAGGTAAGTTAATTTAAACTGCATACATTCTCATGTGTCTTCTATGCTCATGACTTGCTGTTAACCTCTTTGCAGACTCAAGTTGCACCCCCTGTTAAGGCGTTGGACCTAGCTCTTGTTCCCTGCCCTCAACAAGAAGTGATAGAGCCCTTAATCCAAATGCCAGCAGATGCTCTTCACAAGGTTTCTTCTGAATACTCGCCTTTCGAATTATGAAAGGACTTACTCTAACTTTCTTCTGTTTTTTACAGGCAACCCCTATTCAAGCTCTTCCTATACAGAAAGACTTTGCTGCAAAGGATATTGACATGCACACTTTGCTGTCATTCCTTACTGAGCCAACCTTTGCACAGGTACTGGCCAGTTTGGCTCCTTCGAAGACTCTGGGGCCACTTCCCATCCTTCAGGGAGACTTCCCCTTTACCCCCTTATCGGTCTCAGGGGAGGGATCTTTAAGGATGGACCCTATTTTGGCTTCGAAGGGTCATATTCTTAGAAGTGCTGAGGATCAAAGCTCCAGTTTGGCCTCCTCCTCAGATCAGGTACTCTTGATACTCAATCATACCTTTCTCGTTTTACATTCTACTTAACCTTAACTTATAATCCTTATGCAGGGAACAGGCATGGCCCTTTTTCCTGAAGATCATCCCACATCTTCCTCTGCTCCAATTGACTTGCCGTTAGTAGTTTTTGATATATCCCTCTTCAAGAGTCAATTGGAAAAATTTTGTAACCAGATTGCTGAACCCATCCTTCCTTCTTCTTCGAATTCTCTCGAAAGCCTTCAACAACTTTTGAGTCCTTCCATGCCTTCTGACTTACCTTCTTTTAGAATTAAACATGTTCTTTCAGAGGAGGAAGTTCTAACACTAAAAAGTTTTCTGAAATCTTTAAATCATTTAGGTCTTCCTGCTTTGACTGAACATAGTTTAACCTATAACTTCGAGGTATGTTATCAGGCCTTGCTTCTTTCCCAAGGACTCCCTTCTTCAATCAACTTCACTCTTCAACAGCATCTTAAACAATTTAGTGAATTGATTGCTTATAATCACTTCTTGTCTGAAAGCATTGGCACAACCATTGGGAAAACCAACAAATTGGAAGCCAAAGCACTTGAGATTGCTTCTCGTCTGTCTCTTTATCAAGCCCGAAAGGATAAACTTTCAGAACTTGACAAGAAGATGAAGTGGTTACAAGAAGAAATGAAGAAGGTCAGAGAAGAGATAGCTGAAGCTTCGAATGGCTTTCCAGAGCTTGAAGACGAAGCATTACGAGATGAGTCAACACTTCCACAGCTTATTCCTTCTCTTCGAGAGGAACAGAGAAGAAAAGCTGTCCATTCTTCAATTTTGGATACTAACTCTAATTCTCTTCGAGGGCTACTAACCACCATTCATGATGTAATAAGCCCCTTTTTGTAACTTCACGTAGCTTGTACTTTTTTTTTTTTTACTTTTGGGATAAGTACAACTGTAATTAAGATCAACACTAGTTTGTACTTTTCCTTGCTCAAAAGCTTACTATGCCAACTCCTCACCTACCGTATCTTAAAGAGCCATAAATGACTATCTACTAATATAAATAGAGGTCTCTGGAGAAAGAAAAACTCATCGATCATCTTCTCCATTTCTCCTTACTGTAGCATCATTCAAACCAAGCTTTTCATTAAGGCTACAAGAACGATAACCATCATGAAGTCTCGTCTTGTATTTTTGAGGAAACACTTCGAAACATAGCCACATCAACGCTCATGATATTTCCCTTGAACCCTAAAGCCCTTAGGTATAGACACATCAACACTCATGATGTGTCTGTACCGGGCTGTTGCTTCGAAGACAAGAATGGGCTTTGAGCTCTATCTCCCTACCAATGGAGCTTGTAAGGAGATAGAAAATCAAGTTCCAACGAAGCTTGGTTCAAGTCTTTGTATCTCAGTTGGTTGATCCCTAGAGATCCTCCACCACGGTATTATTAGGCCCTAGATAGGTTCCCCAATGTAACCTTCTGTGTAACTATTATGAGCAAAGAAATTATTTACCAATGTACCGATCTTATCCTAATGGCTTTGACCAATAAACTGGTGTTCTTAGCCATCCCTTTCTATTTAATGTTATTAATGAAAACATGATAGCATGAAAGAAGAGACAAACAGAAATCTTCTTTCCAATACTGTGCTCCTTTACTCCATGTCTATTTATTACTTTTGCTTCGAAGTGTGTTGATGCTTCGAAAACTAAGTTAGTATAATTCCAATCGCTCCAACTAACTCATTTAATTCCAGTAGCTTCTTAGCCGTCTCCTCGTAAGTTGTAAAAGATCATATACTCTTGACGTATGACGCCTAACGCTCTCAAACCCTTCACCTTCCAGGCTCTATGCGTCTGCAACCAATTTAATACTGGTAATAAATGAGACGGATTCCCCGTATTTCTTTGGGTTATAAATACATCTGGACGTCAATAGATCACAGCATCTCTTTCGAACAAACATGGCTGAGAACCACCCAAATCTTGCTGATCTCATGAGTCAATTGGCCAACCTGACCAACATGATCATGGAGCTGAAGAGGGACGCCCACGCTGAGTCCCAGGCCCTTCGAAGTGAGATCACTCAGCTTCGAAGTCAACTGGTGTGCGTGGAAACAGCTTCACGCCTCTGCTTGGCTAGGACCTGGGATGATTTTTCGACCGTCCTCTCGGCCCATGAGGCAAAAAGTCCCCCAGAGGGAGGATCCTCTTGAAGATTCTCCTTTGGGACTATGAAGATCACCAATGGTCTTCATTTTTGCTTTTTTGGGACCAGAGTTGGTCCTCTTTTTTTTGTTCAGACCTACTTGGGTCTGTTTTGTACTTAGACCTGCTTGGGTCTTTTTTTTTATTAATGAAATGAAACTCTTGCTTGGCTACTCTTGAATCTTTATAGCTTCGATTATGATAACTTGTTTGTGACTTCGAATGCTAAAGGTAACTTTTATAGAAAAGCTTTTAGCATCAAACCACTCAACACTAAATCAGCCAGTCAGAATCATCAATGTGTAACCAAACTTGTTTACACTACCGCTTGTGGAAAGACTCCCATATGGAAGGAACATAAACTTTCAGATGTCTTCCATTTATCTTCCTTCGATGAACATATCCATTCAAATTTCTCAAATGATAAGCTCCCCCTTTTAAGACCCTATGGATTTGAAAAGGCCCATTCCATGTTGGTGCCCATTTCCCTAATCCATCCTTTTTAACTCTCCTATCTCTAATAGGGAGGATAACTTTCCATACGAGGTCTCCTTCATCGAAGCTTCGAAGAGCCACTTTTTTGTTATAACTTCTGGCTATTCTTGCCTTTTGTAACATAATCTGGTTTAAGGCTTTTATTCTAGCCTCATCAATATCTTCCAATTCCATATGCATGGCTTGATGATATGATCCTGTATCTAAATCATTTTGACATGCTACTCGCTGGGATCTTACAGTGATCTCCATGGGTAGCACAGCGTCATGCCCATATGTTAATGCAAATGGTGTGGTGCCCGTACTAGTCCTTTTTGTATTCCTATATGCCCATAACACATCAAGTAACAGATCATGCCAAATTTCTGGGTTTTGATCCACCATTTTTTGGATCCCCTTCTTGATAATTTTGTTAGTTGATTCTGCTTGACCATTGGACTGAGCATAGTAAGTACTAGTATATATTAATGAAATTCCATGATTCGTGGCGAAATCCTTCACCAATCGTCATTCGAATATGGAACCATTGTCCACTGTTATCGTTTGAGGACTCCCAAACCTGTATATGATCCCTTTTATGAAATCTATCACGTGGGTTTGTTTGACCTCCTGATAAGCTTGGGCTTCTACCCATTTTGTGAAATAATCAGTAGCCACTAGGATAAATTTATGCTTTTCCAATGAAGGAGGATAAATCATCCCAATCATGTCCATAGCCCATCCTCTAAAGGGCCATGGTTTTATTACGTATTGCAAATCTGTGACTGGCAAATGCTTGAGTGGACCTGTTTTTTGACAGGCTTGACACCCCTTTGCATAATCTATACAATCTTTGAGGATGGTGGGCCAATAATACCCGTATCTCCTTATTAACCATCTCATTTTTATGCCAGCTTGATGTGCTCCACAGATTCCTTCATGCACTTCAGCCATTACTTTAAATGCATTTACCTTGCTCAAGCATTTCAAAAGAAGACCATCCATTCCTCTCTTGAATAGCTCATTATTATACATTATGTAGTTCATTGCTTTCAACTTGGTTGCCTTATCTGCAACACTGTCTGGCTTGGTTAGGTATTCAATCAATGCTTGCCTCCAATCAGCGTTTTGATGAGTTGAAGCATCGACTTTTAATACTTCGAAGTCCATCAACCTATTGTATAACATAGGCAGGGATTTCCTCAAAGTTAATTGACAAAATTCCTTTTCAACTTCTGATAAAACTTCGTAGCCAGACGCTCTTTGAGCTATTTCGTCAGCCTCTTCATTAAAGAACCTAGGAATATAAGTTAAAGTAAGCATATGAAATTGATCCATCAACTTCTTTGCATGTTGATAATAGATTATTAGCGCTGGACTATTACATTTAAACTGTCCATTTAGTTGGTTAATCACTAACTGAGAATCTCCAAAGATTTCAGCAACACTAACCCTTAATTTAAGCAAAATTTCTAGTCCAATAATCAAGGCTTCATATTCTGCCTGGTTATTGGAACATTGTCCCTCACTGAGTCGAAAACCATATTTGGTTTTCAAGCCTTGGGGGGACTCCAGAATTATGCCCACTCCAGCCATCTGAATAGTTCTTGATCCATCGAACCATAATTTCCATGGCCTAATTTCCACTGTACTAGCTTCCAATGTTCTTGGTGCCTCACACTCATTTGGATGATCGGCCAAAAAATTGGCCAATGCTTGGCCTTTTATTGACTTTTGAGGCACATACTCAAGACAAAACTCAATTAAAGACACTATCCATTTCCCAATCTTCCCACTAAGCACTGGTTTAGAAAGCATGTGCTTAATTACATCAGTTTGAGAAATAACATAAGTTGTTCTAGGCAACATATAATGCCTGAGTTTCTTAGAAGCATAAAATAAAGCTAAACATAGTTTCTCTACTGCAGCATACTTGCATTCACAAGAGTTTAAAAACCTACTAAGATAATAAACTGATCTTTCCTTGCCATCCTCATTGTCTTGAGCCAACAGAACTCCTATTGAATCTTGCGTTGCAGCTAAGTACAACTTTACTGGCTTTCCTTCAATGGGAGGCGCCAATACAGGAGGGTTGGCTAAGTATCTTTTGATGGCTTCGAAGGCTTCATCATGCTCCTCTGACCACTTGAATTCTTCCCCTTCCTTCAGTTTCAACAAAGAAGAGAAAATTTTAGTTTTTCCTGCAGTATTAGATACAAATCTTCGAAGGAAATTTAATTGACCTAGAAACCTTTGCAACTCCTTCTTAGTAGAAGGTGGTTTAGCCTCAATGATGGCCTTAGCTTTGTTTCTGTCAACCTGTATTCCTTTGCTGTGAACTAGATATCCTAAAAACTTCCCAGCTGATACTCCAAAAGCACATTTCTCTGGATTTAACTTCAGCTGATAGCGTTTTATTTGCTGAAATGTCTTTTCTAGGTGTTGTAGATGATCCTCATCAGAGTTTGACTTCACAATGATATCATCTATGTAACACTCCAGAAAAGTTCCCACTAAGTCATGAAATATAGTGTTCATTGCTCTTTGATATGTTGCCCCAGCATTCTTTAGCCCAAATGGCATTTTAACCCATTCGAAGATGCCAATGTTACCTGGGCAGGCAAATGCTGTTTTATGCACATCTTCTTCTGCTATGCAGATTTGATTGTACCCTGAATGTCCATCTAAAACAGACAATATCTTGTGGCCAGCAGAACTGTCCACAAGTGTATCCACATTAGGCATTGGGTATTCATCCTTAGGAGTCGCAGTATTTAGGTTTCGAAAATCAACACAGATTCTGATAGTTCCATTCTTTTTAGGGACTGGAACTATATTAGATAGCCATTCAACATACCTGGCTGTTCTAATGAAGCCTGCATCTAGAAGCCTCCGCATTTCCTTTTTAACACCTGCAATAGTTTCTGGACTCATCTTCCTGGTTGGTTGTTTCACAGGTTTGAATTGTGGCTTGATAGGTAACCTATGCTCCACCAATCCCCTGTCCAAGCCAGGTAGTTCCTTGTAACTCCATGCAAAGCATTCCTTATTTGCTTTCAATAGTGCTACCAATTCAGCTTTCATACCAGGTTCAAGTTGTTTATTAATAAGCACTGGGTTGGGATTTTGTGCATCTCCCAACCTTACTTCTTCCAACAGATCTTGTGATTCAACCTGTTCCTCAGAAGTGAGTTGGATTTTTTTCACATGAGGGTTATCGTTCTGTATAACCTCTTCCCATATGTTCTCTTCTTGGATCTTCTGTTCGACCCCCAGAGCAACATACTTTACTAAAGCCAATGAGTTGGCTTCCTCTTCGGCCTCTCTCTTGGATTCACATCCAAGCAGCATCATCTTTTGGGGTGTCTGATTCATAATCAACAGCTTGTTTCAGCTTCGATTTCAGCTCTGCCAATTCCCCCAGTTCCATCTCGTTGGCTGGGTAGGTGGCTGCTTGAAGTAGTTCACTCAAAGGAACTACATCTGATTTGTACATTTCTGCTTCAGCAAAATTTGCCGTGGCACCAAATGGATGTGGATCAGCTTTGACTCCTTCAACACCCACTTCTTTGCCTTTGTCATACTTAACAATCATTAATTCCTGATGCATAGAGGAAGGAATACATCCGTTAACATGAATCCAATCCCTTCCCAATAAAGCATTATATTTAGCATATGTGTCAACTACAAAGAAAACAGTATCAGTTTCTATTCCTCCTACTGCCAATCTAATGGAGATGATTCCCCTGGCATGTTGGCTTTCCCCAGTAAATCCTGCAATGGATGTGCTGGTTGGAATCAATTTTGCTTTTCCTTTTCCTAACTTTTTCAGAGTTTGGAAAGGCAAAATGTTCACCGCAGCCCCATTATCCACCAAGATTCTGTTAAGTGGGACTCCATCAAAGTGTGCAGTGATATACAATGGACGCAAATGCTGTCTCATTGCATTAGTAGGCAGTTTAAATGGATATGAAATTTCCACATAATGTAAATCTATTACCAGGGGGTATTCGACGTCGGACATGGAATCTGACACGAAACAAGCACTTTCTTTTGAGCTTACCTCCAAACTTTCTTGATTCTGCTCAATTTCACGTACCAAGTTCTTACCCATCTCGATCTGAGATACTTCTTTCAAGTCACAGTCGTTGCATATGATATTTAACTCCTTATCACTCAGAGTTTCTTCAGAATTCTCTGGCTCACCCAAGTTCGACCAAGCAGTACCTTGATCTTTGAACGTCTGACCATTTGAGAAGAAATCCATAGAACTTGGATAAACCATATTAACTTGTACTTCTGGCTGATCTCCAAATTGGATTGTAGCCACTTCTTTGATTGGTTTAACTGCTTCGATCTCCTCAGCATCCTTCTTTTCGAATTCTTGTGTGGATACCTCCATAGGGGAAAAGGTTCCTTCCATCCCCTGTTGTTCCACTACCATGGCCTCGAGCAAACCAGTCTGATAACTAGCTAGCGAGTTAGGAGAAGGCGGCTCAAAATCCTCTTCGAGCATAGCAGAGGCAACCTTTTCCAAAGTCTCCCTCTCGTGATACTGGGTTCGAAATTCCTCTGGGTCCCTTTCGATCCTATCGAACCGTGGATTAGGTTTTGCCCATTTGCTTGATTCTTCCCCCGTTGAAGATTCTCCTGACTGGAAGAGCGTATACTTCCTCTGGAGCTTTCTCTTTTGAGTTCTTGAGAGCAATGGAACCATCTGTGGTAATTGAGACTTGGGATCCCTAATCAACACCCAGTTGCCAGAGTTCGAAACTGGTGGCTTGAAAGTTCTGCTTGCATTCCTGTTTGAACCTTTGTATCCTTGGAACAAATCGGGTTTAACTTGCTTCAGAAACCAGTCAGGAACCCCCTTCACCAAGGTGAATTCTTCTTGTTTAGCCTCTTCTTGCGCCTTCGATGTTTGGCCAATATTAGCCTTCTTCGAAGGTGGCAGCTCCCTTCTGTGAATAGCTGGAACAGGGCTAGTAGGCATGTCCCTTTTTGGTGTCAACCAAGACTTGCTGTCACTTGGCTTTGCTTGAACTGGGGCCATTCTTTTCATTCCCATTTCTTTTGGGAAAAAACTCACGCCCTTTCTATCCAAGTCCTTGAAAACCAAATAGTTGGCCCTGCATCCTACACACAGGCATTCCAAAAATGAGGCTTCTAGCATAGGCAGGTGATTATTACCTGAGAATTTCTGGAAAGAAAAACCATCATTGGCTCGCCTATAGGAACTTGGCCTTGCTCCCATGCCTCGAGGGTGGCCAGCGTATGGCTTGCCTCTTCCATATTGAACAGTGTTCATGTTCACTGGTGCTTCTTTGTCCTGCCAATATTTCTTGACAGTTCGAGCCAGTGAGGAGGGCACACTGGTGTTGACCTCTTCTACCTTTGGAAAAGGCACTGCATCTATCCCCATAGTCTTTTCAGGGAATTTGATTCTTCCTTTCTTGATTTGTTCCTGAATTCTGTCACGAAAAACATTACAAGATTTAGTTGAATGAGACCAAGAATCATGCCATTTGCAATAGGTCTTTCCATTCTTTTCTTCCACTGTGGGCAGTTTCATATTCAAAGACAGCTTAATGATTTTCTTTCTTAGCAAGAAGTCAAAGATCTCATCAGCTTTAGATATATCAAAAGAATATACTTTAGTAATTTCCTTTTGTTTGAACTTCTGCCCAAGAGAGACATTCTTCTGAATTAAGGGCTCACAAACACAAGGTTCGTGCTCTATAATTTCAGCAGCATCTATTTCATAATTAGGATCCCTATAGTATGTTGGGTAAGAGGAATTATGCCTATCCATATCTTCCTCTAGCAGTGATTCATATCTAGCAACTTTGTAGGTTAGATCTGCAAAGTCTCTAAATTCTGTGGAATCAAACCTCTTTCGAAGCTCCCTTTCTAAACCATCTTGTGCTAATCTCACAAACTCTGCCTCTGGCAGATGGAGTTTGCACTTGGTTTTAGCTCTTTTGAACCTAGATATGAAATCTGCTACCTTTTCATCTGGTTTCTGCTTTAACCTAGCTAAGTCTGCCATAGAGACTTCAGGCTCAGCATTAAAGAATTGTGCATGAAATGCTTCTTCCATTTGAAACCAACTTGTAATCGATTCTGCAGGCAAATTTGTATACCATGCAAAAGCTGGCCCAGACAAAGAATTTGGGAACAATTTCAACTTCATGAAACCATTCTGAGCCAAGTTCTTACATTGGGCAGAAAACCTAGCAATATGTTCTATAGAGGATTGTCTCCCATCCCCATAAAACAAAGTAAAGTCTGGGATTTTAAATTCTCTAGGGATCTGGAATGTTGTATCAATCCATTCTGGATATGGTTTTCTATAGATTTGAGGTTGTACCCCCCGAGTTCGAGGCCCACAAACTTCTTGTATGAGATCCATAACTTGGTCTCTTAGTATTGGATTGCCTACAAGGAAATTTTGTTCTTGATTTCCTACCGGTGGATTTGGTTCTACCAAGTCATCTCTATGCATTTCCCTTATAATGTTAAAATCCTCTTGGTTTTCTCTGGGAAATCTCCCATACCAAGGTTGCTGCATTGGGTTGGCCGTAGTGTTCACCCGAGCAGGCCTATGGCCTCCATAAACCACTGTGGTGGGATTTTTGGTGTTTGGGAGACTTTGACGAGAAGGCTGTGCGTTATCCCTCGTTTTCTCAGGCCTATAACCTCGTTCTAGCTCTACATCATCCTCCCATCCCCCAAGTGTGGGTTCGAAGAGAGGATTAACGCTTTGCCTGTCTCTAACATTTCTTGGAATTCCAATAGGAATTCCATGGGATTGGTCTGGGATTTCGAAAACAGGCTTTGTAGGCTTCAAAGGCTCATACCAAGATTGTGGTATTTCCTCTGGATACATTTTTTCCTTGCCCTTTCTAGACCTTATCTTACCCTGACCAACATCCTCTCCAAGCCTTCCTTCGAAGGGACTTTGGTGAGTAGTTGAATTAGCATGATCATCTAGCCCAATATTCCCTGGACTGTTTCTTGTTACCTCTAAGTTGGGCAACCTACTTCTTATGCTTTTGATCATGGCTCTTTGGGTTTGAGCCATCTCTCGGAAAGCTATCATCATTTCTCTGAACATTTCCTCCTTATCATGGTTTTTACCACTGGCTTGTCCCGTTTGGAAATTTGGAGGCCCTTCATAAGGAGGTACTTCATAAGAAGGCTCCTCATAAGGAAGCTCTCCCATTTCGGGAGCCAATTGGGGAAACTCATGATTCATAGGCGTTCCCTGTTCCGTGGCCTGTTCTGGCACAGCTTGTTCCTCTGGCACTTGACCACCAACAGGTGTCCCTATCTGCTTTCGAAGCCTTGGCATTTTGACACCCTCGAGTCCCACCGGGCGTGCCAAAAATTGTTTGGGCTGAATTAACTCAAATCAATCGACAAATAATTGTGTGCGGGCGTGCCAGAAAAGAAATAACTTCAAAGAAGAAATTACTCTTTTCAAAATGATTTGAAACAACTAATTTCAATCAGGCAATTGTGTTATCCGTTCGATTACCTCAACTAAGAGGATTTTTCCTTAAGGTATCAACC
This sequence comes from Rhododendron mucronatum var. ripense, assembly GCA_019656295.1. Classification (NCBI taxonomy): domain Eukaryota; kingdom Viridiplantae; phylum Streptophyta; class Magnoliopsida; order Ericales; family Ericaceae; genus Rhododendron; species Rhododendron mucronatum. Next base: position 114,146 of record BPLT01000235.1, read on the forward strand.
AAATAAAAGATTGACGCGCTTCGAAATCAGAAAAGATGATTGAACACAAACGAACCTGAATTTAATCAAAGGTAAGTTTGTATACCAACACTCTTAAGATTCTATCAAGAATAATAAAGAAATGCAAGCACACTGAATTTAATCAAAAGCGAACTTGCAAACAAACTATTCTTTGGTAAGAAAAGAACTTAAAAGAAATAAGAAAACTTGAATTTAATCGAAAGTAGTCTTACATGCAAATAAGCCTTCAACTTACAAAAAAGATCCTATTCTAAGCTAAAACTAATCTAAGATAGATCTCTGAGCAATCATTTTGTATGAATTGTCAGATGATATGGATTTTGTGTCCTCCCTTTCTCTTCAATTGCTTCTTCTATTTATAGACGCTGAACTTGCCTTCGATCCCCACGTCTTCGATTGATACCCACGTTGGCCACATAAAACGGTTGAGGGGGGTCTTCGAACGGTTATCCTGATACTTCCAGAATTCCTTCTTCCCCTGCTCGCTTCGATCATGGTGTTCATGGCCACTTCCTGGATCGTGATTCCTATTTTCAAGCAACGTGAATTAATGCAACGTGCTTGCCTTCCAAAAATGATTCCCTGCAATTGCACCTAACCTCACTTACAAAACAGGGCAGCGAGGACACTGTTCGATGATTGTGAAGTCCAATTTAACGGTTAGATCCATCACCTCCAAAACCATTGTTTAAATACTGCTAAAACGACACCGGTTCATTCTAAAACGACACCGTTTGCTAATAAACAGTGTCCCTTTTAACTCCCGCAATCCTCTGTAATTGGTACTCGACTGGGACAGGTTTTATGCAACCGCCGTACCGCTCGGGGCCACGTGGAATTTTTTCATTGGGCGGCACTTTTAGGATGTAAACACCCATCACCCCATTTCCCGGCGTGCAAGACACAAAGAGAGGCGCGCGCGCACACTGTGGGAAAGAGAGATAGAGTACCGTTTTAGATGCACAAAGAGAGAGCAAGAGTACCTCTTTAGATTTGTTAACTTTGTACGTTGTGCTTCAAAGTGGTAGAAACAGTTTTGCATATAGGACAAGCCTCCTTTGTTCATCCTAAATTGCACATGGAACAAAAATAAACTCCATATCAAAGAAACACCCTAATACATACACAAGACAACAAATAAAAATAATAGCAGTAACGAGGAAGGCACAAGTCAACTGATTTGATTAAGTATAAGCCCTTGAGGTGGTGGTAATAAACATTTACGATAGATACCAACAGACCAGAGAATGGCAGAAAATGAGTGACCAACCCACAAAAACAAGAACTAGAAATATACTTGTGTCTTACTTAATGCAATAAATATAATGCAACAAGTCATGAGCAGAAAGGCAATCTTTTCACTTTTTCTTGCAACCAATACCATTGATCAACCTAGTCACGTACATTAATTACTGTGAGCAAAAATCTAGCATTTGAATCAGGTTTATAACTCATAGAAGTACATAAATCGAGTTTGCATACCCAAAAAACCAAATGAATTATAAGTCATGTTCACTAATTACTTCGGCTGGACATTTTGTGTCTGATTATCTTTTTGTTCTTCCACAACTTGTTTCTAGAAATTTTTTGGCAGTGCACGGATTAACAATAACCAATAGGTCAATCTTAATGAAAATGTACAACTTTATGTTTGTATATGTTATGACTTGGCATGAAAATGTAAAACTTTATGTTTGTATATGTTATGAGTTATGACTTGGCAATATCTTGACTAAGAGATTGTTTGTTATTGACAAACTGACTTTAATTAAATCATCACATATTCCAAGCATGGGGTCCTAGTCCAACATAGAACTAAAAGCCTAATGTTCTTGTGCCTGCATTTCTAGAGCACAACATACTAAAGTGTGTTTCATTCCTAAATATAACATAAATCATATGTCACATACGGCACAACCATGCCTAGCATTATTTGGAGGTCAGTTCTCAAAGTTTATTCCGGTAGACGCCGCAGACCAACAACATAGCTTGGAAGACAATCAACAATGTCAATGACAAGGACCAACATTCGGCTTCCCTAAAACAAAGAAAGGAGTAAACCAAAACATGTATGTATGTTATTTTCCTATAGAAAAATCAATTCTTCAGTTAAAATTCTCCCATTTTGCCTCAAGGCTCAAACACATCAAACGCAAATGCAATGTTTTAAGAACTTCTTTCCTCACCAAAATATATTTAAGAAGCCTTTCTGGAATTTGGAAAGAAAGAAATAATTTAGATTAGGCAAAGTGCATTTAGCATAGGCAAAGTACGATGCTTTCGCCAAATACTATAAGATTTAAGTGCAGGAACATCACGGTAAGAAATAGTACTCGCCGATCAAAAAGAATTGGTAATCCCCTTTCCGAAATCACGCAATTTTTCATGACAAAGCTAAATGAGAGCCCAACAGGCATATTGATCCACAAAAGGTAAGAGGTCAAGGTTTCGTTTGACTTGGTCAACCTTAAAAAAACAGTTAAAGCCTATTTGTGCTTTAAATAGCCCGCTAAAAACTTTACAAGCTTATTCGTGCATGTGATCTAGTACACATTTGTATGTTTGTAATCCGTATATAACCCATGTAGGATCATTCACAGCAGCAAAATAAATATTATCATTCATGCATAAATAACAAGTGTTTGTCTGTTTGAAGTTTGAACCCCCCCTATATTACTTGACATTGTAAAAGGATACACCAACATGGGTGCATTCATTAATAATATTTTTGCATATCCTTCTCTATGCAAAATTTGCAGAAACATGAAAACATGGGAGAGCAAACATGTATGTTGCACTACTCACTTTGAAGGTAGAGAATCCAATAAGCTGAATAAGGTTCCAGTCAGCATCCATATAAGCGACGTAGATCCTGAAAATAGTTGAAGCAACACTGGTCAATAGCATCTATTGAAGCAAACAACATCAACACACAGAAAAATGAGGGGACGAGAGTTGAAGCTTACCCAAATAAATGGAATGTTGAAGGTGTAACAATTATGTTTTTTATTAATCGGCTTTAAATTAGGGAGGGGATAAAAAAGTTGACCAAAAGTTCAGGCATGTCCCATGCAGCATAGAACGTGCTTTTGGGCAGATGCAACCTTGGTCATTGAAATCATTGAAGAAGAAATGACTGCAGATTACTAGCTACAAATGAGAGGTCCAACTATGCCGTCAGTGTTGTAACAGGGCAAGGCAACAATTTGCACAGAGATAGCCAAAGAAACTCGGTAGTTTCCTCAACCAGAAACCACACATCATTGAAAATAGAAATCTCCATATTTTAGTCCGCCAACTTTGTAAATTTCATATGGACTCAATTCTAGTGACCTTTCAAAAACCATAAGATTATAACTTAACAAAAGACAACTCTCTCTCTCTCTCTCTCTCTCTCTCTCTCTCTCTCTCATTCTGGATGATATCTTTCATTTGCGAACTATTGGACCCTTTTTATTTTCATGATACATTATGTGTGCTTCTATATGGTAGAAGCATAACTCTTTCATAAAAAGAGTTAAAATGCGCATCTTGAAGTCTACTGAACCGTGATCCTTTGGTTGTATTCATACATTGGTTGTTGAAGACCAACGGAAGGACCTTCTTTGGGTTGCTATATCAGGTCAAGCCAAAAGTAACATAGTTTTAATATCTTTATAAACTGATTAGACATAGCTAGAAGTTTGCCATGCTAACATTGTTGGCATGCATTTGCTACTAATGGTCCTGCCTAGTTATACTACAGTACCAACACATAGGACCTGATAAAGCAGCACAACACTAATTGATAGCAGCAATCAGCAGTAGCATGAGCAAACAGGGGAAATCATTCTTGCAAGAGGAGCAAATACTCCCCTTGCATCACTAAGCATCCTCTGGAACCCATCATCTGCAACATCAAAGAAAAGAACTCTCCATCACGTGCCAAAAAGACTCAAAGTTATGGAACAAACTTGGGACCCATGGAACTTGGCAAACTGGAAATGGTTAGAACTTGGATATGAAATTGAGACAAAAGGCGACAAGAGCAGAAGATCACCCCATCAAATGCAGCATCATACCTGCAACAAAAAACCATCAGCAACAGTTATCCTATCCCAGATTACAATGCATAGACATGATCACCACATAAGCATTGGCAAACTACACCAAAAAAAAAAACCAAGATAGACACTGACTCAACACTCTACAAAACTACTGAAAAGCAAACAAACTCCACCACCATACACACTCACACCACTACCAGACACTCTTAAGCCACCCCACCAACATGACCAGACACTCTCAAGCCAAAAGAAACTCAAACCCCCCCCCCAGGAATAGACAGACCCAAGAAACTCCTAAAAGGGAAAACAGCAGACACAGAAACAACAAGTGCCCTCACACCACACATGGACTTGACACACTCACACACACACCCAGAAAATCATAAGATTGCTTTCTCTGACAGAACTCAAAACCACTGCCAACATATTAACGCTTCTAATTTTATTATTCCTTTCTCGATATGATAAAAACAAGTAAGAGATATCTACATTCCAAAATTGAAGTAATAATGCTAAATATGCACCCAGAAATTCAAAAGCTGCGAAAAAACATATCTATATTCCAAAGCGAAATGATTATCCTTACTATTTCATTACAAAGAATGATTAACTATGAAGCCAAATCCCAATGACAAAGAAATAGTTACTGCTAGAAATTCTCGAAGTGTCTTGGAAAATGGCACTCTAGACAAATAATATTTCTCCAGCTCATCCATTGGAAGCTGAATTCTAAGCATCAATGGAGCAAAACCAGTTCGTTGAAGACACATTTTCAAATAAGACAAACAAAGCCAATTATTCTTTGAATAATTAATCCATAAAAATTGACTTGAATCTAACAACATTCAAGAAAGACAAGCAAAAAAATGCCTCGCTTAATTTAAAACAATCCCACCAACCCCTAGAGAGTATTTATGGCAATTTAACACGATAGAAGGTAGAACTTCTACTATGTTCAAGCCTCCCTCAATCAGCATAACATAATTCTAGGCTCGCCAAGTACCAAATCTAAGAATCACAAAATAAGACTGATAAAACAATAGTACTGCACAAACTGGTATTCAACGCAATAAAACTACCACGAGCTTCCTCTCAAACTCTACGTTTGATTTTTCTTACTAAAATTAGCAAACAATTTCACTGAAAATGCACTAATTAGCTTGAGGAGAAGTTCCCCCAGAACTGTTTAGAAAGGATACGACCTCAATGAATTCAATTGCTTCTACTATACATTAAAACGTGAAAGAAGGGTCATTTCCCCTTTACAACATTTTTCAACCTACTGTTGACATTCCTTAAAAACAGAAAACAGAAATGAAAGAATCCATAGTCAGAAAGTGTACAGAAACATGGAAGCCATGGGGAACCAACTTGCCAGAACCCAAAAATTGCCAAATGAGTCGGCAAATTAATTAAGACAGCTCACCAAAGAAACCTATTCTTTGTGTCAAGAAAAGCATGACAATTGAACGAAGCATAACAATTAATTGTGACTACCAAAGATAAGCTCTTCAAACAGATCTTAGTAGGGTACATCAACATCTAGAGTTCTTTAAAGTAGCATTTTACTATGACTTACAGTTTCAATACATTTGCTTTGCCATTTTCTCACGACAGAAAGCCAAGATGGAGCCTGTGAAAGCCTGGAAAATAATGTTCAGCACACATCATTAAATATATACCAGAAGTGAAGACCATCAAAGACGCATCACATAGACTGATAGATACATCCTAACAAATCCCTAACATAGTATCTCAAGAACCCAATATTGTTGCATTAATTACAACCTTAAGCAATGTTCTAAATGGCGCTTGGCGCTAGTAGGACGGAGACCCACCTCCAAGCGCCAAGCCGCCTAGGCGGTGCCAAGCAATTCGGCGGATTTTTTTTTTTAACAAACCATTATCCAATCAAACTATATTCCATGTATCCATAATGCAAGTTCAAACTTCAAAGTACAAATCCAAATGAAATTAAGTAGTAGCAACTAGCAAATAAGTTGACTAAGACAATAAGTAGTACGGCTTCGCTCACCTCTCTTGTATTATTTTTATATATTTTTTTTAGGCCGCCAAAGGCCTCCAAAGACGCCGACGCCAAGGCCTCCTAGGCGGCCACCAAACACCGCCAAACCTCCCTGGGCGCCAAATCAAACGCCAAGGGCTATTGGCGTGGCGGCAGGGCACCTCCAAGCGCCTAGGCAGCCTGGGCGGCCGCCATTTAGAACAGAGACCTTAAGATTTGGCGGCGGTGCAACAAATGATTGGGCGGGGACGCAACCCCTTTTTTTCCATATTCCCTTTCCTTCTCTTCCTATATTATTCCCGTAATCCATCTCCGGATGGACAAAATAATACTAATTCTCAAAAGTATTTGTTTATAAAAGTAACAATTGCATAGAAATCTAGTACTCCAATTATTAAGGAACTATAAAAAGAAGAAGAATTTGATACAAGAACGGTTATTGAAACCAAACAAACAACTGTTGCGAGATAGAGTTGATATCTTACATAACCAAATCAAAGGAATCCACTTTTTTTTTTGATAATTAAATAAGTATATTAAAAAAGGCTATAAGGGAATGCCACACAAGATAAAAAGGCCCTATACATTACCATGAGAATGGAAAAGCTCAAACCAATCTAGAAATTGGTCAAGAGAAGGAGAGCATTCTCTCTTGTCCCAACTATACAAACTATTCACCAAAAAACTCTGGATCCTAGACAAAGGCATTTCAACCCCTTCAAAGCATCTCAAATTTCTTTCTCGCCATATAACCCACATCAAACAAAGTGGAATCAAATCCCAAGTTTGCTTCCTTTTCTTTTTCAATTTAACACCCCTCAAAGGAATCCACATTGAATACACCAAGAACAATAATTAGTTGGGTCCTGTGAATACACATAAAGCTAATTTCTAAGCAAACGGAAAAAAATGAATAAGCTCCCTAGGCTCAGAAATAGCAAGAAATGGGCATCGATCACAACAACATACATACAAACAAACCCTAAAACATGGGTAAACGCTAATAGCAAATGAAAGAAACATAAATTAATCAGGTTTACCCAGGCAGTGGATCTACAAAAAGTACCACACCAGCGATCTCCATCAGGAAAAGCAAGAAATGGGCATGCACATAGTCAAATACAACACAAACCCATGAATTTGCAAAGGTCTCACCCCTGAAAGAACAATTTCGATTTCAAAAGACGCACAAAATAGCAAGTGCCATATTCCCAAACTTCACAGTTCGGAATTTTTGAACCAAATACACACACAAACCTAGAAATTTGACATGACCATAATTTGTAAATTCTAACACAAAATACCCATAAATAGCCATTAATATATTCCCAAAATTTCCAAATTTAAAATCTTTGAACTGATAGTTAGATCTACATACAAATCCATCGGTTTGACACCAACATAATCCCAAATTTCTACTGCATAAGACACAAATAACCAGTGCCGTATTCCCAAATTTCCAAATTTTGACCAAATAGTCAAATACAACACAAACCCAAAAATCTTCAAAAGTTGGAGATACCTGAAAGAACATGGTAAGGACATCAGAAGAGAGACGAAAACAGAAACTGGCTGATGCAGTAGTGGATGCATTTACATCTGGTTCTTCTGGAATTAGGGTTTCCTCGGCAACAAATCTTATAACCCATCTTCTCTTTTGCAACTGCTGCTGCTTGTTCGATTTGTAGAGAGAGACGTGTTGGAGAGGAGAAGCAGGAAAAATTCATTGTACAGCAGAGGCAGAGAGAGGGGTCTGAAGAGAGAGAGACAGAGAGAGGGAGAGACATGGAGGAGTTGAACGGAGGTGGAGAGAGAGAGAGAGGAGACATGCATGAGTGGATGGAATTGGGATTATGCGCATGCATAGTTATGCATGCATGCACATTATAAGTTATTGAAGCCCACAATTGCCTAACCACCACCAGGAGGAGACCACAAGAAGAGCTTCTCCACGGAAATTAGCATTCTCGATACCTAAAGAAAAGAAATACTTAATGAATAACGCAGGGAGGTAAATGGAAACAACATGATACCCCTATCCAAACCCATTACAAAAATCATAACACCATGTTTGAGATTCAAAAACGAAAGAGGATGACCATTAAAGAAAACAAAATACTCATTTTGAGCAATGGATACCTATTTAAATTCAGATTACCTCCACTAAAATCACAGTATATATTTTCAACCCAATCTCCACCATTGCCTCTAGTAATCTTTCAAAGCAAAGGGCGATTATAGTTGTGCCGCTAACCGATACAATCACCAATCATACCTGGAAAGGATAAAATAAAAATTAGCTCCAAGAACAAATTGTATGGTGAATTTTAATTCATCTACGATTGTATGCTTCTATAGTCTACCATTGAAATACGAAGTAAATTCCAATTACACAACTACAATAATGCATTGTGGTATATATAGTTGATTAAGCAAATCTTACCACAAAATCAGCATCACTTTCATTATCGATATTTTTAACAAACCAGCAAATTTCATCATCTGAAACAGCCTACATTTCAATAAGTAACATAGAAGAAACAGAATTCCGTTTTCCTACACAAAAAAAGTTAGCCAAGAATAGCATATTGCCAGTCTCTAATCACATATATGAATGAGTAACAACCCAGAAAAGATATCTGAGAGAATACTAACTGATATAAAAAACGTTTAGAAACAATGCATAAATCATTTTGCTGAGCCATGGAACTACTTCTGCTATGGAATGCCACTCCAGTGCATCTTCTATCCCCAATCTGTCACCATACTTGCAATCAAAACTCCTGGAAGGTTTATATACGAAATGATTGGGACCATTGCTCAAACAGATAGCTGCAATTTCCCACTGTCCAAAGCTGCTTCGTAACATGCAAGGGCCACCATCCGGTAGACAACGAGAGCGGACGAACGGGGCCTCAAGATCTGTCTCAAATATATCATGGCCAACACCAAAAAACTAATAGGAACAAAACATAACAATAAAAAGGATAGCTAAAATTGAAACCCACAAAAAGTGACATGGTCAATCAGATGAATCATATGCTCAGAAGAACCTATCATGATAGGTTAAATTTCAGTGTTTTTTCCATGGTACATTGTCCCTTTGGATTTGGAGATAGGTAGAGACAATATTTAGAGTGCATAGGAAAAATTGGGCGTGAACCTACATCCAAACAAAACTCGTTTTGGTTTTACCTAAATCAAACTCAGAATCTGAAAACACTAAACCCAAACCGTATTTTCAAGCAGAAGTATGGAAAAGAAACAAACACAAAGATGTATACCTGACCATTGGAATGATTCGAACGAAACATGAGACCCAACCGTGAATCCCCTACACTCGCGAGGACCTCAAGGTTAGGAGAATCCACAAACTGAATCCACACAGAAAACTATTAGCCAACACATAACTGATAAAACAACACATGCAAAGAGAACAACACTTCCAAAAAAAACCTTGTCCACTTATAATAAGCCAAATATTTAAAACTTCAAAAACCAGATACAGCACAAAATCGAAGCAACACATAAGTGGCAAAAGAAAAACTCCAGCAGCCAAAAAAAAAACACCAAGATGAAACCTAAAGAACCAAACATAACCCTCCAAACATGCCTAAATTAATCAACACACACGCGAAAGAATAATCACAGAAAATAAGCACAGTCGTACAAATGGAACAAACCACTGAAGATAGAACCCAAACCCAGACAAAGAAAAGGCTGTGTGTGAACCTAGATCCAAACAAAACCCTTTTTCTTTTGGAAAACTAGGTACATCGCGACATGCAAGGCACGTGCGTCATGCCCGTTGAGTTGAATTGAACGGTGTTGAATATTTTTCAAAGCATATTATGCACATTAGGTACTACAGTGAGTCAACAAAAGGATGGCTTCACGTAAACACACATGAAGTCTTCTATCCTTGCAGTGCGAGTATCAACCTATGCCCAAACCCCTCCGGAGCTCAATCTAACCCAGACTTCCCAGCCTCGTCGTCTTCGTGGCTTCATGCCATCTGATTCTAGGTGTTCATCGTGGCCCTTCACCCCAAATCCAAGTTCAAGTTGCTCATGGTTGAATTTTGCTGGATCAAATGGATCTTGTTTCTAGCTTGCAATACAAGACCATTAGGCTTTTCAAGGACAGGGAGAAGCAAATGAATGAACTTCATATTTTAGCGTTGTGAAATACAAAGCAATACTAACTCGCACTAGAGATTCTGGTACTAATTGATCTAAGAATTGTACAAGGTTCAATGCGTCTATCCCAAACATCTAGACAAACAAGCAATTCTCTCTTTTGTATTGTAGCCTAACTGAAATTCCAAGCCAAGGTCTTATTGTTCACCACAAAAAGAACAGAATATATTCGATGTACAGCTCGAAAAATTATAACGATTTCAACAACGAATTCCATCGCATTGGGTATGTGACACAGGAACCCATGAAATATATATATATATATATATATATATATGTATGTGTGTGTGTATATAATAATATACACATACACGGGTTCCGGAGACAACCAAAAAAACATCTAAAAAAACACCATAAATCTCAATCTCATAGTTCCCAATCGAATTTTGATGATCCAAGCCGCTCAATGTGTTCAGAACGTGATTTGAAAGGTACCCGCAAGAAATTGGCAAAACAAATTACCGGGAAGGGCTTGATTTGAACAGTTTTTTTTTGAACCGTTCAATAAAAAACTGTTCAGATGAAGCCCTTCCAGGTCCTTTTTTTTTTTTTTCTCCGTTGATTTCTCGCAAGTACCCATAAAATCACGTTCTAATTACATTGAGCAGCTTGGATCATCGAAATTTGATCAGAAACTTTGGGGTGTTTTTTTAGATATTTTTTTTGGTGTTCCCGAAACTGCCCCAATATATATACACACACACACAAAAATCTTCTTATAAGGGCGCCCCTACCGTATTAAGGTAAGGATGTCCCTTTTCCGACCAATTTGCGATGATCGAGCCTTTTCCGACCAATTTGCGATGATCCGAGCCGCTCAATGTGTGCAGAACGTGATATTAAGGGTACCCGCGAGAAATCAGCCCAAAAAAAACCGGGAAGGGCTTCATCAGAGCAGTTTTTGTTTGTTTTTTATCGAATGGTTCAAATAAAAACTGCTCTGATGAAGCCCTTCCCGGTATTTTTTTTTTTTTTTGCTGATTTCTCGAGGATAACCTTAAAATCACGTTCTGCACACATTGAGCGGCTCGGATCATCGAAATTTGGTCGGAAAAGGGGAGAAAAGGGGAGGTCTGCACTTTAATACGATAAGGGCGACCTTATAAGAAGCTAACTATATTTATATACATATATGGTTTTAAACATTGGCAATACCCTCAGAATGTGCTCTGTTGGGGGAACATGAAAGTCCTAATTACACACACAAGAAACAATCAATAATGATCCAATCTTATAATTTTATAGAGCACTACGTTTTCGTGTTGGTCTTTCGTAGAACTTTAGGGTAAATATAGATTCAGTGAACCTTTGGAGTGATACTGTGACAATCTCAGTTGATGTAAAAAGACGGAAAAATAAGCCTAAATTCAGTTGTTCTGCCATGGTTCCATAACCATCTTTGCTGGTAAGGCATTTTGCTGTTAGTTCTGCCATGTCTTTTATCAGTCATGTTTCAAAGCTTTAGGTAGAATATCTATATTGGTCTCCTCAGTAGCAGTACCATTAGTAGCAGCACCAGTTGGAGCAATTATAGGGATGCAAACGGAAGAGTGAAGAAGTCCGAAAACCCATTTTAATAATTTGTAATTCGGCAAAACAGTGCAAGAATAGTGTCTGGCCCCCACCACTAAAACTAGCAAAAAGATAGAAACAACCCCCAACCCACACTATGGTTCCACCCAGCCTAAGGACAAAATTGGAAAAATTGACCAAAATTGCCCAAATCGGCTCTAAACATTTACATCTTCCTTTAAGGCCCGCAGGGAGGATTTCAACAATAGCAATTCCAACAGTGTTTGAAGTCTTCATGATACAAATTATGATAGCCAATTTGAGTTGCAGCTCAGACATACACATCTGCAAGGAAAATGAGCCTATGATTCAAACAGCTATTAACTTTGTATATGAGGCTATGAGCCCTGTTGACCTGACCTCAAGTGGTCAATACTAGGTACTCTTCATCTCTACGAAATTTTCTCTTAAGGTGTGTCATTGAAGGGTTGGTGTTAGATCACCAATTGTCCCAAAAGTTGAAGCTGTTAGAAAATGGGCTCAGTTCCAACAGTATATCAAGCTATCAAGCACCTTCCCTCAGTACAACCTGATCTTGCACATGTAGATGCAAACGTTAGAGCGAAATAGATTGTAAAGGGGAGAAGCATAATGCAAATGGAGGGACCTAAACCTAGAACGTCCTAGAGACCAAAGCTCTAATACCATGTTGGACGTGCCTATAGTCCCAAAAGCTTAAGCAATAAAGGAATGGCCCAATGATGCATATGAAGCCATTGAACAGTGACAGCACATGTGATCATTATTTTCCTCAACTGGGTCACTTTACTTGATGTCACAACACTGCCAATGCTTGTATAACTTCATATTACAATTTCTTGTGCCTTGGGAACTAAATTTAAATGTGTGATTGAGTTTATTTTAGACGATGTCTCTTTAAGGAAAAAAATCTTATTGATCAAGACTCAAGAGTTTGGTCCCAACATTCATCTAGGCTTTTCCCTTGTAAATCCTTCTTTGATAAGGTTGATGGTTGAAATAAATCATTGTTTGGAGCACAAACGTGCCCTTTTAACTAACAGTATTTGCAAGGATTATGGCCACAAGAAACTTCATAATTGTCATTTATCCTAAGAGGTCAAAGGTGTGCTATTACTATCCAGAAAGAAACAGGAGGGAACTTATCTCTTATTGCTGCACGCCTCGTAGCCTTGGCATTATCGTGGAACAAAAGAATTAATGACCATTTGGCTGATTAGAATAATATTTCGAAGTTATCATAACATGGAACAGCTACCCACAGAGCATAATTGTACAAGTAAATTTAGAATAATTTGGGCGACCATTTCACATATCTCGACTAACAAATTCCTCCAATCAGATTTATCAGGCAAATTACATGTTTAAACGAAGTTTACTTTTTATACTGCCCTCAATCATCAATATTCTTGTGAGCAACTTGCTTCATAATACGAAGTTCAGAAAACAGCATGCATGGTACACACCTAAGAAGAGCAAAATGACATACAATAAATTGAAAAGAAAACTGAGCACCTCTTTCCTTTAAGAGATTCAGAACGTTCAAAAAAAAAAAACAAAAGAAAACAGTTTTCCTTCACATTTCGGCATTCCTTTCCTTTTTACTTTTCCCTTCGCTTTTCCTTTTCCCCCACCCCCACCCCCACCCCCACCCCCACCCCCACCCCCACCAAATTCAAGTTCTAAGCAAAGTCTACCTAATTTACATCTCAGGTTTTGAAGACATTGTTGGCAATGTTAGAACTCTCAAGGGATACCTTCTTAGCTCCAAACCATGATGCCTGCTTAGGCAAAAGGATAAATCATTACAGAAGCTCACAGAAGAAGAAGAATACCTAGAATGTTATTTACAGTAATACGAGCTCATTCTGCGCATTTTATGTTAACATGAGCACCTCTTCCAGCACTGCACCGGTTATGATCGTGAAACTAAGCAACATCTCCACTCCTTACTCAAATGTTAATCCAAATTAAAAATAGTAAAGAAAACATCCAAAACCTTTCACCGATTCTTCAACCCTAAACATGTTGGGTTTTTTGCAATGTGGGAAAAGCTGTTTGGAAAAAGAAAAAGAGACTTTAATGGAATTAGTTGGCTGGAGAAGTAAGTGTGTTTTTTGAATTAATGATTTGGTGACTTTCAGTGCATTAAAGAGCATCTGTTGAGCTTCGCTCTAGATTATTCTCGGTAGTGGAAGAGTCACATGTGCTAGTGCCAATTCTAGGTGTATTTAAAGTAGTGCATAGTGTGTGCTGTGGGCGGAGAGATAGCAGAGAAGGCAGAAAGATTGGGAGCCCCTTTGGGGGTCTCCCCCACCGTGAGAGGTTGTGTGAGAGAGAGGAATAGTTGAGCGGAAAAATAGAGTTGTGGGGGTGAGTGTAAAACATTATATAGAGCCGTGTGTTAGGAGCTCGGGAGGGTTTTACATCTCACATTGTAATCTCTATTTTTCATATAGTGGACGTACCCGAGTTTGGGGAACCACGTATTTTGATTGTGTTGTTCTCTTGTGAGATTTCGTTTTTGTTTGTTGCGCTTCCGTTGCGGGTGGAATTTACTGGGCATAATCCCACCAACTGGTATCAAAGCTAATGGTTAGCGATCCTGGGAAGAGTCGATGGTTGGATGGTTGGCGATCCTGGAGCAGTCGACGGTTGCAGATCCGGACTGTGGTTGCTGGGAACAAACACTGAGAAAAGAAAAAGCTTGGAGCATGCTGCGTGGAAGCTGGAGTATACCGGCAGTGAGTGCCGTGTGTACATCATGTGAGAAAGTGCAAGCATCTATGTGTGTATGGGTATGGATGGTCATGGTGATGGCATGTGTATGTGTATGTCATGCTATGGATTTTGTGAAAAGTAAATCAGTGGGTATTTGTGCTGGCAGACAAAGAAGAAGAAAAAAGGAAATTTCAAGCCGACTCTAGGTGGAGCAAGGATACATTCAAGGGAATGACACAGGCGCTTTACCAGAGTGGCAGCGGAAATGGTGTTGGTTTTGAGATTGGAGCAGGTGAATAGGTAAATCGCGGATGACTAGACGTTCACGTGAAAGCTCTGGGTGCAAGTGGATAGGCAAGTCACGGATGACTAGACGTTCACGTAGCAAGGGAGTGCGAGGCGCCCGAGCGAGGGGGTGCATTTTCACATGAGCAAAAAGGGGGTGTTTGTTGGGTTTTTTGCAATGTGGGAAAAGCTGTTTGGAAAAAGAAAAAGAGACTTTAATGGAATTAGTTGGCTGGAGAAGTGTGTTTTTTGAATTAATGATTTGGTGACTTTCAGTGCATTAAAGAGCATCTGTTGAGCTTCGCTCTAGATTATTCTCGGTAGTGGAAGAGTCACATGTGCTAGTGCCAATTCTAGGTGTATTTAAAGTAGTGCATAGTGTGTGCTGTGGGCAGAGAGATAGCAGAGAAGGCAGAAAGATTGGGAGCCCCTTTGGGGGTCTCCCCCACCGTGAGAGGTTGTGTGAGAGAGAGAATAGTTGAGCGGAAAAATAGAGTTGTGGGGGTGAGTGTAAAACATTATATAGAGCCGTGTGTTAGGAGCTCGGGAGGGTTTTACATCTCACATTGTAATCTCTATTTTTCATATAGTGGAAGATTTCTCTCTCTTCCGTGGACGTACCCGAGTTTGGGGAACCACGTATTTTGATTGTGTTGTTCTCTTGTGAGATTTCGTTTTTGTTTGTTGCGCTTCCGTTGCGGGTGGAATTTACTGGGCATAATCCCAACAAAACAGAGCCAAGGAATAGTTCCCTTGCAGCAACAAACATAGTAATGGTTGTGATTGTTTGGAGCAAAAATCCTCGTAATTACTATAGATTGCAATAAATGAGAATTAATATAGTACGAAATCACAATAAGTATAGAAAATAGACCATAGATTTTTCAGAGCTCATTTGTGACAATCTCTTGTGATAATATGGAATATTTCATGTTATTACCATCGAAAATCTGTTGTACGAACACAAATATGAAGTACAGTAACCACATGCCATCATCTAACAAGTGCTAGTAACCGAAATAGAGACATGTACCACAAACACAAATTAACAGGCCACCATCTCTAAAAAACACACATATCACATGCCACAGAAAAAATCACAAGTACAAACAAGTTAGAGGGCCACAACAGCAATTGCCAAGCCAGTTTCTCAAAAAAGACCACTGATTTTTTACATTATTCTTTCTTTTTTGCTGTGGAGTTTTTGCGCAAAAAAATCCACAGGTACATAAACAGAACCACCTCGAAAAAGCCTGTTCAGCTTTGACAAAATAACTAATTTTGCTCTGCAGGAACGAAACCCAAATATCCTACAACAGTTATTTGTCAGCAAGACTAATGGAAATAAAACAATAATTGTCTTCTTCTTTCAGCCCTGCATTTTTTATGTCAAAACTTAAACAACAACGGACATTCAACATAGGACCAGACCCAAATGCCCCCCAACGAAGAAAACATCTATTTTTACACGCTAATACAAACACCACCCAACAAAGGCATAAACACCGAGCCGATCATTACCTTTACGCTCACAAAACACAACCTAACAGCCTGGGAGCCTTGACGAAAGCAGAAGAGAAGTCCACGCTGCGACAAAAGAAGGCAAAATTACTGAAGCAACACCAAACCAACAAACGCAACATGAAAAACTGCAAATATACGATGCAGTATAAAATCCTCACGCAGAAAAAAATCAGATGAAAGGCTTACCCACACACAGAGAAGAGACGAAAAAGGATAGAGGCAACGCAGAACACTGTTTTTGGGGTAATGAGTAATATTGAGGGAGCAGAAATCTATTCTCTCTCTTAAGCCCTACACGGTAGCCCATTGAGTGCAATATGGCGGAGCACCTTCCCTACGCCGTCCCATCGCAGGCTCCAAGGCGAAGATTTTTTGGACCCATCAAGAAAAATTGACAAATTTATCGACACAAACTGATTAATCAACACAAAATCAAAATCCATATAAAGATTTTTCTCCCCCATCCAGATTCCTTCAAGATTCCTGAATTTTCATCGAAGACCCAAGTAAAAAAAAAAACCCTAATAGAAGTAGATAAATGTAAGTTCTTGGTCGAAAACCTAACATAATGGTGCGGTGGATGGAAGTTTGGAGTGGTGTTGAGTTTGTGGTTTCCATGGGAGAGGGAGAGGGAGAGGGAGAGGGTTTTGCGGCCGTTGTCGGTGTGTGTGTGGCAGTGGGGGAGAGGGAGAGCGTGTGAAGAATAATTACGGTAATTACAACGGTTTATAAGTTTGAATCCTTGGTCAATCTTTTGCAACGAGAATAGCCAAATAGGGTTTTATTGTTTTAATGGGAGAGAAGAGAACAAATAAAGGGTTAGAATAATTTGCCTATAAATGTTTCGTTAACTGCTTATGATAACTTATTTAACTTATTTATTTAAAAATAATAATGAAACCTGTTTGTTACCTAATATAATGGTTATTTATTACCCAGCTTCTGATGCATTTTTCATATTGAACTAATTATTTGGTTATTTCTATTAAACTTATTTTGTTTGGATGGTTCACAAGTAAAAATTAATTATAATTGTTTTGTGAAAATTTTGTTTGCAAAAAAAAAAATTGCAACTAAGATTTTGATGATTTATCAAGAAAAGATATTAAAATATAAAATTAATACATTAATTCTTTTCTTTTTTTTGTTTCTATGAATGTAAACGTAGCCTACGCTCCCAGGGGTGTAGTGCAGTTGGTCAAGGATCGGGTCGCAAGTTGAGGTTTAGACATACCTAGGCATTGCGCATAGGTTCGATACCTGGCAGCTGCATACTCTGAACTTAACTGTTGCGCGGTGGTGGGGCCACAGCGCGCAGCACAACTAAGAGAGACTCCCCCAAAATGTAGCCTATGGAAGAGTATCCCTGGATTACGCCTTTTTTTAATGTAGTCTACTAGAAAATCCTTCATTCAGTAGAGTCTCTCTCCTTTTTAAAAAGATATAAGATCTTGTGGATTCGGCGGTTTATGTTGGGTATCCCGACCGGAAGCATGGCCAAAAAAAATCCAGCAAGCAACAAAATAATCTCGTCCAAATGCACGCACTGAATTTTGTATAGCATTTTCTACTCCTCTTTTGAGCCCGTTTTGACGGATGGAGGGACCGTGCTGCGCAGCGTGCTGTGCGGGGTGATTCGCCGCCGCTCCGGTCTCGGTTTGATGATCGGAAACGTTCACTTCGTAGAGCTCATTGAGTAGAATAAGTGTACCAAAAATCAGCTTGATCGGACATCATTAAGTGCCTCATCCGAACATTATTATCTTGAAATGAATGGATCCGAAACACTAGATTAAAATCCACTGTTTTTTGGTACACTTAATAATTTCAAGATAATAATGTTCGGATGAGGCACTAAATGATATCCGAATAAGCTGATTTTTGATATATTTGTTCTACTCGACGAACTCTACAAAATGAACGTTTCCGATCATCAAACCGAGACCGTAGCGGCGGCAAATCGCCCCGCACAGCACGCTGCGCAGCACGGTCCCTCAGTCCCGTTTTGACCTATTAAATGTCCGATTTTTTTTTTTATTCTACTCAGGTTGTAGCTCTTTAAATCTGCTTTCCCAATTGAAGTTAAATAATCTCAATCTAGTATCGGGGGATAGAGATATAGTCAAAATTCTATAGATTGTGCTGAGTTGACTCATAATTTTGCAATTGAATCGAACTCTTTAATTTTCCTTTTGAATTGGATTGATTTGGATTCCATAAAGGGTTCCAAGTATTCAATGCGCTTCTCACTTTTCTTCGGATCACAGGATCTTGTAGAGTGGACCGTGGGACGGCCAAATTGATTGCCCTACAACCCCTGCAGTGCGGCCCGCACTACAAAATTTTCAAATTCCCTTTCTTCTTTCATTTGGCTCCAAAGGCAACATGCTGAGCCAAACAAGTAGCAAGCCAAGAAAAATGTGCTAAAAAATGTAATTTAGGAGCCAGGCGTAGATGTCAATATTCACGCACCTATATATCACCTAAAGTAAAATTAAGCCAGCCTTCCTTCACCTATGCGGTAATACACCTTAATTACACATGGGGGTCCCTGAAGACACACATTACCACATTTATTCAAATTATTTAGCTGCCTCGATCACATTTTTTTTTATGTTAGTACGATGATTATAGGGATAGCACCGACATTGGTATTTATCAAATTTTGTGACAACCAAAAAAGATTTTGGTAGCAGAACAATTAGAAATTGTGCGATTGCAGCGTGGCCTAAAATGTGTGACGATTTTGACGTGATAACAAGGAATGTTCATAATAATTTGTATGACGTTAAGAAATTCCTCTTGTCCAACACGTACAAAGTGTTAAATTCGCAGCAAGTACTTTCTCAAATTACAACCGACTTTTACACCAAAAATGAACCGTTTGTCGTAAAAAAACTAGCTCCATTAGATCTTCATAATTTTTTGATTCAGTTGTAAATATTATGCGTTTGCCAAGGATTTATGATAAAAATTAGTTTCTTGTTTAAAAATTGTTTAAAAATATCATAAATTCAATATTTTTAAACAATAACCTTAATTGCATAGAAGTAATCGTGGAAACATTCTCAGTTTTCGATATGAGATAGAAGGGGAAGCTTTTGTGATTGTTTCGCGTGATGATAATTAAACAAAAGGTGGGGGCCTAATTGTTTAACGGAATGGCAAGTTTTGGTTTTTTTTGACATCATTTAAAGTAAGTATAAGTTTTTTTTTTTTAAATTTCTCTTTTCATTTTTTTCTTAATTGGGCTAATTGCCGTTCAGTGGCCCTTGGGGCAAATAAGTCCCAACCAATGGACTACTTTTCATAGAATTCTAGAAATATGAAACGGATAAAAATATTTCGGAATACATGGAAAGGGCCATGTAAGAAGACTAAAATATACCCACGCTTCTTCTTCTCTCTCATTATGAAGCCAACGAAGCTGCTGCTTCTTCTTCTTCTATCTCGCTCAAGAAGAAATGTTCAGAGCAGAGAGAAAACAAAAACCCTTGTGCTAAAAATTCGCCCCACTGACACACGATTCTTCTCTCTCCGGACATGGCTTTCTCTCAAAAATCAAGTGTTCCAAATTACAATCCGTTTGAATGGGTGAGAAGATTTTATTTTATTTATCATTTAATTCTAAAGGGTCATAATTAAATTTTGACTATAGGGCACTCATTGATTAGCCCTAAGAAAATCGTAGAATCAAATATATTTTAGGACTAACCAACGAGAGCCTTGAAGTCAAAATTTAATTATGACCGTTTAGAATTAAATGATCAGAAAAATAAAATCTTCTCACCCATTCAAACAGATTGAAATTTGGAACACTTAATTTTTGAAAGAAAGCTGTGTCCGAAGAGAAAAGAATCGTATGTAAGTGGTGCAAATTTTTATTTGTGGGAGGCACTACCTTGCTAAATCCACGTGGTGCCCTTGGGGCAACAAATAATTTCTCGTAGCATGGGGAACTTACAGGGGAAGAGAGCTGCAAAGATGTGATTGGAGTGTGGGGCTTTGATTAAGTGGCAGAGCTTTGGGTGTGCGTAAATTTCTTGGTGCAAATAGAACGGTGTTTACGTGGTCTTTACTAATACCTAACATAATCTTTTATAATTAATAACTTACTCTTTTATATCTCAAATAATAATCAATTATTTGGGACAAAATTATCTAAAAAAATATGACTTGGTCGATGTGACTAGAAATATTGGCCTTTACTAATACCTAACGTAGTCCTTCATAATTAATGACTTGCTCTTTTATACGTGAAATAATAGTCAATTATTTGGGACAAAATTCTCTCAAAAAATATGGCTTGGTCGATATTAATAGAAATATTGGTCTTTACCAATATCTAACGTAGTCCTTCAAAATTAATGACTTGCTCTTTTATACGTCAAACAATAGTCAATTATTTGGGACAAAATTCTCTCAAAAATATATGGATTGGTCGATATTAATAGAAATATTGGTTTTTACTAATACCTAACGTAGTCCTTCATAATTAATGACTTGCTCTTTTATACGTCAAACAATAGTTAATTATTTGAGACAAAATTCTCTAAAAAAATATGGCTTGGTCAATATTAATAGAAATATTAGTCTTTACTAAAGCCCAATGTAATCTGTTATAATTTTGAGAACTTAATTTTTTAAGACCGTTTATATATTAAAAAATATAGTTAAAAAATTAAGTGCTTCAATTTTTAATCCGTTTGAACGGGTGTGTAGATATTTTTATTCTGATCGTATTATTCTAAAGAGATATAATCAAATTTTGTTTGTAGGGCTTTCATAATTACGTTTCTGCTCCATAGAATTGCAAATGGATAGTTTTGATTTTATTTATTTTTAACTAAAACGTTGTCATGGAAAAGTACAGAAAAAGTGCGGTAAGGGGTTGGGGTGTCAGGGGGACTTCCTCTTTCATACCTCACAGGGGTATTTTTGTCTTGATAAATTATGAATTCCATATCTTGGGAATTAATATTTTCCTTCTCATGACTTATGAATTTCTAAAAAGTAGTCCATCAATTGGAATTTATTTACCCCAACACCCACTGAACGACAATTCCCCCTTCTTAATTCTTGCAACCGCCGTTCCGTAAGTTTTGAAAGTTTCCTCCCCCAAATAAAAGATCGGTTCCGAACGTTTGACCATTTATCCCTAACGGTTCGGAACCAGCATATCTCTCTCTCTCTCTCCCAACAAAAAATTGCCAACACCTATTTTCCGATTTCTAGCCGTTAAGAGCATCCTCTCTGCACAACCAACACTACAAAACTCAAATTTCATTCTCTCTACACCCACCCAAAGCATTGCATAAAGCCATAAACCACTCCTTCCTTCTCTCTCTCTGAACAAAAAAATGCCACCTCCGAGCATTCCGCCACTAGCAGAATTGATCAACGAAGACGCCGCCGCCGCAGAACAACCTTCGACTTGGCATTTTGAGGACAGCCAAACAGGGCGCCAGGTGGCCCCCACCACCTCCCTTGTTTCTGGCTCTCTGAAGCGAAAGAGACCTCCCACCATTGAGATCCCAAACGTAGTACTGCGCGAGATCCCTCTCAAAGACAGAGACTCGACCCCTCAGAACGACGCCGTCTCCTTCTGCGGGTCTGGAGTTGGGGTTTCCTCTGTCAAAGGCAAGAAAAAATTCATGGAAGACACTCACAGGATTAGTGTTTCCTGCTCTGATTCCATTAAGGTAAATTAATCACAAAAAGTTTTTAAATACACGTATGTGCGTATATATCAAACAACCCGAGCCGGGCCAAGATTTGGAGGGTTTGAGCTTGGCTCGTTTGCTAAACGAGGTTGTGTTTTAGGCTTGTTTTAACCGAGCCAAGCTTGGCTAATTCTCTTAACGAGCATCTTTAAACAAGCCAAGCTTGTACAAATGAGTTGAGGCTTTGAATATTAAGCTCAGCTCGTTTAGTAAACAAGCCTAAAACTCGAGCTCGAGCTCGGTTCGATTACTCAAAGAGCCGAGCCACAAGCTGCTCACGAGCAACTCAGTTCATTTGCAGCCCTAAATAAGACATATTT
Organism: Rhododendron mucronatum var. ripense; assembly: GCA_019656295.1. Classification (NCBI taxonomy): domain Eukaryota; kingdom Viridiplantae; phylum Streptophyta; class Magnoliopsida; order Ericales; family Ericaceae; genus Rhododendron; species Rhododendron mucronatum. The sequence goes on from BPLT01000235.1 coordinate 136,562, forward strand.
GCATTCAGATCTGAGATTGTGTTATGTGTAAGTATGGAGTTCAATTTTAGGTCTTAATTGAGTTTTTGGCTGTAAATTGGGGTTTTATATGGTAGAGTAAACAAAATGCATTGGAAAAAAAAAAAACTGAGATTGGTGAGATGTAGGGCTGTTAAGGGGTTTGTGTGTATGTGTGTGTATTCATATGGGTTCGATTTTTTACGAAGTTTGTGAATGTTATGGTTGTTAACGGTATGTTTGCCTCTAAACTTGGGATTTACATGGTAGAGTGAGCAAAATGGACATCTAGTTTATTTACCAAAACTATGGATATCTGATTTGAGATTGGTGAAATGTAGGGTTTTTTCGGGGTTTATGACGGGCATGGAGGTAGAAAAGCCGCAGAATTCGTAGCTGAGAATTTGCATTCCAATATATTGAAAATGGTCGAGAATCGTACAGGGAATGTGGTAAAGGAAGAGGCTGTTAGGGATGGATATCTGAAAACAGACCAGGAGTTCCTGAAACTGGTAATGACAATTTTCTCTAAATATGTTCATCCTCAACTATGTGACTTTGAAAAAGGAAACAATAAACAGCCAAATTTTGTTGTGCAATGAAAATATCAGTTAGCTAACCTCCTTGGGAGTTTAGTAGACTCTTATTAATTGGTTAGATAAGTCTGGAATATGGGTTTATATGACGAAGTTTACATGCTTTTTTACTTGTTAGATGATGAATTTCCATTACTAAACAACTGCTTTTCTTGTGCCACAAAAACTACATGATTTAGAGCTTGAGAAAATCTGGATTATTACAAGAATGTGAAATAACTAAGAAGTGCGATGCTTTGGAATTTTACAGCAGAAATTAGACTGGATAGTTACAATGTGTCTGAAATGCAATCTACTGAGTTGTACGGAAACGTTAGGGGCTCACTTTTAGTAGCTGCTAAGAGTTTGATATACAAAGAAATGAAATCCGTTTCTTGTGGTGAGAAATTTAATTGGCATTTTCCAGCAGTTAAGCTTGATATAGCGAAACAAGCTAGGTAACTGTCAACTCTTGATTAGTACCCCTACCAGGTCCAAGAAACAGCCTCTTGCGAATTTTGAGGGGGCCAAATTTTGACTGAGCAAAAGATAAGACAGTTTCTAATTTTGATAGTTTTAGAGTATGAAAATGTCTAGAAACTTAATATGTCAAGTCACAAGTACTTTTCAGTTTTCACATGTACAAATGTGACTCTGTCAAATTGTTTAGCTGGCTGCAGGCATAGGGGAATGTTTTCGCAGCAACTGAGGTTGGACCTTGTCCACTACAGGCCTTAAAGAAGAGTTTGGCTACTAGTTAATCATGTATGCACATAAAGCAGAGTCATTTATCAGATTACTTTAATAGAAAAAGAATCTTCATATTTTTATCTCCTAAACATTGCTCTTAATGAGTGGAATTTAAAAACATTAAACCGGAATGGACAAAGAAACTGCTAAACATTAGGATACGTACAGTGCAAATTGATGTGAATTTGTTGTACAGGATAATGCATTTTATAGTCTAAATGACTCGAATTTAAATGCTTAAACTGCTACCAAGAAAACTCCAAATCGGGGCACACACAATGCATATGTAATGCCGTGTGTGCAAGCCAAGTTAAGTTTCCCAAAAAAAAAACTTTTGACTTATTCTTATACCTTTTGTAATATCATACTCCCTCCGTCCCATAATATTTGTCCGGTCCGCAAAACGGAGACTACAAAATAATACATTTTTTTCAAAAAAAAATTCAAATTTTTTTCACAAGTTAAAAGAACTCGTCGAAGTCTAGTAAGTTGTTGAATTTTTTCCCAACTTTTCTTACAAAAATAGTATTATTTTTACGTCTCCGTTTTGCGGACCGGACAAATATTATGGGACGGAGGGAGTACAATTTTTTTCTTCTGAAAAACAATAAAGTCGAGATCACATCAAATCAAGTGTTTATATACTGCGATAATAGCATATGTACACTATTATATAACAATTTCTGTAGTATCCATCCAAATCCTAGAAATTTAATATTTTTAAGTCACAAGTACATGTCGTTTGTACCAATGTGACTTTGTCAAGTACAGGTTTAGGAATAATCTGGCTTTTTCTTAGCAGCTAAGGTTGGACCTTGTCCAATACAGGCATCAAAGAAGAGTTTGGTTTGTAGTTAAAGATATATGAATGTTGCCAGATTACTTCAATAGAAACAGAATCTTCATTTTTTAAACTCCTCAACGTTGCTCTTAATGATTGGGATCCGAAAGATTAAAGCGCTAGACAAGAAACTCTTCAATATTAGAATACTTACGATGCACATCTGTAGTACAGTATAATGTTCTTCTTAGCCTTCTAAATAACTTGAATTTAAAAGCTTAAATCGTTATCATGGAAACTAGAAATCTGGTCACATGCGCATGTGCAATATCGTGTGTGCAAGTTGAGTTACGTTAAAATACGAGAAAATAACATTTGGCTTCTTCTTTTAGATTTTGTAATATCATCGTCTTTTTTTTTTTTTTTGAAAATGAAAAACAATAAAGTAAAGATCACATCAAGTCAACTGCTTATATACTGCAATAGTAGTATAGATATACACTATTATAACAAATTCCATGGTATCAATCCAATATAATAAAGTAATTAAATTCCTGCCAACGTCCTTTGCCGAAACCGTTAATATGATATGTTGCAGAGAAATTAGAATGTTAATGCCTTCATCTTATGTTTTACTCTTTGTCTATCAACTTTTGTTACTCAGCCATGTCACTTATAATCCCAATTATTCATCTGGGACTAAAATGCCTTTTACCTGCATTGACAGTCGAGTCGATCTTGTATTGCTTATAATGATTGTATCATTGTAGCTATGGTGGATTATGATATCAAATAAATCTTATTCTTCTAACCAATGTGATAATAAAGCACACAAGAAATTGATAAATAACTGATATTTGGTTGTCGTTTGATCAGTCATAACATTCTTAGATGACCAATTTACGAGCTCCAAACCCAACTGTAAAATCTTCTCTCTCATAAATTCAACTCCAATTTCTTAACCAGTTCATGAATGGAACCCCAAGGTTAGAGACATATCTCGAATCCAAAACTAAAGAATCATCAGACATACTTCTATACTCCAAAACATTTACATACACCTTTGTGTTTCGATTGTGGAATTGTAAAGGAGTTTGTTTTAAAAAGAAAACAAAAACGATAGAAGACTCACGAAGTGGAAGGTGAGAACCCTAAATGAGGCAGTGCATTTACCCTTTTGGCTTTGTCATTTAATCCTTTGCATCTCCTGCCCAAAAGAGTTCCCAACCGGGAAAACCTTCTTCAAAGTGGACTGACACTGAGTTGGCGAGCATGGCTGGGCTAATTTACCCCGGAAGTACCGTCTATCCAACTACCTATTGTGGCATGCTAAATCGTTTTTCCTGTTTGGGGTTATACCCAAAGTCAATGAAATAAAATAGACAATGGAGCAAACAATCGTTGTATGGATTTCAAGGTGAACAGTATGAACAGGAAAAGAAGAAAGAGAAGAGTTTGTGAAGACTGAAGAGGTGAAACATGTGTGGGGGAGAGGAAAGAGGAAATTGACGTTAGGGTGTTATGACTTATGTGGTGTAAATTGTCAATTATGTCCCTACAGTTTATCTCTCTGTTCTTTTAATTCGGTTTAAAACAGTTTTTTGGAATGAAAAAGAATGGCAGGGCTTAAAAAATGAGAGACACCAAGCTGGTGTTCGCCCTTTAGATACGAGAATAGATAACCCCATTGGTGGACGAAGAAACTATTACTTACTGGACACAATTACATTGCAAAGTGCTGTGGATGTGTAATTATGTTCTTTGTAGCCTTCTATTTGTGACGTTAATGACTACTGTACATGCATTGGACGTTACAAAAGCATCACATGTTTGAATATTGTACTAATCAGTGGTAATAACTGCAGGGTTTAGGTAGTGGGGCTTGTTGTGTAACAGCCTTGATTGAAGAGAATGAGATTGTAATCTCAAACTTAGGAGATTGTAGGGCAGTTCTTTGCAGAGGTGGGGTGGCTGAAGCCCTTACAAAAGATCATAGAGCAGGACAGGCAGATGAACGGAAAAGAATAGAGAGCAAGGTACTTTCGGTAGTACAATTAAGCTTACTGGTATCGTAGCATCATAGAGGAGATAACAAATTCAATCTCTTCTTTTGTCTTGTGATATAGGGTGGATATGTGGAGATTCACAGAGGAGCTTGGAGAGTCCATGGGATACTTTCTGTCTCGAGAAGCATAGGAGATGCTCATCTGAAGGACTGGGTGCTGGCTGAGCCGGATACAAAAACTTTAAATTTGGATCCAGACATGGAATACCTTGTCTTGGCTTCTGATGGGCTATGGGAAGAGGTGAGAAAGAGGAAAATTTACCTTTTTGGCTGGAAAATTCAAATTTTCACAAGTCGTCCTTATGCTCAAATGGATTTTCTCTCCTCTAAATATATATGCAAGTACTCATGTACGACACTCAACGCGTGGGTGCTTACACGTCAGGGTATGGTTATATTACACTGAATACTTCCCAAAGAATTTTTGACATGACATGTGTTGGTAGACATTCCCAACAAGTTTGTCTATGAACTTGCGTGTAATACCCCTACATTACAGGAGAAATGCTCTATTTCACCCTGTAAACGTCATATGTGATACCCCATTGACGTGTAAAAATATTATGTTGTGTCCCCTGCTTAGAGATGGGATTTTGGTGAGTATCCACGTAACATAGATCTTAATATCAATGCATTCCCTATGTGATACCCCTCGTTTTCCTATTGATATCTTTCCTTTTCTTTCTAATTTCCTTGGTCTTAAATGAAATATATGAACCAAGTTTATTTCTTCTTTTAGTTTCTTTGAGTCAGTCTTGGCAGATAAAACTGCAAGGCCTATTCAGTACAATGTATGCTTCGCAAACTTCAAATTCTGCTAATTTGCTTAGGTTGGGAATCAAGAAGCTGTTGATATTGTGGTGCGCTCATGTCTGCTCGAAAAGAAACTGGGAACCCTACCTGATTTTCGAATTGAAAAAGGTGATGGATTTGGCTTCTTGAGTACAAGTACTTCACCAGTAGCACAGAGAGTTGCCCAGTTAAAACCAAAGAAAAAGATTGGTCAAAGCCCAAGCCAAAGGAAAACAGTTTCCAGAAAAGAACGTGAAAATGGTTTTGCTTGTGAAAATGAAAGTCCTCCATCAAAGATCCAACGGATTTCTTCTCAGACGAACATGAAGATTGAATCTCCAAACCAAAAACACAGCAGCTACAAGGAGAGGAGGCCAGCTTCTAGTGGACTTATGGCTGCTTGTAATGAGCTTGTGAACCTTGCAGTGACTAGGGGTAGTTTGGATGACATTACAGTCATGATAATTGATCTGAATCATTTCAGATGAAACTCTATTTCCAGTAACCAGTGATATAAAATTTATTCTTTCATATGTGTTCATTCCTCCTTTCGCAGTAGCTATTGTCTTCTTCTGCCCACCCACATGCTCTCATTTCTTGGAAGGAAAATATCGGAGAAAAAAATCCCACCCTAGAAACCATTACCCGTCTCATATGAATGTGGGACCCATCCCACAAGACGGGTGTGGTTGGATCCGTATAAAGCAATACACAAAACTCTCTTCTTTTCTTATTTCTTGTGTTTGTGCGTCGGGAAATCATAAATTTATGAAAGACATTTGAATGGGGTTTGTCTCCTTTTCACCTTGCCTTTTCACAAAGATAAATTAGTGGAGGTGATAGTGAAATCTTATGTAAAAGTTTGTCCTCCTAGGATAAGGAAAGCTTGTTTTTCTTTTCTGTGGGTAAGGAAAGCTAAGTTTGTTAGTCACAGAAAGGTTACGTAAAAGGTAAAGAAGCTTACCTGTCTTTCATATGATTGAGCTGCTACTATATAATATGCCAACTCTTCCTCTCATTATCACTCCTCTTCCTCCATACTGCCAATTTTCTCTTGATTACAACATAATGCCACCTCTGGCAGCATCTATGGACAAATCTTGTGAGTAAGATCTCTCATGCTCCATTGTAAGATCTTGATCCATTTCTTTCCATCCTTTAGTTTTCTGTCTATTTTTTGTACTCTTGTGAGTTAGATGCATGTTGATCTCCTTTTGTTGGACACCTAACGAAGATTCGAAGAATGACGAATCACCCAATTGGAATTCCTGCTTGTTTTTCCTCCAGTGAGAGACCAGATGATGATTCTGCTGCTATTATAAGGGGAGGCCAGAATATAGTAATGTCAGCGTATCAAACAAAGATCGCAGGCCGTTTTCATCTGATAACTGTTACATGGTACAAGAATATGTTAGTTCATGGGTTATCTGTCTCTGTTCAAGGAGCACATGGCGGTGAATACTACTGTCGGAAGATCCAGCTCAAGCCATGGCTTTTTTGGAGGAAAGAAGGGTTGGAGCAATTTAATGTGGATGGTGAGACTATTGGTGTTGTTTGGGACCTAAAGGCTGCAAAATTCAATGGTGAAACAGGGCCACAATCGAATTACTATGTTGCCATTATATGTGATCAAGAGGTTGTGTTGCTTCTTGGTGATTTGAAGAAAGATGCCTTTAGGAGGACAGGTTGTAGACCGGCTCTTGACGATCCGATGTTGGTTTCAAGGAAAGAGCACGTTTTTGGAAAGAGGAAATTCTCCACAAGAGCTAAATTTCATGAAAAAGAAGCGTTTCGTGAGATTTCAATCGAGTGCTTCGGTGGGTTTGATCAGGACATGGAGATTAGGGTCGATGGGGATTTGGTTGTTCGCGTGAAGCACCTTCAATGGAAGTTCAGGGGAAATGAACTGATACAAGTTGACGATAAAGTTCGAATGGAGGTGTGTTGGGATGTCCATGACTGGCTCTTTAGTCCTGGATTAAGGCATGCACTTTTCATTTTCAGGCCTTTATCACCCTTATCATTGCCATTTCTATCGACTCTGTTGTCACCGACTATGGTGGAGAATACGGAATCCGGAGAGGATTATAGTGCCGATGAGCCATCTGGTTTTTGCCTCTTTCTCTATGCATGGAAGGTTGATTGAGTTAAGGCGGTGTTCGTTTCCCTTGAATGAAGCTGGAATAGAATGATCATTCCTTTGAAATGCTCGCTTCACCGGTTAGTTTGCAGATCAAATGAAAGAATTTACGTTACAAATGCAATCACACTAGCTAAGATGAATTATTTTCCAAGCATGTATCATCATCGACATTGTCATACAACTTGATCAGCAGCAAAGTATTGTAACAGAATATGCGTTGTAATCAATATGAGCATCGGTAATTTAGAGAGAGAGAGAGAGAGAGAGAGAGAGAGAGAGGATTGGAAACCAGCACATGGGAGTGCTTGGGCCCAAAGAAAAGGTTCGGGTTAGCAACAGCCTGCTAGGTTTGGTTAAACCAGGCATAATTAGACAGGACAGAGTGGATCACTCAATTATTCTCCAACCTCATAACCCCTTCCAAAGGCTTGACAGAGGTGTTCTGTGGCATCTTACATATGCTCACATTAGGGTGCTCCCTAAATTTTTGTTATTTTTTGTTTTGGTATTTTTCTTCGTCTTTGCTGAATTTTTGTTAGATTCACGTTTTATTTTTTTGGATTAATCCATCCATCTCGACGATAGGAGTCTAAAAAATAAAAAGTTATGACCAATAGCAAAAAAACAAATATTCACTAAAGAAAAAAATTCCTAAAAAACTGTTTTTTTTTTTTTTTTTTTTCATTTTTTGCTTGGAGTGTTGTCTTAGTATAACTTCTTTTCAACTACGGTTCACATTTTCTTGCTTTTTTTATTCCTCCCATCCGGACGAATGATTAATCACAAAAACTTCAAGGAAAAGCTAAACAAAAAAAAAAACGGAAAAGTAAAAAAAGAAAATACCCAAAAAAAATAACAAACCAAAAATTCGGGGAAAATTGTATCTAGAATGATACTTATTTTTTCTGTTGTTTATTTATTTATTTTTTTGATAAGTACTTTTCCATTGAAGCTCAAACAAGACTTACACAACTCTCAGGGGCATACCTCTGCTATACAAAGCCAATGGGCTACAGCGACAAACAATTACAAAGAATCGAAACACTGTTGACAACCTAAACAAAACATTGTGCTCCACTACCAAGGATCAAGAAAAAAACACTACTGGGCAGCCCCCAATTGGCACACAAGATATCAAAGACACTTTTGTTTATCTTGTAAGTGTTAATTTCAAGTGTATTTGAGAAGCTGGCATTAAGTTTGTCAGAAAGGTTCTGATGTTTTGGAGTGAAATGCAGTAAATGGTGAAACGAGCATCCACCAAACAGAAAGCCTAAAATGATTTCCTCCCCCTCCCCCCCTTCACTCTTGAATAGATTGAGAGTAAATTCATGTGCTTCACCTTTGAAATTCAAGTTCATTCTATTGTGGTAATATTTCAAATGAATGCTTCCACTAGTCCCTACCCATCACATGAATGATTATTAATTTTCTTTCCCCTTAGAAAGAGTTCCAGCAGATACTTATCATCAGTTAGGACTTAGGACCCATGTATCTTTACTTTAATATTGGTAGGTTGTCCATCTGAACAGTTGTACCAAACTGGCAGAAGGAAAAGGCAAACTTATCAGGTTTGGCCTCCAAAATGCATGTTACATGTCTTGAAGTTTGATGCATAGAGTACCCTTTTTTTTATAACCGGATGTCGGGGCTAGCTTGCGCGTAAACTCTGGGGCTCTAAAGTTAACAAGGTAGCAAACTCTAGCGGCCCCCGGCCTCCATGTGATTCGAATACGCGACCTTATGTAGGACAATCACTTATTAGTTTTCTCATGCCCCCTGACCAAATCCTTTCGGGTTTCATGCCTAGAGTGCTTGGCTCAGAGAAAACTAGACCAGTAGAAAGAAAAATAAAAATAAAGTGCAGTCTCATTTTCAGAAAGGTATCTTAGAAAGATGAAAAATCGTTTTCGTTTCTTTTTTTTTCATTCAAACAAATCATCATTTTCGACGAATTTTCTGTATGATTGTTTCTCCTTGATTTTCGACCAAAAATACTCCCTCAGTCCCATTTTGTTGGCCCTCAGTGGGAAACCATTCAAAGGAACATGATTATTAGATTGTACATTTGTTAAACTTTCAATTTTCCCCTTGATCAATTGTTTCTTCATGAAATCCTGATTAATTTAAGGTTAGAGAAAAGGAGGCCAAAATGAAAATGTTGCATTATTTTTTTAGAGACTTTTCGAAACGTACATTCTTTTCAGAACACCCCAATATAAAATACTGGACCAGTGACTTAGCAAGCACATTGTTGATCACTTCAATGTGCTGGGTGGGTGCCTGTGGCAGGCCATTTTCAATGGAACCGGAGGGTTGGAAAACGAACCATCCACAATCCGATCGAAAACCCACTTGTTAGCTGCCTGTGTGAAGTGTACCCCATCCCAGTTGATCGCGACTGAAGGATCTTGACATGGCTTTCCCTACTAAAACTTCCTTGCCGTGCACTGTAATTTTCCCTCCACACCCGATATGCGGGTTGTAGTTGTACTTCCCACCATGGCCGCAACAAGCTTGCAGCGGGTGCACGAATCCTGCAAAATTTCACAATTATCTGAACTAAGGGAAATCGAACATCAACAATAACTATAGCTACATGAATGCTGAGGGCAGTAAAATGTATGGTTCTAAAATTGGGGGCTTTTTATTTGCGTGCTCTAAGTGGTTGGAATCTTACTTAATAAAATTACCGCAAGTACTTCTATCTATAAAGTAGTGTTTTTAGTAGCCTAGTAGGCGTTTCTGAACTTCCGTTTAATCGAAATTGCAAAGTATTTCTCAAAAAACGAATCTCATGGAGTCATGTTTTGAGATAAGTTAGTTGGAGTCACGTGTTCACAAATGCGACTACAAAAGCATGATCACAATGATACGACTTTCAAGTGGTTGAAGAAATTCACGGAAACTAAATTTGCTAGGGGAAACCAAACTTTTCGATAAATTTCTAAGTGCGATGTCCCGTATGAACTGACATCATAAGAGTTGATTACACGCATGAGTTTTGAACATCAGACCTATGTTCAGACCTAGGAGACAACAAACTTCCAAGTCTAAGGCTTTAACTACCATGTGACCCTTGGGCAGCAGCTTTTGCTTTCCTTATTTTGGCCTCAGACGAAATAAGTTGAAAACACAAAATCACAAGGGGAAAAAGGCCAGATTTCAACTGCCCCCATTGGGTAAAAATGGGCATAAGAAAGAAGAAAAGAAGAATACCATAGTGATGGGCTTGGCTGATGAGAGAGTACTTAAGTGAATATATATCAACATATGTGAGTGCTGCCAATGGAAGAACCATTCGGAGTCTGCCCACAGCTTTTTTCAACTTCTTGTTAAAATACTGGGCCACCTCATTGAAAGGGCTCGCGCAACCGGCCTTGTCCACCTGTCCTGCCGTGATTGGCAGCTGGTCCATCACGTACGGAAGGCACCCCACTGGACCAGTATTGTGTATCCAAAATGATCTACCCCCTTGAGCATATATAGACTGCAAGAAATCAAACACATCAGAAGAAGCATCAACTCTAAGCACCTGGGTATTTTTACGTTTTCTGAAATCCAACTGCAGGGTGCAGTTTTTGTTTCTCGGCCCATCGCAAATTTCGCTTTGATATTCTGACCCGTTCATTTGAAGGACTTGTAGAGAAGATAATCGTCTAGAAAAAACAACAATGAGGTTGATTGTATGTTGTTATCAATGCATCATCAGAACACATTTTTGGTGAAAAAGATGGACAGTATATCTAGTGGTTCAAAATTTTTTTGGGAATTGATTTTGCCACTCCCCTTTTTGTTAATGTCACTCCCCTTTTCTCACAAAACAAATTATCTAATAAGACACAAAGGAGAGTAGCATTAACAAAAAGGAGAGTGACAAAATCACTCCCCATTTTTTTTTTCCCACACACAAATGTTTTACGATGGCATGGCTACTGAATGGGCTAATAGATAATTTTAGTGATGAGCCGTTTGAAATGGAAGACTCAGATCATTGAAGTGGGATCCATGCTAGGCCAAGAAACGAAATCTTCACCCTGAAGTTCCGACTTTGATTAGCAACAAATTGATTTGAAAGAGTGGTGTAAAGAACTCGATGATCAAGCTATGTAAACAATGGTTTCTCACCTTAACAACTACACTGAATTGATCCAAAACATCGGGAACATACGCTCTAACTTGATCGGTCGACATGTTGAGAAAATAACCAGCAGTCAGATCATTTTGGCCGATATCGAATGTGTACAAAGCTCGAGAAAAATCTTCCCCTTCCGGTAGAAGTCCCTTGAAAACTCCTCCTATATACCAAATAAGTCGAGCCGAAGATCATAACACAGCAATAACTCAGTTGTTTGATCTAGTAATTCCTAATCCATGTGTCCCATAATATTTCATCAATTTATAACAGTTGTGTCCTTGACCGGATCAACCAATGTTACATTTTCATGAACACTTTTCCGAAAGTTTTTCCATTACTCAAAGTACGTTATTGGTTGATCCGATTAAAGACACGAAGGTTGATGCTAGTCATATGACTTCATTAGTAGTACCTTGGTTACGAAAAAACTGTGACCGACGGTGGAAGTCACTGAACTGATAAAATTGAACGTTCAATGAAAAGGGACTATAGCCGCTTTGATGAAGAGTGGTGTTCTGAGGTCTAACGGTGGATCCCGCTGTGGCGAAATTGGCTCCGTGGGTGAAGTTGGAGCCCACTGCATCAAGGTAAGCGCTGAGATATGGTAGTCCCAAACTTTCAGCTGAAACCCACAACACAGAACAGGTAATTGCGTTAAATTTCAACTTAAATTTTCAATCCGAAGGTTAAGCTTCAAGTGGTAGGATGTGTTTCTACCTAGATAAGCGCTTTGGGCTAGGTAACAGAGAGTTTATCTCTTGAGTTTCCCATTTCGGCATCGATGGCCTCCCATGGACCTGATCTGGAAGGGAATTAGTTGGGTTGTGTGTAAAATGATTCGCGCACCCCGCTAGTCCAAAACTCAATAAAACTAAAACTGTGTTACATTTTTTGGTGATTGGTCACGGGTTCAAACTTTTAGCTCGGGCACCAGAAATGGTCCAATTCTGTGTTTTGGACCCCACTGTATCAAAGCATGTGCCCAGAATTTTATACCGATGGTGGGACCAATTTTTGGTGCATTAGGATACGGATAATGTTACTCACACAACGATTCAAACACAACAACTTACACAACCTCTCACATACATGTAGGGTCCGCACATAGTAGTGTGTGTGGAGTCCACATGTATGTGAGAGGTTGTGTAAGTTGTTGTGTTTGGATTGTTGTGTGAGTATCATTTTTGTTAGGGTAATGAAGATTTCTTTGCGAGTCCCAAGCCTCTCCCCACCACACATTGTTGTGAGATCCTCACAAATAGTCTCGAGTCCTACAGAAATGTATGGTTGATGAAAGATCTGGGGCACCACGTGGTGGTGCTCCAAGGACATTAAATACTTTTTCGTGAAAAAAACGTGCTTCCATGAGCTGTCGGTGGAATCTAAAAAGTAATCAAAATCCCACAAAAAACACAGAGGAATGCTTACAAAAGCAGGGGTTCACCGTTCAAGAAACACCCAGAAAAAGGGCCAAAATTTTTTACGGGAGTGATTTTGCCGCTCAATTTTTTTGTTAATGTCATTTTCCTTTGTTTTGGTACTCCTTTTTTTTATTAATGTCACTCCCTTTTGCGTCTTGATTAGACGATTTATTTTATGAGAGAAGAGGAGTGACATTAACAAAAAAGGAAAATGACAAAATCAATTCCCTTTTTCAAGGTAAAGTTACCAATTTCGTGTATGGTTGTTCCCCTTATTCGGTGGCATATCTTGTCGCCACTAATTGGAAAGAGGCAATGATACACACATTAATTAGTGACCCTCACATACGTTAACTACTCTCCCTCCCAAATTTCTTGTCTGTTTCGAGGTGTGCAGCGCGTATTTGTCGTTTTTTTAAGATTTTAAAAACTTTATTGAATAAAAATAATCAAAAATCTATCAAATAAAACTCATATTACAGATTTAAAATAATATACATTTAAAAATATAACACTTATTTAGAAATGTTCAGAATAGAAAAAGTGGACAAAAAAATTTTGGACCCAGACTTTTTGCTAGAGGAATTATGATGTGATTTGCTGGTATTGTTTTAAGGCTTGCCTTTTGTCTAGTGCATTCGCCAAAAAACTTTTTAGCTTTGAAAGTTTCTACTACTTTTACTTTGTTTGGAGAAGATACCAGTTGTTCAAAAGCGTTCAAAATCATATATATAGGAAAGTCCCCCTTTAAGAATTGAGCTTGGGGTCTTATTTACCATAAAAAAGAGAGGAGGAATCAAATTCCTACTTGGTTTGGAAAGATGATTACTTTGTTTGGAGTATTTAATTTAAGAATCCCATTCGAACTCCAAACATGAAAAATATGCACTAATATTTTCGTGATCACATTTAAGTATCATATTTTGGATACCATATGATGCATGTGTCCCAGTATTTGTGGAACGTCCCCCTATGTTGTGTAGTAGAGCACATCCTATCAATATAATGGTGACACATTCTATGATATTCAAAATGATATCTAAATGTGGTCTCCATAACATTGCTCATATGATATACGACATCACTTTAATCTATGGTGACCACACTAGTCAAAAGATGGAGAGCTGTCGGGAGAGCCACCGACTGAAAATTTCTACGAGTTTTTTTCTTTTTTGGTAATGGAGAGTGTCTTAATGAATCGGACTAATCTCTCTAGATCCCACTGCCCTTTTCACGCGTTGGCGTGAGATGAGATGACTCCAAGAACAAATTGCTACCGAGGGGCGGGGAGAATCGACCATGCAGCCTTGGGATGGTAAACCCCGCCGTGCCAGGTCGGTTAATTACCCCTGCGACAACCCTTGAGATTTGTTATCATGAGTTGGGTACCTGTTGACCTGCTTCCTTGTGTATGGTTGTTCTACACACAGGAATAGGATATTAAGGTCTCAAGGGATACTACTCATACTAGTATGTGAATTACAACAAAGAACCCTCATGGTCATCTTTTTTTTGGTACCGCAAGGGGTTTTTGGCCGCCAGTTTGTGCGTAACTCGGATCAATCCCTACGGTCTCTCTCACAGTCGTTTTACACGTTTACACGTGGGTGTGAGGTACCCCAAAAATTGCTGCAAAAGAGAGTCGAACTTGAGACCCTAGAAAAAAATAATCTCCCATGTGCCTAGACTACTTGGCCAACCCTCGGGGCCGGTTTCCCTCACGGTCATCTTATCTGATTGCTCTATTTCCTTTACTCGGTTATTAGGTTCTGCCATAACAAAATGTTAGTAGCTCAACTGTCATTGTAGCTTTTCCGATACATAGTTAAAATTGGAAAAAAGGGGCCTTACTTAAGATTCGGTTCTTTCTTCACCCAAGCAAGTGATTTTTCCGGGCAAGCGAAAATGGCAGCGAGTAATACCACAAAAAAGAAAATGGCAGCTGAGTAAAGAAAGAAAGAGGATTTGTATACAGTACCTATAAAATCAACTACTAGACGGCCGTCGCAGTACCGTCCGGCAGGGCGGTGGAAATACGACTCGCCGTGGGGCGGACCCGCTTGCCCGAATGCCGCAGACAAGCCGCCGGTGTCGGAATTCGAGTCACCAAAGTTGAATATCGCAGGAAAATCACAAGTGGCTGTGCCAGACACTGGATTCGGAACGGAGATTGCTGAAAGCAGTAGCAATAAAGTAGTAATAGTAGAACTCAGGCAATGAGAGTGCCCCTCCATGAGAAAGAGTTTGAAAGAGATAACAGGAGAAGATTGATTGGAAGGAAGTGTTGTCGTGCAATTATGTAAATAAAAAGGAGATGAGAACAGCCTATTTTCGGTGGTTTGCTCCCTACATAATTAATCACGGTTCAATTCTTGGGGTTCGGCCATTTCTTGTGAATTTTCTCATCTCGACGTAGATGGCATTTCTCTGATCAGATCAGAGAAATAATTAATTGAAATGTATATAAATTGGTCCAGACACAATTGAGCATCGAAAAAAATGAGATGAGAACAAAGGAGACTGATCAGGTTCCGTTTCAGAAATCTTCTTAAAAAATAAATACTTATTTTGGAACTTCTCAAAGAAAAATAAGAATGGTTGTTCCATAAAACTCAAATAAGCCGCTTATTTTATATTTTCAAATTCAAAAATAACGTAAATGAAAAATAATTTTTCAATTTTTTTGCACCATATTAAAGATCTCAATGAGATCTATCAAACAAGATCCATATTGATAGGAAAATAATTTTTCCGTAAACACATGATTTTTGAGCTTGAAGTTGCCTTAATCAAAAAATAAATACTTACTTCTTATTTTGTGAAACAAGTCTTATTATTGAACAAAAAATAAGAACTTATTTAGGCCCCGTTCCAGAACACATTATAAGTACTTATTTTTTAAGAAGGCAATTTCAAGCTCAAAAATAAAGGGTTTAATGAAATCTAAAAATATGCAAATATGGATCTAGTTTGAAAGATCTCGATGAAATCTTTAATAAGGTGCAAAAAAAATCAAGAAATAATTTTTCATTTACATTATTTTTGAGTTTGAAAATGTGAAATAAGTACTTATTTTTTAAGAAGGTGTTCTGGAACGGAGCCTTAAGTTCTAGAACGGGCTCTGAGGAATTCGGAGTCCCTGTCAACAGTTTGTTTGACTGGTTATAAGCTTCAAGACAAATGATTTTTTACCACATTCTTTTGCCCCACGGAAGCAAATTTCTAGTACACATGGTTATCCAAAATCTTATAGAAAACATTACCACGTGATCTCTTCAATTTTAATCTCCAAACCACCCTCACTTTTTTTCATTCATTAATTCTAATCTATTTTATCCTAGGGGATTTGAAAAGGGATGGGTACTTACAAAAATCGAACCATGCTCACGTGCATAAGAGTATAAGAGATGCACCAACTGTATTCCACTCCATTTGCAATCTCAAAACCTTTGCTTCCCAAGAAACCAATTTTATTAGTATCTTGTAATCGTAATTGAAAACAATGGAATTATAAGAGGACCTCTTAATTTGATGCAAGAGTCCTGACCAACCGAGATAAAAATTTGAAAATTTGAAGAGTTAGATGTGGATGAAGCATAATTGGAAGTTGGATCATTGGATGCTCTATCTTTGAGTTGGAATTTCCTCTTAATTTGTTGTGAGATGAGGTTTAAATCTCACTTAAAGCGATAGATTTCATAATCTTTACTGACTATAAGTCAAGGTTTTTGTACATCCAAATTTTTTTGGATAATTAGGTATTCGAGCCAGCGTACAGCACATCGACTAATCTTGTGATATCAATCCCACCATCTATTAGTGGGATCCATTTTAAGCCAAAGCAAAAGACAAAATGGGTTGGCCCCAAAAGAGTTAGCAGTTCCGAACCTAAAACCAAATTCCTAAACAGTGACAACTCCAAGAACTGTTGTTAGTGGTGTCATTAAATAATTTTGTACCATATAACACCTTTCACATTCATTACATGTCTTTAATAGACTCTACAATTATCAGCTCAGACGAAGAAATATATACAAGGACATGAACTTCATAATTGTTGAGGAGAAAACTTGTACGAGTACTAATTTTTTTCTCCCTTCAACTCCGAGGAAGCTTCATTGTTGCTTCTGTGGATTATGGTACTATGTTTGAGGTCCACATGGAGAAAAGTAAAAGAAGAAGAAAGTAAAGGTAGATTTCAAGAGTGACATGAGAGAGAGAGAGAGAGAGAGAGAGAGAGAGAGAGAGAGAGAGAGAGAGAGAGAGAGACTATGCTTCGGGTTTGGTTTGTTCCTTTGTATCTTTCCTTACAAATCTATGGGTTCAATTGTATATCAACAGAGGTTTTTAATAGCAACAAAATTATACCCAGGAAAATGTACAATTTTGCAGCCTAGTGGGTTCATCTAATCCCACAGCTAAAGAGCTGGCGTCGCCCCTGCTCCTAAGTCTCAAGTCTCGCTAACCGATCTTGTTCACCAGGCCAATTCTTTGGGGTTGGTTTTGTTTGTCCACATAAAAAATAAAATAAAAAACTTTGGAAAAAAAAAAAAGAGAGAACACGATCATCAAACTTGATTTCCAAAGTTGCTTTGATGCAGTAAAGGAAAAGAATAATCTCATAGGATTACCTTTTACCAGCAAAAAAAAAAATTTATTCAGCATGTGAATCACATGCTAATGTAGGTGGAAAAAAAGGAAAATTCAATCCTTTAAACAAATAACCTCTCCTTGTCCACTTAAAACTTCACATTTTATTAGATGAGAAAGCACGACTCTATTTTTAAAATAGGCGTTACGTACACTTCGTTTCAGATAACACCAAACTAGAAACGTTATCTTCTGTGGTATGAGATATCGTTCAAATTTTGAATCTTTTGAGAGGTTTTGGAACATATGAAAAATCAGTTGAATTTTGCAGACAAATGACATGGGCTACTTTTTCTGATGTTGTTAACTTCAAATCTATCCTTATCTAATTGGTGGGTCATCCTGCATTTTGTGTCAAGAAACTGAGAAATTACTCAATGCCCTTGGGATAAGGTTGAGCACAAATCAATGAGTGGTTCAGATTTGTGCTCAACCTTGTCCTAGGGGCATTAAAGTATTTATTTTGGGTTAATTAAATAATTATCCTATTTGGCCGTAAGTTTTCATATATCCAAGTCATTTTGAATGGTTATATTTTCGTTATTTTTACTTGTGAAGTCCCTAGTTCACCCTTTTTTTTAGTGATAATCATCCTATTCTGAACGGAGTGGGGTTGATCTACCGCCGGTGTCAGAATTAGAGTCACCGATAATTGGCAACACTTGACTGATACCCCTACTGTCCCATTTACTAGTTGGTCCCATGGTCATGGGAGTTGAGAATGCCGGCTTTGTTTGGTTGATAGTTTAGTTTAGTTTAGTTTTGATAGTGGGTGGAGAGAGAAATAAGATAATGATTGGAGAGAGATAGAGAGAGATGGAAAAATAATAATTGGAGAAACAAGGTAATGATTGGAAAACAAAACAAAACTTACAACCGAACATAGCCGCAGTGACTAAAGCCACTCCAACAGAATCAACTGGGGCTAGCTTAGTCGATCAGGACTCTTGCATCTCATTGGGAGATTAGAAGTTCGAGTCTCCCCACCTACTTGTGAGTGTTTTTCCTTTAGAGGGATTTCTTTTTTTGTTTCTACTCTATAATAGGCTTATTTCTTGTATTGATTGAGGTGTAACGCTTGATTGTCTCATGGACTATCTCAATTGATGTAGTGTCCTGAATTTATACAATGTACTTCATATCTAATACTAAAAATAATCCCTTCTATTGATTGACAAAAAAAAAAAAAAAAAAAGCGCAATTCCAACTACAACTTGCTCCATGCTTCTCTGCAGTTCCGAAGGAGAATTGGATCCCCTGATTAGTCTCACACAGTCATTGGAGACTCCAATCAACATGCTGTTCAATTAGTAACAAATAATTGGAAATAAGACTCAAGGCAAAGGGAGAACATCAAGGACCAAAGACAAACCATCAAATTCATGGAAATAAGATTGTAGGTGTCATTGTTCATGGAACTATTTAAACTCTATTCAATTTCTTCCCTTCTTCTACTCCCATTGCAAGAAACTAGTAACAAAATAAACGAAAGATACTGAGTTTCTCTTGAATATCCCTCTTGAACAATGACATCTACAGCACTATCTTCATATCGTATTATCATATCGTTAAAAATAAAGAAAAATCACTGATACTTTAGTTGCAAGTCAGAAGGGTTCGCTTCCGACCAGGGTACGTACAAGGTGGATTTATTAGTTGAACTATTTGGTTGGATAAACTATTAGTCCAGAGTATGCGGAACTACAATCTGGTGTTTGATAGGCACACATTTCCGAACTATTTAATCCAACAATCCCTCTACAAGAAAACTATTTATGGTCACCTCTAACTTTGTTCATAATTAGTCCCCCTTCTCCAATTACCAAATTATCTCTCCCACCCTATAACTTACTCCTACTTAGAAGGAACTTTGAAAGGAAAATAAGTAATATATCACATATTTCGTCATCCACTCAATTTTATTCATCCATACAAACTATCAATCAAACCAAGTACAAAACAATATTCTCTTCTTAATTAATTTCTCCTTCTACTATATCCAATTAGTTCATATAATGTTTTTTATTTCACCACATTTTGAAAACAACCGTACATGATACTATATCCTTCTCTTGTCCACTCTTCTTACCTTTAGCAATGCCCATGGTGCGCGTGACCGCCGTGGTGGTGCGCGTGACCGCTGCTATGGTGGTGCATGTGACTGCTATGGTGGTGCATGTGACTGCTGTGGTGCGCGTGACCGCTGTGGTGGTGCGCGTGACTGCCGTGGTGGTGTGAGTGACTGCTGTTGTGTGCGTCGTGGTGGTGGGCGCCGTTGTCCCTGCCGCCTCCAGCATCACCCCCTCCGCCGTCGTCCCCGCCGCCGTCGCCCCCGCCGCCGTCTCCGCCGCCGTCCCCCCCTCCTCTGTGTTTCCCTTTGCTATGAGCAGACTCATTATCATCACAATCGGCACAGACTAAAACCACCATAGATATAATGGACAAGGACACGACAATAGAAGCACACAACAAGAACAAGCCGCCACCAGCGGTGGCCAATCGGAAAGCGGTGCCGTCTTCTCCGCTTATCATCACATTCAAGATTCTAGCCATTTTTTTTTGGTTACGGGTTTCTGCCCTCTCGCTATAGATTGTGCATCTATACAAGTAGGTTCTTTGGTTTGACAAGTATAATCTCTATGTGCGCGTTGAATGGTCGTTGCAGTTTACGCGTTTTGAGACGAATTTCAAGGCTCCATCTTTCCTAGAGCATCTTCAATAAATTGGAGATGTCAAAAAAAAAATTTTTTAAGGCTTATGTGGCATTATGGCATTAATTTTCAATATGACATTAAAGTCTTCTCTCCAACTCTTAAGTCAAATTCTATTTATTTGACATCAAGCTATCATTCTCCAATCATTAATGCCAACCCTTATGCCAAACTTTGAAAGAAAAAGATAATTTCAAACGTTCAAAATCTAGCCATAGCCAACTTTTGAAATTTGACATTTGTATCCTTACCTGTCAAAATTGGCATGAGAAGGCTTGCCTTCAAATTCACGTGTATTTGGTATCAAAGGTTGTTAGGTTGGATTAAATTTTGGTGTTAATTTTTAACGTTAAAATGTCTACGTAAGAATTGGCATCTCCCATTGGAGATGCTCTAACCTGCCAATAGGCTCTAGCCCAGTTGGCATCTCCTAGTCCTTCCCATGTGGGAGGCCAGGGTTTGAATCCCGTCCCGAGCGTTTGGGATTCAGGGTTATGGATAGTCTCTGAAACCTACCGTAAACTAACCTACTAACTCCCCGCTAATCCTGCGGATGTATATACAATATTGGGAAAAAAAAATCCTAACCTGTTTCCATTTTCGAACCACTATAAATTCCATGCTTTGCACAGAATTAAAAAGTTTTTCAGCAATGCTACAAAGTACAAACACACCTTCAAAACACAACTCCGGATACAAGCGTGTCCGGAACCTTTAGATGCTCATGGATTTACATACATCTGTCATTTCTAAACGTAGTTTTATCTGAAATTGTGTTTTAAAGGTATTTTAATAGACTTTTTGAAAGTTTCAAAGTAAACTCTGTATTTATCTATTTAAGCTCAAAGTTAAATTGTTTCAAAATATCAACAACAAAAAAAACATGTAATGTCAAAAACTCTTTTTATTTTTTTTAATTTTTTTTATCTCTCTTTCCATTTTATTTCTCCATTTGCTGCACCTCCAACACCGCCCCGCCCCACCCCCCCATTGGTTGATCCGTAATTTCCACGAAATTTCCTCCCATCAGCTGCACCTTCCTCCCTTCTTCCCGCTGAAATGGACACTGGTCAAGCGTAAGCAACCCTATACTTATTTCGTTTAGGAGGAATACCTAGCTATTACCTTGTTAAAAAATAAGTATTTATTTCCAGAACATTTTTTAAAAGATAAATATTTATTTTATATTTTCAAATTAAAAAATAATGTAAATACAAAATTATTTTTTTATTTTTTTTGCACCGTATAAAAGATCTCGATAAGATCTATCAAACAAGATTCATATTGTTTAAAAAATTATTTGCGTAAACATATTATTTTTTAGCTTGAAATTGTCTTCTTAAAAAATAAGTATTTATTTTTAGTTTCGGATCGGGGCCTTGCGTCGGCTGTTCTAGATTGTGAGGCACAAATTAATAACTAAGCATCTTTTTTCTTTTTCTATTTACTTTCCAAAAAAAAAAATGCAACACACCAATCAAGATTTTCTTATGTGAAATTCCTCACGTGGTTTCTCACTGACGCATAAAAAGACTCATGATGATCCCATCTAATGATTTGAGCCATTCATTTATTAAGCCATACAAAAAATTAGATCGATTTGAACTTTGGTATCCATCCAAATACTTACAAAAACAGATAATTCAACTTTGATCTGCAACTAGCATGGTAATTCTTAAGCATTTTCATGTTCAATACAATCACAGTTTCCTCCACTATATTGAGTTTTTTCAGTAACGACGTAGTTGCGAAAAACTAGAGGAAGTACCCATCAATTCCGACTGCGATGGGCTAGCTTCTAGTTTCCATTAATTCTATTGCGTAAACTAACAAAAGATGATGGGAGAAGTTAGCCTTCGCGCGCTGCAATCTTATACTGTTGTTTTATATGCTGACTCTCATAAGTTTCTGTCCAAATAAAAAGTACGAAGGTTTCACTATGCTAATTGTAACGCACCTGAACAAATAAAAAATTTAACAAATTTAGTGCAACTTCGATATTTTTCACTAAATAAGAGCTATGCAAATTTTCGCTTGAAGAGAACTCTGACCTTGGTTATATAGCTCTATGGTGCGCTCCTGAAACTCTTCAAACTGCAATACCTCTATGTCCAAAGACTAAGAGATAGCGCAACTGGATGAATTGTGGCAGTCAAGTCTCGCAATCCCAACTTCTGAGATGCAAAAAATTCCAAGATAGTAAGAGAGAGAAAGGGAAGGGGGAAGGAAAGAAAAAAGCAAAGTGAAAATGCATGTAGAACTGTGATTAAATTTTTTATTTTCACATCAGAAGTGGGAATTCCAAACTGAAAATCTACCTCATCATGAAACTTGACGTCGATGAGGACTGTCCATCAGAATAGCAGCCTGAAAGTCTACTGATGAAAGTGCTTCCATGAGGATAAGGAGCTCAACGGAGTGGGGTTGATCTACCGCCAGTGTCAGAATTAGAGTCACTGATGATTGGCAACGCTGTGACTGATGACCCCTAGTGTCCCATTTACCAGTTGGTCTCGTGGTCATGAGAGTTGAGAATGCAATGACTAAAGCAACTCCAACTGCAACTTGCTCCATGCTTCTCTGCGGTTCCGAAGGAGAATTGGATCCACGAATCAATCTCACACAGTCAATGGAGACTCCAATCAATACACTTTTCAATTAACAAATCATTGGAAATAAGACTCAAGGCAAGGGGAAAAAACCAAGGACCAAAGACCAACCTTCAAATTCATGAAATCGGCATTGAACTTAGATCCTTGGCACTCCAACGAACTGTTGTCCTGGACTAGTATCTTGTGGCAAAATGGATGTCGCTTCTCTTACTGGTTACCCAGCTGCAGATTGAGAAACAGGGTTTCAACTTATGTTGCAGGAATCATTGAAGAGATCAAACCACAAGCCACCAAATTTGGAGTCAATGCCTAATAATGCTGCCAAATGATGATTAGTGTATGATACTGTCACTTAGTCCACAACAAAACAATCGGTCAAAAGATGGTGTAGCCATCCTATTCATCCGGCTTTTTTCCATATAAAACCCACAATTATCCACTCAATCTAAAATTTGATTCAATGCTTCGGCACTCGGAGACTCTAGTGCGTCGATGGAAATGGGCTGTTTGGATCTTTACATAGTCTGCAATTAATCAAGAGTTTCACACAGACTCTTCATGGAAGGTAATTGCCTTGCACTTGGGCTTTTGCGAAAATCACATTTTTACTCGGTTACAAGACGACTATACAAATTTGTGAAATATGGAACCTATATCACAAATATGAAATCAGAGAGTGAAAAGAGACATGAATTCACATGCTTTGGCCGTGATGTTTTACATCCACGGGAGAAGATAAATAACACTATTTCAGAAGATACAACTCTATTTACAGAACAATGAAAATGGAGTGACCTATTCAATCACTCATTTAGTATCCCCAAAACAAATGTACAGACCCAATTATAGTATATCCGACAAATTACAAGGAATATGGTCACATGTAAATAGAAACTCTCAGAACTCTCATTGCTTTATCACTTCATCAAGCATAACTATTCCTTACAATCCACAAGGACAAAGAATCTTCCGGCAGAAAACCCAACTCTAAAGAAGATGTGGAAATGAAAATTAGAATGGATTCCCATTGTCTCTTTTCGAGTAACATTTTTCGGGGGCATCAAATCTTTGCCAAAGATGATCACACAATCGAGTTTCAGGAGTCATCATGCTCAAAGCTTAGCTTGCCTGTTACTGTGGGTGAGCATACTAGAGACATGCTTCCATTAGAGGAACCTGAGGATCTGAGAGTGAACCATCCAAAATCCGGTTGCTTATCCAGTAGTTTGCAGCTTCAGTATAATGTATTTCATCCCAGCTGATGTACTCAGAAGGGTTACTGCAAGAAGCTCCATAAACTTTGGCCCCATTAACTACAGTGTCATCCCAGCATTTAAGATTGGAATCCACATGCTGCCCACAGCAGAACCCAAGAGAATTAACGAAACCTGTGTCATCGAAGAGTGACAGCGAGATCAAATATGCCCAAAAATAGAGCAGAACCAGTACCTGTCAGATCTTATAGAGGATGTTACACATATCGCAAAAGTGGTAAGAACAAATACTACGTCTCCTAGATAGCGCTGGACCAATTCTCTCACAAGGGTCATAAAGGTGTCTACAGAAATTTGAATAAAACTGGTATTTGCACTTTTAAGAAAAGGAACATGCCCCATTAAAGGGCCTGCAGCATAGTCCATTCATATCAAATTAGATTGGCGGCCATAAAACAACTAATTGACATACATGTTTGGGTTCACTGATCAGAGAGTATTTAGCTTTGTAGATGTTACATAAACCAGCAATGCATCTTGAAATTTGTTCCTTAATTGGTTGACCCTGTCCTTAAGCTGCTTGTTGAGCTCTTGGGCCACCTCATTGTAAGACTTAATTCCTTAGTAGCATGAAGCGGGAGCGGGAGCGGGAGCGCGGGAGCGGAGGCACCTAGAAGCTCTTAAGGTTGGGAGCGCCTAAGAAGCGTATATAGATTTCATATAAATACGTATATAAAGTATCTTTAAATACTTAACCATTGAAGGAAAAGTGATTACTTATGAGAATTTTCATAATCTTAAAGGGTACTTATAGGAAGTTAGATATTTTCAATTTGCCAAACTTCTTGAGTGATAAGATTTTCATATTTTTATTTCCACAATGGCATACCTCCCTTAAGAATAAGAGAATAGTTGCCTTAACCACCCAATAAGCTCCCATGTTAGTTGGGAGCGAGCTCCCGTCTCAAGGGTAGCGAGCTCCCGTCAAGCTCCCATCTTGGGAGCGCCGATTCGCGCTCCCGTCTTAGGAGCGCACCCATTTTAGAAGAATCCTGCTACTAAGCTTAATACAACCATTGGGGTCAGCATTGCCAGTCTGTGGCGGATTATATATCACGGCGAAAGGCAGGCAGCCTATGGGGCCTGTATTATGTATCCAAAATGCTCTTGCTCCTTCTTGGTAGAGTTTCTGAAACAGTAGTAGGCAACAAATGAAAAGGGAATTTGAAGCAAAAGGAAAAGGGATAAATCGGAAAGGAAAGACTAAATTATCTGAAATACGTTTTAGTATGTGTCATTGTCAATATGATTCTAAGTATTAACACGTTTTTCATTGTCTTCTATTGGAAGAAGTTCATGATAGAAAACTGACCCAACAGGGTTTCAGTTTATCGATACAATGTTTGAAAGCAGGAATCTAGAACAACAAAAATGATTCCCATGTAAGGTAACAATATGACTTGCGTTTCTGCAAGACATGATTCAGAGGACTTCAGTTTTTCTACAGCTGAAATACAAGTATAAGTTGCATTCCAAGAATTTCTTCCTCTATTGGTCACATTTACTGACAAAGTAGCTTAAATTCAACCAAATAACATTTGGATGTATTGCAATACTATTGAGGTTTACTGTGTCATTCAGCAATGAGGTACTATACCTCTATGGCCAAAGCAGAGTGATCAATTAGACCAGGAATAGATGCCTTCACTTGCTCCTCCGTCAGCGACAGTAACCCAACATGAAGATCATTCTGTCCAATATCTGTTGTATAAAGGGCTTTTGAGAACCACTCGGGTCTTGGGAGACTCATTGCATATAATTTATTACCTGAAAATGTTACTCATCATATTGCATGAACAGGTTTCACCCAAAAAAAACTATAAGATGAGTAACCTTGGTTGTTTACTCAGCCCAACAAACTGCAACTATTTGTTTTCTAACCTTGGTTGTTTAAGTTGATAGCGCGTGATTTGAATTGCTCAAACTGGTAAAGCTGTAGGCTAAGATGGATTGGGTTCGCGGAGGGCTCGGGCTATATATAGTTGCACCACCTACTGCAAAATTTGCTCCGTATCTGAATTTGTTCCCATAGAATCCAGATACGCGCTCAAGTATGGTAACCCCAACTTCTCAGCTGCAAATATTCAAAAGCAAGTCAACCATCACACAGGTAGGAGAGAGAGAGAGAGAGAGAGAGAGAGAGAGATCGATCTTGCTAGTTCTAAAACTTGGTTCGCGATTGATGAGAAGCTCTTAAAGTTCAGAAGTTTGTGAACAAATTTACACCATGAAATGGAAGTATCAAGTTTTTAACAGCATAAGTAATTTAGTAGAGTAG
Organism: Rhododendron mucronatum var. ripense; assembly: GCA_019656295.1. Lineage (NCBI taxonomy): Eukaryota > Viridiplantae > Streptophyta > Magnoliopsida > Ericales > Ericaceae > Rhododendron > Rhododendron mucronatum. The sequence continues at coordinate 162,749 of BPLT01000235.1, forward strand.
ACAATAAATATCAGAAAACAGTAACCTTAATCCTTAGCTCAGCTCCAAATTCTAAGAGAAAGATACATCGTTAAGACACTGAATATTACAGACTTAATCCTTAGCTCGGCATGCTAGGCACTATGCTATGGTTCAACTGAGCGCACCATAGGAAAGAAACCGTCCCACACATGTGCGCAAATGCACAATCTGGTGCTATTAGTGACACACGTGTGGCATCACAGCCGTTCATTTTTTCAACAATTTGGTATAAACATGGTCCGATAGTTGATATTCAAATCACACAATCAAAATGGCTTAGATTAATCAGGCTATTGGTTGCTCTTGACAAGTGATTGTGACCCTTAGGAAGGGTCACCAACTAGACTATTTAGAGACTGGAAACCTTCATTTCTTTTCACCGAAACAATCAACAAGTTTTCGGGGGTTACGATCCCTTCATTTCTTTTCACCGGAAAACTTGTTGATTGTTCCGGTGAAAAAAAATGAAGGTTTCTAGTCTATAAATAATCTAGTTCGTGACCCTTCCTAAGAGTCACAATCCCTTCATTTCTCAATCTACAAGTACCCAGCTGCAGATTGAGAAACCGGGTTTCAACTTATGTTGCAGAAATCATCGAAGAGATTAAACCACAAGCCACCAAATTTGGAGTCAATGCCTGATAATTCCGACAAATGATGATTAGTGTATGATACTGTCCCTTAGTCCACCACAAAACACCCGTTAAAGGATGTAGTTATCATATTCATCCGGCTTTTTTCCATATAAAAACCACAATTATCAACTCAATCTAAAATTTGATTCAATGCTAGGGGACACTCAGAGACTCTTGAGAGTCCATGGAAATGAAGCTGTTTGGATCTTTACATAGTCTGTGCAATTAATCAAGAGTTTCACAGACATTTCATGGAAGGCAATTGCCTTGCACTCGAGCTTTTGCAAAAATCACATTTTTACTCCGTTACAAGACGACTGTACAAATTTGTGAAATATGAAACCCATATCACAAATATGAAATCAGAGAGTGAGAGAAGAGACATGAATTCACGTGCTTTGGCTATGATGGTTTACATCCATGGGAGAAGACAAATAGCACTATTTCATTCAACTTAAACAACCACAAGTGCAGAAGATACAACTCTATTTACAGAACGATGAAAATGGAGTGACCAATAAAATCACTCATTTACTGTCCCAGCACAAATGTACAGACCCAATTATAGTATATACGAAAAATTACAAGGAATATGGTCACATGTAAATAGAAACTCTCAGAACTCTCATTGCTTTATCACTTCATCAAGCATAGCTATTCCTTACGATCCACAAGGACAAAGAATCTTCCGGCAGAAATCCCAAATCTAATGGAGATGTGGAAATGAAAATTAGCATGAATTCCCATTGTCTATTTTCAAGTAACATTTTTCGCAATGTCACTTTTTTGCGGGCATCAAATCTTTCCCAAAGATGATCCACACAATCTAGTTTCAGGAGTTAAGATAATGCTGAAAGCTTAGCTTGCCTGTTACCGTGGGTGAGCATAGTTTCAGGAGTTAAGATCATGCTCAAAGCTTAGCTTGCCTGTTACCGTGGGTGAGTGTACTAGAGACATGATTCCGTAAGAAGAACCTGAGGATCTGAGAGTGAACCATCTAAAATCCGGTTGCTTATCCAGTAGTTTGCAGCTTCAGTATAATGTATTTCATCCCAGCTGATGTATTCAGAAGGGTTACTGCAAGAAGCTCCATAAACTTTGGTACCATCAACTTCTGCGTCGTCCCAGCATTTAAGACTGGAATCCTTATGATGCCCACAGCAGAACCCAAGAGGATTAATGAAACCTGTGCCATTGAAAAGAGACAGCGAGATCAGATATGCCCAAAAATAGAGCAGAACCAGTACCTGTCAGCTCTTATAGAGGATGTTACACATATGGCAAAACTGGTAAGAACAAATACTAAGTCTCCTAGATAGCAATCGACCAATTCTCTCAGAAGGGTTGTAAAGATGTCTACAGAAATTTGAATAAAACTCGTATTTGCACTTTAAGAAAAGGAACATGCCCAATTAAAGGGCCTACAGCATAGTCCATTGACTCCATTCATATCAAATTAGATTGGCGACAATAAAACAACTAATTGACATACCATGCTCTTTTGGTTCACTGATCAGAGAGTATTTGGCTTTGTAGATGTCTACATAAACCAGCAATGCATCTTGAAATTTGTTCCTTAATTGGGTAACCCTGTCCTTAAGCTGCTTGTTGAACTCTTGGGCCACCTCATTGTAAGACTTAATACAACCACTGGGGTCAGCATTGCCAGTCTTTGGCGGATTATTTATGATGAAGTAAGGCAGGCAGCCTATGGGGCCTGTATTCTGTATCCAAAATGCTCTTGCTCCTTCATGGTAGAGTTTCTGAAACAGTAATACGCAACAAATGAAAAGGGAATTTGAAGCAAAAGGAAAAGGGATAAATCAAAAAGGAAAAGAATAAATTATATGAAACCCAAGTCATCCACTTTACATTTTAGTATGTGTCATTGTCAATACGATTCTAACTTTCTAAGTATTAACACTTTTTTCACTGTCCTCTATTGAAAGAAGTTCATGATAGAAAACTGACCCAACAGGGTTTCAGTTTATAAATAAAATGTTTGAAAGCAGGAATCTAGAACAACAAAAATGATTCCCATGTAAGGTAACATGATGACTTGTGTTTCTGCAAGACATGTTTCAGAGGACTTCAGTTTTTCTTTCAGCTGAAGTACAAGCATAAGTTGCATTCCAAGAATTTCTTCCTCTATTGGTCACATGTACTGGCAAAATAGCTTAAATTCAACAGAATAACGCTTGGATGTATTGCAATACTATTGAGGTTTACTGTGTCATTCCCTACTATTTAATATGCTTCAACAGCAGTTTCCACATTGTCAGTAATGAGGTACTATACCTCTATGGCCAAAGCAAAGTGATCAATCAGACCAGGAATAGATGCATTCACTTGCTCCTCCGTCAGCAACAGAAACCCATAATGAAGATCATTCTGTCCAATATCTGTTGTATAAAGGGCTTTTGAGAACCACTCGGGTCTTGGCAGGCTCATTGCATATAATTTATTACCTGAAAATGTTACTCATCATATTGCATGAACAGGTTTCACGCAAAAAAACTATAAAAGGTCAAGTTATTTTCTCAAACATAGAGCAATAACTCCTCAAAATTGATTTATTCAGCCCGACAAACTGCAACTATTTGTTCTCTAACCTTGGTTGTATAACTCGATAGCGCGTGATTTGAATTGCTCAAACTGATAAAGCTGTAGGCTAAGATGGATTGGGTTCATAGCGGGCTCGGGCTTTATAGTTGCACCACCTACTGCAAAATTTGCTCCGTGTCTGAAATTTGTTCCCATAGAATCCAGATATGCGCTCAAGTATGGTAACCCCAACTTCTCAGCTGCATATTCAAAAGCAAGTCAACCTTCACACCGGTAGGAGAAGAACATTCAAGGGGAGAGAGAGAGAGAGAGAGAGAGATCATGCTGGTTCTAAAACTTGGCTCGCAATTGATGAGAAGCGCTTAAAGTTTAGAAGTTTGTGAACAAATTTACTCCATGAAATGGTAGTATCAAATTTTTAACAGCATAAGTATATTAGTAGAGTAGACAATAAATATCAGAAAACAATAACCTTAACCCTTAGCTCAGCTCCAAATACTAACAGAAAGATAAGGCTGTAAGACACTGAATATTACAGACTTAATCCTTAACTCAGCATGCTAGGCACTATGCTAAGGTGCAACTGATCGCACCATAGGAAAGTCAGGTGAAACGGTCCCACAAATGTGCGCAAATGCACAATCTGGTGCTATTAGTGGCACAGTGTGTGGCATCAAAGTCGTTCATTTTTTCAATGGTTTGGCATAAACATGGTCCCACGGTTGATATTCAAATCAACACGATCAAATGGCTTAGATTAATCAGGCTGTTGGTAGCTCTTGACAAGTGATTGTGACTCTTAGGAAGGGTCACCAACTAGACTATTTAGAGACTAGATACCTTCATTTCTTTTCACCAGAACAATCAACAAGTTTACTTCTCTATAAGGCATTCCTCTAGGGTTGATCCGGCTATGAGGCCCTCGCCTGGTTCGGGGCATCCATGCCCCTATTTTTCCTCAACCGATCTCCCTTTTTTAATCTCAACCATTGGTTGAATCCTTCTCGTGGTAAGTGTAACCCTACATTGTAGTAAGTGTGATCATAGTAAATGATATGTAAAGATGTGTGGTACGTTAAATTGCAATTCTATGCAGAAAAATCATAAAACCACCCCGTTTTGTGGGTGAATTTAATCTAATAGTTGAGATTTACTCATTTTTCAATCTAAAGGCCCATATAAGAAAAATTCCTACAAAATGCTAGATCCAAACACTCCCTAAGGAAGATTTAATTTAGAGGTGCAAAACCCTTTACCTATAAAGTCGATAATAAGCCGGCCGTCGGAATACCGGCCAGAAGGTTTGCCGAAGAAAGTCTGGCCATTGGGAGGTGGGACCAGACGGAGCGTGGCCGATCCGGCGCCGGTGTCGGAGTTGGAATCGCCGAAGTTGAATACTGCTGGAAATTGACAGCCACTGGCTGATCCAACAAGGCTTGATTGAATACTGCTTCCCAGCTTCATGACAGTGAAAACGGAGACAAAAGCAAGAAGAGCTACTCCGATGGCCACTGCATCCATGATCATTCTCTGTCCACAACACCCCATTGAAGTAGGGAGAGAGAGAGAGGAGCATTGTCAATGATGCAGTGCACATAGAGTCAACAATTATAGAGAATTTAACGATTAGCAAGAGATAAGGTTGGTGAATGATTGTCACCATGCGATTAATTAATGGAGTCCATGATAACCAAAGCCCCACGCAAATGATTGGCGGACTATTCGCACCCCGTATTTTCTCTCTTAACCCATTATATTTTGATACATAGTTGTTGAAAATTATACATAACATTTCGATAAATAGCCGTTGAAAATAAGATTATATTTCGGTAACTACATGTCGAAAATATGTTCAACCTTCAGTGAACAACTGCCGAATATACCGGGCTAAGGGAGAAAATTCGGAGCTGCGAATAGCCGCCCCCAATGATTCAAACGCTTAAAAATTTATTTAGGAAAAATGACCGCCAAAAATGTATTTTGATAAAGGAGTTCGGTAAAGAATTAACTCAGTCAGATATTGGTAAGAATCCTCAATGGATATATTTCTGTCAAAGAGAAACTTTTGTTAAAGTGTGGATTAGGATAAAAATGAATCATCGTGTTAGACATTACTAACTTAGGACTTATTCGGCTTAACAAGCTATTTGGTTTTTTTTTTTTTATCCTTATTCAAAAAAAAATCACATTTTTTAGTTTTCGTCAATATTTTGAAGATTGTTGCTTCGTCGTGACAGGAGGAATCTAAAAAGTAAAAAATTACTATCGAAATTTAATTTTTTAAAATAAAGACAAAAACAAGCCAATAAGCCAATTTTTTTTGTCTTTATTAAAAAATTGTGTTTCAATTGTAATTTTTTATTTTTTACATTTATCTCGTTATGACGAAGTGATAATCCTCAAAAAATTGACGAAAAACTAATAAATACGAAAATAATGCCAAAAAAAAAAAAACCAAATGGCTTATTAAGCCGAACAAGTCCTTAGGAATGTACTAGAGCATCCCCAATGGGTTTGATATATTTGTGTGTCAAAATGTGAATTAAGGCTCCATTTATTTCAATGTAAAATGTTTTACAATGTAAAATATGGAATTTTACAATTTAAAATATTTTCCATGTAAAATATTTTTTCAGAGAACAAACTTCAAATTTTTATTTTTCAGTATTTGGTTGGCACTTGAAAATATTTTTTTAGAAATCATCAAAATGGGGGGGGGGGGGGGGGGGGGGGGGGGTGGTTGTGGGTTTAAATGATAGAGAGATTTGAGAATATTGAAAGTGAACGTGGGTTGTGATTGATGATCGAGAACCCTGAATGGTGAGAATTGTAGTAGAATGCAAAGAGTTCATTTCTGAAAATAAATTACGGAAGATTTAAAGATAAGTCATGTAACGCCCCGAAAATTCGGAGACATTAAAAATATTTTTAAAAAATTATTTTCAAAAAAAGAAATTCACAAATTTACTACATCACCATTTCAAAAGCATATGTCATTATATAACAACCATTTCGAATAAATCAAAATATTACATTTTTCAAATAAACTTAGAAGCTTCCAAAGTAAAGTCGACTTAAATTAATCAGAGCGACTATGCAGCTTCTTCCTCGATGGGGTTGAACTCGATCAAATCGTACGACACTTCTATTCCGTCTTCGATACCTGGCGTTCGAGTTACCAGGGCAACATAGTACCGTGAGCGATGACGCTCAGTAGCCAAAACCCACCCGAACTCATAACTTACAAGCAATAGGAATATAATTAACATGCATTAGAAATAACGTAAAAAGAGAACAATAAACTTTTCTTTCATTACTATCCTTTAACCTATGTGAAATCTCGGACCTTATCCACAGATCCGTTCCTACCCATAACCTCTGGCACAACACTGGTGTGGTCAGACTCCCCTTTTCCAGATCCGGATGAAAGATACCTAAGTTATATACCCGGTATCCCATCCGCGACCATAAGTTCGGATAAAACTTCACCGGCAACGCTCGAACGCCGTCCAGCCCGGGTTGAAATTCACCGGCAACGTTCAAGCGCCGTCTAGCCCGGGTTGTGACGCAAGCACAATGCCACCCTTATGTCCCGTCCCAATATCCGAGAGCCGACCTCCACCATGCCGTACCCAGGGTTTCGTAAATCCAACTTTCAACAAATCACCATCAAACAAACTCCAACAATTCAATCCCCGGATTCCTTGTCCGGAATCCCAATCACAGTCTCTCACTTTATTCTCTTTCCATTAATCCTATTTTCACGTCTAATATGTTAAATCCGTACATCGCAACCAACCCCGGGAACCTATTTGTCCAATCTATCGGTACGTCAACATTTCACATAATTTAACATTTCGACTAACAAAATATACTAACATGCTAACAACACATAAACATGCGATAAAATTAATGATGCGGAAAAAAAAAAAACAAACTAATCATGCGATTAACAAATTAACTGATTCCTTTTATTTTCCAAACTGGAGTCTAAATTTACTATTAATACTTAAGGGTTCGATTCATAAGCTAATCTATCTTGAGAAACTAACTGTACTACTTTAACATAATTAAAAAAAACTTCATTCTAGTAGCTATGGTAATTCGGCAGACGGGGAAATTTCGAGCCGGGCTCGACCGGGACTTAAAATATCATTTCTTAGTACACTAGGGTAGATTTACAAAATAACCATAAATCAGTGACCAGACAGTATTTATACCAAAACTATTTCGATATTTTCAGTGACTGGAACAGTCGGCAAAGAAGAGAACAAAAACATGGGTGTTCCGGTCGGATTTCGACTGACGACGTCGGGTTCGATTATTATCATACCAAAGCTCTAAAATCATCATATAAACACGATATATACTTAGGGAGGTGAGTTCCGAACTACCTCTCATCTGGCGAAACGGGGTTCGGAAAGATTTCGGTGGTGGTCGGAGTAGCGTGGAGCTCGCCTGGTGGTGACCCCGTGGTGGTGAGTAGATTTCTGAATTGTGGAGTGATGGAGGCGAAAAAGATGACAAGATGCAGTGCTTCCTCACTTCTCTTCTCAGCCGAAAATGAAAATGGGAAAAGGAAGAAAGGTGGAACTTTAAGAACAGAGTCCATCACTCTACCTCCCTCTGCCGAATGGCTGGGAAACAAAATGGGAAACAAAATGAAAAGGAGACCTCAAGGATATAAAAATGGGTTAGCATGGGGTAATGACCCATGGGCAATAAGGTGTTGTCACATTGGGAGGGTTTTAAGGAGGAAATATGGGATGTTGCTCCCTCCAATTTTCAGCCGAGATTTTATAAGAAAAGGGGAAGGGTTGCGTTTGGTCCGGGGTAACACGCACACACACTTGGAAAGATTACTCGCCGAACATGCGCGCACACAATCGATTACGGAAATAAAATTGGTGTGACGACATAAAAAAATTTTCCCATTAAATAAACTAACTAGCAAAAATAATATTTTTGTATTGATGATTATTATTATTTATTAAAAAAAACCGGGTCGTTACAAGTCATTTTCATTCAATTAATGGAAAATGTTTTACATGTTAAATGTTTTCCTCATTTTTTACACAATCAAACACTGGAAAATAGGTAAAACATTTTACCCGAAAACATTTTGTGCCCAAACAAACGGAGCCTAAGAGAAAAATGGGACCCACAAGTGTGTATTAGGAGTAGTGGGCATTTATGTTTTATGGTTGATGTTTGCATTTATAAAGATGAGGCCCACTTATTGTTTGCTAACTTTTTGTCAAACTTGACACACATGTTAGCACACTACTAGATTTACTACACTCTAGCATACAAACTAATACAAGTATTGTGGCACAAAAAATACATTTTTGTTTGCTAAGTCTTACTACAAACAATTAAAACACTAGTTAGTAAACCCATTGTGAATACTCTAAAGACTTGTCAATTCTTTTTTCAATTTTTTGATAAGAAATAGAGGAAAAAATTGATCAAACCTTTACTGATATCTTACTTAGCTTTATTTTAAACATATGGTATTAATAAAGAAAATGGGACATAGGATGGGGACAGGCTTTTGGGACAAATGATCCCTTGCCCATTTTATAAAGCATGATCCGTGAAAAACTTTTGTAATTTATTGGCGTGTTTGATAACAAATTTTATTTTTGAGAGATTCGTAATGAGGTGAGATTAGAATTGGAAAGATAGATGTACAAGGTGAACTGAATCTATTACGCAAATTTTTAAATAATGGACTCTACACCACTTTTTTTTTTTAAATTAGAGTATATACTAATCATAGTATGATCTGCTGCTTAGTAAAAAAAAAAAAACTTACCATGATTTGCTTTTTCCATAAGGTTCCTATAATGACTCTTGTTGTGCAGAGGGCTGTTGGAAATTTTCAAAATAATAAATGGATTTTGGTTTGGAATATTTTTAAAAAGATGTTGAGAGAGTTTTTTTTGAAAGTTTGCAACACCTTTTCCTATGAGTTGTGACTTTATGTGAAAGTTGGATATATTTCTTTGGAAGAGACATGTCTGTTGCAAAAGGGACCTTTCCTAATTAATTAGTGTCTATTAGAGACATGGCTCTTCGCAAGATTGAATATTTGTGTGTTCAGAAATTGACTTCAGCTCTACTCGAGAGAATGGGCCCAACTAATCGGAGAAATTAAATTGTGGCTTGATCAAGCTCTTTGATGATCAGTATTGGTAAAGAAAGTGATCAAGACATGGGGGGTCAATGTCATCAAAGAACAATCCAGAGGAGAAAAATTCGATTGGAGCGTATCTCACTTCTAATTATGTGATATTAGCAGTTTGGTAATATCAAACAATTGCAACTTGGTAAGAACATTTTTGGGGGGGTTTGTATCCCAGTTTTTGCATTGCCTAGAGCTACTAAGCACCCCCATTTCTGAAATATGTTACCACTGTGACAGGTGATAAAATGGCAGATATCTCATCTTGACACCTAATAGAAATCTCTTCAGTTTTTGTGGAATTCTTATATGGTTTGTCTCGCGTAACAATCGCGTGCAAGTATTTCAATTCTTCTTATGAAACGAAGGCCTTTGTGCTTGGATGGCTCAGATTTTTTTGAACAAGAGTTATCTCGACCCAATAAGATGCATAGCGCATGATGTTAGTACTATCTGTTAATTTGACTTTATAATAAGATGTTAAAAGTTAATGCAAGCTACAATTTGATGAGATAAAACATACAATTGATGCATGGAAAATATGCTGTGGCATTGACCGTTAGTTTTAACCTTCCATCATTAACCTATGAAATTCCCTAATTTGATCCTTAGGCAGTTCCAGGCAAATGTTAAGCCTTCCCTCACCTGTTAAGCCCTTCTTTCACTCTCTCCACAAGAACATAATCTTCTCCTTCATTCAACTCCTTCACGCTCGCCCGAGCAAATCCAGGAATCAGGGCAGTTCCAGAAAACCCGATCGATGCATGTGGCACCACCCTTTTCCTACAATCCATGGGAAACGACATTGTTGAAATCCTTTCTTCCTCCATTCCCGAAGCAACGCTCCTTGCCTTCGATATCTTTGCTGCCGCGGCTTGGAAGGTGGTGCAATTTAACATTTTCCCATCCCTCACGGTGGCTTTCTTTAAGTTGGCAATGCGGTGTGGTGATAATTAAATGGATCAGGTGAGCCCGATCGTAGATTGAAGATTGCACAAATGTGGCATTAGATTTGCAATGGATTGGTTTTGAGTACTCATGGTGAGGTTGTTTCCATGCTCTAAACACAGTCCGATCGGGATTTGGTATCAACACCATGAGTTTACCAAGGGTTAGAGCAGCCACGTTAGCCTGAAATTCACGTACTGCTACTCCGTCTAGGACACAATGGTTGTAACGAGAAGCAAATGCCACGCCTCTGCATCCCAATTGAGTCAACTGCAATTGTTAAGATAGCTATTAGTTTGTGGCATAGCTTTTACGCTTCAAATGCGAAAACATATTAGTATACGAGCTCAAAATGTCCCTGTAAAGTAATCATGCTCGCGGAGTTGGACTCAACTCATGACGAGTACATTGTTGCTAGAACGACCATCTCGGCGTGGCTTAAGGTGATAAGTAGGTACGAGACTCATTTCCTGAAATCTTTTTGTTTTCATGAAAAAGTTCTAGGTTTTTAGGATTTCTCATACCTGGATGAACAAAAGAGGCATGTCTTTTATTTCCACCACTTCTTCATTCTCTACATGTAAGAACCCAACAAATTGTTTAAAATCTGGCTTTGGTGCCATAAAATCTCCAAGTTGGCTCAAGTTGGTCTTAGTTTCAGCTGCAGCAACCACCACACCCGCACCATTGCAGTCGATCTCCAGCTGCTGGCCATCTCCTAGAGATGGCACTAAGCGCCCAGTGCATAATGGTAGCCATCCAAATGCTTACAAAAACAGATAATTCAACTTTGATCTGCAACTAGCATGGTAATTCTTAAGCATTTTCATGTTCAATACAATCACAAAGTTTCCTCCACTATATTGAGATTTTTCAGTATCGACACAGTTGTGAAAAACTAGAGGAAGTACCCATCAATTCCGACTGAGATGGGCTTATAGTTTCCATTCTATTGATTAAACTAACAAAAGATGATGGGAGAAGTTAGTCTTCGAGCACTGCAATCTTATACTGTTGTTTTTATATGCTGACTCTCCTAAGTTTCTGTCCATGGTGCAAAAAATAAAAACTATGAAGGTTTCACTGTGCCAATTGTAACGCATCTAAACAAATAAAAAATAAAAAAATTTAGTGCAATTTCGTTATTTTTCACTAAATAAGAGCTATGCAAATTTTCGCTTGAAGAGAACTCTGACCTTGGTTGTATAACTCTATGGTGCGCTCCTTGAACTGTTCAAACTGGAATAGCTGTATGTCCAAAGAGATAGCGCAACTGGCTGAATTGTAGACCCTCCTGTGGCGCAATTTGCTCCATGCGGAAATTTGATCAATGGAAATATATGGAAGCCAAATATGCAGCCAAGTGTTGCAATCCCAATTTCTGAGATGCAAAAAATTCCAAGAAAGTAAGAGAGAGAAAGGGAAGGGGGAAGGAAAGACAAAGCGAAGTGAAAATGCATGTAGAACTGTGATTAAAATTTTAATTTTCACATCAGAAGTGGGAAGTCCAAAGCAAAAATCTAAACCGTCTTATTTTCTTTTCAATATGAAACTGGCACCAACAAATGCACTATCTCATCATGAAACTTGACGTCGATGAGGACTGTCCATCGGAATAGCAGCCTGAAAGTCTACTGATGAAAATGTTTCCATGAGGATAAGGAGCTCAACGGAGTGGGGTTGATCTACCGCCAGTGTCAGAATTAGAGTCACCGATGATTGGCAATGCTTTGACTGATGACCCCTACTGTCCCATTTACTAGTTGGTCCCATGGTCATGAGAGTTGAGTATGCGGAGACTAAAGCAACTCCAACTGCAACTTGCTCCATGCTTCTCTGCAGTTTCGAAGGAGCTACGAAGCACAACACCTCTAGAGGTCGAAGTATCGCAGTGTCGGGACACAGGGACACGGCGGGGACACGAATGGGACACGCCATGTGGCGTGTCCCATAATTTAATTTAAATTTTTTACGGGGACAAGGGGGAACATGGCTGGGGACACGAGAGGGACACGATAGGGGCCAAATTGTAATTTTTTTAACAATTTTGGAGGCCAAACTGTAATTTTAAAAAAATTGGCGTAAAACTGTAATTTTCTTTTAAAAAATTGGGGTCAAATTATAATTTTTTGAAAATTTCTGGATGTCAAACTAAAATTATTTATAAATAAATAAATAAATATACACGTGGCATGTCCTCCGCCGGGTCTGTGTGTCACCATTTTTTTAGAATTCCCGTGTCCGTGTCCGTATCGGTATCCGTGTCCATGCATCATAGCGAAGGAGAATTGGATCCCCTAATTAATATCACACAGTCAATGGAGACTCCAATCAACACACTCTTCAATTAACAAATAATTGGAAATAAGACTCAAGGCAAGGGGAAAAAACCAAGGACCAAAGATAAACCTTCAAATTCGTGAAATCGGCATTGGACTTAGCTCCTTAGCAATCCCACGAAATGTTGTCCTGGTCTAGTATCTTGTGGCAAAATGGATGTCGCTTCTCTTACTGGTTACCCAGCTGCAAATTGAGAAACAGGGTTTCAACTTACGTTGCAGAAATCATTGAAGAGATCAAACCACAAGCCACCAAATTTGGAGTCAATGCCTGATAATGCTGCCAAATGATGAATCGATGATTAGTGTATGATACTGTCCCTTAGTCCACCACAAAACACCCGGTTAAAGGATGATGTAGTTATCCTATTCATCCAACTTTTTCCATATAAAAACCACAATTATCAACTCAATCTAAAATTTGATTCAATGCTTGGGCACTCAGAGACTCTTGTGCGTCCATGGAAATGGGGCTGTTTGGATCCTTACATAGTCTGATGTGAAATTTTAATGTACTCACAAGCGCACGAATCGTATTGAAGTATAGTAATGCAAGAGCGAGGTCGAACCCATAGGGACTTATGATTTTTTATAGGAAAACTAAATAATTTTAAAGTGATTAAACCCTAACCTAGTTGACAAAAAGTTGTGATTGATTTTTAAACTAAAGATTAAATAAATAATGACAAAAGAAAACAATTAAACTAACACGACAAGGTAGTGGAGATTACGGTTGAGAAAAGGAACTAAGGTATTGGAATCCACACCCACAAATATTTATCAACTAATTTTATACAATGATTTTTCCTTTAATTTCTGCACAATGATTTAGAAGCTAATCTTAATCATCATCGATAATATGTCGTTAAGCCCTTTTTATTTATATCGACAATATATTCCTCCTCTGCTTCGCAAGTTTAAGCCAAATCATCAACTGTATCCGCAAAACAAATCACAGTAGATATCCCATACTGAAATATAAACTTTGATAAACCAAGCAATTCGATTAATCTGGTGATATCAAATCATGGAAAAAACCCATTCCGATTGAATCCATATCCGAGTCTCTACCAAATTAATTAATGAGATCAGAACAATAAACTATGAACGCACGTAGGAAAAATAAACTGCATAAAACCAATCAATAATATTCATGAGGTTTCATCCTCAACCCTAGTTTAGAAGTTTAGCCTAGCATAAATAAAAATAGAACCTCACAAATTATTCTTTTGCTCTTCTCGTTCGCTGTTCCGCGCCGTGGCCTCCGCCCTCCAAGCCGGGCATCCCTTCCGACCCCTATTATTCGTTTCTTTTATAGGCTACCAAGGCATACATGTGAAAGGAAACTTCACGTGAACTCCACTTTTGTTTTCCTTCCGAAAGCACTACTGTCGAGTATTTCTTTCCAAAAATTCTCAATCTTAAAATATAGCATCATTGGGCAAATCAATGCCCATGTCCAGATCTTTAGGGGTAAAGAGTAGGGAAATTTCCATATTAACTTTGCATTCTGAGCTTACTTCAAATCAACGAGTCTCACGATGACTGAGATGGTGCAAATATCATTTTTCCTGCATAATTAAATAATTAAAGTGAATTATCAAAAAGGAAATAATAATATCTAATTAACACAATAAAGAACTAGAAAACATGTGACATTGGGACTTCAATAGGTCAATATTTTATGCTCATCATAGTCTGTGCAATTAATCAAGAGTTTCACAGACTTTTCATGGAAGGTAATTGACTTGCACTCAAGCTTTTGCAAAAATCACATTTTCACTCGGTTACAAGATGACTGTACAAATTTGTAAAATATGAAACCTATATCACAAATATGAAATCAGAGAGTGAGAAGAGATATGAATTCACGTGCTTTGGCTGTGATGGTTTACATCCATGGGAGAAGATAAATAGCACTATTTCATTCAACTTAAACAACCACAAATGCAGAAGATACAACTCTATTTACAGAACGATGAAAATGAGTGACCCATTAAATCACTCATTTAGTATCCCAGCACAAATGTACAGACCCAATTATAGTATATCCGACAAATTACAAGGAATATGGTCACATGTAAATAGAAACTCTCAGAACTCTCATTGCTCGCTTCATCAAGCATAGCTATTCATTACGATCCACAAGGACAAAGAATCTTCCTGCAGAAATCCCAACTCTAATGAAGATGTGGAAATGAAAATTAGCATGGATTCCCATGGTCTCTTTTCAAGTAACATTTTTTTGCAATGTCACTATTTCACGGGCATCAAATCTTTGCCAAAGATGATCACACAATCTAGTTTCAGGAGTTAAGATCATGCTCAAAGCTTACCTTGCCTGTTACTGTGTGTGGGTGAGCATACTAGAGACATGCTTCCGTAAGAGGAACCTGAGGATCTGAGAGTGAACCATCCAAAATCCGGTTGCTTATCCAGTAGTTTGCAGCTTCAGTATAATGTATTTCATCCCAGCTGATGTATTCAGAAGGGTTACTGCAAGAAGCTCCATAAACTTTGGTCCCATTAACTACCGCATCGTCCCAGCATTTAAGACTGGAATCCTTATGATGCCCACAGCAGAACCCAAGAGGATTAACAAAACCTGTGTCATTGAACAGTGACAGCAAGATCAAATATGCCCAAAAATAGAGCAGAACCAGTGCCTGTCAGCTTTTATAGAGGATGTTACACATATGGCAAAAATGGTAAGAACAAATACTAAGACTCCCAGACTGGACATGGGGGCGCTGCTGTGCCTGAATTCTGGGCCCACTTTGGTCTCACTCCGATGATCGGAAGCGTTCACTTCGTAGAGCTCATCGAATAGAACAACTATGCAAAAAATCAGCTTAATTGGATATCATTAAGTACCTGATTGGAACCTTTTTATCTTGAAAAGAATGGATCCGAAACACTGGATCAAATCCACTGTAACCCATGGACCGAGAGTTATATGGGTTCTGACAAGGCACTTAATTGATATCCAATTAAGCTAATTTTTTGCATAGTTGTTCTACTCGATGAGCTCTACGAAGTGAACGCTTCCGATCATCGGAGCGAGACCAAAGTGGGCCCAGAATTTGAGCACAGCTGCACCCCCGCTGCCGCACTTTAAGAAAAGGAACATGCCCCATTAAAGGGCCTACAGCATAGTCCATTCATATCAAATTAGACTGGCGACAATAAAACACTAATTGACATACCATGCTGTTTTGCTTCACTGATCAAAGAGTATTTGGCTTTGTAGATGTCTACATAAACTACGAATGCATCTTGAAATTTGTTCCTTAATTGGGTAACCCTGTCCCTAAGCTGCTTGTTGAACTCTTGGGCCACCTCATTGTAAGACTTAATACAACCATTTGGGTCAGCATTGCCAGTCTTTGGCAGATTATTTATCGCAAAAGGCAGGCAGCCTACGGGGCCAGTATTATGTATCCAAAATGCTCTTCCTCCTTCTTGGTAGAGTTTCTGAAACAGTAATAGGCAACAAATGAAAAGGGAATTTGAAGCAAAAGGAAAAGGGATAAATCAGAAAGGAAACGAATAAATTATATGAAATACTATGTTTTAGTATGTGTCATTGTCAATATGATTCAAAGTATTAACACGTTTTTCACTGTCCTCTATTGAAAGAAGTTCATGATAGAAAACTGACCCAACAGGGTTTCAGTTTATAAATACAATGTTCGAAAGCAGGAATCTAGAACAACAAAAATGATTCCCATGTAAGGTAATATGATGACTTTGCATTTTTGCAAGACATGATTTAGAGGACTTCAGTTTTTCATTCAGCTGGAGTACAAACATAAGTTGCATTCCAAGAACTTCTTTCTCCATTGGTCACATTTATTGACAAAATAGCTTGAATTCAACCGAATAACACGTGGATGTATTGCAATACTATTGAGGTTTACCATGTCATTCCCTACTATTTAATATGCTTCAACAGCAGTTTCCATAATGTGCATACCGATACTCTGGACTATCAATGAAGGAAGCATGGTAATATGCACATAAATTAAATTGGGTCTCTAGGCCTGCCCTCTTTGATGCCATTCAGCTTTGATTTGGGGGCATGATTCTGTAACAAAATAGGTATAGGGGGGCCACTGGTTAAGTGTTATTTTGAGGGCAGCCACTTTGCACATATTGCCAAAGGTTAGGTCTGTCTCCAATATTCTCCCGCCCATATTAGGTCTGTCTCCAATATTCCCCTGCCCATACCCCCAATAATTGGGGACTACATGGGTTTTGTTGTTGTTGTTGTTGCAACAGCAGTTTCCACATTGTCAACAATGAGGTACTATACCTCTATGGCCAAAGCAGAATGATCAATTAGACCAGGAATAGATGCCTTCACTTGCTCCTCCGTCAGCGACAGTAACCCAACATGAAGATCATTCTGTCCAATATCTGTTGTATAAAGGGCTTTTGAGAACCACTCGGGTCTTGGCAGGCTCATTGCATATAATTTATTACCTGAAAATGTTACTCATCATATTGCATGAACAGGTTTCACCCAAAAAAACTATAAAAGGTCAAGTAATTTTCTCGAATATAGAGCAATAACTCCTCAAATTGATTTATTCAGCCCGACAAACTGCAACTATTTGTTCTCTAACCTTGGTTGTATAACTCGATAGCGCGTGATTTGAATTGCTCAAACTGGTAAAGCTGTAGGCTAAGATGGATTGGGTTCGCGGAGGGCTCGGGTATTATAGTTGCACCACCTACTGCAAAATTTGCTCCGTGTCTGAAAGTTGTTCCCATAGAATCCAGATACGGGCTCAAGTATGGTAACCCCAACTTCTCAGCTTCAAATATTCAAAAGCAAGTCAGCCATCACACAGGTAGGAGAAGGAGAACATTCAAGGAGAGAGAGAGAGAGAGAGAGAGAGAGAGAGAGAGAGATATCTTGCTGGTTCTCAAACTTGGCTTGCGATTGATGAGAAGCTCTTAAAGTTCAGAAGTTTGTGAACATTTTACACCATTAAATGGAAGTATCAAATTTTTAACAGCACATGTAATTTAGTAGAGTAGACAATCAATATCAGAAAACAATAACCTTAATGCTTAGCTCAGCTCCAAATACTAACAGAAAGATAAGTCTGTAAGACACTGAATATTACAGACTTAATCCTTAGCTCAGCATGCTAGGCACTATGCTATGGTGCAACTGAGCGCTCCATAGGAAAGTTGGGTGAAACCGTCCCACACATGTGTGCAAATGCACAATCTGGCGCTATTAGTGGCACACGCGTGTGTGGCATCATAGTCGTTCATTTTTTGAATGATGATTTGGTATAAACATGATCTGACAGTTGATATTCAAATCAACACGGTCAAATGGCTTAGATTAATTCGGCTATTGGTAGCTCTTGACAAGTGATTGTTGTTGGAAATCTAGTCTTCAAAATGATGAATGTGATGGTGTCGTCTCTTCAGAATCTAGAACGGTAGAAGCAATTCGAGTCGCGTTAGGAGAACGCTTTTCTAAAGACAGTTTTTGCCCCCACCAGAAGGTGTGCACTGAGTTGCACTGAATTACAGCAAATCCGCCTTCAAGATAAATCAAATCAGAACTCTAGGTTCTTTCTGTCTATGTTTGCACAAACGAAGACAGATAGAATATCCACTGAACAACTGTAAAAGAACTGAGAACCAATATTCTATTTTCGCAGAATAGTAGAATACCGGTATACTCAAAATTCTAGGAAGAGACTGTGTAGAGAGAGAGAGAGAGCAATCCAATATGAAATTTTTTGGTGTATTGAATGAATCAACCAATGGCCTATTTATAGACTTATAGGCACCCCTATGCAGTGGCGGACCCAGAATTTGCCTCACGTGGGGGCACGTTATACTAATAACCTTAAGTAAAAATCGAAATTAAGCGCACAAACTATGAAAAATTGAATTGTAAATTTCATTCACTGGGTAAAAACCAAGTAAAGAAATGAAAGCCTAATTTTCCCAAACAATCAAGATACATATTATGAACCTTAAAAGAAAAGAATTAAAAGTCCTAAATTATGTAGCCCCCAATTAAAGCCCGCCTGATTTTTTTGAATGAAAATCTTTGTAATCTATGTTCTATCTTACCTGAATTACAAATGGATTCAGTTACATCTACGTAAAATGGAATTGAAACCCCCTTCTTTAAAATGTTACTTTTGCCGTGTAGCCCCAAATGTAATTGATGATTGTTGAGAAAAATGGTGAGGTGACGGGCGACGACCATAGAGACGAGCAACCATCAAGAGCGAGTTCTCCCTGTTGAGTTTTCTATGTGAATTTCTCGTTCTCCTACTCATTTTTGCCAAAAAAAAAAACACACTCATTTTTGCATAAAAAATAGACAGGGTGGGGGGCACGTGACCCCACATGCCCCTTACTTGGTCCGCCCCAGCCCTTATGTGAAAGGTTGTGTCTTTAGTAAACACACATTAGGAATACTCATGTCTTTTAAAGACCCTAGTTAGGAAAGGTCATGTCTATTGAAGACAATTAATTGAAAGGACACATGCCTCTTAAAAGGCACCTTTGACCCTTTCATGAAAACATTTAATTAGAAGGGTCATACCTTTTGGAGGCACCCCCATGTTTCACATCCTTTCCCAACAATCGCATCCCTTCCTAATAAACATATCGCAAACTAATGGGTGTTATAACCATTCACATAAAGTCACAACTCATGTGAAAAGGTATTGCAACCTTTCACAAAAAACCTCTCTCAATACCTTTTCAAAAATCCAAATCAAAATCCATTTTTATTTTGAAAATCTCTAACAATTGTGACTCTTAGGAAGGGTCACGAACTAGACTTTTTAGAGACTAGAAACCTTCATTTCTTTTCACCGGAACAATCAACAAGTTTTCTTCTCTATAAGGCATTCCTCTACGGTTGATCCGGCTATGATGCCCCAGTCTGGTTTGGGGCATGGCATCCATGCCCCTATTTTCCCTCAACCGTTTGATCTCTCTTTTTAATCTTAACCATTGTTGAATCCTTCTCGTAGTAAGTGTGACCCTACATTGTAGTAAGTGTGATCATAGTAAATGATATGTAAAGCCGTGTGGTAAATAAAATTGCAATTTTATGCAGAAAAATCATAAAACCAACTCGTTTTGTGGGTGAATTTAATCTATACTCATTTTTCAATCTAAAGGCCCATATAAGAAAATTCCTACAAAATGCTAGATCCAAACACTCCGTAAGGAAGATTTAATTTAGAGGTGCTAAACCCTTTACCTATAAAGTCGATAATAAGCCGGCCGTCGGAATACCGGCCAGAAGGTTTGCCAAAGAACGTCTGGCCATAGGGAGGTGGGACTCGACTGAGCGCGATCGATGAGGAGCCGGTGTCGGAGTTGGAATCGCCGAAGTTGAATACTGCTGGAAATTGACAGCCACTGGCTGATCCAACAAGGCTTGATTGAATACTGCTTCCCAGCTTCATGACAGTGAAAACTGAGACAAAAGCAAGAAGAGCTACTCCGATGGCCACTGCTTCCATGATCATTCTCTGTCCACAACACCCCATTGAAGTAGAGAGAGGAGGATTGTCAATGATGCAGTGCATATAGAGTCAATTATTTGGAATTTAACAATTAACAAGATATTTGGTTGGTGAATGAGGTGCCGGCGGCCGATTTCTTTTTAAATCTTATTTTAAAAAAATAATAATAATTTCAAGGTCAAATTTAATGAAAATAAAAAATAATTTTCAGATTTTTTGTATACCGTTTAAAAGATCTCAATGAAACCTATCAAATAAGATCCATATTAAAAAAAAAAATTATTTACGTAAGCACATAATTTTTAATCTTGAAATTACTTTTCTTTTCAAAAAGCACTTTTTGAAAGAAACTGGACGAGGCCTGATTGGCATTACAAAAACAAAAAACGGAAATGCTACGATGACAACATTTTGCTACAACATCTTTACAACAAGCCAGTAGGCCCCACCACTTTACAGTAAAAAAAAAAAAATGACTCTTATTCTCTCTCTCCCTCTCAACCCAAATCATTCAACCCAAAATTATTTCCCCCAAATCGTCTCTCTATCTTTCCCTCAAAACCCAAATTGTTGAATCCAAAATCAGTTCCCCCAAATCGTTACCAGTGAAAAAAATCAAAAGTGAAAACAGTAAATCTTGAATTGGGGTTTAGTAAAATATCCACTCAATTTCTAAACTTACATAGGTCCAAGAAAAGGGAAATCACCCACCACTGCCACAACCGACCCCCATCACCACCTCCGGCGACCACCTCCACCGAAGCTCCTCCAAAGCGCGGTCAAATTGCAAAAATCGAATCGCCCACCTCCGAA
The DNA here is from genome assembly GCA_019656295.1 of Rhododendron mucronatum var. ripense. Lineage (NCBI taxonomy): Eukaryota > Viridiplantae > Streptophyta > Magnoliopsida > Ericales > Ericaceae > Rhododendron > Rhododendron mucronatum. Next base: position 183,783 of record BPLT01000235.1, read on the forward strand.
GCTCCATTGCTAAGGTCTCTCCTGATTTTCTCCATTTCTCTAACATGGAGAAAACTGAAAAAACTCTAAATCAAAGAATATAATACAGATCAAGAAGGGGGGAAAGTCCTAAAATTAGAACAATATCAACCCTCAATCCCTAATTCAGAATATACATTGGCTAAAGAGGAAAAGAGTTCATAGAAGACACAAGTAGCAATAGTTTTAGTAACACTTGAAACAGGGATTAGGGCTAGTACAAAAACTGTGTGCGAGAAAGAGAGAGTGAGAGAAAGGCCGCAATGCTCGATCGAGAGAGATTGATTGATCAAGAGAGGGAGAGAGACGGGCCTTGGTCGAAGTTCGAGCTCGTCGTCGGTGTCGGTGCGGTGGTGGTGGTCGCCAGAGGGCAAAAGCCTAGGAGTGGTCGTTGGAGTGGAGAAGACAGTGGTGGTGGTCGGTGGTGGTGGGATGGTGGCTGGGTTGGTACAACCTAGAGGGTTTTTCTGCTGCGTCTTTTTATTTTTGAGTTTTCAAAATTTTTTTTTGGCTGGGTTAATCAGTGGGTCCCCTAGAGCTGCCACGTCAACATGTTGTAACAATGATGTAAAAAAATGTTGCAGGTGTAGCATTACTCTTACACTATCATCCAATCACTCCACCATCCACTACATCTTTTGCGGGGCTCATCCTGGGTCTCAAAAAAATACAGAAAAATATCCATAAATTTTAGAATAATATTTTATGGAGCCCTATAAAAAATCAGCTTCAACGGATATCGGTAAGTATTATTTCTTGATTTGTAGGGGCGAAACTACGAATCTGAGCAGTTTTGTCCCTACGATTCTAGAAATAATACTTATCGATATCCGTTGGAGCTGATTTTTTACAGGGCCCCATAAAATATTATTCTAAAATTTATTGACATTTTTCTGTATTTTTTTGGGACCCAGAATGAGCCCCACAAAAAATGTAGTGAATGGTGTAGTAGTTGGATGTAGTGTACCTAAACTTACCGGTAGTGTAATGCTGCAAACACAACGTACGAAGACACAACCAGTTACACAAAGTGATGATGTCATCATGACGTCAGCAAAAATGACGTCGTTTCACTTTTTTAAAAAAAAAAAAAAACCAACGCAAGTAAAATGTCGCCGATTTTTCCCTTCAAAAACCCCTCCCCACTTTCACAATCAAAATACAGAGGCGAGGGAGAGAGAGGGGGGCTCCCCCACCACCACCACCGGCGTCGGCGACCACGATTCCACTCCCCACCACCACCGGCGAATCACAGAGTGCAGAGAGTTCACCTGAAGAGTTCTTGTAGCAAACTCAACTCCGACAGTGGATTTGGACTGCAAGCAGAACTCATTACGGGAAATGTTGGATTTCCCAACCCCAACTGTCCCCGATCAGTACGCTCTTGAAGAAATAGTCGTAGTCGTGATCTATCTTAGGCATCATCGTTTTAACTCCTTCTCTCTCTCTACTCCTCCGTCCCAGCCATAAAACCCACAAATTCATATCCAAACCACACAGATCTCACCCGAATCCAAACAAACCCACAAAAATCACACACAAACACATACCTTTAGTACAGAGAACGAAGGCAAAAGGGATTTTGGGATTGCTATAAATCTTGAGATGAATCGGTGGGATGGGTAATTTTTGTCTTGAAGGTGTCAGATGGGAAAGAGAAGAAATGGAGGGAGCAGGAAGTAAGGTCTTTTTTTTTTTTTTTTTTTTAAGGTGAAACGACGTCGTTTCTGATGACGTTAGCACGTTGTGTAATTGGTTGTGTGTCCGTACGTTGCGTTTGCGGCATTTTTGCTACAAAAATGCTACAAACACAACGTACGGACACACAACTATTTACACAACGTGCTGACGTCAGCATGACGCCAGCAGAAACGACGTCGTTTCACTTTAAAAAAAAAAGAAAAAACAACGCGAGCAAAATGTCGCCGATTTTCCCCTTCCCCATCCCCTCCCCACTTTCACAATCAAAATACAGAGGCGAGGGAGAGAGAGGGGGGCTCCCCCACCACCACCACCGGCGTCGGCGACCACGATTCCACTCCCCACCACCACTGCCGAATCACAGGGTGCAGAGAGTTCACCTAAAGAGTTCTTGTAGCAAACTCAACTCCGACAGTGGATTTGAACTCCAAGCAGAACTCATTACAGGAAATGTTGGATTTCCCAACCCCACTGTCCCCGATCAGTCGTCGTGGTCGACGGGAAAGAAAGAAATAGTCGTAGTCGTGATCTATCTTAGGCGCCATCGTTTTAACTCCCTCTCTCTCTACTCCTTCGTCCCAGCCATAAAACCCACAAATTCAGATCCAAACCACACAGATCTCACCCGAACCAAACAAACCCACAAAAATCACACACAAACACATACCTTTAGTGCAGAGAACGAAGGCTGTAAATCTTGAGATGAATCGGTGGGATGGGTAATTTTTGTCTCGCAGGTGTTTGATGATTTGTCGACAGATGGGAAAGAGAAGAAATGGAGGAAGCAGGGTTTTTTTTTTGTTTTTTAAGTGAAACGACGTCGTTTCTGCTGACGTCAGCACGTTGTGTAATTGGTTGTGTGTCCGTACGTTGTGTTTGTAGCATTTTTGAAAAATGCTGCTCACACAACTCCTCCCACGCAACCGCATGTCAGTGTTTTCCTGGTTTCCCCTTTTCCTTCCCTCCCCACTTTTGACACTCAAAAAAAGTTTAGAGAAGAGAGAGGGGCGATTGCCACCATCACCGATCAGAGAGAGGGGGGCTCCCTCCACTGGCGATGACGCTTCCCACCTCCACCGGCGACCACGCTTCCCACCTCCACCACCAGAACCCAACCCCAGGGGCTCCCCACCGCCGACGAACACCACCACCAACGACTTCTAGAGTGTCCTACGTTGCCTACCACGAAGGTCTCTCTCCTTGCTTCAATTAGTATCCCTAATTGAGTTGCAGAAAAAAATTGTGTTGCTGAAAAAAAAAAACCCTAATTTGAAAATTAGGGCTTCAATTCGAAAATTAAAGTTTCATTTTTTCTGGTAGTGAAAGAGTTTATACTTTGGCTGTTAAATATCGAGATATGGTTTTGAAGACCATGCTTGGGTATTTTTGGGCAGTAAAAAGGAATAGATCTCACCTGTAATTATGAACCCACGAACTCTGTACTCAGGAAAGAAATAAGTTGCAATAAGTAAGTACTGTGGTTCAGTCAACGGATCAAGGTAGTTCGATAGAAGTAATGAAATTATGACTCAGTAGTCTAACATGCATTTACAAGTCTTACCATAAATTTATTCCATAGAAGTAATGGAATTCGACTTGCAACGAGACCAATCTCGCACCCAAGAGGTAAGAAATTCGTCCCTTTCTTAAGTAGTAACGTTTGTAAACTATGGAGATTGATTTTGAGCTTCATCAAGATTAAAGGAACTAGGGACACTTATCAGAAAAAATAAAGGAACTAAGGACATCTGGAAACATTTTGAAAGTGGAGATATTTGTGGTGAGCCGAACCCCAATTTGGCCACAGGTTGGCCCGCACGTTGATTTGGCGGGGCTAGGAGACACTGTACAGTAAAAGAGGGTAGGAAACAGATGAGACAAAGAACACTTACCATGGAAAAAAATCTCTCTGCACAACTGTTTGGGTGGGTTTTGGTAGTTGGATACAATTGAAGACTGGTTGTTGATGTGAATAGTGGCTTGGAAACAATGTCGATGGCAAGCAAATGGCAAAATCCTTCTTAAACTACATGATTTAGAGTTGTGTCTGCTGGACAAATTAGCCATTAACGGTGGCGTAGCACATGGGCAGTGACTTCTGTTGAATATAGATAAGCTTTCTCATGTGTAGCCGAAGACATATTTTATAGCGGCTTATTCATAGTACATTGACCCGTGGCTTGTCAATTTTGATAAGGTCTTGATAGGGAGAAACAATCACCGTGCTATTATCGACCAAGTTGACCTTCACTAGCTGTTTTGCTTTAGCATTTCAAGTGCTATAGACCGGCTGTCAAGAGATAATCCCGTTTTTTCTAGTTTCTTGTGCATTCATCATATAGTTAAGTTCTACTCCCTCCGTCCCATAATATTTGTCCGGTCCGCGAAACGGAGACTACAAAATAATGCATTTCTTTCAAGAAAAAATTCAAATTTTTTTCACAAGTTAAAAGAACTCGTCGAGATCTAGTAAGTTGTTGAATTTTTTTCCAATTTTTCTTACAAAAATAGTATTATTTTTACGTCTCCGTTTTGCGGACCGGACAAATATTATGGGACGGAGGGAGTATATGCATTATGTGATGAAAAATCTGCTGGTAGACTCGTAATGCTCTCTTTCTTCACTTACAAAAGGGAGAAGTATACTCTACACAGCCAATTTTTATGCATAAAAGAGAAGTAATTTTTTTGTGATCTAAGTGTGAAGCAATACTATCACCTCATAAGAAACTTTCTTCGTGGATTTTCTTTTCCTTCTACAAATAATTGGACATGTGGGGAGCAAGACACAGCTAGCCCGATACGTTACTCAGCATCACTCTATCCAAGCAAGGCCAGCCCACATGCAACCGAACTCCCAAATTGTAAGCAGAAGAGTTTTTTGTTTGGAAAAAGCTGCACCGACCAAGATGATTCACGAGTTTAAACAGAGAGATATCGGCACAGAGTTGACTCCGCTTGGTAGTTCAACAACTTTGAGATGCCGCATGCCATTGAAAGAGATTGAAGTTATTCAAATGAATTGAAATCCAAGAAAATGATCAATTGTTGTAATTTGAATATAAAGTTTTAATTTGTTAGAATATCAAGTTGTAGCTTCAAGTTTTAGTTTTGCAAAATCTAACTTCGATTGTAGCCTATGAATGTGGGTTGTGAATGGTGATTTAGAATGAGAAATGCCCGGCGTGGGCTTGTGCGTACCCTCATGTTGTTTCTATTGTTGTTATTGTTGTACTGACTGAAACACGAGACATCGGTTTAGGACCAAAAAACAGGGGAGACTATGCCAAAAAAATTTCAGAACCAAATACACTACCATGATTCTAGTATTGATATTGCTAACTGAATTCACCTCAAAACTTAGTACTATTTTACTTTTATTCTAAGCTATCGATAACACCTTGAACTGACCAAATCATCCTCCATAAAAAAAATCTTTCAAAAACTTATTTGATGGAACTATGAATTCAACTTCAACCTTCCAAATTATCAATCCCATGTTCTATAATAATAATATCATGATCTCAACATAAATCAGGAGCAAAAAGAATATAGACAACCAATTCAACATTCTAACATGTATATGTACATTTCCATTTATCCAAGAGAATAACCCATCGTCAACAACAACTAAAGTGGTGCAATTTTATGAACAAAAGTAGAATGCATCTCGTTAAAAAAGTCAACAAGAAACAGAAATTTCCAAACCATCTACCTCATGAAAGGTCATTACAAGGACACAAAAGAGGACGCAGGACATAGGACACGATATAAAACAATACAAGCAAGTGAACTACTCTTCAACATTATCTGGTGCATTCATCATTTGCGTATAACTTTATTGTCCTCCACATCCTTGCCATTGAGTTTCCAGCATACTTGGTTGTGCTCCTCCCCAATATTGACCTTGAGTTTCGGACATACTTGCCATTGAGTTTCGGATCAACCAAGGACTGGGATGTGTTGATACTTTTCCTGATATGCTCCACCAGCAAGTGATCCCATATAGCCATTGACTACAGATGACTCTCTCCATTGGCCGCGCCATATGAACAAAGACATGATTGAACTCATCACAGTATGCCCGAGTGAGACACAACCACCAAAACTGTAACGACCCTGATTTTCGGTCAATAAAAATTTCGTTAAATATTTGAATTTTAAATTCCTGTAGTTTGTCATAATTGCACTTTAGTCCTTCAACTTTCATTTCTTGCGCTTTAGCCCCACTTAGTAAGTCTAGTTAGCTTCTAACCATCCGGTTGGAGGAACTAATCTAGAAAGCCATCTAGTCACTTTTCCCTAACCTCGAATGGACCGTTTTGCCCCTCGTGAACCTTTTGAACCTTTTTAACCCTAGACTAAGGATTGAATATTCTTTTTCTTTTAATTATTTTGGTTTTATTCTTTGTCCATTGGACAAAGATTGTTGGGGAAACTATTATCCATTGGATAATAAAACCCCAATTGGTTAAATTAAATGAATATTTGGTCAAGTACTAAGAATATTAAGAAAAAATACTTTTTTATTTCTTTAAATTACTTTTGGGATTAATTTATTATATAAGTTTGCCTAATAACTATTATCCATTGGATAATAGATGTTAGGGGAATTTTTACCCAATGGACAAAAGAGTTAGTCTTTCAAAGTACCATGGGGATTATTAATTAAACTTTTTCTTTAACCCATGTGATTAAGTTCACACTACTTTACTAGAAAAAGTACTTAGTACTAGATTCTCCTAAGTACTTTTATTTATTTTATATTAGGGTTTTTGATATTTCTAGTGTACAAGGTACATATGTATATAATGTATTAGTACTTGGTAGACTTAAGTATTGCCCTAGTGTACACATGTGCTTATTTGGTAGTTAAAAGAAAATCTAGTCCTTTTGATCCTAGGTACAAAAGTACTTTCTTTTTTTTAATTGTTCTTCTTACATTTATATATACTTATATATATGTTTGTACCTTGGCAAGAGAGAGAGAGAGAGAGAGAGAGAGAGAGAGAGAGCCGAATGGGAGAGAGAGAGGAGGGAGATTTGATGTTGTACTTGGCCAATGAACTCCCATGTACTTCAAGACTCTTGGATTCTTATTCTTCCAAGCCAACTTAACTTCTAATTGTCCTCTTTTGTACATCTTGTATTTGTTTAACCTAAGAATCTTGTACTAATCTCATCTCCACCATTAAATTGTTCAAGATCAAATCCTTGGTACACCATAGCCATGCAAACCTAGGATTTTAGCCTTAATTCTTCCATGTGAACACATCTTTATGGATTAAAAAATTGGGGAATGGAGGAGAGAGGGGGGGCCGGCCAAGAGGGAGAGAGAGGGAGCCCTTGCCTATAAATAGAAGGCCATTCTCATGCTTTGAACTCACACCTCAAAGCAATAGCTCTTCCTTCTCTCTAAAAATTCAAGTGTTCTAGTTCAAAGTTCAAGAACTTCCTTTGTTCTTGAGTGTTCTTGAGAAAACCACCAAACCACTTTCAAATACCATCCTTAGATCATTAAAGTAGTCCACTTTAGGTAGTAAGGTTGTTTTTAGGAAATCTCTTTTCTTTTCGAAGCAACCGGAGGCCGTTACTCCGCCGATTTCAAAAACCGACCAACTTACCGTAGCCGACCACCGCCAAAAAGAACGGTAGTTTAAATCTCTGCTTACTTTTCCAAAAGTATAAAAAGTTTTGTGCTTAAACTTTATGTATCGCATGAATCATATGATGTTACTTTGATCATAGATAAGGTTACCTTTCGTTAAATGATGGATATGCATGATGTTCGTTTATGATGATTCAAGCATGCTAGGTAATATAGAATTGGACGATCTTGTTGGATTTGTTAGATGCATGTTTGTAAGTAAAGTTCTACCCCGCGAAGTCTTGCATGATAACGAGACACGAAAACCGAGAAAATAGAAACATGACGCCTAGGGTATGGTTTAACAAGAGGAATATGTTTTCCGAAAAAGAAGATATCTTAGAAACTACATAATGACCATTTCGAAGGTATTATGTGTGTGTTCCAATGGGAATCCGGAAGAACGGAACCATTGTGAGGGTGTGTGCGTTCCCATGGGAACCGGACCGGCGGAACCATGGTGAGGTATAGCTTGGTTATCCATGGAGAAGAGCCAATGAAATGTGTGCCAATGGGAACCCGGCGCGGCGGAACCATTGTGAGGATAATCGGGAACCCGGCGCGGCGGAACCGAGGTTGGGTGAGTTAAAAGGGAATCTTTGGAAAAGAAAGGTAGTAAACACGAGACACGGTTACGATGAGTCAACACCAATGCTAGTGGTAAGGTCATTTGTGGATGTGCTAAATGTTATAGTCTTTGTAGCTGCTAATATACATATCATATGGAAATCGATGTTATAATGATCCTATATTCATAAGTTATGGGTTAGTAAGTAGGATTTTACTATTGAGCCTTCGTAGCTCATGGTGTTACCTTGTGGTGACCCTGGCATATTATATGGGTGGCGACGCCAATATAATATGTCAGACTTGATAGATGAACAGGACGAACACTTCATTCTGGAGGCGTATGGAGCCGAGAAACTCGCTAGGATGGAAGAACAAGAGGAGTAGTAGTTAGGAACCTTAGTTCCCTATTTGTTTCCTATTTTGTGACTTAAATACTCATACGGGGGTTATGTTGTAATAATGAGCAGTGACTCTATTTAATTTCTATAACAAAATGTCTTATTTAACGTACCCAAAATTCGGGACGTTACAAAAACGTGACCCGTAGTGGACTCCAACTCTAGTCCTACAAAACTGGAACCCAAAACGGATTCCAGGAATGTTAGTGAGACATCTAAGCCCTAAACTAGCATAAGCCAATGAAACAATCCATTGGTTAGCGATTTTGGCACATAGCCCGATTTCTGGCCGTTAACCAACACTCACAGTGGTTTTCAAAAAGGAATGTACAACTATGGTTTCAGTCGTTAACCAACACTCACAGTGATTTCCAAAAAGGAATGTACAACTATGGTTTCGACACCTCGTTGCGACCATATTTGCACCAGAAATTTTTATGTATGTATATGAACAAAGGCATGATAATCATCTATAACTAACCACATACAGAATGACAGAAATTTTCTCTATCATCAAAACCCATGATCAGAAAAAAATCAAAACCCTAATTTTCGAATTAGGGGTTTTTTTTTTTCAAGAAACTCAATTTATGGTGGAGCAACTCAGCAATCAGTTCGAAGAGAGAGAGAGAGAGAGAGAGAGAGAGAGAGAGACCTTCGTGGTGGAGGTAACAACGTCGAACTGTCCAGAAACTGCTGGTGGTGGCGGTCGCAGGCGGTGAGGAGCGCTGGGGTTGGGTTTTGGTGGTGGAGGTGGGAAGCGTCATCGCCGGTGGTGGGAGCCCCTCTCGCTTCTCCTTCTTTTCTTTTTTTGTTTTTAATCAAAACGACGTCGTTTTGCGCTGACATCAGCATGACGTCAGCAGTTGTGTGAAAGTTATTGTGTGGAGTAGCATTTTTGTTGACCTTATGCAATTAATTAATGGAGTACATGATAACCAAAGTCCCACACAAATGATTGAACCGCTCAATTAATTTATTTAAGGAGTTCGGTAAAAAATTAACTTAGTCAGAACACTCAGAAGTCAGATATCGGTAAGAATTTGTCCAGGGCCGGCTCTAAGACGATCCTCGAAAATAAGGCCCTTAATGTCCTATCACTTAGTCTAAATCCTTCTTCGTGTTCGTCGAAAAAGAAGAAGGGCAAATGACAGCTTAGGACGTGTTTTGATAATAAATATCCGTTAAGAACATGTTGAGAATATTTGTTAATACTGAAAATGTCCATGACGAGTATTAATTATCAAAACACGTCATTGGCCGTCATTTTTCAAAAAAAAAAATCCTTCTTCACCAGTTCATTGGGTTTGTTTGCGAATTATCGTTTGAGGGAAAAAGATGCATCCACGTTAATGATGCATTTACCACACTTAATAATTTTTTCAAAGATCAGCGATCCCGACGTCTCGTGATCCAACTTTATTTTGACTTTTTATTTTTCCCTACGTTCCATTTTTACTAGACCATTGAGCCTTATGTAAAATATATTCATGGGTTAAAAATGTGCCTAATATACTAGGTACTAAAAACAAGTGGAACCTCTAATTTGAACATTTTTGGACGGCTTAAGGCTTGCGCCTCATGGGCCTTAGCACAGAACCGACCATGGATTTGTCAGTTCTTTGTTCAATTTTTTGACAGTAGAACAAAAAATTGATCAGGCCTTAGGGACCGTTCTAGAAACCTTCTTATTTTATAAGTACTTATTTTGGAGCTTTGTTCCACAAAATCCAAATAAGCAGCTTATTTTCACATTTTCAAACTCAAAAATAATGTAAATGAAAAATAATTTTTTAATTTTTTTTTGCACCGTATTAAAGATCTCAATGAGATCTATCAAATAAGATCCATAGTGATAGGAAAATTAATTGCGTAAGAACATGATTTTTGAGTTTGAAATTATCTTTTCAAAAAATAAGTACTTATTCACCATTTTGTAAAACACACCTTATTATTAGACCAAAAATAAGTTTTTATTCCGATTCTGGTACGGGCCCTTACCAAATCTTACTGAGCTTTATAGTATTTTAAACACGTGGCATTAATAAAGAAAATGGGACGTAGGATGCGGACAGGTTTAGGGACAAAAGATCCCTTGCCCATTTTATAAAGCATGACGGGTGAAAAACTTTCGTAATTCATTGAGTGTGTTTAATAACAGATTTTGTTTTTGGAAGATTCGTAATAAGGTGGGATTAGAATTGGGAAGATATATGTACAAGGTGAACTGAATCTATTACGCAATTTTTTAAATAATGGACTCTAAACCACTTTTTTTTTTTAATAAATTATATATACTAATCATACTGGTTGTGTTTGGTTGAGAGTTTAGTTTAGTTTAGTTTTGGTAGTGGATAGAGAGAGAGAAATAGAGTAATGATCGAAGATAAGGGTAATGATTGAAGCGAGATAGAAAGAGATGAGAAAGTAATAATTGAAAAAATAAGATAATAATTGGAGAAAGAAATAGGGTAATGATTAAAAACAATACTACAACTAAAACTAAACGGTGAACCGAACAAAGCCACTCTATGATTTGCTGGTTAGTAAAAAAAACAAAAAATTTATTATCATTTACGTTTCCATAAGGAGACTCTTGTTGTGCAGAGGGCTGTTGGAAATTTTCAAAATAATAAATGGATTTTGATTTGGGATTTTTTTTTGCAAAGATATTGAGAGAGGTATTTTAGTGAAAGTCTACAACTCCTTTTCATATGAGTTGTGACTTTGTGTGAAAGTTGGATGTATTTCTTTGGAAGAGACATGTCTATTGTAAAGGGATATGAAATATGGGAGTGCCTGCCATATGCACACTACCTTTCCTAATTATTAAGTGTCTATTAGAGACATGGCTCTTCGCAAGATAGAATATTTGTGCATGTGTTCAGAAATTGATTTCAATTTTACTCGAGAGAATGGGCCAACTAATTTGAGAAATTAAATTGTGGCTTGATCAAGCTCTTTGATGAGAACTGGTAAAGGAAGTGATCAACTTGGTCTTAGTTTCAGCTGCAGCAACCACCACACCCGCACCATTGCAGTCGATCTCCAGCCGCTGGCACCAAGCGCCCAGCGAAGAAATCACAGTGTACAAACAAACGCTCAAGGGCTCTGTTCAACTTTTCACAAGCTTCGACGAAACTGATTTGTGGATGATCAAAGAAAGACACCGACTCTTGGTAGGCAAGGAGGCCAAGATCAATGTTTGATAAGAAGATTCGCCTGCATTTGGTGGGTTTCTCGAGGTTTATGACAATTTTCTTGACTAACTTTAAATTCTCCATTGTTTTGTGAATCAAACAAAGCAAACGGATTGAGCAAAACTCAGTACCAATATACCACACCAAGTTGTACAGTATATGAAGGTGTTTTTTGTTAAATGAAGTGGCAGTTTCACAAACATAAAGGAAATTGATGATGCTGAATTAACTTTAATGATGCAGGCTTTCGAAACATTTTCTTTCGCGCAGTCTAAAATATTTTTCAATCGAATATTTTCCTATGAAAGTCTATGAATACTCTAAGATATATCTATTTCTACCAAGAGTATCCCCTGTTATTTAAAGAAAATTGTCCTTTATTTTAAGAAATCATTTCGGAAAGTCTTTCAATAGCGTATCCAAAAATCAGGGTATTACAGCAATTTCACAAATCATTGGGTGGATTAATTGGTATGATTTATTAAGTAATTTTCAATTTATTTATACACACAATTATGTTTTGAAAGGAACTTTAAAGGAAAATGGTAAAAAAATCACGGATTCTATGTTTTGAAAATCTTAGGTAATTACTCTTCCCATTATTTTCAAGTTTGAATAACAAAATAGTTCGGGGGAAGAGTTATTTCAAGAAATAATCACACAATCTATTACTATTAGGTTGACCAGTTATATTCTTTTGTTGAGTTATTTACGAAGCAAGAGACAATAATATTGTTTCGAGTTTATAAATTTGAAAGGGATAAAAAAGCAAGCACCACGTGTCCCGCTTACGGCTCTTCTTAGGAAAAGTCAACCTGCAATACTACAATAGTAGTAAGTATAGATATAGATTTTGAAATTTGTTCTCGCGCCAATAAGAAAACATAAAAATAAAGAAAGAACCTTATCGTCTGTGGCCATCAGCACTATCACAGCACAGCAGTAGTCTTTTTACTTCTTTTGTTTCTTTTTGACATCATCACTGGAGAAAGCGCATTTGATTCTGAGTTTGGTATCCTGAGCAAGAACAATGGCTCATGAATCATACCAGGCGCAAAACACTGGCTCGTAAATCATTCCGGCGCGCAAGAGAGAGAGAGAGAGAGAGAGAGAGAGAGGCAAAATTGTTGCAGTACCTTACTATCAAAAGTCTTACTGCAAGAACAATAAACTTAACAGGTCCTTTTTCAAGACATACAAAAAAACGGGAGGAGGAAATGTTCAAATTTTTACAGAGCTTCATATAGTAACAATAGATCAGAGACTGAATTCCTGTGCCTAAAATAACCCTAAAACCCATTCCTCCGCAAATCAAGAGGGAAAAAAGAAACAAAATACTATCAGTTGTCGCCAAAAGTGGAAAACTCAAAAACTATACCAACTGGAGCTCACCGTCTCTCCCTCGACCTGCCAAATAGCAAGAAACATTAACAAAATTCTGAACAACATTTGAATTCGGGCATGCATGAAAATGTACACGTGGCATGAAATTAATTGAGATTGCTTATTCAGTGGAAGCAAGTAAATTACAGAACTAGGAGAGTAGAATCACAAATCAAGAAACATCATACAAAAAAAAAAAACCTTCTTAATCCATTTCTGAACACCGGGGAAGGGGGAAGTGTTGACTTTTGAGGCAATGTTTTTTGGCTCCATCCTGTACAAATGCAGACTTACAGTTACTCGGAAGATTTGGCGTGGGGTGCATTGAATGCAATTCACTCTCCCATGTGGATGATTAGCAGCCTTTAAAGACTTCTCAAGCCACGCCCAAATCTGGAAAAATCCATAATGAGCCTTGCATGGCTCATGAACAGGGCCTATCTCCTTTGCTTATAAATTGAGCCCTCTGCACTTGTATTTGGTGTGGGAAATCAGAAACGTATCTGAGTTTGTATCTGTTTGTATCAGTTTGAGAGAGTGTGAGTAGAGTGTTCTGTAACTCCTCCTCCTAAATATAATCCGGCTGCCCCCCGTGGACGTACCAGATTTTGGGAAACCACATAAATCCTTTGTCTCTGTGTTTGTGTGTGTGTGTGTGTGTGTGTTTGTGTTCTGGTTCAATCCTTTGTTTCCGCAACAGGAAGATGAAGGGCTAAGACTAGGACAAGGTATAACATATCTCTTGTGCTCAGAATCGAAGTTGACACTAGAAAGCTGGACTTTTTACCAATGAATCTCTAAAACCTTTAAAGAAATAAGCAAAGAAAAGTCGAACGTATTCAACCATTCTTTTTCTTAGGATTATACAACACCCTTGAAGTTACATACCACCTAGTGCAAGTAACAGTTGAAGTGGAATTCATTCAATGTCAACAGCCTGGTTAATCAAATCATCAACTGAGGGCGCACTAGAGCCTTGAAAATGAGCGTTACATCATGTGATGGTTCAAGACTTTGAACAGGTAAAACTTGTTTCGACAGCCAAGTGTCAACAAACCAGACGGTCCAATTTAAAGGGTAAAAATAGGCATAGCAACCATTGCATGTAGACAAAGAAAGTGAAGTCGTCCATATTACACCAAGAATACCTCAAACTTCATAACTGATTTCTTGTCCTTCACTACAAAAAAACCTTACACATGGTCCGTACCAATTTTTGGTAGACTCCAAGCCTCTCTTAGGAGAGTGTAGAAGAAAGGGGGTGGATAGGATACAACTATATAATCCTACACATTTTAATATCAGGTTGGATATTGGTCCGTGATGAAATTTATCTCGTCCTATGTTTTGGGAGCATTCATTGGGTTAGAGGGCCCCAGCAAACATCCTTAGAAACCCAATGGTACGATAATCTTTTTCAAGACGTATGCAGATGCTAACCCATGCATGTATGACCTAATTCAGAAATGTTTATTACCTTTCCTTGAGTTCCCAATGTCTATTGTCATGCAGGAGATTCTTATTTGCATGTACTTGCATGTATCATGTTTCAAGAAAAACAAAAGTAATTCTGCTATGAATAAACTTATCGTATATGCAGCACACATTTTTTATACTTATCACGCTTAAATGTCAAAGCATGTCTTCAAAATCATGGTAATCATCGAACTAGAGAAAGCAATTGGTTTGATTCCAATTACCTGTCCATGCCCCTGTTGCCAAAATATCCTATTTCCCTGCCATCATGGTATGCTCTTCTATCATGCCTTGTCCGCATATCCCCAGTGCCACGTGATCGAGGCCTCCCCTTGACCTCCACACTTCTGGAATTATCAAACACCCCCGACTGAGATGGAGGTCTTCTTTCAGGAAACCCAGAAACCCTACCTGATCCAGAACCTGGCCTTTCTATGGCTTTCTGACCAAAGCGGACTTTGTCATCCAATTCCTGTGTCAGCAGCTCCAATTCCCTTTCTTTACCAAGTATTAGATCACGTAAACTGCTTTGATCTTCTTGGAACTTCTCCAAGGATTCTCTGTTGGGATGTGAAACAAATTCTTTCTCGAGCTCCTTCTTTAGATGGGCTATTTCTTCTTTCAGGTTCTTCTCGGCCTCTATCTCAGGCCTGAAACATTTTTTGTCATTTAGAGACCAAGATATCTATCATACTACAAGTTCCTCCTTGATTACCAAATGCATTCCCTGACTGTAGAAGATCACATACAATGGCTGTACAACACAACTGCCATCTAAGCCGTTCTGTAAGGACATTGTGGATGAGAAGGGGACAAGAATAAATTGCTCAACTCTATCTAATGAGGGAAATCTTGAAAAGTAATCCAGATTCGTTATGATAATCCAATGCAAAAACCCAATGGTTGAGCTAAATAGGAAAATCAGCTCATTAAAGAGATCTATTGTGATTTCCTGAAACAGCCATTGGATATTTAGTACAACACATCTTTATTCTATCTTCATCAATGTCTTTTAATAGCCACAAGTTATCTAAGAACACCTTATAGCTCTCCATCTCAAAGTAACAAATAAACAACTCTATTGGAAGACAAGAAATCAAATACGAGTAACCTCTACAAGGCTAAAAATAGACAAAAACTAAGTTAACCGCCAAAGCATTTTCAAAGAGCTGATAACCATAAAGCAACAACATTGAACATTTGTACCGTTACAAGAAACTATTTTAATCTAATAGTCTATATATCATTAGAGGTGATCAAACATGGAGCCGGAAAACATATTACCAACCTATCAACACCGCGATGCTCCAATTCCAAATCGATTTTCCTCCAATCCATACCCTTTTGTTCAAGCAAAACTTCCCTAGGCTTTGCATCCCCGAAAGGATTCAACTTCGGCCTAGACAACCCCCCCGAGCTCTCTGACCAACTCGACTGACCACTCGATGGCCTACTGGACTGCTCACTTGCCGGCCTGCTTGACCTCCTCCCCTCCATTTCCAAGTCCAGTTTCTTCCAATCCAACCCCTTCTCCGTCAAAACCTCCTCCCTAGGCCGCGCTTCCCCAAACGGACTCGGCCTAGTACTTTTAACCACCTCAACCACCGTACCTGCCCCTCCACGTGGCGGATCCAACGCCAATTTTGGACGTGAATGTCGATCACGTTCGACATTCCCCTCTCCAAACCCTACTCCCCTAACCCACCGGTCCGGTTCGCAAAAAGACGAACCGAAATTCGAAGACCTGACCGGATTTACGGGCTTCTTCCCAGCTACCCAATTGTCCACCTCGTCAGCTCTTGACATACCCCCACCAACACCGCCACCGAGCGAACTATACCGATTAGTACTAGACGGTAGGGTTTTCTTCTCCGTTGCCCAATTATCGACCTCGTCCGCCCTCGACGGCTGGTCGAAATCCGAAACCCTAGAAGACGGCTGAGCCCCACTACGATTGTCGTGAAATCCACCGTACGATGATTTACGAGGGGCGTCCCTATCGGCGGAGGGTTCTCGATCGCGGCCGTCGTAGTTCGAGAATCCTCCTCCGAGGCGTTGCCTGTAGTCCGTTTTTCCCTCGGCGGACCAGTTCGAAGGACCGGTCGGGAGGCGTAGGAGCTCGGCTGGGGTCAGAACGGTGGAGGAGGCTGTTGGCCGGACAGTGGAGGTTTGTTGTTGTTGTTGTTGCTGCTGCATGGTGAACTCCTGTAAGCTCATTTTCTTCTTCTTGGGCTGCTTGCTGGAGGTTGCTTCTTGCAGGCTCGGAAAGCTGGGTCCTGCTGCGGCGGCGGCGGCCTTTTGCGCCGCCTCCTCGGCCTCCGCATCGGCTGCCCATGCGCCGATTTTTCCCCAGGATTTGGACATGGCGGAGTGTGGAGATATGATGAGAAAATGGAAACTGTTTTGGTAATAACATACTAAAATACCGCGTGTTCTACTTGCACATGCTACTATGTCTTTCACATATCTTACGCATATAGTATTTTTGTAAGGTTGAAATCGAAATTTCATAAAATAATCCGAGTCGCTTATTGTTTTAAAATATTTTTTAAAAGGTTTCTATAAAAAATCAGGTTCAACGGATATTGGTAAGTGTAACGCTCCGAAAACCGTTACAGTAAGGTCTTTCTTAGAATTCGTAGGGCAAAACAGAATGATTCGTCTTATGATTCTGAGAAAGCCCTTACCGATATCCGCTGGAGCTAATTTTTTACAAAAACTTTCCAAAAAATATTTTAAAAAAGATGAACGGTTTCGGATCATTTTATGGGACCCCGATATGGACCCCACAAAAATGTATGTGAAGATATATGCAAAAATATTAGGGCCGCTCGCGGTCCGGTTCGGTTCGAATTTCTAGGAATTCAAGGACCGAACCGCTAGTCACGGTTTTTACAAAATGAAATCCGTGTTCGGACCAAAAGTCGTATGGTCCGGTTCCAATCCGATCTGTGACTCGCGGATCAGTTACGGTTTTGTCCACGAATTTTAGCAAAAATAAAGCTCAATCATATATCCCACAATAAAAGAGAAGAATGTTATATGCATAATTAAGTTTAACACTGCCAGAAAGTACTTGTTATATAAACTACCAAATGCTTACTTTAGAAATCAAATTCAAAAGAATCTAAAACACTAGTAGGATTGTATCATTATAGTAACTGAAACTTAACTAAGGTTACCCGTGATTTTTACAAAAAAAAACTACGATTTACTCCCTATATTTTATGTACATCTACACTATATCCCATTATTAAGATAAAATACTAAAATTGGTGGAAAAAGTGTTAACATTACTAACAATTTATTATATAAATACACACATATATATTATTTTTATTAAATAAATATCTCACAGTCCGGTTCGGTTAATTCACGATTTCGAAATGAAAATCCGTGGATCGAACCGCGAGTCACAGTTTTTTAATTTTTCAATCCATGTCTGAACAATTAATCCACAGACAAAATCCAAAAAGTACGGATTTTTTGAGCAACCCTAAAAAATATCCGTGTGGGAATCATTACTGGACGACGATTGAGAAGAAAATGATTTGAGAGTTTAGGAGGAGGGTTCCAGTTACAATTGTTAGAGGTGGTTTGTGTGTATTTTGGGTCTTTGTGCTGGCGAAATAAAAATCCCCCCGAAAAGAAACATGATTTTTATGCTTGGGGTTACAAACGAACTGAGTTGCTCGCGTCTTGTTAGGGCTCAGCTCAGCGACCGACTCATTTAGTAATCGAGTCGAACTCGAGCTCGAGTTTTGGCCTCGTTTAATAAACTAGTCGAGCTTAACACTCCAAAGATCGAAAGGACTCGGCTCAACAAAAGTATGCTTGGCTCGTCTACAAAAAAAATGTGTTTAGTAAATGAATTAGGCTCGGCTCGTTTATAGCCAAGCCGAGCTCGAACACAGCAAAACTCGACTCGACTTAGCTCATTTGCAGCCCTACTCTCAATGCAGGTCTTTTAGTTTCTTGTTTTTTAGAGTGAAGTTTACCGGAAAACAAGAAATGGAGCGCAGAAATCATTACCCCGGAGTGGAACATTTCTCGTGTGATTTCTCAAGTAATGTGAAATAAGACTCCTTGTAATCGCGCTAGACGATTTAGTATGTTCACTTTGTAAGTTATCATCTACGCAAAAATTCAAAATAGATAAATAGTTGATCAAAACCAACTCATATATTTCATTTTGATAAAGACCGATGTCAGATTATGTTGGGAAAATGGTCGCTGCAATCGGAACTGTTGACGAAATCTCCACCAAACCTGTAATACACTTCGAGTCACGACGATGTCGCTTTCCTAAAGATAGTATTGCCCCCCACCAATTGGTGGTATGCAAATGGTTACAGTAAATCTACCTTCAAGATAAATCGAAACCCGAACTCGAAGTTCTTTCCGTTTTCGTTTGCATTAACGAAACGAACAGAATACCTGCTTGAACGAATATAAGAACCGAGAATCACTGTATTCTATTTTCTGCAGCAAAACAGAACGCAGAATGAATGTTAGAAAACATAGAGAGAGATGTGGGAGAAATTCGGATTATATGTGTATGGAATTCTAACAAGTAGTGGTCTATTTATAGGCCACTACGCACCCATTGAGAATGGGTACGCACCCGATCTAATCTGACCGTTGGATCAGATCTTATGGTCTAGATCGACCAATCACACCCAGTCACACCGAACAGGTGTACTGTTTCGCTCACACCCAATCGGATTTGATCCAATTTATTGGATCGTGCCCGTTCGTGATTGACGGCTGAGATCCCAACTCTACGAACCAACGCACCCGTAGGCTCGAGTTGCACCCAATCGAAACCGCTCCGTGTGACTCACCTGCCACGTGTGCGACACGCGGCATGCCACATCAGCGCCACCTTACCGCCAACTCGCAATAAGAAATGATGCCTACAAGGCGCTGATGTGCAAAGCTAAAGCGCCACAGCCCACGCCACACTGCCCACGCCGTGGGCGTACTGGCTTTGCCGATAGTGCGAAGCACCGTAGGGCTGCATCACACTAGATCATTGTTTATTCATATTAGGAATGTTTCCTAATATATACCACTCCAACTTCTCTCAACTATCCAATGTGGGACAAAGCTCACAAAGAGGAAAACAAGCATTCTAAGGAAATAAGGAAATTTTACAAAACGAAAACGACTCTTTTATTTTTGAAAATCTCTAACAGATTAATTATGTGTTTCGCATAGATGGTAAACTTATTGAGACTTATAGTACAAACGGTCAAATAAGACTTGAGTGGGTTTTGATTTTGCATCAACTGAAAGATCACATGAGAGGATTTTTGTTGAAAATTAATGCTATGCGCAGTGAAAATTCAGTTTGGTCGAACATCCAGTTACACATAATCCGAACACTTCTGTTAAGAAAAAACGTCATTCTAATCATTTTCCAAAAAGTTATCCTATTTCGATTAAATAGTTGCGTCGCATGTGTCAGATCAACTAAAGGTGGACTTCTAGTCTCTACGACAGGAAGGAATTAGCAGCCAAGTGGTTAACAAGCTTATAAGATGTTTCCCAAAGTGACCTTCAGAGGTACTACTAGCTTCATACCAGTTGTCCATGATGTCTCCTTTTACCCGTGATGATGATCATGACACTGATCACATGACCTTCCACCTTACTACTAATATTCCAATTTCCAAGTACGTGTGGGTGTGGTTTAATCTGTTTTCCTTCTTCTTGTTGTTGCAAGAATTAGGTGGGAAATAGGAGTAAAAAAGCAGCATCACAAAGCACGTACGCCATTGGCAATCAGCCCCAAGGTTAGCCGTCGGTTGGTTGGTTTGCTCTTCATACAATTGATTAGGGTTCAATTCTTGGGATCAAGCTGCAAGAAAGTAATCTTGGTGAATTCCCTTCTACCGGCATGAACGGCTTGCATTTGACTGGACCAGAAAGGAGATCAATTGAAGTGCGTTTAAGCTCGCCTAGACACCCCTGACCCCCTAAAAAAAGCTGGCATTCAAACAGCAACTTTTGGCGAGGGTAGTGGGCCACTGAAAAGGTTGGAAACATGGGACTGTCTTCTTATTAGTAGTCATAAAGGCTGTGAGACTGTGAACATAGAACAAATTTGACAAAAACAAATTTGCTCAAATAGGCTATATCATTCATTCAAGTAGGACCCATTTCAAGTTTTAAAGTGTCATTACTGCATATCTCAACCAGTAATTTTATCAAAGCCATTAGTTTTGTTTAGCGTTTTTCCTTTGACTTTGGGAACATCAGTACTCTCCTCTTTCATAGTCTACAATATCTTTATTATATATATCCATATATGCTTTGCAAAAGAACAATCCCAATGGTGCTAAGTCTAGTTTCCCCGCTTAGTTTATCCTCCCTAACTTAGCAGAGACCTGCTGCAGAGCAGTGTCGTTTTCCTCCACACAACAATTTCCTGCACAAATTGAAAACTCCATCGCATAGGATTCCTTTCAGTGCATCAAGAACTACTTAGTTTTTTTTTTGGAGCTTTCGTAATCTAATCAGATTGATGAAAACAATTCGGTTAGTATCACTCAATGTTATAAGCACTATGTTCTGCATCCATCTGCATCCTAAGGAATAAGTAGACATTTCACAAAAGCATACATACGTTATCATATTAAATAATGACAATTGACGATTCTCCTCCTCCGTTGTCCTCTTACTCTATCAATCTTTGCAAAATTAAAGGATTGCCATTTTTCCACTCACAATACCCAACCAGCCATATAGCTCTGATCTGAAAGCACCATTTTAAGCCCTTTCAGGAGGGTTGGTCTCTCTCTCTCTCTCTCTCTCTCTCTCTCTCTCTCTCTCTCTCTCTCTCTCTCCTGTTTCCATTCAAGACAACTGTGCTACTCCAGAAGTGCATAGTGTTTCCTACAATATACAGCAAAAAAAGGTGTCCAGTTTAAATGACAAGAAATGGATTTAAAGACAACAAGAAGTGGGTACGCATAAAAAGGTTGAGTCTTCTCATGGGACCTCTTTGATGGACCACTTTAATCTAGTACTTAAATTTACAAAGCAGATGGGTCCTGCTTGTCTTCCTAGAAATCTCCTAGACAATGATTTCGTATATAATAGTCTGGAAAAATGGTCCCAATAACAAGGAAGGTTGGATACTCAACATCATTGCCCAATATTAAAGGCAACTCCATTACATTGTACCAAAAAATAACATAGACAACACAACCTCTATTACCCGAAATTGACTTTCTTTTGCTTGATGTGTAGATAACTCCAAATGCACATTTCAGACCCAGCTCTGTAAGGGTCACTAACAAGTTTACAGAAGCTATACCCAGCAGTAAAATCAAGTGCTAGGCCGCAGTGAATGAGGAGGTCATGAGTAGGAGGGCACGAAACCTTGGACTAAGCTCAGGCTATACCCAGCCTCAGGGCAGGTGGTAGGCCGTGATGAGTAGGGGCAAACCTTGGGCATAACGCATAAGTCTGGGCGGGTAGGGGCGAACATGGGTTGGCTATAAGGGGCTCAACCAAATTTTGAAATTTCAAAAAAATAAAATTTGTGATTAATTTAACCCTTTCAAAATTGAATTTTTATTAGTTTAGTAGCTTCTGACTTTATCGAATTTCATCATTACCTCTTTGAATCTTAATCGTTTTACTACTGGTAAATTTCTTGTGTCCGCCACTGGGCAGGGGGGCTCTTGGTACAAATCTTGATGGCATTCAACCCTTGCACATGGGTTAGAGTATTCAAATTCCCTACTCAAATCTCATGTCAAAGGACTCGAATTTAGTATATACCTTAAAAAACTCTTTCCATCCCTTGAATCAAAGTTATGCATGAGTTTTACTCGAACCAATCAAGATTCAAGAGTGACTTGCATCTTTATCCAAACTTTTAGTCTTCAATTTGCATTCAGCCAAATTCATGCTTGGATTGTCATGAAGTGCTTTTCTATCAAATACTGCTAATTCAGGCAGATTTCTATCTATATGTCTAGCTTTTTTCATTTGAGTGTACCATTCAAACTGCGATCAAGACTCCTCCTCTTCTAATCATCACCAAACAACAAGAAAACAAAACAAGTCAAAACTCCTCCTCTTCTAATAATCAACCAAACACCGAGAAAACAAAACAAATCAAGACTCCTCCTCTTCTAATCATCAACCAAACTCCAAGAAAACAAAACAAATCAAGACTCCTCCTCTTCTAATCATCAACCAAACTCCAAGAAAACAAAGCACTCACCACAAATGTTAACACATAGGCAACAAGGAGAGCAACTAGTTACAACAAATCAGTGCATTGGTACCCCACCTCAAGAAGGTTGTGGGTTCAACCCTAATATAAACAAAGTCTTTCTGTTAAAAATACTATACTGTATGCACAAAGTTAATATCTTTATTGATGGATTGATTTGTTTATGGGTCAAGATTCTTCCCACATGGAAAGCAAAAAAAAAAAAAAAAAAAACAAAAAGATAACTAGCAACCAACCTTGGCTATGGCGTAAGTTCCATTAGCAATGACATGATCATCAATCTTGACCACCAAACCCGGAAAGCATTGCACCCTTTCCCTCTCCTCAACCAGATCCCTAGTCCTCTTCTTCATGCTCATCAAAACATTGGCCCAGATGTTCACCCTGGACTGCGCCCGCCCGCCCGTGAACCCGCCCACATTCATATCTGCCAGATCGTCCGCCGTCACCGTGGCCACCTCCTCCGGAGCCGCCCCGTCCAGCACCCAGATCAAGCACGAGCAAAACCCTTTCGTGATCTCCGAATCACTGTCAATCTTGAACCTCATTAGCCCGTCCGAGTCCATTCTGACTTCCAGCCACACCTGGGTCGTGCACCCCCTGACTCTGTTTGAGTCCACCCGGGTCGACTCGTCGAGCGGAGGGAGAAGGGCCGCGTAGTGTAACAGCCGCTTCACGCGGTCGATGGGTTCGGGCAGGGATTTGAATTCCGAGGCCAGAGATCGGAGCTTTAGATTGGTATTTTCTTGGGCGTTCTGCGGAAATGGAAGAGACGATGGTTCTTGATTAGAATTTGAGTTGTTGCGAAAGTATCTGAGAGAGTTTTTGAGGGATGGCGATTGGGTTATGGTTAGTTTGTTGGGTTTGGAATTGGGTTGAATCCAGTTTGGATTTCGGTTGGGGCTGATGAGTTTTGTGGTGGGTAATCTGAGGAAGAAAGGTGGGGGTTTTGGGGTAGCAGAGTAGTGCATGTTTGGATGGAGGGAAAATGGAGGAAAGTGGGGCAAGAAAGGAGGAGAGAGTATGGTTAGAGCAGGGGAAATGGCGGGGAAGTTAGTTGGAAGAAGTAAAAGTGGAGCGATCCTCAAACTGCGCACCCTCTCTGTCCCCCTATCAATGCTGCCATATTGTGGATCCCGAAGTGCTCTGTTCATTTGTTGAGAATGTTATGTGGCACGGTTAATTCCGACAAAAGTGAATTGAAAGAAAGGAAATTTACTTTCCTATGAGTGTTTACTTGACCGAAAAGGATATCCACATAAATTTCAAAACTGTGCAAGCACGCACAGATCTTGTTTACATCAGTTTTGGGTCTCAAAAAAATGATCGAAACTGCTCATTTTGTTTAAAATACTTTGTGTATAGTTCCTTCCAAAAGTCAAATGAATAAAATATCGGTAAGGGTATATACAAAATATCAAATTTTGTCCAAGAATTTAGGTTTGAATTCTGGGACAAAGTTGCATGTTTCTTAGACACTCTTTTTGATATCCTAGTCACCTGAAGTTTGATAGGGATCATAAATAAAGTATTCTAAAAAAAATGAGCGGTTCTGATCATTTTTTAAAAATTCGAAACGAGTCTAAAAGAGGCTTGTGTGCTGACACAGATTTCACAATCTGTGTGGATAGCACCGTTCTTACTTGAAAAAGGAAAATTTATATTGTCCTGGGGGAAAACTTTCCCTGAACAATAAATTTCTACCTTGTTACAATAAATTCCTACCTTGTAGCTGGATGCCTTCTGGGGGAAAATGAGTCCTGTCTGAAAAAGTATTTATGAGATTCTCATTATTTTCTTGATAATTGAACAAGTCAAAATTTATAGAAAATTGATTTTTTTCATCATTTTCTATCATTTCTTGTCATCTAAACGGGGGCCTATAGTGTACTTTGCAGTATTGTATGTAGATGTGTAGCGTAACATTACAATCGTCTATTTTGACAATTAATGATTTGAATTTCAATAAAAGAGATTTTCTATGTGTCGAGTATCTTTGTCCAAATTATTTTTAGCCAAGAAATAATTGACTCCAAACAAGGTGCCAAAATTATAGGAAGACCCGAAGAAAGGACCCACCATACACTTTAGTTCCTAAAATATGGAGTCTGATTTTTGCGCGCTCCAATTTTGACCCCATGTAGTGGGAGAAACCAATCTGCTGCATATGCAGCCCACCCCAAGTTAATGACCATTTTGCCCATAGTTGTGTGGGACCCACATAAAAGTTCCACGTGAATGATCTGAACTGTTTAATAATTTTAAAATAATTGCTTAATTGATCTTGAAGAAAGTTAGCCCAATTGAATTTTTGTAAGTAATTATCCAAATTCGTTTAATTTTTTTCAAGATCCTAAACTCTAGAAAATTGAACGAATTAGGATAATTACTTGCAAAAATCCAGTTGAGAAGAATTTTTTCAAAATCAATTAAATAATTATTGGATTTACATCCTAGACCGGGCCAATCAAAATGGTTTCTATTCATTTTCTCTAGACTATTATGATTGCTTAGGGTGTGGTTGTACTACTAACTTGTAAGACTAAAATTGATGGCATTAGAATATCTTGGTCCTTCCTCCATCTTAGGGTAAGATTTAACTTCATTTTAATTTCATACCGTATTTGGTTGGATCCACTCCTCTATCTGCACAGTCAGAATCTCCACCCGAAAAAGGGCCGAACTCATAAAAGAAATTATACTTAAAAATTTGTTTATTGTTTATATTTTTGTCCATCCTTTATAATTTCTCCTTGTTTTTCTGGAACCTATAGGGTTCAAGCAGGTGTGGAGCGGCAATCGGCCGTTCGTCTCAGCACGAACAATTTGGATAGAATCTGAGCGCATACAGATCTAAACCTTTCATTACTCAGTCAAGATTCGAGCCATCGATTGTCATAATAAACGGTCGGATCGACTGTTCGGCACTCGCTTGACAAAGAGTGCTTGGCAGCATCCCCATTCCTCACTAGCACCCCTACGCTGGAGTGCCTGTGATTCCACCCTATCTCATTTTTTTATACTCCATCAACAATGATTGTGGTGTGAGGTATGTGCATACTTCATCCCACAAGGCACAAAGCCGACAAACCTTTCACAAGAAACTTCAAGGAAACTACACGCACTTTTCTTGACATTTGCCTTCACAACCATCTGCATTCATAGAGTAAAACGATAGTTGTACGAACGTAGTATTTTTTTATTGTAAATTGTAGATAGTAGCATTCGTTAAATTTTGTTCAATTAACTGGGGTTAACTCAATCGGTCACTATTCTTGCATCGCGATAAGAGGTTAGAAATTCGAATCTCACCACCTCAACCAAACACAGTACTACTAATCCTTTTATTCATATAATCTCAATTATTTTCCCGTGATCCCGACTTGTCCCCTCTATTCTCATTCTTAATATCATTTTATCCAAACCTTCTTAAAAATAATCCGTCAATCAAATGTGCCCTTCTAATGTATATTACATATATACCTGTGTGGATAATTAATATTAACTTGGTCAAGTATGGGGACGCTTTCGCTAATAAACTAAGTTCAAAAAGAAGATATGAGATCTAACACTTGGTTCAGTCCTCAGGTAGTATATTCCAAGAGAGATTAACAAGTATATTCTTCATCAATGATTTAGGAAAACATTTGCAGAACAACGCTGTCATGATTATACATAGACTCTGCCCAGAGTAGTTTTTACACCTTGGACTCATCTCATCTCGTCGAGACGTATGTCTCGTAAGTCGTAACGTTTTAACATGTACCTAACAAAAATTCAAAAAAGTCAAAATTAATAGCACCAAAATATAACTCGAGGAAGAACTATACGACTGAAAAATGCTCATTCAAATGAATGTTCAATAACTGTCTGACATAAATTGTGCGTGAATAATAAAAATGAATGTCGAAGTCCGACAGAATATGTCACTTTCTTAGAGCATCCACAGTGGAATAACCAAAACCATAAGGCTATTAAAGTTAGCAATATTTTCTCAAAAAAATGCTCACAATGGTATAACCAAATTTAACAATCTCTTAGCAACTCATCAAATTTTGGCTATTGGATAATCAAAACTATCAACTTTTTGCCAATAACCAAAACATTCTCTCTCTCTCTCTCTCTCTCTCTCTCTCTCTCTCTCTCTCTCAACAATGTTTCTAAGAAAAATATTTTTAAAAGAAGTTTATTTTTTTTTACAAAAATAGTTAAACTGTTTTTTTTTCCAGAAACTGTTATTTTAAAAAAAACTGTCATTTTTTCAAAAATTATTTCTTTTTAAATTTTTTTGGAAAAGTATTTTTCAAAATAAAAGTTTTTAAAAATTATTTTCTATTTCTAATTACATGTTTTTATTAGTTTGAAAACTATTTTTTAAAAAATATTTTATATGCATTGTGACAATTTTTAGATTTTTACAGGTTAAGAGGGTGATGATATGGCAAGTTTTGATTATTCAATGTTCGATTATGCCACTGTGGATATTTACATTGATAACCTTTTCAACCCCTTAAATAGATAATTAAAAGGTGATGTAACAAATTTTGATTATTCAATTTTGATTAGTCCACTGTGGATGCTCTTAGATGTGTATGCACTTCTGAGGTACGCTATTCAACTAATTCCGAGCCAAAAAAAAAGTTCAAAAGTACCATTCAACTAATTCGGGGCAAAAAAACTTCATCATGGAAACCACTCTAATGTATTGTGGTTCAATAACATTTTTGTTTCCCAAGCATGCCCCCTCAACAATGGCCTTTGCACATGACGCCCCGTATAGAAGATTTTGTTTACACCCATTTTTTGTCAAAATCAAAATATGAATTTATGGGTTAAAAGGTGGCCTTGAAAGTCAGTCTCTGGCCTTGAAAAGCCTTATAACCAGTTGCCCACGAAATAGGGCCGGTTTGGAAGCCATTGACTGAATTGATTTTTGCAAAGGCTTGAGTCAAATTAACGTCTAAAATTTCATTAACACAAGTCCAAACCCAAGCCCAAGATTAGCCGAAGACTTGGGTTGACCCACTAGATCTGAGTGTTTTATCTACGTCTAGTCCAGTTTTTAGAAATAATAAGGCCTTTTAAGTGCGCCTAAATCAATTAAAGCTCAAGTTTTCTTTCCAGACTTGGGCTCGCATGGCTTACAAAGAGAAGAGGTCTATTATGCTCCTCAAGCTCAGGCCCATGTAATAGATGAGCCTACTTCTTGAAAAAACGTCACATATGGCCTTTAATTGGCATGAAAATGCCTCAAGCAGCTCAAAGGCTTAGAATATTCTTGCTGAGTAGGTCTGGACAAGCTGCTCACAAGCAGCTTAAAGGCCTAGAATGTTCTTGCTTGGCAAGCCTGGGCAAGCTGCTTACAAGCAGCTCAAGGTCTAAGGAGCCACCATCCTTCAGCATGAAGCAACGCTAAGGACAGGGGCGTACATGCAGCCCTTGGAGCTGCTGGCAAATGACTGATGCAGACCTAAGCAAGCTGCTCACAAGCAGCTCACCCAAGTCTAGTTTATCCTTTATTTCTTGATTCTTCTTCCATAAGAAATCAAGCTTAGAGGAATTAAGGGCCCACAATAGATGCAAGGACCAATATAATGATGGGAAGGCCTGGAGAAGTCTCGGCGTTCAGCATTGGTGGGCCCAGAGGATGTCCATTCAAGTAGTAGCTTGAGTGTTGAAGTAGCTTAAAAGGCCTAGATGCTAAAACCTTTTTGCCCTTTTGCAAAGTTTTATGCAAGAAAGAAGAGTTTTTTTTAGATCTTTACCATTTCCTTTGAGTAAAGGGCACGTTTTTGTCAAAGTTTAGCCTCTCATTGAAGCATTTTGAAGCAGCTCAAGAGGACCACATGGCAGCCATGCATTGAAGCAATTGAAGCAGCTTAAGGCCTGAAGCTCCTGCCTATAAATTATAGTTTTGAAGGCCTTGGCAAAGGTCCACGACCTTCAAGCCCACGGCTTACCTAATTTATCTTTCAATTGTCTTTACTTTCCCGTTCAATCTAGCACGGACTAGATACTATTTCCTTGTACCCAAACTTTGTTAAACTAATTAATAAAGTTTGTTTTCGTTCCTTCATTACCTTTCAGTCCTTTCCTTTTCTTTTATCCATTTTCTAATAACGGTTAGGAAATATTTAAGCCCTTAGCTCGCAAAGGCAACCAACGAACCATCACGAGGCCTTACGCTTTGGGCCAAGCACAATCACTCCAAAGAAGTCAAATTTTGAGGCACAAATGCCTTAAAAACAATTCAGACAATAATCCTATCCTGGCATGCTCGCATTCCAAGCCAATTCGGTTTTTGCACTTTTTGGGGAGAAACAGATTTACGGCGCTAAATCGCACGCGTCCAAAAGTGTTTTTTGGACGATCCGGATTGAAAACCAATTTTGACCGGTAAAAATTTCAAAATTGAAAACACGTCTCAGCTATTGATTACACGAAGAGACGGGTGAGATTGAACGGCAACGTGTATAAGTTATAAGTTTCTCTCATCTGCATAATGTAGTACTCTTGCTGTTTTAAAATTACAATCTATTACAAAAAAATAAAATTAATAATCAATCAGCTATTAGATCAACAAATAAAGTAGCTGTGTCGGTGCTTCTAGTTTGGAACTTTCAATCGATAGGAGAGATTATTACATCATATATATTACAAAATACAAACCATGAGACACTACGCAATTGTGTAAGAGTCCACGAGATAACTAAATCCAATAACTCAACCATTAGAAACCTATAATCCAACTACAAACTCCCATTAATTAGGGTGAGAAGTAATCCCAACGAAAGAACACCCACCATAAAGGTGAGAAGATCGCCCAAACTTCTGACCTTCTAGTGAAATGCAAGAGTCCTGACCAATTGAGCTAGCCCTAGTTGGTTAGAGATCCAGCTTGAATCCACTTTTTTCTAATGGAAGAAATCTTAATGGGCATAGTCCGTAATCTTTTGATTATGAAGATTTTACCTAAAAGAAGTTGTCAACAAAAACTTTTTTTGCTAAAATAATTCTACTAACAAACCCATCAACTTTCTATTCACTACCAGAAACACCTAATAATTTCTAAATCACAAATAAAAATTTACAATTTTTTACTACTTGAAACACCTCCTAAGTCTAATGATCTTGTCACGCTCTCGATTTTCAACATAATTAAATAATACATTTCAATAAAAGAGTATCGCATATCATATACATTACCCAAAGGAATTTTCCACCTGTTTAATTTACAAACAAGTCCTTAAGTTTAGACAATTTCAACTTTAGTCAGAATGAAGATTTAGGAGTAGTTAGTTACAAGACCGTCTTTAAGAAAATGATATCTTCACAAAGATGACAAAATAACCAATGATGTCAGCTTCCAAAGTCTTTCACTGCTAAGCACACAATGCATGCAATCTATTCCCCTGTGGCTGAACCTGAAAAGAAAGATTTGGTTGAGCTACACTAGCCCAGTAGAGAATTCTAAACTCGAACTATATGTAATTTTGATGATTCATGCACCGTGAATGAGTGAATACTGACAGATTGGCCTATATTACGAGTGACTACCAACAAGCTGCAAGCTATAGTCAAGGGGTCCAAGACTTCACATAAAGGTCACTGACCGTTTGCTTCTTTAACTAAGTACATTAATAAACTCACATCGTTCTACATTTGTCTATAATCAATTCATAAACATCTCATAATTATTTGTACGGTTCTACAATCTTTCTCGTGTCCACATTGATATTAGTCAAATCCCTTTATTGCAAAATCTTTCCATTTAATCGAATATTTCCCTTCAATATTCACTAGGGTCACCTCGGGTCTAGTTCCCTCGAGCGCAGGGTCACCCCGAGTCTATTCCCTCAATAACAACAACCAGTGGGGTCACCTCGGGTCTAGTTCCCTCGAGCGTAGGGTCACCTTGAGTCTTTTCCCTCAATAATAATAATCAATTGGGTCACCTCGGGTCTAGTTCCCTCGAGCGCAGGGTCACCCCGAGTCTTTTCCCTCAATAACGAGTACTTGGGTCACATCTCACACTTTTCATAATCAACATCATTTCATAATCAATTTCATCATCAATCTATTGATTGTACCACAAAACTTCAATTAACCATTTCTTAACCCCCCCAAATATATACGTTCATGCCTTTTCATTTGTTTACCCATCCGCGTCTGACAGTGCGTATTAAGCCCGTATATATAATCCTACAACACTCTATCCCTTAGTTTCTACATTTGAACCTCATAGGGAAGATGCCAAAAGGATTGAAAGACTTGACATGTCGTGAGGACACAAGTTTTTATATTCTCTCAAACAGTTCTTTCACAATATCAATTTCACTTCAAGCATTCTAAACATTCAACCAATCCGCCGCGTTGATTTCGTTTCAAAATGTTCCAAATTGTCGACCATATTAAGATTCTGACTAATTAATTAATACGCGCCTTTTTCCTTTAAGCATACCACAATAACACACGACCCCACCGTACCTCTAAGTACACCCCCGTATCTTCACAAGCCACATATTCACCCACGTCTAGACTCTACGATGCCCGGTCATCTAGTTTCTATACTCGGAGTCCGTAAAAGCATATACTAAAAGGATCTAAGAATTCTACGAATCAAGAGAAAACGGATTTCAATACTACTCGTCGGATCCCTAGACATGCCCAAGTGTATCGTTCATATTTTAATGTGTACTAAAGTCCATTTCTCATTTCTTAATACTACGAGTTCACTCTGGTCTATTGGATAGCACTCTAAGTGAGGAACGAGTAATACTTTCCATAACACTTAGAAGAATGCGCAAACAAGCTCATTAGAGTCGATGAAAGGCTTCAAAATGGGAGTTGGAAGATATAGGAAAGCAGCTAAAAGATACTCCAGCAGCTCAAAGAAGCAGTTGAAAAAAAAGGCAGCTCAATCTCCTACCGATAGGCAAACAAGTCCTACCGGTAGAAACTGAAAACAGAAAAGCCAATATTCAAATTCGTGCTTGTCCTACCGGTAGGTGGAAAGTCCCTACCGGTAGAAACTGAAAACAAAAAGGCTAATATTCAAATTCGTGCTTCTTTTCACCTACCGGTAGAAACTGAAAACAGAAAGGCCAATATTCAAAATATTCAAATTCGTGCTTGACCTACCAGTAGGTGGAAAGTCCCTACCGGTAGAAACTAAAACAGAAAGGCCAATATTCAAATTCATGCTTCTTTTCACCTACCGGTAGAAACTGAAAACAGAAAGGTCAATATTCAAATTCGTGCTTGACCTACCGGTACGTGGAAAGTCCCTACCAGTAGAAACTGAAAACAGAAAGGCCAATATTCAAATTCATGCTTGACCTACCGGTAGGTAAGGAATTCCTACCGGTAGAAATTGAATACGTAGAGCAGCTTGTTGAGCAGCTTTTGAGTTGCTGCTATACGTTTGAGCAATTTGACGAAATTTTTCAATCGTTCTACCAGTAGGTGAAAAGTTCCTACCGGTAGGGGGAGTAACTTACAGACGATTTCAACAGATCTCGAGAGAAAATTTCAAGTTTCGATCCAATCTCAATAACAACCAATACCAACTTGAATAAGGCATAAAAACACTCAAATAACATATAAAGTGAGGTAGAATTCCCTACCTCGAAGTCGGAGCACGAAACTCAAGAAGTTACAAGCTCTAGCTTTCCGAAAACCTTGGTCGAACCGGAATACAACTCCTCCGAGCTCAAACCAGCGAGATACGGGCCACAATACGCGTAGGAATGAAAGTTTGAAGGTTGATTTGAGTGGGTTGGGTGAAATTTGGAGAGAGAGCAAGAGAGAGGCCGAGAGATAGAGTGAGATGTGAGGGAGGTGGAGGAGAAAAATGATTCTCTACTCCCTCACCTCCTATATATACTAGCCCATGAACATATCACACTTGCACCCCTCAACTAACAATCCTAACACTTAAACCCCTAATCACATAAATTCAATAAATTTCATATTTTCCTCGATTTCTGGCATTTATAGAACGTTTAAATAATATTCGAAAAATACGGGTCCTTACAGATCTATTGTGCTTTAAAATGTATACGACACTTGAATATGATATCATCCCTTCTTTAGTTTTCAACTTTGGCATTGTACATTTCATTATTGTTATTGGCCGAATTTCAATATTGAAATTTGACAGACCCAGATACTTAGGTTTTTTATTTTTTATTTGTCCAAGGTTAGGATATCATTTTATTGATGAATAAAACGTTGGAATAAAATTACAACGGGCAACCATCCCCTTGGAGCTAGGGAAGATAGTAACCACAAAGGAGATCTAAACTCCCATGCACGTAGAAAACTCATGACCTCTCACTGCCTTCAGGGCTAAAGTATGAACAACCCTGTTAGCACTCCGTTTCACAAAACACGTCGACGTGCTCGAGAAACACTCTGATTAGCACAATCTTGGGGCTTAAATCCTCTAATTTGTAACTTTTATGCATTTAAGTAGTCATTTTTATCCTATATTGCACGTAAGGTATTTTTGTTAGCGTTTCAGGTAAAATGTGCTAATAAGGCGGTTTTGAACACCAAGGGATGTATTGGGTTGTAGCCAAGTATCCAATTGCCCGATGGCACATGTTTCAATGTCACCAGAACTTATCGGCACTAGAAGAAGCCTCGTAGGTCGTTCGGTGGTCAAAGTTGGCGAGGAGTGAGCCAAAGTGTATCAATGAAGCAAATGCTTCGAAGATAGCCCTCGAGGGCATCCGAGAGTCCAAGGCCACATGGCATACTGCCGTCAAGTCCCGTTGATCAAGAAATCAAGCATTGGAAGGCCGTCGGGGCACGGCAAGGCATGATGGTCCAAGCTGACCATGTTCTGCAGTTTTCACACAGAGGTATTGGTACCTCATTTTTGAGGTACCGGTACCATTATGCTGAATTGGAAGACAGTTGAGTTGGTACCAATACCTCATTTTTGAGGTACCAGTACTAATGCCCTTTGACCAACACTTTTTGCTGAATGTTTCAACCTTCCATGTATAGAAAGTTTCTACTTCTAGTATGCTTTTGGGATATTTTAGGGGCCTTTTTGTCCATTGTAAGGCTGATTTTATAAGCCCTATAAATAGGCTTGTATGCCATTTATGGAAAGGATAGAGACCATTAGTTAACTTTAGGCCTAGTTTTCTAGTTTTTGCCCTAGAATTCCATTGTTAGTCTTTCAAGTCATTTTCCTACAAGAACTCAAGTAAGTTTAAGTGTTTTGATGTTTTCTCATGTGTTAATGTTGTAGCTATGGTATGGATCTTCTTATAAATTAAGTTTGTTCTTGTTTTTATCGGTGATTTATGTTTTTCATGTTTGACTCTTTTTCTAGTCTTCATGCTATGAGTGAGTAGTTAATAGGTTTGATCATGGGGTGAGGTTCACTATATGACTTAGTGGTTCAAATGGTTTCTCTTAATCTTTAGCTTAATTTCAAGGATTTGAATGAATTAAACCCATGATGTCTAGTATTGATCATGGGGCTGGTGGGTTCTTTGATCAATGAAGTCTATCGCTTTATACTACATGCTTAATAATCCTACGCGTGCGAACGATTCTTTTTCGTCTCTCACTTGCGTTAAATGAGTTCAATTTGAATTAGAGCCTTGAGTTAAGTTATAAGTAGTCTTCAGCTTTTAATTCTTCTAGTGGAATCCGGACGGTTTCGATCCACTCTTAAGTTAGATGAAGAAACCGTTTGACGGCTAAGTCGCGGGTAAATCAACCCCTTTGACTCGACCATCGCTAATCTAGTTTAAATTCCAAGTTTGAATATCGTCATTCAATTCGAATACCAAAGCTGGCCGCTTGAATGCCACTACTCTCCACATAACATCTATTCTAAATTCGCTTAAAAAGATTTCTCTGTGGGAACAATTCCGGTCTTACCGGTTATTATGCTATCAACGACCTAACCCTACGCTTGGGGTGTGAACCTTTCTAAGAGGTTAGGTTGCGATGAAGCACACCCTAAAAGGCGTAAGATATCTGCGCAACAATCACACCCAGCCACCGTCTGATGCTCATCTGCCCGCTGTTGAATCAGTCGAACTAATTGTTGGGAATCCCCTTCCAGCACAATAATATTGTCCATTGTCCATAGCATGGTACTTGTGGACAGTTCTTGCTGCAATGAAACACCCCTACCAATCTCGAATAACCATGCCCAAACCACATTGTTTGCCTTGCCGGTCGATCTCCCTCCTTTGATCATTAGATCCCTGATCGGGTCGTTTCCGTATCAAAAATAATTAATAAAACAGAATAATTACTACTACCTAAAAGATAGCGGTAAGTACTCCGAGTTTTGTCCTCAGGGATTACGAAGGCTAAATTGCAGTTGTTCTAATTAATTTCTAACTTAATTCAGAAAGAGATTTGATTGTTTGATTTCTAAAATATTTAAAACTGAATAAAAATAAGCAATTAAGAAATAACAAGAGTTTATGAGAGAAAAGATCTAGGGTTTCGAATCCACTCGACCCGTTGTAACAATATTTATGCGATGATAAAGGTTAATTATTCGAATCAATCCGGATATCGTTAGGGTTCGCGGGCCCTCACGGTATCGCCTAAAGATATTTATGAATCACCGAATAGCATGGGGTATCGTCGCCTAGCACGAATCGTCTTACTAGTACGACCCGTCTCTATGGCACGGATCGTCTAATAGCACGGCGCGTCTTACGGAGCATAACCCATCTTACTCAATTATCACAAACAATTAAGAATCGTTGTATGAACGTGCATAAATCCTAGGAAATCATACACAAGATTTGATGGGAAAAATTAACACGATAAAGAAAATCCTCAAGTCATACAACCATGATTCAAATCATAAAAACACTTAATCAAAACATAAACATTGTTACTCAGAGTGCGAGCTTCATCTACGTCCTAGAAGAGGGGTTAGCCGGCCATGAACTCGTCACAGCCTCCAATGGCGTCTGTCCCCGAGTGTTTTCCGCTGTCGGTCCCCGCAATACTGACTGCAGAAGTCAATAGGCAAAATTTGCTTAAATAGATATAGGGTTTAATGCTTTAATTACATAAAGCCCTTTCAACTTTGTGGAATTGTAGACTAGCAATTCAACTTTAGAACATTATGCACTATAACCCCAAGCTTCCTGTAACTCTTGTTTTTATCCCAAATCACGAACAACGAGCTCGAGCAACCTATAAACAAAATAAAAGCAAAATAAATATCAAGTAACAAATATAAATAACTAACAAGTGTAGTTTGAAGGGCCAAAATATGAATATTTTGGCACTAATCAATCCCTCATTAGCTTTTATAAATATAAAATAAAAAATCAGCAGCAGCTCGAACAACATTTTGACAAACTACTTCGGACCTGTTCAACCAATCAATAAATATTACACAAAGGGCAAACCATATCAATAGACAATTTACACTTATAAAGAAACTCCTTCACAGGCAAAATATTTCTAAGAGCTTTCCAAACAAAATTCTTAATTTTTCCTTGGATCGGTAAAGACCATGCGCTGTTCCATACCTGTTTTAGTTGCTCCCGTTTGCTACACTCCCCCACAGCCCTCTTTCCCAGCATTCTGTTTCTTTTTAGCGCTAATGCTGATTCGTATCCCGCATATATCATTGTCATCCATATGGTATTAAGGCAGCGGTATAGAAAGAATAACCTGTGCTTCTTCTTCATTAATAACCTCTTTAACCAAATTTTCCTTCCGCACATGCCTTCCCGAATCAAATAAAAAAACTGACCCTTCGCCCCTTTATATCTTCCCTAACACTATGAGGGACTACTGGTTCACTCTTAGGTAACCAAGGATGCTCATCAATGATTACTTTGCTGCCCTAACCAATCCTCCATCGCAGCCCTGTTTCCAGAACCTTCCTTCCTTCCAGGATGCTTCACCACGTCCAAGACGGATTTGACCCCGACTTTGCTGAAAGAAAAGAGCCCACTGGAAAGTACTAAGCTTTAAGGATGCAGTGAAGCAAACAGTTCCCTCCTCTAACCAACCTCCACTCTTGCTCTGCAAGTAAAGCCAGATCAAAAAACGTGAGATCTCGACACCTAAGACCACCCCCTCCTTTTTTCCTCGCATAAATCATCCCATGCTGCTAGCCAATGAATCTTTCTGTCGTTATCTTTTGACCCCCACCAAAACCTCACCGTCATTCCATTCAGCTCTTTGCATAACTTCTCTGGCAATTTAACACATGACATAACATAGTTCGGTAGAGCCATTGCCACTGATTTTAAGAGCACCTCCTTACGAGCTCGATTTAAATGATTCTCATTCCATCCCTCCAATTTCATTTTCAGTTTATCCTTCATGAAACCAAAAGCCTTGCATTTAGAGTTTCCGATGTCAGTCGGGAGACCAAGGTAATTACCTAGATTCACATCACGCCGAATGCCTAGCACCTGACTCAACCGATTACCCTCACTGCTAGGGGTATTTTTACTAAAGAAACACATAGATTTATTGAAATTAAGTAACTGCCCCGACGCCTTGCAATAGGACTGAAGGATAGCCAAAGCATTCCGCACTTCCACTTCAGTACCCTTGTTAAATATCAACGTATCGTCTGCAAATAAGAGGTGGCTAACTGAAGGGCTACCTCGACACAACTTCACCCCATGAATCCGACTTGCCTGCTCCGCGTCTTTCAACATCCGACCTTCTCCACATTACAGGAAGAGATATGGAGAAAGAGGATCACCTTGTCGGAGACCCCGTGATGGTCTAATGTAACCCTTCGCTTCTCCATTGATGATAACCGAGTAAGAAACCGAGCGTAAACATTCCAAAATCAACCATACCCAAATCTGACTGAAACCGAGTTTCAACATAATATACTTGGTATGTTTCGAATATTGTTTTCCGAAGTATGAATGCTTGGTGGATTTTAGTTGCTATAGCCCTACGAGTTAATTACTGAAGTAATCATTAAACTTAGCTTCACTTGCTAAAGTTTGGTATCCCAATATTTGACAGGATTGCCTAGTGCACTAAACCTGAACCATAGAATAAGCACACATAATTAATTACGCAATGTGAAGGGTTTATCTCATGAGTTTTATGAGATATATATATAACTACTAGCAGATGCCCGTGCCTAAAAGGTACACCGGAATGTATCATAGTCTCAACTTCAAAGTGGAGGTCAATAACTTATAATAACTTAAAGGACAATGTTATTAGAGAAAAAAATCAGATTGAAACAAATAAGAAACATTAAGGACGAAATTGAAAAGTTCAAAATATAAGGACTAAACTACAATATATATATAAAATTATGAGGATG
Organism: Rhododendron mucronatum var. ripense; assembly: GCA_019656295.1. NCBI lineage: Eukaryota > Viridiplantae > Streptophyta > Magnoliopsida > Ericales > Ericaceae > Rhododendron > Rhododendron mucronatum. Next base: position 221,746 of record BPLT01000235.1, read on the forward strand.
AAATTAAGATATTTTTAAAATAGAAGGACCAAATTGAAGCCTACCCTCAACAATAGGGACTAATAGCTAAATGAGTCAAAGAATTATGGCAAATTGGAGCATTCAAACATGAAACAACTATATGTATTTTGATATAGAATGGGAGACTACCCTTTTGGTGTCCACTTTTCTTGAGATTTTGTATACTTTTGCTATTCTAATTTTTGTCCAACTAAATTGTATTTTCAACAAGTCGGATGCAGACAAACTTGAAATTTCGTAACCCTTCATAGTAGTTTGAAAAGAATACCAAGTGCTTCAGTTTTCAAAAAAAATAATTTCCATAATTCCAACCAACCCAAAATCACAACAAAAAAATTGGCATGAAAATGGAGCAAATGGAACTCTTATAGAAAATCACCACATCAAACATTGGAGAACCAGAGATGTAGTGCTTTCCCTCTCTAAACTTGAGAGCCTCTCTCTAGCCTTTCCACACCTACTAGGGTTTTGTTCGGGGGTGACTGCCACCTCTCACCTCCACCTCCTCCTCCCCCTCTTCCTTCCCCGCTTCCTTCCTTTCTTTTATCAACATCGTCTCTCCTTTCGACTCTTCCTTGAAGGATCTTTGCCTCTCTTGCCATCTTACCTCTCCACCCATCCATCTTTTCCACATCTCCAGCGGAGCTGTTCCAAGGCGGTGCACAAGCTGCAATACTTTCTAGTCTGGTGCCTAGGCTTTGCACTAGTGGCTCCAGTCTTGCATTCTTCAATCCTTTCAGCTTTGCTCTCTATTCTGATCAAGTTCGCTTCTAGTTTCTTTCATCCCCTCAACCCTTCCCATGGGTGTAGATCCGTTGAGTTTGGGGTCGAAAGAGCAATGACCAATAATTCAGAGAAGCGAAGCCGGTGGTTTTATTTATTGGTTTTATTTCTGTTTGTTTTTATGTTTTTCTCCCTTTGTGGAGTTGTCTCCTTCCCGTTGGTGGAGGTTTCCGGTCTTTTTCTATTCTTCTCCCTCTGTGGAGTTATCTCCTCCCCGTTGGTGGAGGTTTCGGGTGTCTATCAGGTTGTGCATTGTGTTGCTAGTTATGGTTTTGGAGTTGTAGGCGTGTCCCTTTGGAGGCTTACTCGCCCGAATGGCTATCCATTTATTATGTCAGCTTCTTTTGGTGTATCTGTTCTTTCTTTCAATCAATGAAATTCCTATAATTTTGACTAGAGGTGGCAAACGAGCGGGTCCGAGCGGGTTTGGGCGGGTTGAAATGGGTCATGGGTCAACTATGGGCGGGTCGAATATGGGTTGAAAAGTGAACGGGTCGAAACGGGTCGGGTCAAATATGGGTCAAGCCAAACCCAAATCCGCCCGACCCAACCCGTTTTCCTCCTTCTTTTTTTTTTTTTCCCGATTTGTCCCAGTGGAGCACACAGAAGACTGAACAAGGCCAACAGGAGAGAGCCAGCTCAAATCAGAGGTGAAGAGGAACATAGAAATAGCTATGTACCTCTCGTTTCATTCTGTCAAGGTTCTCTCTCTCTCTCTCTCTCTCTCTCTCTCTCTCTCTCTCTCTCTCTCTCTCTCTCTCTCTCTCTCTCTCTCTCTCCCCCCTTTCATTTTGTTTTCTTCTCTCTCTACATCCTGTATGTACATTTGCATATACATTATGATATTCATTTGACCTTCTCTCTTTTTTTTTTGATTGGGCATTTGACCTTCTCTCTGATTTTCATTTCTGAACGTGTTTGTCCCCAAGAGTTTTTTTTTCTTTATTGAGTTTTTTCGACAATCGAGACAACATACGATTGGTATTGTTAGCAGATGTTAAAGAGTTACTTGTCGCAAAACGACAAATGCAGAAAAAGTTGAATAATGACAAAACAAAAAAAAAAAGCCCAAAAGAGGGAGAGAAGCTCAAGGGATTGATATTGTAATTATACTATTTTTATCTTTCTAAAAGAAATTATGAGTTTCGATGAAAACTCTCGTCAAGACGAATCATTAAGTCACAAAAATTTAACGCAAAATTAACAAATTCAAATAAGAACAAAAATAAGCCACTTATCTTTCAAAAATTCAAACCCACCGTAAATCTAGTGCGTTACTTTTTGAGTTTTGTTGCACAAACAGTTAGAGAGAGAGAGAGAGAGAGAGAGAGAGAGGCGATTTTTCAGTGATGGTATTTGGATATGGAGTACTCTATTTTGAACATGCCAGTGCGAGAATAGATGACGGGAGAGAGAAAAAAAGAGTGTTGGACCATTTTTAATTCTAACCCATATTAAACCCACTCTCAACCCATCTAAACCCATAAAAATATGGGTTGATATGGGTTGAACCCATATCAACCCATTACACAATATGGGCGGGTTAGGTTGGATTACAAGTGGGCGGATTTAGATGGGTTAAGAAATATGGGTTGGGATTGCCACCTCTAATTTTGACACACAAAAAAAAAAACATTGGAGAACCAATTGTAAAAGCCCACAAAATTCCAGCGACACGATCTCTACCTTCATCCTTTTTCCGTAGATAAAAAATAATAAGTGTTCCAACTATTTCCAAACCGAGAAAGAGAAGTCACAACTCACAAGATAGAGAAACCAAAAATATTAATTCAACCAGATAACAAATAAGTAGTGTTTTATGTAATTGGGTTAAACGTTGTATGTCACATGCATCGCGTGTGTTCAACCTCTAATATTGGAGAATAGTGTTTTGTAATGTTATAGTGAAGATTGGTGTTGGGCGCACATCTAATTAATATTCGTGATAACAAATTCATAAATTCATGGGCGGAACTTTTTACCCAGAAAAGTTCATAGGGAGGAGAGTGTGAAGGGCATTGGAGAGGTACTTTTCCTACTTTCCAAACACTTTCCGAAAAGTTAAGGGGGTATTTGGTAACATTTTTATTTTCAGTTTTTTATTTTTGTTTTTACTTTTTTGAAAATTAATGAAGAAAATTTGTTTGGTAACATGTTTTTATTTTTTGTTTTTGTTTCTCATAAACGTTTTTAGAGTTTTTGTAAATTATGAAAACTATTAATTCCTTAAAATTTCAAATTCGTTGAACTGATCGAGGCAGACACCAGACGTAATTAGGGACTGGGAGTAGTTGCAAAAGAGGAGTCGAAACTTGCAAAACAGAGGGCTATCACAAGAACAATTAATTCACAACTAGCAAACCCAACACCCCCACTAGGGGATTCTTGATTACCTCACACTTTGCTGCCCCCTTAAGAAAACCTACCAAAATTGACTAAAAAATCTTTTTACCTACCTCTTCGAATTGTATAGCATTTCTCCCAAAAGATGGTAACAGTTGTATGTAGCAAGATAGGTTGTTCAGTGTAGCAAGACATAACCCAAGGGTTAGTCAGGTGGTCTTGGCATATATATAATTTATGAATTTGTGACATTTTTAAACTCTCAGCTTCGATTCTTCTCGTTATCAACTCTTAAGACCACCTCACCTCACGTGTAAGCGTGAAAAGAGTTGTGGGAAGGTTGTAATGATTAGTCTGAGATGCGCACAAGCTGCCCTAGATCACCTTGCATTAAAAAAAAAAAAAAAAAAGAGTATAGCAAGACATATAAGCCGTGCTCTTTTACAACAATGTCAATATTTTCAATGTTCAAATTGTCCTAATACAATTAACTCGCCTATAGTCATATCCTAAAGGACTTTAATACAGTATATATTAATTATTATACGTGAACATGTCACTTAAAACAGCTCTCACGGTCCCAAATTTTTTAATTTTTGTTTTCCTCAGACTCTCACAAGTTTATAATTTTTTGGCTTTTAAATTAACCCTCCCACGAACTATATGCGAATTTTGATCGCTTGCTAGTTTAACTATATGCAAATTTTGATTTTGATTTTGATTTCTCTACAACGCCGTTTAAACTTTTCAGCTAAGTTTAACTGTTTTGACCTCTAACAAAATTTTTTAAATTGTCTCAACTTGATTCAAGCATCACTCAAATCACGAATCCCAGAGTATTTTCTTCTCCTCGCAAGTTGATAGAATTACAATTGCGGTTATCATGCACAATTTTTTAGTGTATTTTGGTGTTACTGGTGCCTTAAGCACTACTGATAGAGAACGCCCTTGAAATCTCAAATTTGTTTTAGGATCTTCTAATATATGAAAAGTCATCGGAGTAAATTAAGTAAAATTATATATATACATTTGTTTGCTTAAACTCTTAATTAAATCAGTTCTTTTGATTAGCCACTAGTATATATGATTCACATTCTTTTTCCCCAACTACAAAAATTCTGAATTTGTCCCTGGTTACAACTATGAGTATTTTTAGTTCTCAGGTCACGTGTTTGAATTTCATAATAACTCAGATTCTTCTTCTTGTCCTTTTTTTCTTGATTTAATTATATTTATCAAGATTCCCAACAATCAATTTGGCTTAACTTTAAACGTGGTTTTGTAGCTAGCTAGATTGGTTGATCTTTTGGTTAAGCTTTTATTTGAGCAGTAAAACCACAATGCCCTTTTTCATGCAAGAATCTTCTTTGCAAGATACTTTTCTGCCACTTAACGCACGTGCAGCCTTTACAATAATTATGAAGGAAAAAGCATTATACCAATTAATTCATGGAAAAAGAAAGAATTAATATGCGGTTAATTCCGGCCATTTCTACCGTGATTGACCATTTTCCTCAAGAGAAATGATATTGACACTCCAAAAATTGATGCAAGCACTCCAAAATCAATGTAACTCTAAAGCCACTTTCCTTTGCTTTTTTGGAGTGCCTGCATCAATTTTTGGAGTGCCAATATCATTTCCCTTTCCTTAAATCTGCACAAAATTTAAATACAGATGTGTTCAGACTCAAGTCGATGCACATGGACCTCAAGTCTGTGTCAAAATCTCTACACATAAATTTGTATACCGAAATCATTCCCAACATGCCTACTTGGTTAATGAACGAGAAATCGTTCTTCTCCATATCTCCATAATATTCCAGAACCCCCACATAATCTTTTTTTTCTATCAATTGCGTACGCAAATTTTGTTGTACAATAACAAAAATACCACACTTTTTGTATTCTTTCCGCTGCTTGGTTTTTTTTTTAACCTGTTCTTTCCGGCTGCTTGTTGTAGGTGTCTGTATTTAATTCTTGCCAAGAGAAGGAAAATGGTACCCAGGCAGGGTTGACCCCGGCTTTATGATTAGCATGTTTTGATTAAAAAAAAATCTTGTCATTGCATTTTTTGAAGCAATATTTTCGAATAACACTACAAGAAAATTGACCTATATTTAAATACGAAAATTGTAACTAAAATATATTAGTAACAAAAGATTGTTGTCACGAAGATGTCATTAAAAGACTATAACTAAAAGTATAGATTGTTAAAATTTTCACAAATATGTCACTAATTCAAAAACATAAAGTTGTCATCATAGTCTCAGGCTTTGTTTGGAATTTGTGAAAAGAAATGGAAAAGAACGAAAATTTTAAAAAACTCTCATTATTTGGTTCTTAAAACAAAAAGAGATAAAATTTGAAATCTCAATTCAACTTTCTTCCCAATCCCTCTTTAGATTTTTCTCTTATTTTCTTCTTAATTATTTTATATACTTTTCTTTTTCTCTTTCTATATTCCAAACAGAGCCTTAGTTTCAAACTTTCACTAACAAGGCACACAAAAGACTTTCAATGTTGGGCACAAGAGTCGAACCCACGTCGCACACAAGTGGTGAGCCTTAACCAGAAGTTGTTGACCAAATAAATTGACTTATTTTGATAAATAGATGGTTATTTCTCAAAATACTTGGGTAAAAGTAAAAAAAAATATTTAACTTTCCTGATTCCTCCCGTCGAAAGAATCAATAATACACAAAAGTTTAGCAAAAAACTAACAAATGCTGAAAAAATTAAATAATGACAAATCAACTTATTTTAAGATAAGTTTAAAGAATGCAGCCTATATCTCACTCCTATCTTTTCCAAAAAAAAAAAAAAAGTTCACATATATTGAGAAAATGTAACAGACAAAAGAAACGATGCGGAGATTCTTACGTTGAAAATGAAACTACATGATCAGTAGTATGTATGTTAATTGCTCATATTCAAAAGAAGATGGATTAATGATAGCATGCAATGTAATAGGTTGTCCATTTGAAGATCAAACTGAGGCTCCATTTGTTTAGGCGTAAAATATTTTACCTATTTTTCGGTATTTGGTTGTGTAAAAAATGAGAAAAATATTTTACATGTAAAACATTTTTCATTAATTAGATGAAAATAACTTACTCTTAAATCTTTCCTAGTACCAACAAAACACCAGAAAATAAAGTTTTAAAGTTTGTTTTAAAAAAAATTATTTTACATGGAAAACATTTTACATCGAACTAAACAAAACAGAGCCCAAAGTATACAATGAACATAGCTTTTTTTTTTTTGCCCTCCATTATTGTACTTTCATTTTTTTGCCCTCCATTATTGTACTTTCATGTCACAAACCAGGTGACCACAGCAAGTCAGCAGCTCCTTTCAACTTTGGGAGAATATGTCTCTGTGAGGTATATTTTAAGTTAATTGCGTTAAAAACTGAAGGAAAAAAAAAAAAAGAAACCCGCCCACAGGAATAATCAGAAGCAAAAGGAAACAACAAAACCAAAGCACCCAATTACTTATAAATTGATTTTTCAAAACCCATTGCTTTTCTAAAGGCAACCCATATCTCTGATTTTCTATTAAACTACTCGTAAAGAGCAACATGCATGCATGCATGTGTTTGAATGAATCTATCAAAATATCCCAGCTGCTTGCAAGCTTTTCCACCAGTATATAAGCCTTTCTTTGTCAGTCCCTATGTTCAGCCATATGAGAATTAATCTCCGTAATTCCCTAGCTACCTTCCCTCCAACATATTCCTCAAAATTTCTTTCAACCCACTTGGAAACTCAACTAGTATTTCATTACAACCCCCCTTGCACCCATTTCAAGTAATGGATTCAAAATACTGGTTTCTCAATAATCTAGTTCTTCCGTCCCTCGCAGCAATAGTTCTTACTCTGTTCTGTTCTTACCCTTTTTGGTTTACGTACCTTTCTGATAATTGTTTGAACCACTTTGTTTTTGTTTCTCTACCGAATTTCAAGTCTTTCGTCTTCAACCCCAAGTGCTTGTTCATTTTATGCAATGCCATCATTATATTCGTTGTTGGAGAATCAAAGTTCGCGAGTTCACGTTCGTCTCTAGTAAGTGAGAAGAAAGAAGAGCAAATGGAAACGGATCGTACGGAAGAGAGTGTGAATAAGAGTGAAGATGGATATATGGTAGAGAAAAAAATCGGAGAAGAAATAGCAAGCAACGGCAACGATGGTGACGGTGATTCTTACGAACAGGACAAGGAGGAGGAAGAGGGGAGATCAGATGGAGAATGGGAGTTGGATTTACCAACTGAAGAATTAAACAAAAGAATTGAAGATTTTATAGCCAAAGTTAACAGACAAAGGTGGCTTGAAGCTAGGGGAGACTTTGGGAGAGGGTAAGAAAGAGGGGATCTGATTGAAGAAATGGTTGACAATATATTAATCGGTTTATTCGATCAGATATCGACTTATAAAAAATGCTTAATTAGTAGGAATCAAAGTACTCTCTCTTTCATAAATTGTACCTTGAAATTTGAAGAGATCGATAGATCTTAAGACATAAAAATTAGTAATTCTAATCGAAGTTTCTTTCGCCGAAATGAATCACAAATGTTAAAGTAAACAGAATTTGTAGTTCTATTTACACCTGAATTCCAACTTAACCAAAGTCGCATTGAGCTAATTTTAATTTGTGAAAGTACCTTGTCTTAATTCTATATTATGGACAGGACATACCTGACAATGGTGTATATATATGACGGCTCATGTACAAATATGATCATTTTTTTTTCCTTGGATAACTAAAGTGTTTAGACAAGTGCCTACACGCATCTCGACCAATAATTAAAAACATATGTCATCCTTCACAAATGAGGGCCAAGGCCGGCCCAGGGGTAAGCCCAGAGCTTGGACAACCCCCGGCTGGGGCACCTATAAAAAAAATTCAAACTAAACATTTATAATAAATACTGTATAAAATTCAACAACATTACAACGATATGGCATATTGGCCCAGTGGAAAGACTTCCATTCCTACTTATAGTTAGCAGCCGACTTTACTTTTTTTAAAACTCCTGACACTCTTTTAATGTTGAGGCTTAGATTTTATTTGGGTGATCAAATTTTATTGACATACTTTTTTTTTTATCTTTCATTCAAATATTTGTACCCTTTGCATTGATCTTAGTTAGAATAATTCAAATAGATAACAAAAATTAAGTTATTTTAGAATATAATAAAACTTACGAACTATTTTTTTGACTTTTTGCAATATTTATCTTTCTATCAAATATTTAAAATGAAAATTTTAAATATCAACAAAGAAAACATATGTTATGTAACAATATGCAGAAGTTCCACATTCTTCCTAGAAAAAAAATTCTGTCTTTTCTGATTTTGTTTAGATTTTCGTTATTTTTTTTTTTTTGGATTAATCATCCATCTCGACGAGAAAAGTTTAAAAAGTTAAAAAACAAAAATACCACCAAAAGCAAAAAAAAGGGTCACAAAAGAAACCTACTTTTTATTTTGTCCTTAATTTTGTATTATCTGAACCTTTTATTATAAACTTTGGTTCCCATTTTTATATATTTCTTATTCCTTTCATCGAGATCCATAATTAATTTCAAAATGATGACGAAAAGTTTAAAAATAAATTAGGAAAAGTAAATAAAACAAAAATAAATTACCACAACAAAAATTTAAGGAGAAAAGTTAACCATACATTGCTTCAAAAAAAATTTTGCTCGGCAAACGAAACTTTTATAACACTCGAAGGGATACATCGCACAATAAAATCTTGATTATTTCTTCTTTTTTTGACTTGTATGTCTTATTATTTTTTATCTCTTAATAGTAAATGAGCAACCAAGCTTGAGGTCGGGTTCAAGCAACTCAAACATTAGGGCCAGCTCTAGTGAGGGACCAGTTAAAACTGGAGCAAAATCTCATGTGGACTAACGCCAAACCGAGAACAAGAATCCCCTGTTAGTGCATGTCCCCGCAGGCAAATGTATGGATCTATACAATTTATTCTACGTTTATCTAGCAATTGGACCCTGTTTCGCTAAGTACTTTTTATTTTAATACTTTTTGTTCTTATTCAAATTTTTTTTGTATTTGTTAATTTTGTGCCAAACTTTTGTGAATTATTGGAATCGAAAAAGTAAAAAAAAAATTTACTTAGACCCAAATATTTTAGAAAATAACCACTTTTTAGCAAAAAAATAAAAAAAATATTCTAAAAAGTGGTTATTTCCAAAAATATTTAGGTTCCGATCCCCCCTGTCGAGATGAATCAATAATCTACAAAAGTTCATCGCAAAATTAACAAACACAAAAAAAAAAAATTGAATAAGGACAAAATTGAAAAAAGTCCTAATTAAAAGTCCTAAAAGTTGTTATTGGTGCGGGGTCTTAGTCCCTATAGTTAAGGGTGAGTGTCAATTTTTTCCTTATATTTTTATGTCTCTCAATTTTGTCCTTAATTTATGTAGGTTTCAATTTGGTCCTTAGATTTTGAACGTCTCAATTGCGTCCATAAGGTTTCTGTTTTGTTTCAATCTGGTTTTTGTTCTAATTACATCCTTTTGGTATATATAGTTATATACTCCCTTCATCCCCAATTTTTAGTCCTTTTTCAGGATTCCAATTTAATAAGGGGCCATAATTATTGCATGTTTGATCACTTGTTTTTTCAATTTTACCCTTCAATCTTTTTGGGAATAAATTGATACAGTACAAAATTAAACCTTTTTGACATCAGTCAATTGGGGTTGATTAGCCAGCCATTTAGGCGCCAAAATAGGAATCCAAAACAGAATCAAATTCTCACCCCAAAAATCAAGGCGCCAGCAAATGAGAAAAGCGAGTCATTTTTAAATTTAAAGTTTTCCTCAAATTAAATTAGTAAGGAGGGTATAATGGGAAATTCTTTGACTATTAGCCATCTAGTTTTTAAGTGGGACAACATTGTTGAGATAGCAAAATGTGGTAACTGAGACTAAAAAATGGGGACGAAGGGAGTATTATGACGTCTAAAGTTTATAAAGTTGTATTTATTTTCCGTAGTTAGGTTTTTAAACACTTTTTAAAAAAAAAATTTAATGGGTTAGAGTGGGTTTCTCCTAACCAAGAAAACCAATAAGTAGTACTCAATTTTTTAACTCCTATATATTTGTAATATTAAATTTATTATAGCTATTTTAAGTATTACATTTTCAAATAATTGAATAAAGACAACATTTTCAAATAATTTAAATAAGATAAATGTCTTTGCAATAATATATAGGCCTAATATGCTTGCCAACGCCAGGTGCCTACGCTGACTACATTCAAGTAAGAATAGTAGAAGATACACACCTAGCTAGTATCTATGCGAAAATATTAATGAGGGTTTCCTCGAATCATATTATTTATAGTTAGGCAGAGCTAGTAGAGCTAACTTAATTTTTAAATATATATATATATATATATATATATATATATATATATATTCCCTTACACCAATAGTTTGGGGAGTTCAAAATGGACAGGGTCTAATTCCAAAAAAAGAGAAAAAATGGACATGCAGGGACGGAGTCTAGATTTTACCCTAGCAGTGGCGAAATGCAAAGAATTGGGGGATGCTGCCAAGCGCGGGTGCTTGGTAGCTGTGTCGAACAACCGATCTGGCCGTTCATCTCGGTACAGATGGCTCGGATCGGCCACTCGACATCGCTGCCATGCACTCCCGATTGACAGTATCCCCGGGCCCGCGAAATGTATACTAAAAAAATAAAAAGATGCATTGCAATATGAAGTCATCTATGCTAGGAAAAATTAAAATAATGTAATAAAATTAAAGTAAATGATGTTTGTCATTTGCATACAGAGTACGAAAAAGACTAATTTAGTTTTGAAATAGTACTATTTTGGGTCTCCTTTCTTAAAAAAAAAAAAAAAAGAAGAGGATTTAAGACTACTATATAACAAAATAAAAATAAAAAATCTAACGGTGATGAGTCTATATAAGTATTAATGGGTTGATATGAGTTGAACTTATATAAACCAACCCAATTGTAAAACATCCAAGCGCCTATTTATTTATAACGCCTAATTGGGCGGATATCGATAAATAAGCGGATATATAAACCAACCCAATTGTACAAGGCCCAAGCGTTTTCATTTTCATTTCCCTTTGACAAATCAAAGGATACAAACACAGCCTAAGCGTCTATTTAGAGTGTGTGTGAATGTAAAGAAGTAAATAAATCTACAGCATTTGCAATAATGAGAACAGAAAGTTACCAAAACATGGTTTATAGTATATACTTTTAACCGATACCCAAACTGACTTATTATTTCATCAGTATTTTTCATGGCTAAGAAAGTTGTGATCGCACTAACTGCAATCCAACACAAACAGAGCACAACCGTGCATTTCTACTGCCGTTGATATTGATTCTTTCGCTTCTCCCACATCTTCCTCACTCCATACCTCTTTGCAAAAGCATGAAGCATTGCTCAGATTTTTATCAGGAAGCACTTTAGCAAGGTCCGAAATCTTTGCAGATATTACAGTCTTCTCGGGACTCAAATTGAAGAAAGCAACGTATATTTCACCTGAATAGAGACAAAACAGTTATGGTAGACTGGAACAGCAACAAGATCAGTTAACACAACCAGAGACAAGACAAAACTATCGTTCATACGGTGAGTGGACCAAGTGGTTGATACCGAGGGCAATATAGAGAGGGGTACATCATCTATGATGCCTATACTCTTAGTGAGGGAACTTAGGAAGTGTTTGGTTGACTGAAATGGAATGGCCATTCTCTTAAAACGCTCATTCTGACTTTTTGGGTTGCTCAAAGAATGACAGTATCAATATTACAAGTGGAATCATCATTCACCTAATCATTCGTCAAGGTATGACCATTCAATTCCTTCCAAAAATCATTCCACTCAACCTTAATGCGACCTTGCCAAAGGAAAGGTTTTGCTTGGTGCCTTAGTCTAATCTAACCAAGCCTTGGCCATTTTTGTACTCGTCCAAATACAAGGAACTTGACTAATGTCTGTACAAGTAGTACCTGCGACATTTCTGAATATTCTAATAAATTTCTAGTAGCTTTCTAACTCTTCATATCTTGTATATGCCAAGAGACGGCAATTTGCGTGGACATGCCCCTTCAAAGGATAAGATGTTTAAGGGTTTTACATATCCAAGGAAAATTGGTTTATCTTTACGTAATTGTATTTCATCCTTGGTATCCAATCTACTTAATCACCCTTTGATTCTTGGATTTCACTTTACTTCAATAAGCCTTTCAATCTTAGTTTTCAATTGATTCAAACACTCTTGAAGTTGACCACATATTGCCATTCTAGTGGTTAAGGCTTCCAACTAGTCAATTTTCCAACAAGTTCTTTCGAAACAATCCTTGTTATTCCTTCAAATTTAAATAATCTGGAGTTAAGCGGAAATCAAACCTTTTCTTCCAGTAGCAATCCAGGACCGAATTCCTTCAAAACCAGCATTAACTGCACAAATGATCAATTAGTATCTGAAAAAATAACTAACATGTTTGTTAAAGAGGTGTAACCAGCTATATATACATCACCTTTGACTTTTTTCATTGAAGCGCATAAACCAGAATAGTTGTTCTTGAGGGTTCCATCATTGCTTAACTCCCACATCTGGTAGACAAGAAAATTAAGGCATATCACTCATTAATCTTTCTGCAATGAATATAATAAACCTAAATTTGCAAGGGTAAAAAACAAAAGAAACCTAAGATTGATGAAGGCAAAAAAGTACATATTCCAATAGACAAACTAAACTGGTTATAGTTCAATAAGTCCAAAGAAATTTTTCTGGAGGTTCAACCTCACAAACCCATTGTTTAGAGCCCCCAAAACATGGGCAAAAACATAATCTTTGACTTCCTAAAATGCAGACTTATACCTTACACATACAGAAGGAAATCCCCCTCCGACATCAGAATCAGAAGTTCCGCACTAAATGTACCTGGTTAGTGTTCCATTTGCAGGGTGAAAATGAACCTCTCTTGATCTCTTTGGAAGCAAGCTTTCTTGTTGGAGAAGCATCCAAGCAAACCTCCATTGCATCTGTTGCTAGTAAATGAACATTCCCTTGGTATTGCTGTTTGTACATCATATCTTCGTCTCTACATCAATGTCCCTTAGGCCTTAGTATGTCAACAACTATAAAATTAGAAAAACCATGTAACTAAGATAAAGGAAAATATATCAGGCAAAGGTGGAGTGCTTTTACGATGCCAAACGTGATTTCCTTTTGTATAGGCAAAAAGGTACTTTGTATCTGTTTCTTGAGCTCCCTTTCCAGCAGACTTGTTCAATGTCATTATCAGCAATATTGATGAACCAACCTTTAGCCTTTGGATCCATACAGCTAGTGAGACCGAAAGTATCTGTTTCTAGGGGAACAGTATCTAACAAACTTCTTGATTGCCAGGTCAGCCCCCGGCTTTTAAATCGGAGACCATTTGTACTCGTAACATAAGGGAACTGTGCAAAACAGAATATTTACGTTACAACTGTCAAATACTGAGTTGATAAGGAGTTACGGATAGAAAAATTCACATGCCTCCCTATTGTTTGAGCTGTAGGAGTTTATTTCTAGTAGGGTAGGGTTTGTGATGAGATTGAATGTGGAGTCATCTAGCTTTCTCATATCCCCTCCATACATGAGAGGAGACTTGGCCATGGACCACAGGGTCATCTGTTAAACAAAAACCATTACTTCGAAATGGAAATAGTTACTTGAAACATGAGAAGTAAGGAAAAAGACCCTTAGTTGAATTACATACAGTGACGTACCTGAGTTCTTTGCTCGTCTAGACTAAGCTTACTTGTTCTGTGTGGACCTTCATTTGAACCTATTGATAAGTTATGTACCATTAATTGAGGCTATTCGTTTTGCCAAGTTTCCCAATGAACTTCTAAATTTGGAGGATACAAAAGAATAGTTTTATGCTTTAGCCAAGGCCACGATGTCAAATCTATAATCTCTTTTGGTAAAGGTGCTCAATGTGATTGATATCGGTGATTATGTTTGTTATTGAAATTAAGGAATGGATATTAAGCATGTCCATTAACATAGTGGACTGGCAAAAAAGAATTCATGTAGCCGATTCCAATTAATTGCAACTTAAGGCTTAGTTGGGTTGGATAATTAAGCATGTGGCACTGCTTCACAATATTGTGCCCTAATTATGAGTTTAGGAGTTCAGTTTTTTATAACCATCCAAGCTGTGTTTGGATCATCTGTTGGACAATGTTATGGTGTACTGTAAAGTGGTGGTCACACTGGATCCTATCAGACCTCTCATCGTAAAAATGTCAAGCATTTGTGCAAGGAAAAAAAGTAAGTTACCCAATAAACGAAAGCTAAAATATTCAAAACTCTTCGTCATAACGGTGACCCTCCAAATTGAGAGAGTGGGGCATCTAACACCTTCCTAGCATTTATAATCTAGTGAACCATTTTTTGCATCACAGCAGAGAGGTCCAGTCAACCACCCCACCCAAACAAGCACGAATACAGACACGGACACACAGATAAGTTATTTTGCTAAAATATAGGACACAAAGGTTGTGTATTACTATGACTATACATCCTTAAGTATTGTTATGTATACATTTATCACCATAAGTTTGCATCCTAAAGTAAATGCGAGATAAGATACAAGAAGTTATGAAGAATCAAGATTGATATAGGACTCAAGAATTTCTTAAAGAATAGGACAACGGCATGGCTAAGAATCTTCAAGAAAACCTTACGAAAATCTCAGTGAATTAAAATTTGATTAGTTGAACAATTAATATTTGTGCAACTTTGAACATCATACTGAACGGTAAAATTCCAAATTTTCATAAAATCTTATGTTAGTGAGTGTCTAAGAAGTGTCGTTACATCCTTCTTCTTCTTTTTGTCCTAGGCACCAAATAAGTGTCCGACATGTTGCAAAAAGAGCATCGGACACCATCCAAATTATGATTTTTATTTTTTAATTACGGACACATAGAAAAAGAGTATCAGACAAGTGTCCGAGATTGTTCGAAGAGTGCTGGTGTCAGACACAGACACGCCACCTTCTTTTTTAAGAATCTGTGTTTCTTAGATCCCACCTACCCACTTCAAGCAACATAGCAAGCATTCACTTGTTTGGAGTGGACGAAGTGGTTTATCCGAAAACAAAAAACAAAAGAGTGCCAGTTTTTCAAGGCTAAGATGAATGTCCCTTCCTCCCTCAAAGTTACCAAGCATTCATTTGCTTTCTTTTCTTTGCTTTTTTTATCTTTTTTTTTTCCTTGCATGTTTTTCCTTCTTCCTGTTTTTAGCACAAATATGACCCAAAACTAGGTCTGCCCAGAGTTATACCTGGATCAGTAAGGAATCCTAGTGGTAGCATATCTAAGTCAGGCCATGACTTTCCCAGCAATCCCTGAGCCCCTATCATATCAGCAGTAGAGAAGTCCCTGATACAAAAGTGGCAGACATCCTATAAGGTCAAAAAGAGGAGAATAATAGCCAAAACACAAAGGAAAACAATAGGAAAAAGAAAGAAAGAAGTAAAGCGAGGAAATTGAAATGGAAAAGTCTTAAGCTAAACAATACACAGACAAGGAGGAGAAGTAACAAATGCAAGGGAGAAAATAGACTAATAGATAACTCGGAAATTGAAACCAGTAAGCTCAGATGAAGTGTAGTTTATGCACCGGGTTACAGCAAAATGGGCAGAGACATCTTCCCAAGAATCCCAATCATCACCTGTTATCCTATACATGTTAACCAGGCCTTTTACATCCTTTGCCATTTCCGGTGTCACACTAGTTCCTGGAGATAGGGAATAGAGAATGGAGCGGTTAAGTCCCTTCAAAACCTGCAAAGAAAGCACTTGATACATTTACTTTTCAGACCTTATCAACAGATGAACTCCCTCAAACAGCACAACTAGCTCAGAATATTACCAAATATTACACTAGAAAAGACTTTTGTTCGTACCTCTGATACAATGCTTATCTCATCTAGATCCAAGTCATCACCAAATACACAGTCGTGTTTCACTGAGAAGAAAACAGATGAAACAAATTAGTTAGGGGAATATGAGACTTCCAAGATTGCTTTGTTATCTAGAGTTCAATTGTTTTCAAACAAGATGGAGACATGGAAGACAGAAATATAAGGTCGCACTGCATAGAGCCTACCCATTTGAAGACAGTAAAGGAAATTAGCTCCATCGCTGTTGATGGTTAATACTACACCGAACACTAAACCTACAGTTCTCCTAAAATTCTAATCAATAGAAAGCCACAGTAATTTCAAATGGGACGCACACGCCATTAAAAAAAAAATTCAATTGCATGTGGCAGATTGGGTCCATTCCTACCCCATCTGCACCTAATCTATTCCGACTAAAAGAAGACTGTGGTGGCCAAAGTAGAGTTAAAACAAACTTATTTTCTTCCTTCAAATTACCAAAATCAACACCCCAGTCGGCATACTGTTGATAAAGTGACCTCAAAAAGGCTCTTCCAGCTCCCAGTTTAGTGTTTACACTCATGAAACCATGTGACATCCATGCACAAGCTCTCTCCTTTACTCCTACATCTTTTGCATGCCAATGCCGCCCAGCTTCCGCATAAGCATATCCCTAAAGGAAAAGTAGGAAGTAGGAACACAGGCATAAGCAATAGTCTGTGGAAAAGTAGTCTACGTTTGGTGCAACTATGATGCTAATACGAGGAAACTGAAATTATTAAAATCACAAATGAACGGAACATGAAAAATGATCAAGGCTAGTGGTGAGCACAATGTCTGTACGACCTATGTGTCTCCTCCGTGGTGCTTCCAGAATCTTTGGACATCTATCTTCTAGGGGTAAATGATCAGAATCTCACAAAAGTAGCACTACAATAAGTGGGCCTAGCGAACCACTTCTTATTTTGTACTCTCTCATATGTAAACACTCTAACAGTCTAACTCAAATGATGTATTAAAAAACCTCAGTCCAAAACTCAATGTGAAAAATGAAGCTAGACAAAGCAAACAGATTCATGACTTAAGTGACACAATTTTTCATCCGAACATGTGCCAATGACCAGATGGAACTCTATAATAGTAACTATACTCAAACTCTATAACTTCCAGTCACACCTGATAATTTATCAAACCGATTTTCTTAATGTCTTCTCTAATGCATGACTTTCTGCAAATATAAATTACGATATCCATTTGTTTGTATAGGGACTCAAAAAACAGTGATTGGCCCAACCACGGCATAGTAACCAGGTCTTGCAAAGTATTTTCTGCAATTTTATACCAAGGAATTTAACGATAGCATGCCCCCTAACTTTACAAGATAGAAAACGAATTGAGTCATGGTAGGATTGAGAGAAATACCTTAGTGGTGTCTAAGATGGGGGTATTTGCATTGACAGCCTGGGTACTTATACCTCTCATAACGTGAATCCCAAACTTCAAACCCATGCTATGAACCTTCGTGGCTAAAGTGGAGAATCCTTTCCCACCTCTGGACGAAGGCCATCTGTCCGGGTCAGGAATCATCCTGCCCCACTCATCAATTACATCATACCCCAGAGAATCAGAGTAAGCACCTTTGACTTTCCTCCTATACCAGAGGTAATCCACCACAACATACTACATTGAACCACAAATGAACCAAAAAAAGAAAGAACAGAGCGGAAAAAAGAACAGTTAGGTCTATCTCCAATTATTATGCACTAAGGGAAACAGAAAGTTATAGAAACATAATTTTATATCCCAAGGCAGTGTTTGGTTAGCTAGAATGATGTGAGCAATGTAATTGTTCATTCCTTGGTCTCCCAAAGGCATGGCCAATCACCTAAGTTGGCAAATGACGATTCCACATGTAGACTCCGTTTGTTTTGGCTTAAAAATTGATTTTTTTTTTTTTTAATCTCAACTATCTGGTGGGGAATTTTTGTTCCGGTAATTTTTCCCAAGTGTTGCACCAAACACTGGAAAACAAAAGAAAAAATAATGTTTCCGACAAAATCATTTTACATTCCATAAAACATTTTACGTTAAAACAAACAGAACCGTAATGTACATTCTTTGTTTAGAGAACCAAATCCATTCGATTCCAGCTTCATTCTGGTGAACCAAACACAACCTAAAATTTCTGGCATTAAGAAATGTTTAAAGACCTCATATCCATGAGCCTTCAATCGTTCCGCCACGAGTTCCGCATTGTTGAGGAACTCTTCTTCAGAGATGATCCAGCTAAAGGAATCATAGGAGTTCCAACCCCTTGGTGGCGAGCTGGCACGGCTCTCACAAAGTACTCTGAAATGGGTAATCACGTTTTTAAATAATTGACTCTATCATTTCAAAGAAAAAAACTCAATACTCGACTCCATAAAACTAAACAATGAAATTCAGCTACATAACCTCAAAAAATGGAGAAAATGAATAAACAGACGGCAGCACGTAACAAAGGAAAAAAGAAATAAAGAAACAATATTTATTTATTCCCCATCCAAGTCACAAACAATTTTCCAAAATCAGGTAGCATTTCCATCATTCAGTCTTATTAAGAAGAAGGCATATCAAAAGAGCATTCCATAGGGTCAGCTCAATGAATCATTAAACAAGTAACGTCATTCTATGAACTGGGTTTCATTGAAAAACTAAAGAACCAATTAATTGGATGATGGTAAAAAGGGGCGAGAGATTAAAAAACGAAGAAACTGTAATTTGAGAGTACCTTTGGAGGAGAAGCAGAGCGAAGAAGAAACAGAGAGATAGGGAGAAGGAGGATTTCATTCTTTCTCTCTCCAAAGGCTTCGGTTGTTTTGCTCAAACACACTGGCACAAGCAATGGGAGAGAGGTATTTGTATTGATCATTATCCCACCCCAAGATAGAAAAAGAAAGAAAAAAAAATGAAAATGAAGAAATGAATGGAGGAATTTAACGGAGTTTAACGGCGTGAAATCTGAATTATCCCGTGATTACATTGGTTCAGAGGTCAAAACGTGGTGACAAACGCCGGCGGGGTAGAGGATTATTCTCCGCCCTTTGGTGACTGACACGTGTGTTGCCCACTTGGAAAATTAATTTTACCCTTAGGCTGCGTTTGTTTCGATGTAAAATGTTTTAAAAATGTAAAATATTTTTTCAGAAAATAAATTTTAAATTTTTATTTTTCGTTGTTTGGTTGGCACTTAAAAAAAAAAATTTAAAATCAACAAAATAGTGTACAAAGAGGGAGCTTAAACGGTGGAGATATCTGAAAATATTGGAATTGAACATGAGTGGGGTTAGAATTGCACTAGAAGGCAACATGTTCATTTTGAAAAATACCTTATAGAATATTTAAGGGTAAGTCATTTTCATCTAATTAATGTAAAATATTTCTCTAATTTTTTACACAACTAACACACGGGAAAATAAGTAAAATATTTTACGCTCAAGCAAATAGAATCTTAACACACACACTCACATCTTTTGGTGGGTCCCTTACATATTGGAGGTATAGTGTGTGTGGGCCATAATGTAAATATGAGTGGGTTTGTGTTAATATTTGTAATTATATATAGAATGATTATTTGAGTAAAAGCTTTATTTGGTATTATGTGCTCCAATGGGCAAACTGGAACCCAAGCACAAAATATAAGTAAAATCTTCATTAATGGCAAAATCGTAAATATAAGGGTGTAAAATTTGCCTTTAAAAATTTGTGTGTGGTTTAGCGTAGAACTCAATTAGAGTTTAAATTTGAATAAAACTGAAATTTGATATAAGTTTTGAGTAAAGAGAGGGAGAGCCTTTCAAGAATTTTTTTTTCAAATTTTGAGTTTGAGTCAGTAAAAGAGCAAGGAGTGAAGATGCTCTAATGGGGTTACAGGGTTTTTTTTTTTTTTTTTAAACGACTATATTCAACTCCATTATTATATGAGGCCTTTAAGTAACCATTCTTATTAAATAAATCAAGTTGATAAGATGAGTAATAGGATTAACTAGTTCTAATCACATCATCCATGTGATTCTTGTTTGAATAAACTAATTTTTTTCATAAATATTTATATGATAGGATATAGATAATCTACTCGAACAGAGATCCGTAATGGTTCGTAGTCATTCAAGAAAAGTAGAAATTTAACGAAGTCAAAGGAGATGGAGTAAAACATTGAGTAGTTATTCTTAACCCATGAGTTGACATGGTAGGGAGGGGAGCCGACATATGCATACGTAAATTGATCCGGTGTCATAGAAACATTTGAATTTAATCTCTCTTTTTTTTTTGGTAAATCATTTGAGTTTTATCTTATACGTTTACATTTGCAGTTTTGCTTGCTTTTGCATGCTATAAGGTCAAAGCATAGTATTAACATCCATCAGTAAATGACCTGTACAATATTAGTAAGAGGGGTTATAAATTTCGTAATAATAACTGTTGCACTAACGTGCAATTAGTCTCTTTTTTTTTTTGTGAAAGTGCATTTATTTATAACTACATTAAAAAAAAATTGAAACACTAATAAGTTATAACCCATACCGAAAAAAATAAATAGTTTATAGCCTATTTATAGTAAACTAGCTTTAGTCAGTTTTTTTCTCCAGAATATCTAACGACCATTTAAAAGAGCCTATGTATAGTAATAATGTAATATAATCTCCCCCAAAAAAAGAGAGCCATTCAAAACAAGTTTATAGCCTATTTATGTTATCTAGTTATCACAACTGCACATGCTAGGTTCTAGGACATTGTGGCCACAAGATGTCCCAATCTTTCCTTTCGTTTTCTTATATTTATTAATGGGATGTTGGTATAGTTGTAAACGAGCCGAGCCAAGTTTTGTTGAGCTCGAGCTCGGCTCGAGTCTTAAAGAGCCGAACTGAGTCATTTACTAAACAAGTCTCTTTAATCGAGCCGAGCTACCTTAACGAACCGAGCTTTTGTCATACAAGCCGAGCCGAGCTAAGCTCATTTACTAAACAAACCGAAAACTCGAGCTCAAGCTCGACTCATTTAATAATTGAGCCGAACCGAATCGAGCCTTAACGAGCCGAGCTCGGGAGCTGCTCGATTCGTTTACGACCCTAGCTGTTGGCAACATGTCCACTTCGTAGGCATGTGATCTAAAGGTATGGAGTAAAGATTGAGGTACAGCAATGGCTGTACAGCAGCCCCGTATAGACGGGATTTGTGCCCGTCTCGGGTCCCGTAAAGATAATCGGAGCTGCTCATTTTATTCAAAACATATTGTTTACGGTCCCTATAAAAAATTATCTAAATCCGATATAGGAAAAGATGTGTACAAAGCCTAATTTCTGAAGCAAAGTTGGATGATTCGTAAACATCTTTTCCGATATCGGATTGAGATAATTTTTTACAGGGACCGTAAACAATATGTTTTGAACAAAATGAGCGGCTCCGATCATCTTTGCAGGATTCGAGACGGGCACAAACCCCGTCTGTACGGGCTGTACCATTAGCAGCACTCTCTAAAGATTATGGAAAATCAGTATTAAGATAGGGTAAAATATGTGTTTGTCCCTTAAATTATTCAAAATTTACTTTTTTGGTCCTTAAACTATCAATTGCATACACTTGGCCCCTTAAACTAACAAAAATATATATGTGTATGTATCTCCTTCTTCCTCTCCCGTAATAAAAAATGGAATGAAGTTTTGACATGTTTGGCGAGCCAAGTAATTGATAGTTTAAAAACGAAGTAAACAAAATTTGAATAGTTTGAGGGACAAGTACATATTTTAACCTTTCAAATACATATAGAGCACCAAACTTCTGCAATACCAAGGCAATGGGATTTTTCTATGATGCTCCAGTGTGGTATTGAGGCATTGATGTCCCAATACATCTCAATCACTAGATAAAAAATGGGTGAATCTAAACTATTGAATCAAAACCACACAAAAAGTAATGTGAAATTTCTAAAAATGAGGTAATTTTGCGATATTTCCTCCAAAAAATTGTATTTTTACTTACTGCAAAAAATGACTATACATACTACATTTTATTATCATATACTTACCACAAAACAATACGTACCCCCACAAAATATGGCTAACTGGTTTGTCCGATGGCAGAACAGGCATGAAAATCTAACGATTGTAATTAAATAAGAAAGATCTAACGGTTCTAGACAATAGGGGCTTCCATGCCCCAATACTACTGTGAGGCACAGAGCCGGAGCCTTTACAATGGGAACCAAGACATTACAAAATATCTCATAAGACTTACACGTACGTTTGAAGCACAGCCGAATTGAATTGTTTCAAGCTTTTCACGATTTGAGACCCGCTCTACAAGCACCAATTACGTTCACGAACACCATCTTCTTCTTCACGTCATGTAGAGTAGACTACTAGGAACTCTAACTCTGTGTATTGTATGTCTCTCCAAATATCTACAGGACTATATTTATAGAGATATCTGCAGGACTATATTTATAGAGTTCAAAGTCTCCTAATAGTGTAGGTAATCTATTATCTTTGAACTCTCCTAACAGATAGCTATTAGGAGTCTGTCTCATCCTTCTAACTAACTCAATCACATAACCCATGTGGACGACCCATGTGGGTTGGGTCCGGTCTGAACTGACCCATTTTTCTAACAATCCACTGCTAAACAACGCTTCTAAGGGGGTGTTCCACTTTTGTAGAAAAAATACTTTTTGAAAAACAAGGTAATTTCAAGCTCAAAAATTATGTATTTACGCAAATAATTTTTCTACCAATATGGATCTTGTTTGATAGATTTTACTAAGATCTTTTAAATAGTGCAAAAAAAATTGAAAAAATATTTTTCATTTTTATTATATTTGAATTTGAAATTAGCTCCGTTTGGAAAAAAAATATACTTTTCGTAAAAGTGGAACGCCACCTAAGTCTGCTATAGATCCGCTTTAAAAATTGGATTTTGTCGGTTATGCTATTGAAAGTCCACTTGATTGAGGACAAGAAAAATAACAAAAAAAGAAAAAAAAAAAAACCCCACAGTTTTCGAGATGCACTTTTTAAGACCTCAAAAAAAATGCCTTCTTGATAGCATAGGGCTGCTATTAGCGTTACACTTTTCACTTTTCAGGTGTGCCGTTTTTCTCCCAAGTGTGAAGGAGGTCCCCCTTTCCAAGTGAAATGCTGGACCTATGTTAGTTACAAATGAAATACATTGCGAACCACATATTTTCAAACATGATACACCCTCATTCCAGAAAGATAATCTTGCCAAAGCGATTCCCAAAACTTTGCGTGAATACATATATCTTTTGTTCAAAAGCAGTCAAGGCAAGGATGCCATGAAGAAATTTGATCAGACCACAGTCGAAGGAAGAAATTTGATCTTGGGTCAACAGCGGGTTTAGATTATAAAATTACAAGCGACATAATGCACATTTTCGCCGTAACTCATAATTTACAGTAATCATCGATAAACCACAACTACAAATGAGCTAATTCTAAGGATACAAAAATTTCCAGTATCCCTCCAAAGGAGAAGGAGCGTCAGACCCGGTGGCATCCAAACCCTCTCCTACCAGCCTCTGTACTTATAACTGCACAATTTCCCAATATCTTCACTGCCCTAAATTTGTATATGACATATGGGAAGAGTGACTTGTAAATCTTTTTCAGACGCTGAAGCTGAAGCTCTTGAAGCAAATGCTCCACAGACTAATTCTCCTTCAAAGTCAATTGTAAGGTCAGGCTCTACACATGCAAGGAGTCAAAGGGTTTTCCCAGAGGTCATAATTAGGAAACGTTTCTTCGGGCAATCCAGTCCGTGTCTGGTGGGTTACAACGACATCTTCCACAAAGGTCGCCCAGCCCATGTATGGGTCCCCCAAAGATTTAGACATGAGCCCCTTGTCCGGTTTTATGGACTTCAGGCGGTGACCCATGTACCTCCGGGCCCCAATTATCAGTTTTGCAAAGTTACCGCCATGGGTCATCACAAACACATCGGACTTCAAGCAGACCAAGAAGTCCAGGGCTGCCAAGCTTGTCACGTGCTTCCGGAAGCCATCCAGCTCTTCCTTGCTTGCTAACTCCTCCTTTGTCACCTATTGTAATTCTTAAGTCATAATATGAACTAAAATTTTTAATATAACATTTCGACAAGCATTGATGTCCTTTCATTTACAATCTAATGCCAACAGAATCGGCAGCGCGTTTGGCAATATAACTATTTTCTTTAGTTTCCGCTGAAAAAAAGAGAGAAGGGGAAACCAACTAATCCAAGGTATTATGTTTGTTTTCTGTTAGAGAATTGGAATTCTGTGGCACATTACTTGCAATTCAACAAAAAATGCATAACTTTTCAAATCACCAAGTGATTCAGGCTGAAGCATCTTAGAGGAGGTCAAAAGTGCAAACTTTTTACTTGAGAAGATTTTACCACATATCTTTGACTCTGGCAGCTAAACTTGATTTTCAAATTTTCTTCTTTTATTTGAACATGATGTCAAGCTGGCAAACAGGAATTGCAAAAAAAAATCAAGCAAAATGCCTTACAAGATTTGGGAACATGTTCCTGAGTGGTGCCATGCGGTTCTGTCCACCATAAACCTGCCCGGAAGCAACGTAAATTTGCGTTTCTTTAGGATAACCCATAGCCCTGAGAATCACTGCCACTTCTCCAGGCTCAAGAGGACATCGTCCTTCCTTCCGCTTCTGTAGCGCCAGTGACCACAGGTGGGATCCGTTCTAATCACCAAAGAGAGAGAACAAACACAATTCAAATGTTCAAGTGCATTTACTTCTAATCACAGGAAACAACCTGAACAATTGGGCTTTAGATCACCTTATACCGTCGAGGCCATTCTTTCTGTCTATACAAGGCCATTAGAGCTTTTTCCTCCCTTGTTCCCACAAAATCACAAAATGATAGGCCTACCATCCCTTTTTCAAATCTAAGGTGAAGAGCCCTGTTCAGGAAAAAAATTGAGTACAATTTTCAGAAAAATAATTTGACAGAATATGGTTAAGCCAGGTTTAAAAAGCAACATACTCAAACACTTACATGTAAGGGTTTGGACTTGCTGTGCGGTTTCTCATTCTTGATGCAAGGAGATCAGCCATCTGTTCGATCTCAGGAAGAAACTTCAGGGCATGATAGTTTACCCTGCACCTCAGCCTGTTGATTTCTTGAGGAACATTGTCATACCTGAACAATAGAAACGAATAATGACAAGTTACCTCAAAAGAAACTTAGCAGGGTACAAGACAAAGATCTGTATAACTTCCATAACTTACCCAAGTCGATCAACAAAAGGTTTCAAGGCCATTATCTTCTTCTCCTTTATCCGGGGCAAAACATTATCAATGTAGAATTGTGCTGGAGCATATTTTGGAATATTTTTTACCGTCCGTCTGTCATGTATTAAGATATCTGAGTAAGATACAAGCTGCTTGGAATATAGTGATAGTCATGAGAAGCTTATCATATACACTGGCAAAATAGATAAAGCACCCCGCCTCAGATACTTGATATCTAGATAGGAGTGTGGGATGTACGCCCGATACTAACTACTGGACACCTAATGTATTATTGTGCCCAAGACTGCAATTGAGTACATATTTTGTTTCCTAAACCAAACCAATCATTGGGATCAGCTACATAAAGCCATTTTGTCCATTAACATCTAAACAACGAGTAATGGTAAGATCTGACATATGAGAGAAAGTAGTAGATCTGAAAGTGATAATTGCCGCCAGAGTGAGAGACAAAAAGCACAGATTTCCACAGGGGAGAGAGAGAGAGAGAGAGAGAGAGAGAGAGAGAGAGAAATCAGAGACGGAATAGTTGGATGTAGCTTCCGGGGTTAAAGTTATTAATTTGGGCCTATATGGGCCGCTTGGAGAAATGGTGTGATAAACTACTAAACGCCGGACTGGGCTAGAAAAAGAGTACAACAGTTGGATTTTGGTTCGGTTGACTTCCGGTCTTTTTTACTCATAAACCAGAACCAAACCGAATCGTAAATTTCTTTAATATCCAAAACAGAACCGAACGGGATGACTTATAAAACCCACCTGAATCGCAATAAATTGTTCGGTCCAGTCGGTCAGCTCGGTTTTTTCAGTTAAACTTTCATCCCTAGTTTGAACAAGAGTATAAGACATCACCGCGAAGTAGAGGTCTTGCAACTTATGAAAGTTTCAGTCTTTTACGAGAAGTAGAAAACGTAATGGAAAACATTTATCAAACATTCTAAAGAAAATTAAAAAATGTCGAGTGTTGACAGTTAACCTTATAACGGAGGTCCAACTTAGACATCACACTCTAAAGGATTTTTATCTCTATGCATATCAAAGTGTGTAACCAGTAACCCAAAGTGAGCATACTCCTGTAATTCTATAAATATCAGATATTTAAATTAGCAGCACTAAAGGTGAGAAAATATTTCCGATGAAAAAAGTGAGGACATAAAAGCACTCAAACCTTATACTTGTGAACAGCTCTGATTTGTCAATAAACCACTCAGGAATATCACGAACAATTCTCACATCATCCTTCAAGTAGTCAATGAAATGATCCACATCAAATATGTCTTCAAATTTCCTGCAGAGATTTGAAATCTTAATGAAAGAGAGCACTGAAGTATCTGATAAGAATTGTCACAGGCAGATCCTAGTGATACACAACAATTTCCACTAATTGAAGAGGTGGTTGACTATTGTTAGTTAATGTAGCGTTCGCTACGATTTGCAAGTGATGTCAGTCATAAGGAGTTGACCAATTCAGAAACCATTGAAAAAATGATAAGCAGAGTTCCTTAAAAGTAGTGATACAGCTTTAACTTCAGATGCAGTAGAAGCAGGAAAACAAAATCGGTAATGTCATCCCAAATGAATTCTTCATAAAGAAGCTTTTTCTTCATCTGATATGAACTCTGCTGCAGGTACAAAGCTCTGACACTGCACATGGCAAGCTGAGTGATCTCCAAAAGCCTGCTACATTAAAATCCCATGGTATTGGGTCCACTAGCATGTGAGCGGCGTGGTTATAAACTATTAAGTGAGCGGCTGTATCAGTCTTCATATTTCGTGTCTTAAGAGTCAAGTCTACAGATTGAATCACATGTTGTACATGTCAAGTCCAGCCTAATCTCAAATATAGTATTGTAATAAATAAACATGAACCCTACACTTCTAATCTGGGAAATACTGGAGTCAAAAGAATTCTTCGCCGCTGCCTATCATATTGTGCAAGCTATGAAAAACTCCTTCACTTGTTATTCACACATACTACTTATATTTTGGAATAGCTGCAATACAAGTTCACAAAATTATAGGTCAAGACAACTCACGTTTGGTCTTTCCAGATTTGATCTTGCTTTAACACTGGCATAATGAGGGTGGCATTCATTATTTTGGCAACGGCAACAGCATTGCATATCTGCATGGAAAATCATGCATGCACAGTATGAGATTGAGAAACACAAGTCTCAAAGTGTATGACACAGCAGACTTGATGTTACCAATCGCTCGAAGTCTATTTCTGAGTTACAGGAGAAGACAATAGTAAAACAATCCTCAACTATGGAATGTATAAGAACAGAAGCATACAGCAATACGTTGCTGGTTTAGACCACCCTCAGCATGTATAAATATATACCCATTTGTTTCATTTTCAGGTGGAAGATCTGCAGAGAGCCAATCAAAAGACAAATTAACAGAAAAATAAGGAAGCAAAAACTTATATCAAAGTCAAATCTTCCTTCACAACCGTACATTCCTAAGAAAAATATATCATAATTAGCTGAACAAAGACTATTTTCTGAAGCATTCAGCCCACTACAGACATATCGATAGTTCAAGAACATATATGGGCAATAAACAATGGAACTGTGTATTTATGTGAGACATTAACCCTGTCAATGCTTTATGAATTGATGCCTTCGAGAGTTTGCAGACGAGGCATATATTGTTCATACATTGCCAAAAGTTAGGTCTGTCTCCAATCCCTCCCCGTCCCCGCCCATACCCACATCAATTGAGATTACATAGGTATTGTTATTGTTGTGCTATGATTTCTGCAGTCATGGCGACATTTTTACTGCTTGAGTGGCATTTGGAGGAACAGGACAGCAAGTCAGGCTGCTAGTAAGCCAATTTTGACCATTGACAACCTCAGGAAAAGATGTATGCATATATTGTGCATACATTGCCAAAAGTTAGGTCTCTCTCCAATCCCTCCCCGTCCCCGCCCATACCCACATCAAGTGAGATTACAAAGGTATTGTTATTGTTGTGCTATGACTTCTGCAGTCATGGCGACATTTTTACTGCTTGGAGTGGCATTTGGAGGAACAGAACGGCAAGTCAGGCTGTTTTGCGGCTAGTAAGCCAATTTTGACCACTGACAACCATAGGAACAGATGTAAGTTGATTATTCATTGGTATAATTCGTGCCACCAAGCATGGGAGGGTATTGACCATCTTCTGTAGATTGCCCTGTGGCCAGTCATCTTGGAGGTTAACGCGTTCATCTTTTATGTTGCAATGGTGATGCGATCTTCAATAGGCAAGCTGCTCATTAGTTGGAGTTCTTGTTGTCCTAAGAAGTCCAAAACAAAGACGTGGTAGACTAGAGTGTGGGGTGTTTGGCGGACCATCTGGAGGGGATCTTTTATGGCAGTCCAGTCCCTATTCCCAAAGAAGACTTCTTTTTCTTGCTTCGGTTGTTCGTACAATCTATGGGAGGTTTGTATATGTTGGATATATAGCATTTAGATTTGGGCTTTTATAACACGGTTTTCCACATTTAAGGTGTTTTGGTTAAAAAAAGGCATGTAAAAAAGATAAATTTGTCGGATTTAAGACTGTGTAAAACGAATTCCTTTGTCAAGATTTTAGATTGTCTAAGATAAGAACTTCTTTTTCCTCAAAGTTTATTTCAAAGTATTGATTCAGAGCACTCATTTTGAAAGACATGCTTTGTCAAGATTTCAAATTTTGTATGCCAAGATCATTTTATACATACATCTATACTAACATATGCTATGTAGCACCGACACGGACACACAACATGACATTTGACACATAAGTTGTAAAAAATTGGAGACACGACACATTGCGGACACTTTTTAAAAACTATTTTTTATACCATCAAATGAGCAAGAACCAATATAAAGCTCTACTTGTGAAAATGTAATGCCAGGTATACGGTATACCTTATATCATTTACCATTCACAAAAGTACTTCAACAAAAAACGTTTCATCACTTAGATGTCTTTGTAATCAGTTGAACATCCTTTGTCGCATAAAAGTAAGACTTTCCCTAAGTTTTAATTAGGGTCTACTATTTCATTTAATACCCCCACTAATTTTGCGAGTGTCCCAAGAGTTTCTGGAGCATTTTTTAGACTGCCCTGGAGTGTCCACATAAAAAACATTGAGAAAAAATAGGACAATTCATATTTAAGTGTCAGAGGCTTGTCAGGAGATTGTTGGTGGTCCGACAAGTGTCCGGAGAGTGTTGGTGCCCGATAAGTGTATGTGTTACATAGAATGTATGTAAGTAGCTAGAAGATGTTGGCGCGGGGCTCCACCAAAACCACAACCAAGGCCTTTGTCCAATTTGAAAGGATAAACTCTGATACACAATATTGGTCACTTCAAATTAAAACTTGCAGTGTGGCATTAAGTGTGATGAAAATTTGGGATCAGAAAACTTAAAACTACATTAAATGTAAGGAATGGTTTCTTACATACCGAACACCGATACAGAAAAGTATCGCACCAACACATATAGATTGATCTCATTCTCTCAGAAAACACTAATGTACTACTCGTGCCACATGGTTACATCCCTCAACTTTCCAGTTGCTAGCTTTCCATTTCTTACATTCAATAAAACATAATTTAAACAGCAATGCGAAGATCATTATGATGAATCCTCAACTTCCAAAAAATAATTAGTGTTACCTGATATTACACCACTCTGTCGCTCAGCACAAGACTTCCATGACGTGGTGGCTGAATAAGGATTCTCCCAGAGTGAGGGAGACTCCTTAACCTTGGTAAGATACAGATGAAAAAAAATTAAATAACTCGACTCATCAAAAAAATTGGACCAAATAGGTATATAACTAAACATAACTTACTCGCGGACAGCGAAGAACAATGCCTTCTTTTCTGCACAAGTATGGGGCATTCTGTGATACATATAAGTTATAAGCTGTGCAGATTGTGACGGTTAAAATAAATACTGGGGATATACACGCACACAAATTATCCAGTGAGGGATTCCGTACCAGTCTACCGTGCGGACCTTCCCTTTCCCGAGCAAATTTCGATGATCCGAACCGCTCAAAGTGTGCAGAACATGATTTTAAGGGTACCCGCGAGAAATCATCAAAACAAAAAAAATGACCGAAAAGGGATTGATTTGAGCAGTTTTTTATTGAACCATTCAATAAAACGGCTCCGATCAAGCCATTCTCGGCCTTTTTTTTTGCTGATTTATCGCGGGTACCCTTAAAATGACGTTTTGATCACGTTGAACTCCTCGGATCATCAAAATTAGATCAGAAAGATGACGTCCGCACCATAAAACTGTCTGAGATCCCTTAGGGGATCTGGACTGCACGCACGCCCGCGCGTGTGTGTGTGTGTATATATCTGAAAGGTACTGGTCACATGTTCCACAGAATAACAGAATGCATAAATCTTTTCGAGCATGCAGAATGAAAAGCTCAATGTGAACATCAAAAGTCCACAAAATCACAAGTATTACTAAAAATAAAAAACTAAGGACAAACTAAAAGGTACATATTGCATAGAAAATGAACGTTCTAGCCCGAATCCAAGCTCATATACGCAAGGGAATCCTAAATCCTGATCAGGACAATGTGTGATCAAATGCATGACCGCAGTAGCAATACAACATTATGACCTACTGCACGCATATAAAGGTCTTATATGACACTCACTCATAATCCAACACGGAAAGCTGAAACATACTCAAGTAAATCAAACAGCTCTACTAGAATCACATGAACTCAGCAGTTTAAAGTACAAGAAATCTCATTTCTTCTCATCTCCTTTGAATTCCTTAGAATGCCTACAATGCTTTGATACTGTCAAGCTATCCAACAAAGAGGGACATAAAAGTCAGCATGGAAACCAGCTTCAACTAGGGCACATTGTTTTATTGCAAATGCGAAAAAATGCCCGATACAACATTATCAATCCAAAAGAATAAATAGATAATAATGAAGGGGAATGTCACAACGTTAAAATGACTGCAAATAACTGCAATATTAGCCCCAAGGGATTGGCCTGGCGGTCAAGGCTTGGGACTTAGGGGATTGCTCCATCCAAAGGGTTCAAAACCTCTCCAGTGCTATCAACTCCTTTAGAGCCACTTCGGACAGGGACAGGGGTTTGCTCTGGATTTAATTGGACTCCCAGCAAGTGGGCGGGACTAGTCGAGGTGTGGGTAAGCTGGCCGGACACCTCAGTTACCAAAAAGCTAAATTTAACTGCAATGTTATAACAGGGAGAGTGTTATACCAGTCGATTGAGGATAGAGAAAACGGAAATCAATCCGGCGACGAGGACGCAGAGGAGCAGGAAGATCGAGATCCTGGAGTTGTACGGGTGGAACCTACTATCGTCGCTGAAAAGTGAGATCTTCGAGCATTGGAAACTGGACAGGAGTGATCGGAACCGATCTCTGGGGTGGCGATCGCGGCCGCCGCCGTCGTGATCGGGGAGGTTTTCCGGCGCTAATGGGGACAGGACGTCGTCTCGCTTCCTCGGGGAGGATACGGCGCGGCCGCCTATGGAGGTCGAGTGGCGGAGCTCCGCCATCGCTCGCTTCGTCGGACTGAAAGCCAGCTTCCCTGTCTGGAGAGTGACGAGTCCGTGCGATTTCAGATCGAGCTCTGCGTCGCCATTTAAGACCGGATTGTAATAATTACACGTGGGTTAGAAGATGACCCCCTCAACTATGCTTCGGTGTCGATTTACCCCCCTTCGGTTTAGTTCCATACATTTGAACCCAAATCAGTAACTCTTTACATTCCTCGAGGGGTGGAAAGAAGAAAAACAATTAGGCCCCTTTCCGCTTTCCCCAAAAATCTTCTTTTTTTAAAAAGAAGCTAATTTTAAATTCAAATATAACGAAAATTAAAAATAATTTTTCAATTTTTTTTGCATCGTTTAAAAAATCTCAATGAGATCTATCAAACAAGATCCATATTGGTAAGAAAATTATTTGCGTAAACATATAATTTTGGAGCTTGAAATTACCTTCTTTTTCTAAAACTTCTTTTTGCTAAAATCTGGAACGACTTCTTAGTAGGTATTTGAGTAATTGGTACGTATAAAAACATGCAAACCACATCTCCATCTAATAATACTAATACGAAGTTTGACAAAGCAATTGCTCAAAATGTTTAGTTTAATAGTTTGATGTGAGCAAACAGCAAACCAACTAGATCTAGCCAATTGACTACTTTTTTACACTCTCTATTGAGGGGTAGAGGGAAATCTTGTTGAAGACAATGATTGACTCTCAGTTCTCTTGTGTAGGAGTGTTTCATTGTGAGTTTATTTTTGTCCCAAGGCTATATGTTGAAGTTTTATGTTTCGGGCTTGATTTAGTTAGTGCGACTTCTCATGGTCTCGTCAGAGGTGGTGCTAGGAATTCCCTTGCTTGGGTTCAGATTTTAAGCTTGTCACAAATATTACTGCCACAATGGGCACAATTGTACAACATTAGGGGGTTTCTCATTTACAAACTGTTGGTTTTTTCCCCATGTGGTAGTGGTTTTTTGAAAAAAGAAAAGAAATAGTAGTTGATTGGCTGGTTATCATTTATTGGCCTAAGTCAGTGTGCTCTTTGGAAGTGGGTATGCCAGCTGTGTATGTTTCGGTTCTCAAAGGAGATTTGTGATGCTTAGAATTTCAAGAGTCGCGTGTGTAAACCCTTTTTTTTTTTTGATAACCAAAAAAGGGTAGGAGGGGGCGACCGGCGTAGCAACTCCCATTGGGCGTGACTATAGGGGCTCCCAACCCGCTGTGGAATGTCCGGTTCGAGCCATAGCTACTATCCGTGAGGACGGGCCGTTACCACAACACCACCTAGGTGCACAACTGGCACAGAGCCCTCCACGCGTCCCTCCAGCTCAAAAAAGTGTGTAAACCCTTCTTTTGTTCCTACTTAAATGAGGCAGTGCATGTGTGCCGTGTAAGAGTGAGCTACGGCAGAGAGAATATTGTGTGAGTTTGAACGAGATAAAAATATCAAGAGCTTAAGAGATAAAAATATCAAGAGCTGGAGAGTTAGAGTAAGGTATTTTGTATCTCATCGTACTCATTCAATATTACTGGAAGTTGTTCTTTCCGTGGACGTACCTGAGTTTGGGGAACCACGTATTTTGATTGTGTTGTTCTCTTGTGTGATTTCGTTTTTGTTTGTTGCGCTTCTGTTGCGGGTGGGATTTACAAGGCATAATCCCAACAGGGTATCAAAGCTACGGTATGGCGGGAAAAAACACCGGGTTCGCGGTTGAGCTTTTCAATGGGCACAATGATTAGGGGGTTTCTCATTTTCAAACACACGTTTAAAATATAACTCCGGACACAACTTTATTAAAACCGTTAGATGCATATAAATTCAAATAGATTAAACGATTCCGGACATAATTATTATTTTCAGAGTTGTGTTTGGAATGCATGCTCGTACACATATGTTTACCAAAGTACCTCTCTACTTGATAGCCTACAGTAGTATTTACATCCACACGGAACACTAGTTTGTGGAGAAATTTTTCAGTGCCGGGTGGGCACGGGACACGTGGTGCCCGGCACCATCTCAGCCGTCCAATGAAGTTTTGGACGGCCCAGATCTGTTCGGCTGCCGAGGGATATTTTAGTTATTTCACACTTTAAAACAGCCGAACAGATTTGGGCCGTCCAAAATTTCATTGGACAGCCGAGATCGGGCACGGACACCACGTGTCCCGTGCCCACCCGGCACTGAAAAATTTCTCCTGACATTATCAGCCAAAGTTCTTTTTCTTGTAAAAAAATGCGTATTTTTGTTTTTCCAAACATGGATTGCTATTAGCTATTGTTGCCTTATTGTGAGGTGAACTCTCCCCCCTCCTTTCTCTCTCCTCCGATTTCAGCTTTTCCACATGTCGAGTACGGCGAGGACTCCGGCTATGGCGAGTGAGTCTTTTCGTTCCAGTCTCGCGATGGGAGCTCAGATTTGACAGCTGTTGGTCGACGGAGGGGTTCAATAAGGTGAGGTTTGTGGAGTTAGGTTTTTTTTGGTGGGAGCTCAGATCTGACAGCTGTTGGTCGACGGAGGGGTTCAATAAGGTGAGGTTTGTGGAGTTAGGTTTTTTTTTTTTTTTTTCGGCGGTCCCCCGTCTCTTCTATCGGCTGGTTTCCGAGTTCGGTTGTGTATCGATTCGGGTCTCCCCCGAATTTGGTGAGGCTGTGGTGGTGGATAAATAATTTCTCTATGTGAATACTTTTAGTTAGGGTTTCGGTGGTCTAGCTGGAGTAGAGGGTTTTGGTGGTTCGGTGGCAATCATGGACGGGTACCGAGGTTTCCCCCAGCAGTAGCAGTGGTGGTAGGTGGTGGCTGTGTTGGGGTTTTCTGAGATCTGTTCCAGTTTGTTTGGTCGGCTGCTTCTCTCTATTTTGGTGGTGGTCAACAGCTAGTCCAACAAGAGGAAGTTTTTTGTTCTTTGGCCGCCAGCTTTGGATTGGGCCTCCCGGTCCAGTTCCGGCCGATAGCCCTTGAGGCATGTCTTTGGGAGCATATATTTGTTTTCGCTTGTATTATGTTGTTGTGTGATTACATTTGTGCTTAGTTTTTAATGGTTTGTGCTGAGATCCCATTTGTATCTCTCTGCCTAGTCCCGGACGGGATTCTTAGGCCGACACTTGTGCCGGGTGCTTTTGCAGGGTGTTCTTGAGTCTGTAGCCTGTTGTGCTTAATGCAGTACTCATGTCTCGAATTAGGTTATTTGGTGCCCTCCTGTTATTGCAATGTAATATTTGCCTTCGGGTAAAAATTAATGAATTGCCTGATTTTTTTAAAAAAAAAACTCTCTCACTGTGACTTTTTATTGGTTGTACAAATATATGGTTGGCTGCCAGTTATTGGCTTCAAAAGATCAACATTTGTGCACTTGTTGGTCTTTTAGTGCGTTCAGTCAAAAATCAAACAGCGTTCATTAATGCAATTATTCATCCTTAGCAGACCATTTTATGTATGAGAGCATCTACAGTGGAATAATCAAAAGTTACAACATCATTTTTAGTTATTTATTTGGCCCTATTTATTTAAGGGAATGCTAAGGTTACAATGTAAAGGTCTACAATGGTATAATCAAAATTGAATAACTAAAAATTGTCACATCACTTTTTCAACTTACAAAAATCTAGAAATTGTGGCATAGAAAACAATTTTTTTCAAAATAGTTTTCAAACTAATAAAATAGGTTATTAGAAAAAGATAAAATAGTTTTTTTTAAAACTTTGATTTAAAAAAAAAAAGTTTTCAGGGAAAAGTTAAAAAAAAATGTTTTTGAAAAAAAAGTATTTCTATTTCTAGAAAGAACATTTTTGAAATAAAGTCTTAATAAAAAAGAAGTTTTTACAAAAAAAAAAAAAAGAGTTTTGGGAAAAACAATTTTAATAAAAAAAATGTTTTGCAAAAAATAAAAAGTGTTTTTAAAAGTATTTTTCTTAGAAACATATTGAAAATGAAAGAGAGATAATGTTTTTTTTTTGTAACGATGGTGTACTGGATTGAGGAGATATGGGGATCGGACAACTAAATTTGATTATTGACAAAATGTTGTTAGTTTTGATTATCCAATGGCCAAAATTTGATGAGTTGCTAAAAGGTTGTTAAGTTTGGTTATTTCGATATGAGCTATTTTTTGAGCAAATATTACTAAATTTAACAACCTTTTGAGTTTGATTGTACCGCTATATATGGATGCTCTGATGAGTACTATAGATTTTTGTTGGTCTGTCATCTCTCCCCTAAGGGGGAGGTCCTGGGTTCGACTCTTGGTGGAGCAATACCCTGGGGTCCCAAGCTATGGATAGCTTCTGGACTCTCTGTGCTAACTCTAACACCCCCTACTAACCCCCGCTGATGTATGACGATTGAAAAAAAAAAAAAAAAAAACTATCTTTCATGTGACATCGCAAATATCACAATTCTCTTATTGCTTGATTTGTAATGTGATGCCTCGAAATCTCGCAAATTAATTTTGTCATGTATTGGTAGTGTAATTGGTGAATGGATATCCTCACTTGAGTGCTACTTCACTCATCCGGGTTCGAGCCTCAAAAACCCCTCCTCGCCGCAAATATAATTAAAAATGTTTACATGAATTGATTGAAATGTAACTTGTGCGGAACTCATTTATTTTTGAGATCATCTATTTTTTATTACTAAGAGACTAGCCCAAACAACAAGAAATAGATGATGGAAACGATTAGAGCATCCAACCCAATATCCTCTATTTCTTCATTTTAGAAGATGAAATTAACATATTTTGATTAAAAAATGAATATAGAGAATCTTATTACTATATATACAAATTCAAGTCACAAATCTCTACATACCCTTTCTATTTTAAAGACGTCCTCATTTTTGCTTCAAATTATTATTCACTTTAACTCCAAATCTAATAATTTTTGCATTTTACATTCAAAAAGTGAGTTTGAAGGATCCTCCATTTATATTTGTCATACTCTATTTTTGGAGTATTAAATTTTATCCTTCAAAATAAAGAAGGAAAATAGAGGATGAATTGGAGTAAGAATTTCTTCCAAATTAGAGAAATAAAGGAAGAAATGAAGAAATAGAGGAGGAATTTTTCACATTGAAGGTCAAAATGTAATTCTTTATTAAAAAAAAGTGAATTTAAAGAATGTTACTATTCACCCATACAAAGGGCCCAATTCCATCAACCACTTGCGGGGTCTCAATTAAACTAAAGTAAAGTTCTGTATGGACAAACCTCAAAGAAGTTGATAATGCTTAAAAGGTTTTGAACCTTAAATTTTAAGAGAGAGCAAACCTTTAAGTCTCAAACCTTGATAGTTAGGTCAACCCCAATAGTTGATTTTGAAAAAATAAAGCTTGGTTGGACATCTACAATTTTCCCTAGTTGTAAGAGCATCTCCAAGCCATCTCAAGAACTCTAAAAATAGAGAAGTGATGTGACGTATTGGAAGAAAATGTAGTAATTTATTCTCTTTTTTATTTACTTTTTGCATGTTTTGAAAGAATTTTGAAGGAATCTCTCTCATTTTTAAGAAATTTATTTTCATTTTGAAAATAAAATCTTTACAGAGAGGACCATAGTTCCTAAAAAGTACTCTCCAAAAAGTAAAAAAAACATTTGATAAATTACAAAATCCCTCCCCAACATGTCACGTTCATTTTCCTATGTTAGTTTCATTTTTCCTTTTTTTTTTTTAATGTACTGTAATTTTGAAGATGGGTGGGAGATGCTCTCATGCTCGTATTATGTCGAGCCAGCCGAGGGTAAAGAAGAGCAAACCCAGAAACATTTCCTTTTTGGGGATTGTGCGATCGCTTCTCTGTTCTCACTTTCCGCTGCTGCATGGTGTACTATGGGCACTGTAAGAATCCGTGTGGTGTTCGAAGACGACGGCCACATTCTGACCGAGTCACAGGTATCGCAAGGGTTGAATCAAAGCTGGATCCTGCTCAAACCACAACACCAATCCATTTCTGATCTCTCCTCCTATCTCGCCCACTTTTTCGACCTCCATCGCTCCTGCCCTAATGGCATCGTCCTCTCTGTAAGCCCCCCCACTCTCTTCTCTCCCTCTCTCCATTACCCAATTTCATCTCAAATTAGTATGGAATAACATCAGTACAAGTGCTAATTTCAGCTATATGTTGTTTTCTACTTTTTGATTTCATAACTTGTCAAAATTGTTGATTTGCATGTCGAAACAGCTAAGAATATACGCAGTTTGGAAGTGAATTTAGCTTCGGTTTTGACCAATTTGCTTTAACTGGTTTGGATTTTTGCTATTGTTGAAGTCTGTGGCTATGTTAGTATCCACCAAAAAGTCACCCCCCCGCCCCCCCTTTTTTTTTTCCCCTTCTTCCAACTTTTCAAATTTTGGTTCCTTTTTTGACCGTCTCAAGGGGAAGAACAGGGAAAGGAAAATGATAAGGACCAAAAGTTATGAACTTCACTAATGAGTAATGACCAACAAAAGTTTTCCGAAAAATGGCCGATTTTGTACACATTCCAAATATAGCCTATTTCATTTTTTTGTTGTTTCGGGTAAAGCAAGTTAATCTTAAAAAACCATAATTCTTTTCCATTTTAGCGACAAAGTAAAATTAGGGTTTGTCCGTTGTGTTATTTTCAACTCTTGATAAGCACTGAGCACATTCATATATTTTTTTCGCAGATGGATGACTTTGTGTTGCCACCATTTGAATCAACATGTGTTCTAAAGGATAAGGATGTAATCAGGTCTTGTTTTAACTTGGTATCAATATCCTTTTGAGACTGTTCCTCTTGTATTGGTAGTGTATTTGTTGAATGCTACATATTTGTATCAGAGTCCAGAGGAAAGGACGAAGGTTGCGTGACGTTGTCAAGGTAGATAATGGACTAAATTTGAGTGAGGACAAAGGAATTGTGGAGAAGCAACCTGTTATCACTTGTGCGCCACTTTCAGTGAACGAGGAGTTTGGAAAGGAGACTGGTGGTTGCCAAATTGAGCCTGAAGAGGAAGAAGATACATTACTCATAAATAATCCATCTGGGGGAAATGCCGTTTCGAAGAAAAGGAAAGCATCAAAGAAACTCCAGAGACCGGAGTACGTTTTACGACGGAATCTTCCTATCATATTCTTGTGTAGTAGTTTCGAGACTCTATTTCTCACTAGTTCTAAATGGGTGTCAGACTCTTTGAACCATGCCATTTCAGCGTTCCTTCATTCTTTTCATTTTTTAAGTACTTTTTGGAATCAACTTGGACGGAAAAACGTAAATTGACAACGTAAGAAACAAGTTAGCATTTAGTTAATCCTTCTAGTAAGAATGAAGCAGTTGAGGAGGAGCAAAAATGATCTGACTTTAATCTTATGGGTCATCATCATTCTATGAACAGCCCATTGGGTTGTAAGCTAAAGAAAATTACTCCAAAGCACCTTTTACTTCAATACACTTTCACACACTTCGATATATTTTCCACTCATTTCAACACACTTTGTTCAACCTTAATAACAGCCCAAATGGGCTGTTTTTTTTGGCTTTTTCCTGATCTAATTACTGGTCAATAGTGTCCCACACTCAGGAATGCCTTGTTGTTTGTAGCTACATGTCCATGGAGTGCGAAATCTCAATGTAAAATATCCATGTTATTTCTTCCAACATGTTTTTCTGTATTTATAGAACACCACCCGAATATTTTTTAAATTTACCTGATGTTTTACCGTTTTATTCTTTATTTGTTAACTTATGCTTGGAACGATTCTTTTAGGATTTTTCTATGAGCACTTTCCTGGCCTGTGATCAACTTATTTGTGTCATGAATCACAGGAAGAAAAAAAAACGTACTATGGCTCCTCAAGATCTTGAAAATGATTTCCAAATGGAGCATAATGAGAGCTTTAACGACGATGGCCTCCCCTGTGGGAAGAGTGTTGACAAGAAGCAGAAAGTATCTGATGTAAGGAGTGAACCTCAGAGAGCTAGTACGTCTACAATTGGTGACAGAAATAATGACAGTGTTGAGCCTTTGTCTAAATCAAAGAGGTAAGTTGAGTAGGTACTTTGGCATTTCTCTATTGTTGCTTATGAACATGCTTATTTTGTATTGATGAGGTCGATTTGACAATGTTACTCTATGTGGTTCAGACACAAACCTTATCTTTATTTGAGCTTTATTCTCTTTGTTCTGGAATTTGCACTTGTCTATCATTTGCATAATTTCTTATATGTGATTTCTGTATGTGCATATGATCTTGCTGAGTGGTTGGGAGGTTCTGACTTTAGTATGGATTTGACTAAATACAGGTGTTGCCATTTTTTTATACAGCCAGTGAGCAACTCCAATAGTGTTTAGCCTTATATCTACATAAACCCTTTGTTTAGCTCTTGGATTTGTCTAGGGAAAGGAGGATTACACTATAAGCAAATTCGTTTAACCTACTGACAAAAACCATTCCTTATTTCTTGTCTCTATTTTTCATAAGAACCCGTTAGATCTTAAACTTTGTAATCTTTTCATATCTTTCCCCCTCTTTTCCCTTTACTTGTTCAATTCCAAGGTCCAAACATAGTGTAAATGAGATCGGATCACATAAGCAAGCAAGCAACACAACAATGCATGTACTTACACATGCATACATGAGGATAGATTCTTTTTCTCATCGGCAATTATGGTTGAAGTGTATACAAACGTCTATCAGCTGCACATGAAGTTTGGAGCTTGGAAGGGCATTGATTTTTCTTTGGTCCTTAAATGCAATGACTTGCCAAGTCTTAGATGCCAATCTGAAGTTCAACTTCTAATTTATTAGATAATGTGCAGAAAAATTCTTTTTTCCCCGTATAACATTATCTCTCGTCTTTTTGCGTGTGCCTGTGGTTTGACAAACTGAAACACGTTTTGCTAGTACGCCTGTGCTTGGCATGTACATTTTCCCATCTTTGTAGCTTAATTTTGGAATTCTTCTTCACTGCCACCTCTATATTTTTTTGGAGATTGACAATCTCCATTTTGTAGGTTTGGGAAGCTTCAAGAAAATGGAGAAGCATGTGTTGACCCTCGCACGTCTGATGGAAATAAAAAGGTGTGGAATGAAATTGGTATTATAGTTACTTTTAGCGCTTTTGATCCTATTAGTTGGATGGGACCTCACCATGCTTTTCGTGTAATAGTTTTTATTGTATGAATACTGAAGTGATAGATGCACTCAGGTGCAAAGGTAATTGGACCATTCAACCTTACAAACTCAATCCTGACTAACAAAGCAACACAAGTCCAAGGTGTGGAGTTTACAGTTGTTCCCATTGAAAAATGTATATTTGCCTTTCCTTGCGCCTCAGGCCTAGACCCCAACATACCTTTGCCCCTCTGAGAGAGAGGGTTAAAACTCCCAAACCCAAGACTTTGAGGAGTGAAAGAAAGGAAGGGAAAATGGAATTGAATTTGTTCCCTAATGTTCTAACATGCATTTGAAATCACTGAGCTGGTACTTAACAAATATAAACCTTGAGGTTTAACTTATGCTTACCTGATATTTGATGTCAGGTCCCCAGTAGAAGTTCTCGGCGGCAATATGCCAGAAGGCGATGGCTGAAGGAACTAAAAGCTGAAAAGAAAGAGGTACTTTTTTTCCTGAGGACTTTGCGACCCGTTTGTCGATAAAGTTTCATCCTTTGAATGTACCCTTCCCCCTCCTTTCTCAATGAAAAAGATGTCTTTTCACTACTTGTGGCCTCAAACTTGCAGCTTGATCGGTTGCAACAAAACGGTGAAGCAGGTGGTGAGATTGCTGCAGATGATGAGACTGTTCCCCCCATTACCAGGCCAGGATACATTCGCTTTGAGCCTCTGGGTAAGAGTGAGGCCCCTTCTATCCACAAATACACCCCCGCCCGCCCTCCCCTTTTTCGCACGCATACATCACTCTTAAATGTGTTTGGATTGATGTAGAAGATCTGGTTGGTGAGACAATTTGGGAGCAAGGAATATCTGTTCTAAAAGAATCTCAACCCTATACAAACTGAAAATTTTGCTTGATTATTTGAGCTTGGACCATTTACAGACCTATATTTGTGCCGCGCGCGCGCACACACACACATAAGTCCTGAGAAATCTTATTGGCTAGTATATGGTTGATCTACTAAAAGAACTATGCAGTACATTCCAATCCGTCTTCTTCTTTGTTGCACTGGTAGGAGGTGAATATGCTTCTGGAACTTGTTGGATTTTGTTGTTTTATTTAGAAAATGCCTACGATCTGTCCTTCGCTCTACCTTGGTCTGTTGATGAC
The DNA here is from genome assembly GCA_019656295.1 of Rhododendron mucronatum var. ripense. NCBI lineage: Eukaryota > Viridiplantae > Streptophyta > Magnoliopsida > Ericales > Ericaceae > Rhododendron > Rhododendron mucronatum. Next base: position 263,942 of record BPLT01000235.1, read on the forward strand.
AAACCATATGAGGCATTTCTCTCATAGCAATGATCTCTGTAAGTTGCTGCTACCACATTTCATCTGTATGGTAACAGGCAATTACACGTTAATTGATTTTCAACGTGAGATTTGAATTGCTCAAGTTTCTCCTGACCTTTGTGGACATTCTATCTAGTATTTTGTTTACAGTTCTTTTTGGTACTCAATTTACTTGAATCTGATTTTCTTTTGATGGTACTTGTCCGCTTCTCAATTGTATTACTTCAAGTGGACCTTATTATGCCGATTTATAATACATCAATATTATTTTGTCAGATGCAGGTCAACCTGCCCAGCAAAGCCTAGTATCCGTGGTATGCTAGTGTTTGCTTTCTTTTCTTGTGCTATTAGTTATGCACCCTGTTCATGTGAATTTTATTGCTTTAATGAATTCCAGTTTTTTCTTTCTGAATCGTGGTTGTGATAGTCTTTCAGAGTGCTCATTTTTTAAGTGATAGCTTGCACTCTATCTTCATATCTATTCAATTTGGAAGAAGTATTCCAATGACCATTCATGTAACTCACACTTATCTCCTTGTTAATGTTTCTGATTCAGCGTGCGAGAATGACTTGAATAGGTTTGTTTGTTTGAGCATGCATCATTAAATATTATGGTCTTGTTTCTTGTTTCTTTGGATTTTTTGGGTAAACATGTTCTTTACACATCATGCTTCAGGAAACTCTCCAAGGGAACAGGATCACCAGCAAGAGAAGAGGTACAAAATGGGGCAGAGAAAATTTTGCATCGAGCGGAAGACATGACGACAAAGCCTCCAACAAAGAACATTTTCAAATGATGACTACTGATAAAGGGGAACCTCCAAATGCTCCCGTCGACTTTGATGAACTTGCACCCCTTAATAGGTTGCCTATGGTAGGTTCATATTTGCATGTGTAAGTAGATATGTGCACTATGTAATATCTGCTTGCTTGGTTCCTTGATTGTTCTTTTCGGCTTTGTTTGAATGAAGAATATGTGGAGGTATTTACCGAGGGTAAGGAAAGTTATGGGAACCAAAAAAAACTTTTTATCATCTCTTATGCATTTTTTCCTCCACAAATCCTTGATCCCAACACAAGCTTAAGCAATGTAAGGATGGGCTCCATTTATCAAATCCTTTGAAGGGCCAAAGACTATGATTAACTGCGATTAGTTTTGCAAGTCTGGTTTGATGGTCCGAGTGAATTACAATTCCCCCGTTGACGTGTTATTAACTAGCTTCCACATAGCTGATAACACTATTATTTTTCTTTTATTTTGTAGGAAGGTGAAGTAATTGCATATCGCCTAGTGGAGTTATCATCATCTTGGAGCCCTAAGCTTTCCACTTTTCGAGTATGATGCTAATAACATGTATTGCCTACATAACTTTTCTTCGGAAAATATACCATGTTTTACTTTTTACATTGATTCTTTAGGTTGGCAAAACAGCATGGTGCGATCCAAAGTCCAAAAGAATTCTACTTACACCATTAGCAGGATATCCAGTTATTCTCGAGAATCAGCTAGATGAAGATGGATATGAACAACTGGAAGATTACTCTCCTTATGGTCAAGATGGATCTTTAGAGGTACTCAAGCTGTAGATTATGAATTCTTCCTCTTCCTCTATTAGGATGCGTTTGGATCATGGATTTGTAGAGGAATTTACCAGGGAAAGGAGCATGATAGGAAAAGAAAATAATACCTGCTTCACTTAACTGTTTTGTTGTCTTTTCCTATACTTTGTTTTCTTCCACAAAGCCCTTCAAAAGTCCATGATCCAAAACGGATTTTGAGAGAAAACTTATGCATGGAATCGTAAAGGTGAAGGTAGGGGTGTCAATTTTGACCCAAACATATGACCCCACCCAAAGCCACCCACTCTAGATTCACTCAAACGCAGTCCACTTAGGAGATGGCTCATAGTGGGTTCTAACCGAATTCCACACGTATGCAATGAGTGCTAAATGGGTGCGTTGAATGATCCACTGGGCCACACTATTACCGAATAAGTGAATTAAGTTAATTCATAAATACCACAATCTACCACCCCACACTAAATTCACTATGATCATATCAAAAATTATTACTGACTCACCAATATTAAGCTTATCAATGACACACCAAACTTACTAATGTTGCACCAAATTTTAGTAACACCACACCAAAAATTGTTAGGGCCACACCAAAATTTCTAGCACAATATCATGTTTTTCGGTGTGTAATCATATATGTCACGTCTGATTATTAATATAAATATGGAATTGGAGTGATGGGCAAGTTTGTTTTTATCTACTCCACTGCCAAGTCAATCAACTTCAAATCACAAGCTGCTTCATCTTTGTTAATTTACTGAAAATCATGTTTCCTCTGCAGATAAGTTTTATGTCACTTATAGATGTCCGGGTTATGAACAATGGCAACTCAGATCCTCCAAAAGCATCTTCTGGTTGGACTAAGAAGGCTCCCATCGTCAATGAAGCTACCACATGGAGTGCGGGTCCAAGCAATAATTATAAGCAAACTCATGCCCCCATCGAAGGTAAGCATCATTGTTGGCTTCACTATTGCAGGTTTGGTTTTCATTGGGTGGAAAGTCTATCGGCAAATCGAAACCAACTTATGGAAACAGAAACAGAGAAAGTATATCTAATCTAATGTTGCGCCTTGAAATGAATCTACTTCAATCTGGGTTGTCCATTCTTCTTCTCTTTTATCAAATTTGTCGTCTTTGTTGGGAAGAGGTCTATCAAACATTATCTATCCATCCCGCTAAGACTAGCATTCATCAAAGTGAACTATCATGTTGTTGTACTTGTGTTACACATTTTGATTGGTTTTTTCATAATCCCAAATTTTACTGCTTACATTGATTCCTCCTTGAGCCCAAGCAACCCTTTTCGGTCCTCTTTCTTCTATATCTATCATCTACAAACCCCAAATCCTTGCTTCTCTCTCAATCTCTGCTTATAGTTTTACCAAAACTTGAAATCTTTTTCTTTTAGGCAAGTATCTATTAGCTTCACTAGTTTGGGTTAGGTTTTCATGGGGTGGAGTGTCTTGAGATCTATGTTTGTGTTTTTGGCCTCCTGCATGAATCTCTGGTTTTTTCTGCAGAAAATGAGGTGAGTGTGTGGGATAAACACGTACAAGCCCAAAGCGCCAAGAAAGCACAGGTGATTCATGTGAACAGTCGGAGTAACGAGAACTCTGGTTCAAGGGCGTCTACTAATAGAGTCTCGAGAAATAGTGCACTTGCCCCATCAATGGCTCTTCTAAGAGCTCGAAATGCTATGTAAATTGACAGCCCCTATGAGGAGGGTCGTTGTACATAGGGGAACTAAAAAGATCCCTTTGTGTAATGTAAGCAACTTTTGAGCTGATTTCGGAAAGCTTGACCTCTTAAATAGAAGTAGCGTTTTGGAAGTTCAGATTAAGAATGCCTCATTTTCAAAATTACGGGATGAATGAAAACAGAACTGATCTGCCATTTTCAAAATTTGCAAGTAAAAGAAGGGAACTTGACCAAGTTCTGCTGAACAACGTATCAAGATTGTTTACAAAACGAAACTATGTTCCGCAATGATGCTCAAGTAAAGCAAAACCTATGGTGTTCAATGTTGCAAAAGCCAAACAAATTAATGAGGTGGAAAGATGACTGATTGCGCTCTAATAATGGGATGGCAATTTGGCGGTTTCGTTCATACGGTATTAGCTATCATTCCTCACCCCCTCGTCCCCGTCCAAAATGGGGAATGGATTTCTCCGCCCCATATCTGAACTCCGTATCCTATTTTCAAATGTTTTTTCTGCAACTTATTTTTGGGCTTTTCAATGAAAAAAACGCTATCCGCAATTGGGGCGGGGAGGGGCGAGGATTGGACGTGGATGGAGCAGGGTAAATTGTCATCCTTGTCTAATTATTCCTCTGAACACAAATGTCCAAATAAATTTTCACCTATATCTTGCGCACGCCTGCCGTTCCACTTTTTCAAAAAGTGGATTTTTGAAAAAGAAGGAAAATTTCAAGGTCAAAAATCATGTATTTACGCAAATAATTTTTCCACTAATATGGATCTTGTTTGAAAGATTTCATTGAGATCTTTTAAACGGTGCAAAAAAAAAATTACAAAATTATTTTTCATTTTCATTATATTTGAGTTTGAAATTTGGGAAAAAAGAACTTTTTTAAAAAGAAGAGAAAGTGGAACATTCCTATGAACTACCCTTGCATTTCCATCAAGTGGTTGACACATTTAACAGCACGGTTGTCAGGAAATGACTGTCAAAGGATTGATTTTTTCGGTGCCGAATGGGTATATTCTATGTGGTATTCGCTCGGTGGATCCGAGCCGTCCGATACACTTTTGGACGCTAGGATTGAAACATTCTCTCTCCTCTCACCCCAACATTTTCTCTCTCTTCAAATATGAGCCATTGAAACACGTAATGGACGGCTCGGATGCGCGAACGGACACCATGTGGTACCCGCTGGGCAGTTAAAAATTTTCCCCGTCAAAGAGAGTTTCTTTTGGCACAAGTTAACAATTTCAAGCCCCAAGCAAGCAGTGTCAGCAGGATACGGATTTGGGGATTCCAATCCAGAAGTGTTAGGAGTATGATAAGATAAGTACGACAAGGCAGGCCTGTTAGACGACGAGTAATGAAGCGGTGTTTTCTTTCTATCAATACTATCAGATGGCATTGACTACTGTCGATTTATCATCAGATCAGAAGTGTAAAAGGTGAGAGAGTTAAAGGAGATTCGAAACTCAACTTCAATTCGGGGAAACTCAACCTGATTGAGTAATTTTCACAGCTTGATTTAGATTATTACAACGAAAATTAAGGAGAAACTATTCTGAAATCCACTTGCAAACTTCCCTATCGATCCCAGTATCCCTTATTCTTCTATTAGGATTAGGAATACGAGTCCTGGCAAAGGAAAAAGGTGAAACCCACCAGCAATCGCCAACACTGAATTTTCAAATCCCCATCTTTACCAGGTGATGTCTCTAGAATATTTTTGCACTTGGAAGAAAATTATTGTGTTCGTTCGGTTACGGAGGATGAAACCAAGTCTCAGCAATACATAGTTAGCACTTAGCAGCAACCCTCCATTTGTTAGGGTTTTAGTTTCTGTTTGTGTGTACGAGGATGGGTGAAACATGCGCTACAGCAAACAAAGTAAGTTCGTTCAAGTTCAGAACCTCTACCAGCTGCCACGCACGACCCAATAGGAACGTTTTCAGCGCCCCTCTAACGATAAGAAGCAAAACGCGCCATCACCTACAGCCCTTTCCTCTGCCGGGGACTTCCACGAAATGAAAACGGGCGCGTTGCTTATGTGAATGCAATGCATGATATTTTCTCTCATTTCATTTTGATGAGAAGCTATTATACCTATACTTGGTAATTTCTTTTATCTGGCTACGTATCTCACTTCCTCAGCAACCGGTAAAAAGTAGATTCATCAAGATCGGAAGGCAAGATCGCAGTGCTCCTGTGGTGAAACTGCAGGATAAAGATAGGAAAAGTGGTGCTTACTATCAAATGATTTAAACCTAGCCATCATTAACAGATTTAGTCAACTCAGGATCTGAAACAGAAGAAATGTGTGGGGGGCTGATTTCACTGTAAACTTCTTGAACCCCTTCTTCCGTCTGGTGAAACGTGAGGGTGCGAAGGTGGTCTTGCGGTACCTGTAGAACCGGAGGGGGTTTTTGCTTCGGGAAGAAGATCTGACGATCTAGTCAGAAAGTGGAGAAGGAGGATGTTTAGTAAGAAATATGCAAGAGATGAGAGGAATAACTGAGTGAACAGATCCTTCCCCTGGGAGGGGTTCTCTTCTATTTATAGGCAAAACTATGTGGAATGCTGAACAGGCTGACTCTACCACCCACGTGCCTTGCCATGTTCGGATGACGTCACGAGTCAGAAGTATTTAATGAACGCCGCTTCTGGGGATTGTTGAACCGCGTTGCAGTGTCAGACAAGTCACATTAATCAGAGATGTCACTTCGGTTATCAGAGAAGACAACTCACGTATCATCGGAAGCTTTCAGAAGGTTCTGAAACAGCGGCCTCCGAGTGTCAGGAATGAACAGTCACACATCCGAACGGCACAATTTCATCCGAACAAGTATTGTCCTATGAACGGAATGCTACTTTCCGAACGATAGAAAGGGGTACCGAACAATGTGAGCCCAACGCCCCTCGGATGAAACCTCGAAGCTCGGCTGACTATTCCAGATCCGCTTATCCTTTGGGAAATGAGCATCACGAGGTGTCGAAACGCAATTCAACTTACAGAAACTGGGACATCGCATACCCCTTTGATCCTTACGACCCCTCTGAGCCTTCGGAAATTTCGGCCCACTACAAAGTGGCTGAAAGAGAATCATCCCAATCCAAAGCACGCACAAAATGGATGTTCTTGTAAGCAAATTTGCATCTATATGCTTCTCATACCAGTGTTACCTCGCCCTCAAGCATATAATTGCCTCAAAGGAGTTTTTTGTTCAGCGATATGTGTTCAAAGTCCAAACAGCTAATGATTCACCAAAAAAATGATAAGGACACGTACCAAAGTACACAGATTCGGACATAAATGTGTCTAGAACTGTCTGATGTGTATAAGTCATATATTTACCGTGTGAGGCTTAATATGCATCGAACTATTTCGGATACATTTGTGTCAGAATTTGTACCCTTTTATCTGTGTCCATAGGATTGCTCATGACTATTGCAACCGTCGACTCACCCAAAAACCATTTGCATTCATTTCCTCTCTAACCAACTGTAATGTCTTGTATCGGTGCAATCAAATTTGACGAAGTAAGGGTACGGAAAACAGAATTTAAAGAAGCAATTCATCTCATAACCAACAGACGTCAATGCTCTAAATAGCATTGGAGATTCTAGATCATCAACTGCGTGCTAGGAAACAAGAAAAACTCGAAATATATACCACCAAACAAAACATCAAAACGGAAATAAAAAAAACAAACCGCACAACCGAATGAAATTGAGTCCATCTTTATTGGCCTGATTCTTGCCTCTACCCCACCAATAGTCCTTGTATCAAGGAATCAGACCATTATACGTATCCGGTGAAATGAGGTTCTCCGTAAAGGTTACTTCTTCAAAATCTTTAGGAATGCCAGGGATATGTAAATCCCTAACTAATGTATGATCCTTCAAATTGTAAACGCCTGTGTTCCCTTCACCATATGCCAACGAGACTTCTTCATCATTCTTCAGCAGACGCAGCGGAGTGAACTTCTTACCATATGGTATGTTTTTTTTTGATAAGCACAATTTCATTGAAAAGCTCAAACGAATTACAAACTAAAAGGGGCATTCCCCAATATGAACACTACAAATGAAATAGAGGTATCCCCATAGGAAACACAAACAACTATAAGGTATCTACGATCTATACAAAGAATCAACATTTACATTGGAGAAAAAATACTATCCGGAAGCCTCCATTTGTCACCCAAAGCCCTATTCAAAGTGGAGTTCTTAACACATCTTCTGGAGCAAAGAAAATCTCTGATAGAGTTAACCACGTTAAGGGACACAACATCAACTTGTTTGGAAAGGCCTTGAAACACTCTAGTATTCCTCTCAATCCAAACACCATACACTGTAGCTGCTAAGGAACTATGTAACACTAAATTCTTAAGATCCTTGGACGTCCCATATTGGACAAGGCAGTCCACAATGTCCATGAGGGTGTTGGGAATGCCTGGCACCAAAGTCCTCACTAGAACTTGCTGCCAGACCATAGAGGAGAAGGGACACTGGAAAAATAAATGGTGGTGGGTCTCTCTATCGTTAGTGCAAAGCACACATTTGTCGTCCACCTGCATCCCCCAATTAGCTAACCTGTCCTTGGTACACAGCTTGGTTTGAACAGCCAACCATAAAACGAAGGCCCAACGAGGGACCATTTGTTTGGACCAGACAATTGCTGCCCAAGGTGGGTTTGGCCTTCTGATTCGGAGAGCTTCCCATGCAGAGGCAACAGAATAATGGCCACTAGGATGAGGGACCCAAACAACATAATCCTCCCTCAAACTATCTGGCTTTAGAGTACTGGGGGTATTCCTAATTATCTCTTGAGTAACTCTATTACGAATTCGAGGCCATCTCCATTCTCCTTGGAAAATAATGGAGGACACTTTTGCTTGAAGAGATCTCCCCATATTGAAAACCACTTCTTCCCCGTATCTCTTATGCAAAGGCCCCAAGGGATGCCAATTGTCATACCATAAGAAAGTCCCTGCACCATTTCCAATCCTATATTGGATCAAAGATTGGCCCAAGCCCCTAATGCCAAACAATTTCCTGATGGTCCATGAAGCATCACTGGGAGTCCTCATTGTCCAAATATTCTGATCTTTTATGATATAGGTATGAATCCATTTTACCCAAAGGGTGTCTGCCTTCATACACAAGGCCCACAGATGTCGTATCATTGCAGCTTTGTTCCAGTCCTTAATCCTTCTAAACCCCAAGCCACCTTCTGCTTTTGGACAACAAACATGCTCCCATTTAACCTTAGCTGATTTATGATTCATGTCAAAACCTGACCAGAGAAATGCCATGAGAGTACCCTCAATCTCCTTTATCGTTTTACTAGGGATGATGAAGATAGAACTCCAGTAGACTTGAATACTAAACAAAATAGACTGAATTAGCTGAGCTCTCCCGCCATATGTCAAACGCATGTGGGACCACCCATGAAGACGACTAAGGATTTTTTCTTTAAGCACAAGACAATCAACAGCTCTTAACCCGGTAGAGATGAGGGGAACCCCTAGGTATTTCACAGGAAAGGTAGCTTCAGGAATAGGTAGAATGGCCCTTAAGGACCCCTTAATATCCTCAGAAACGCCGGCAAAAAAAGTAGAGCTCTTAGCCATATTTGGTTGAAGGCCAGAATAGTCATGAAAATCCTTAAGCAACTGGTTAATAAGAGAGAATGAAGGACCAGTAGCACCACAAAGAACAAATAGATCATCAGCAAACACTAGATGGTGGAGATTAATCGCATTACATCTGGGATGATAGGTAAACTGACCCGAAGCAACTCTGTATGTCAACAACGCAGAGAAGGCTTCCATGACTATAAGAAATAAGTAAGGGGAAATGGGATCCCCCTGCCTTAAACCTCTTTGCCCTTGAAAGAATCCCTCCAAAGACCCATTTATCACCACTGAGTATCTGACTGTTGTAATACATTGACGGACCCAATGGATATACAAAGTTGGGAAGCCTATAATTCTCATGGTATCAAATAAGAAAAACCAATCCACTGAGTCATAGGCTTTCATCAAATCAAGTTTTATGGCACAGCTAGGGACAGCAGTATCTCTATGATACCCTCTCACTAACTCTTGCATAAGAAGCACATTATCAATGATAGATCTGCCTTTAATAAAGGCAGATTGGGACTTGTTTATGATTGTAGGAAGAATAGCTTGTAAGCGATTTGCCAAGACTTTAGTAACACATTTAAGTGTAACATTGCAACAAGAAATGGGCCTAAAGTCTTTAGCACTCAAAGGGGCACTCACCTTGGGAATTAAAGAGATTGCGGTAGTGTTCCATTCCTTTAACAAGAATCCAGTATTGAAGAAAGCTGAAACTGCAGCAGTTAGACTAGGACCCACCACCGACCAATTCTTCTGGTAAAACATAGAATTATAGCCATCTGGCCCTGGAGCTTTATCCCCATGTATAGACCACAATGCTTTCTTAATTTCCTCTCCAGTGACAGGTTGAACCAGCATGAGTTGTTCTGTAGCAGAAATCCTATTAGTGATAGCAAGCTGTAGTGGAACTGTTGCATCCACTCTACCATCATGAGCTGACCCTAAAAGTCTAATGTAGTAGTCAAGGATAAGCTGCTTAACTGCTTCAGGGTCTTCAACTCGGTTTCCATTGGCATCATTTAAGCTAAGAATAGTGTTTCTTGCTCTACGGGCACAAACCTTGTGGTGGAAAAACTTGGTGTTTTGGTCACCCAAAGCCAACCATTTGATCCTTGACCTTTGTCTCATGAAGGACTCCTCAGCAGTCCTTAACTCCATATACCTGCCTACGAGCTCTTTTTCTTGCTGACATAGGCTGTCATCAAAAGGGGCAGCAAACAAAAGAGATTGAGTAGACTGTAATACCCGTCCCAAATATTAGAGTATTTAATTTACCTTTTTAATTCAATTATATGATTCGGGGTAAGATTGCATGCATTAGAAGTTTGAGGGTCTTGTGTGTGTTTTGGGTGGTTGCATAAGTGGAGGGGTGGTGTGGTTATACCATATAATTTTCTTGAACCAATATCAAAATATCTAGGATATTTTAGGGGATATTTTCCTCCCCTTGTCTTTGTTCCAACGTAGAGAGAGAGAGAGAGAGAGAGAGAGAGAGAGAGAGAGAGAGAGAGAGAGAGAGAGAGACGCCAGAAAGAAGAAGAGGAAGAAGAAGAAGAAGAAGAGAGGAAAAGGAGAAAGAAGGAGAAAACCTTGGATTGTTTTTCCTAGCTTGAATGGAAGGTAATTCATGTTTTCGTATACTTGAATTCCATGTTTTTGTTGTTGAATTTCGTGTTTGAGTAGTGAATTCGGGGGTTGGTGATTCGGTTGGGATGGAGTTGGGTTTTCGAGTTGGATTCTTGATGAACTCATGATTCTAGTCTTGAATCCTTGGGTTTGATGTGTAGGACTTAAATTGATTCTTGTGTTTGATAGTTCTTGCGAAACCCTTTGTTATAAATGAGTTTGAGCATGATTTGGTGTAGTTTGGATGAGTTTTTGATGTGATTTGAGTGGTGGAAAAGGTTGGAAATCGGAGGAGGATCAAGCTGTGTATTTGCTGAAAAACCCAGGTTGAACCGGTACTGGGTTTTGGTTGTACCGGTTCAAGGTGTCCAGAGAAAGTTATTTCGCTGTTTTTGGTTATGAACCGGTACTGGGAATTCGCAGTACCGGTACATAGGTTAAAAATCAGCATTTTTGAAGAAACTTCAAACGGGCATAACTTTTTCATTCGGACTCTGTTTTGGACAAATTTTATATCAAAATCGATGTACTCGGAACGTACTTTCTAATGGTGGTGGTTTCATAATCTAATTATAATCCTAAAAGAAGTTATGGTCAAAATATGATGGAATGGTTATACGTTTCTAGATAGATTTTGGAGATTAAGTGCTACTCTAACTTTATGTATGTTTTGGTACACATATAGGTCTTGAGATGGACATGTTTGTAATTGTGGGGCATTGTTTAATACCTAGTTAGCTTTGCAACTCGATATTAAATATCCGTTTGAATGTCTTAAGGGTCGTTTTGGTGATTTGGTTAACCTTTTGGCATGTGTTAGTCTGGTAAAATGTTAGGGGATGTTAACATACATTTGTTTGAACATTCCAATGGAGTTGTATGCTAATATGAGTTAGCTTGTGACTAGGTAGCGAGTTGGTCAAATGAGAGGTGCTGAAATCGTAAGTTTGGAATATTCAGTCGAATCAAAGGTGAGTGTGTTTGATATGGTTTTTCTCCATATAATATTGCTGCGGTGGTGAGTATATATCTTGCTAATTGTAATTAGCTTTTGATATAGTTATTTTTAATGAGATATTGTTGTAGTGAGGGGGTATATCATGCTATTGATATTTAGCTTCTGATATGTGGTTAATGTATGCGTGTGAGGCACACCATGTCGTAAGCCATATTGTTCAATGGACGATGGTTGGGAGCATGGTGAGTGGGACACGAGATTTGATTGTGATAGGTGTGTTTGATGAATATGCATGCTGATGGGTGTTGTTTGAACCGCCGAAGGTTAGCGTGTGAGGCATATCATGTCGTATGCCATGCCGGCTAAATGTCGGTGGATGGGAGCATGGTATGTGGGACACCTTGTCTTGGGTACATGCGATGTGGTAGACGTGCCACTGCATGTGATGTGATTATATTCATGTTATTGTGCATCGTATGTTACTGCATAGTTGAGTGGGCAAGTTAGTTATAATTATTGTATGCAATCGAGTATTTCAGTTATGCTAGTGATGTATATTCTTGTTGATATCCTTCGGATATTGTGGTATTATATTGAGCGTTTCTATATCTTACACTCTCTGGCTTTCCTTTTGGTCTGCCAGGTAGCAGGTTGCTTAGACTGGGTCCACTACTGGTCAGCTTGTTGGGGTGAATTTGGATTAGCTTCGAATGTTGTTGATGAATGAGCTGGGTTATAGATAGTAAATTTAGAAGTTGATTTTGTATATTGTATTTAAGGAATTTAATAGTTTAGGTCATATGGGTTCTTATGAGTTGTTCGATTGTTGAGGTTTTGTAATAGTAAGATGTGAACCGCTTTAATTGTGCGAGGTTGTGTTTGGTTAGTTGATGCATTAGCATTTTTAAGTTTTATGGTGTTAAGTCTTCCGCTGGGTATTTATTCTGTCATGTTGTAGCGTGTGGCTTGGTCTTCTTTGTGGAATGCCACGTGGCCGTGTCGGTTCGGGCCCACTTTGGGTGTCGTTCCGGGGCGGGGCGTGACATAGACAGTAGTTTCTCTCTAGCTTCTGCCACTCTTCTACTAATATTGGAATAACACTTCAAATTCATATTCTTTAATACACCCTTTAACCTTTTCAACTTAGTAGTCAATGCATACATTGGGGTACCTTCCACTTCCTCATTCCAAGAAGACACCAGAATCTGCTGAAACTGAGGATGTTGCAACCAAAAGTTAAAAAATTTAAAAGGCTTCCGTCCACCAGTTGAAGGAACCATAGTAACAGAAATAAGGCAGTGATCAGATATGCCTGGAGGTAAGAATACTGCTTCAGCATGTGGAAAAGAATCAAGCCATTCAAGATTAGAAAGAACTCGATCCAACTTACTCTTATTATCCCCTGCTCCACCCCTTTTGTTTGTCCAAGTATACCAAAACCCCTTAATGGGGAGGTCTTCTTGACAAATATCTTCAAGGCATTGATTAAATTCTGAAGCAGCTAATGAATCAAAGCCCACTAGCCTTTCAGAGCTAAGTCGAACAGTATTAAAATCACCCATCTGAAGCCAAGGACTGGTAGAATGCCTTTGATACACAGCCCTAAGATCTTGCCATAACAATCTTCTATCCATAATGCTATTATGACCATAGACTATAGAAAGTAAGAAACTTCTGTTGTCGCGGCAAAACTCCACCTTGACAACCAGCAATTGTTCAGATTTAAACTCTAGATGGACAGAAAAGACTTCCTTATCCCATCCCAACAAAATTCTAGCCACCGGGCCATTAGTAAAATTATCCCACCACAACCAATCTTTAGGGAAACAGTTATGAGCAGTAGCTTGAATATTAGGTAATCGAACTTTAGTCTCTATCACACCCATCAAACTAAAGTTATTAGAGAAAATAATACTTCTAACCTCTTTTTGCTTAAGGGGATCATTCAAGCCCCTTATATTCCACGCTCCAATCTTGACCATTTTAACGTTTGTTTTTCTTTTTTCCAGCACCCTTGCCAGCACCCTTGCCAGTATTCCTTTTTGCTTTACTTGCACCTTGCACAGGAGGAATATCCACAGAGACCAGATCGTGTACCATGCCAGCATCAAACTCCTCAACAGAAGGAAGAAAAGTCTGATCCTCCTCTAAAGTCCCAGATGTATCTTGAAGAACTGTAAACTTGTTGCGAGCACTTCCAATATCTCCCACCTGTTCAGAAATAGGAGAGGAAACACCATTCACCAATTCCGTCCTATAAAGAGATATATCCCCCTCATTATTGATGCTATGAACAACCATATCTGTGGAAATTCCAACTAAGTCAGTAATGTCATGAGCTTGGTTCACTTCATCCACCACAGAATTAACCCCTGATTCCCCCAGGACTTCACTTGGTTTACCCTTAACCATCCATACTTGATTTAGTGGCACTGGATTTGGTTTCCTAATCACCTCCTGGCAAGATCTATGCCCAAAAACCTTGCATTTATCACATTTCAATGGCTTCCACGGATACCACACCTTAATAGTGTATCTAGCCCCATTTTCAAAGGCAACCTCAAAACTATCAGGCAAAACAGAATTAATATCTACTTCAACACAGACTTTGGCATAATTGAGACGCTTACAGCCCTCGGTCATCTGGTCAGCGTATAAAGGCCTACCAACTGCGCTTGCCACATAGCTCAACCCCTCTGCAGTCCACAAATCCAATGGAACATTATAAAACTGAGCCCAAATTGGAATGTTCCTTAGTTGGTCTTTTGTCAAATCCATCTGGGGATGCCATTGTTTAAGCACTAGCAGCTTTCCACCAAAATGCCAAGGTCCAGCCTCAACAATGTCTCGAAACGCTCCAGCTTTGTTAAACTTGAAGAAGAAAAAACCCTCCTCATTGGACAATACATCAACCAGACCAAACCTTGCCCATGCACTTTCAGCAATGGACTTAACAGCTTTAAAATGAAGCTTACGATCGATGAAATACCCAACAACGCAGTCCTTCCATTTATCCAGTCCTAGGTTAACCACAGTAGGGGGGGGGGGGGGGGGGGCGAACAACCACCTTATCGGCAACTATCGAAGGAGCAAAATATTGAAGATGCATACGGTTAGAGGAATCTGAGGCAATTACCTTGTCCTTCCATGATGGAACAGATGGCGCCCCTGTGTCCGCCAGTGGTAACGAAGCCAGGAGCTTCTCCTTTTCCTCCAAAAGCCCCCTCAATTTGCACACCTTAGCAGCAAGTTCCGTAATCTGCTCCGCAACAAGCCCAACGGCTGCAACCGCCGGTAAGGAAGTACAGGAAGGAGTCGGCGCCTTCTCCAGCAAGCGGATGATATCAGTTTTCTGAGGAGATCGAGAAATCGACGATTCCGAAACCCTAAATCGGGGAGAATTGGATCGAAGAAGTTCTGGAAATTGTTCGCCAAGAACCCCAGCCATGATGGCCAGGCGCTTGCTTCTTCTATTTATAGACGACGGGTATGCCTTCGATCTCTACTTCCCACGTCTTTGGTTGATACCCACATATCCACTCCATGTCTCATTATTGTCATGTTCATTGATCAACCGAAAAGTTAAAACTACTTCTACCACCCCTGTCGCGCTCCCATCTCTCCCTATGTGGAGGAGGATAATACAAACAGAGCTTTTCATCTAGTAACCGTATTTTGATATAAGAGGATTTCGGCTTGAAGTCACTATGTACTTCCAGGGTACTGAATTCCTCCTTCGCCAAATCAAACGCGGTGACCTTCCAAGGTTCATCTTCACTCTGGGTATCATATGCAGTCCAATAGAGAGCTCCATTAAAGAACACCCCAAGTACGCCTGGACGAAGCAATTGACCGGGGAAGTCCTCAAGCTGCTTCCAAGAATTGTGTCTCAATGAGTACACTCTAACCATCGTCCGGAACACCTTATTCACGGGATCACTTAACTCTGCACAAATCCAAACCAACTTGTAATCATCACTGGACGAATCATAACCAAAGCCATTACTGAAATTCGGAGGCGTCGCCGGCACAGGCGGTTCTGACAATCTCTTGGTCACTCCCGTTAACGGGTTCCAGAACAAGATCACATTGTCCATCTTTCGTTTACGCAAACAAACCAAGCGGTTGCACACGGCCACAATCAGATAACACGAGAAATCCTCAACTGGACAATGTGAAGAAACTGTTCCCAACCCATTTCTTGTCTTGTAAGAAAACCGAATCCGAATCCCAAATCAGAATCCTTCGGCGATCGAAACTGCACGACCTCTTCACAGACCTAATCATCTGGTCTAAAGTGAGGTGAGGATCCGAAGAGATCATCGATTTCCAATACTTGGAAACTGACATGAGACGTAAAAGGCTTTCGACGGGGAGTCTCGATAGTATACATCCGAAGATGACATCATTCGGAACCTTTGGAAGCGAAACCACTGGACGTCTTTCAACCAATCCACCCTCGTTTACAAACTCTCGGGTTCGCAAACGATCTTGTTCGGTTTCGAAAGCAAGCCAGAACTGAGGCGTTTCTTCGCCCTGCTTGACGAACACAACGGGTCATTCGGCAACACGGTACGCGATCACGTGAGAAGCGGCGGTCCTGGCCCAATCGGTCATGTCTGAGGCGCAGTTTTCTCCGATCCATATGTAGACGGCCGAGCGAGCGTGAACACGAACGCTCCGCGAGATTCGAGGGGCTGGTTCGGTTGTAACGGGAGGGATATTTGGGGGACGAGATGAAGAGGATCGTACGCGCAGTATGGCGCCATGGATTCTATGGACCGTGTGAAAGGATTTAGCTGTATAAAAGGTGGCAGGAAAAGGACAAAAGTAGGGTTCGTTACTAGTCCCCGCGCCGCCTGGGCTGTTATATACGTAGTACTGTAGTAGTACACTACGAAGCACAAACCCTCGGGGAATGCCGATGGAAGAAACATGGGAAAAATGACGGCTGTTTTGATAATTCATAACCGGTAAGGACATGTTAAAAACATTTGTTAATGCTGAAAACGTTTTTGGTAAGTACTTCCTTCGTCCCTTTTTAAGTGTCACACTTTGTAATTCCAACTTATTAAAAAAATATCATCATTATACTTTTCACATCAACTTTCTCTACTTACCGCTATAGAGACATCATCATTATACTTTTACTAACTTTTCAAAATGGAATCTACTTTTAGGGGCAAAATGAAAAATGTACCAACTTTTATCTACTAACTTTACAAAATGGACACTTATTAAGGGACAACCAAAAAAAAAAAATACTGGACTTTAAAAATGGGACAGATGGAGTATTAATTATCAAAATACATCATTGTCCGTCATTTTCCCTAGAAACATATATATTTGTTGTCGTGTCCAGTCTAATCTTCGAAGCCCTGTGTAGTTTGTTTACGGAACCGGATTCTCTCGGGTCCTATAAATGGACTGGACGATCTAGTTTCAGCCCGTTTTGGACTATTTATGGGCTCGCGTTAATGACCGAACTGTTCACCTTTTAGAATATGTTGAGAACATATAACATGTCAAAAATTAAATTGATACCGTTGACCGCTCTGATGGCAATTAAGCAAAAAGAGGATGGAGCCCTTGAGACGTTCAAGATGTCATTGGTGGCCAAAGAACATACACAAGATTCTGCGGTCGAAACTCAGGGTATCAATTTCTTAATAGAAAATAGAGATTCGATATCAATCTGAGCTGTTGAGCAAAAAATTAAGAGCGCGGCTATTCGCAACCCTTTATTTTCTCCCATAGTCCACCATATTTCGGTAAGTGGTTGTTGAAAATCATAAATAACATTTCGGTAAATAGCTGTTGAAAATAAGATTATATTTCGGTAATTACATGTCGAAAATATATTCAACTTTCGGTAAACAACTGTCAAACATGCATTTTCGGTAAATAGTTGTTGGAAAAAATATCATATTCTGGTAACTGGATGCGGAAAATGTATCTCAATTTCGGTAACTAGCTGTTGAGTATAATTGAAAATTTTTAACGGGCTATGGGAGAAAATCAAGGGCTGCAAATAGCCGCGCCCAAAATTAATCCCACCATTCATTAAATGCAAAGTAAATATGAACCCTTATCAAAATAAAAATAAAAATATGGACCCTTAATTTTAGATATATTTTCAAAAATCGTCCTTTCTTATTTTAAATATATATCTTTAAAACCCTGATTTCATATTATATAGAGAGATATGCCTTGATTTGTTTGTGTAGTGGCCGGGGCAAGACTCTCTCCATAGCAACTAGTTAACTCGTTAATCCATTTTTTGTTGTCATTTTGTCTCTTAATTTACCAACACAAAAGTCATGAATTGTGTCGTATTTAACAATCATAATACATGTAGTGTACCACTAGTCCGATGAACGGATAAGGAATTAGTGATCTTTTTACAAAGAACATCGAAGTTATCCATTTGAAATGTTTATGAGTTCTTTTCAGACTGAGAAGAGTCAATATAAGTGGATATTCTCTTTATAGACGATCTAAAGTGTAAACTTAATTATTTTGCACATAGAAAATTGACAATAGGTTTGGTTCAAATATTTTTTTGAGCAGTTATGTACTTCCTCTATTCTAAGTTTTTTTTTTTTTTTGGGAAAGTTTGTACCCTTTTGAAATTGGTTATATCTTTTAATTTATAATCTTTTACTTTGTTAAAATAAAATTAGTTAAGATCTATTAAATAAAATCTATTACATGTGAAAAATAGGAGCTGGATTCTCTCAAGTCCATCAAATGGAGTGAAGGGTCCATACAACTTGTACAGCATGCAGTATGTGCACAGACAGCGCGTACAACGCGTTTTTTGTCCCGTCTCGGGTCCAACAAGATAATCGAAACCGCTCATTTTGTTCAATATATATTTTTTAATGTTCCCATAAAAAATCAGCTCCATCAGACATCGATAAAGGCGTTTACAAAACATCCAAAATCCCTTCAGAAGTTAGGCTAAATTCTGAAGCAATTTTGGACATATCGTAATCACCTTTATCGATGTTGGATAGCGTTGATTTTTTACAGAGACCTTAAACAAAATGTATTGAACAAAATGAGCGGTTTCGATTATCTTTGTTGGACCCAAGACGGACCAAAAAGTGTTGTACATGCTTATCTGTTCGCGTACTGATGTACCGGTAGCAGCTCTCAAACAAGTACTGTTGTTTAGTATGGCTACAGATACGTGGAAGTGTAATCCAATTTCGGACTTTTTAATTGCAACATCTCAAATTTAAATACAGGCTTTTAAACCCCCCACCCCCGCCAAAAAAAAAAAAAAGCTTCTGGTTCACCCACCCCCTTAGGCGCAAAAAAAATTGAATCAAAAGTGGCACTGAGATTACTTGCCTCCATTGCTTATCAAATGTCTGATTCTTTGCCTTTTCCTGAATCCTCCTCCCTACTTGAACAACTTCCCATCAAGCCATCCCCCTACCTGCTACCCCTAATCCACCATTTTTTTTTCTTTTTCTTCTCTCATTCATAATCTCCGAACACTCCGATGTCCGGCCACCGCGAAACCAATCCTTATTTCAGCCCACCACGTATCCAGCCAGAACCTGACCCCAACGGCCGTACCCCTCGCCGGCAACCACGCCTGCACCAGCAATTCCAGTATCCACAACGACTACCTACTCCCGCTCCCCATTCTCCTCCACCACCACAGCCATCATCACCACCTCATCAAACTCCACACCGCACCCCCACTCCATCTAAACACCGAACTCGAACTCCCAAGCCCCGCCACGGACCCAAAACTGATCATTTCCCCGTCCACCAAACTCAAACTTCCCCGCCCCGCCACGGACCCAAACCTGATCATTTCCCCGTCCACCAAACTCAAACTCCCCCACCCCACCACGGACCCGAAACTGATAATTTCCCAGTCCAGCAACCTCTGCACCATTCAACTCAGCCGTCACCGGACGAACCAAACCAGCCCCCCTTGAAATTAAGATTTCCCCAGGGACGCAAAACGAAGCCCTACACGTGGCTACTCGGAGCCATCTGCGCGCTCTTCTGGATCGCCGTCGTCCTTGGAGGCCTAGTGGTCCTCGTAGTCTACCTCCTCTTCCGTCCCCGCGGACCGAAGTTTGACATTGCTGCCGCCTCCCTCAACGCGGCATATCTCGACATGGGTTACCTCCTGAACGCCGACATGACCATCCTCGCAAACTTCACCAACCCAAGCAAAAAGGCGACTGTGGATTTCCACTACATCTATGTAAATCTTTACTTCGGAAACACGCTCGTTTCGACGACTTACGTGGAACCGTTCAAGGCGATGAAGGCAGAGTCCGCGTTTCGGAATGTTCATCTGGTCAGTAGCCAGGTGGGGCTGCCTCTGAGAGAGAGACAGAAGATGACGCAGCAGATTGAGGGGAACAGAATCAGGTTTGAGGTGAAGGCTTCGTTGAGAACAAGGTCAAATCTGGGCAGTTTGTTTCGGTACTCGTACTGGTTGTTTGGGCATTGTCTCATTGAGGTGACTGGCCCTCCTAGTGGTGTCTTGGTAGGGAAGAAATGCATGACAAAACGCTGAGACATGGAGACTGCAATGTGGTTGAGTTTTCCTTCTGTTTGGTTTTTGTTTTTCCATTTTTGGAACAGGTTTGATTTACATTCTATGGCTATAAACCTGGCAATTTGTATTTATGTTATGAATCTCTTGTTTGCCATGGATCTGGTACTTCCACATTGATGGCTGTCATCAATATTCAACTATTTGGTTGCAGGGAGGTGACCTCCATGCATAGCTCGTTTTTAACTATAGTATATGTATCCAGGATACCCAAACTAGTTTACGTGCACTTTAATCAATTTTGACTGACCAATTTCACCGTCCACTATCATAGAGCTGCTTAGAAGCCGGGTTAGACTTCTATGTGAACTGGCCTCACAAAAGTTTATGATACCTAAGACTTTAAAACCTATGGAGAAACAAACCCTTAAATTACTATTATGCCTTGTCCCTCAATTTGGAAACATCATCACAAGGATGGGTATCTCACCAAATTGGCCACATAAATCATCTTTATTTTCTTCTCTTCGTTGCTTTGGACTATAAACTTGACAACAGAAACTGAGCCCTGATAAAACCCTAAAAAGAATATCTCTACCAAAATAAATCACAAGATGAAGGAACAATCGAAGGTATATTGATATGAACTTTGAGCACATTTGATTGACTAAACATAACAGTCAGTCCCCCAAAAAACAAATATAACTTTGCCTCAGTGAGGTTGCCACTTGTGTACAATAGACTTTGTAGTTAACTTAGCTTAATTAATAATAAAGCCTTGGAAAAACAAATTTCTATGGACTACCATTTCACGACCATTAAATTTCTAAAGATCACAACAAATACACAAAGGAGAAGGGAAAAGTGTACTCAGATAAGGGGTTCAGAGAGCTCCATTTCATTCGAACTCTGTTGCTGTGCGTCTGGCAGTCGAGAACCAACAAAGTTCAACCCAAGCCACTCCCAAGGCCAACATACGTATCTGTTGTTGTTTAGGCCCCCCCTCGAATTTTGCCGGGTATCAAGCTGTTCGAGCTGATTGGTCAGCTCCTCAACCCTATCCCTCAGCCTAGATGCCCTCGAGTCTGCCAATCTCAATGATTTCTCAGCGGCGTCTCTTGCTGCCATGGCAGCAGCTGCTGTTTCTTCCTTGAATTTTAGCTTCTTCTCTGACTCAAGCACAGCTTGCTTCGCCTCTTCAAGCTCAACACGTACGGCTGACAACTGCAAATTCAAGTAACAAAAGATGTTCCAATAAACTGAAACAGAAACCAAAGTCGTGGGGAAAAAATAGTGCGTGTGGCCATGGGTGCCGCCGTAAAATAGTAACACAAGTCTACAACAGAATTCATGAAGTTGGAATCAAAAGATGGTTTCATATTCGTGTACATGACATATCAAGTACTTGAATCAGCAAATGTGACTGAAATGTACTTTTATCGAGCTCATACAGAAAGCTCTGCACAATATTCGTAACTAACAGTCATCAAGCCAAATAGAGAACAGTCATCAAGCAATAGAGAGAAGCTCTGCACAGCAAGCTGATATATAAAATTCGCCAAACTCTTTCTTTAGATAAAAGTATAAAACTATGATCGTCTGAATTTCTATGTGGTGGATTGAAGTTTTGGCAACTTGCATGCACTTGCAAGGCTGAAGCTTAAATCTTATTTGTGGTAGGTAACACCAAGAGATATTTTGAGAAGGGCGAACTTCACTGGTGGAAACACTATCTCTGGCTCTAATGTGAATCTGAACGTGAAAAGAGGCAAACAATGAGCCTATTATCACAAATGTTGAAACCTAAAAAGAAGCATACACATTAAAAAGTGCTTGTACGCTTATATATCTGAATCCCTAAAACGATATTACAATCATAAATAAGCAATTTAGCTCTCCTCAATGACAAAATAAACCACCTAAATTGATTCTTGTACCATAAAGTCTTCCAGAAAGACCTCTGGTTATTCCGGAAGCTCTTCTTCCCCACCCCCCGTCTTTTAATGATCAATAAATGATCAATAAATTTATCGACAAGGCATCAAGGGGATGCCATCAATGTAAAAGGAAGGCCAAGGACAAAAAGGTTTCATCAATAAGCCAAAAAAACAACCTCATGAAAAAGAATCCCTTGCACGATTCTAGAATCATAAAGTACGCAACTTAACTCTCCTGAATGGTGTATATAAACCATCTACAGTTCTTCTTTTACCATTTTTTCTTCCCGAAAACCCTTTTGTAATTCTAGAGTTCAAAATCCACACATAGCTTACAAAACCAACGGAACAAAGTTGCAAGGATAAATTACGGGCCAGTCCAAAAATTGCCCCTTAATTCCCATTAAGGAGAATGGCCCATTTTATTTACTTGCAAGTCTAGGTAGGAAAGTGTGGGCCTCTCCTTGATGGTGATTTTCAGATTGGGCTGGAGTTCTTGGGAATATAGGCCAATTGCCTGGACTGGCCCGTAATTTATCCAAGTTGTGCAAAGGTAAAATGATAAGTGAGAGAACCTCTGGCCTAAATAACTGTTATTATATCCACGTATGTGTAAATACACCACTTTACACTGCAACCACCACTGGATGCAGTGCAATCACATTTAAACTAGGTGCTGCAACAACTTTGACAAGGCAAACCTAATTAAGGACCTAAAACAGTGCCCGCGTCTCCTACTCACCTAGCATTTACCAGGTTTAAACATTTTATGTGGTTCAGTGTGTACGTGTTTATAGGAATCACTATTGCAGGAGGATATGTGCCTTCAAAACAATGAAAAACGATTCCCGCAGCCGCTACAAGTAATCATTCCTTGAGTTTGCTCCCAAACACTCTTTCATAGGTGAGTGCATGTTAATGTGACAAATTCAATCTACTAGTGAGGAGCACAATTGGACAAACAGGGACAAGAAATTACATATCAGAAGAGTTATTACTTGAATATCCAAGTAAAAAGGTTCAGTGTAGACTATTCAGCATACCTGCGCCATGAACTCTTGCTCAACAGCTTTGCCTGCAGCAGCTTCCTGCTGTGCTGCCACTTTCCACCTCATAATTTCTTCTTCAGCACCAGCGATGTCCATCATAAGTCCTTCAATCTGAAGATATACAAGTACAAAGGATTACTTGATGCACATAATTTATGCATTCTCTCGTACACTTGCTGGATTACTTCAAAACTACCAAGTTCTACCAATCACTTTCTTATATAGTACTCACTTAAAATGCCGCTAAGTGAAAGAAGAGAAATCAAAATGTTTTCAAGTTCTGACCTAAGAAAAATCCCTGGAAAACAGTAACTTACATTTTCATTTGCCACTCTCTCCTTCTCTTCAAGTTCTTCCACACGTTGCTTCCTATGGTTAAGCTCCTTGGCTTGAGCCTCCACATGCTCTTTAAGTAAACTTGTCTCTGCCCTTAATCCAGTAACAAAGTTTAAAACAGTCCACTGTAAGTACAGATCTGATGCTCGTATAGGCTATACAAAAGGACATTCCCAAAGCAACTACAAATATGGAAGTAGACCAACTAACAACTGGCAAACACATTCATCTATTGTACAATGAGACTAATATCAATGACCTCCTAGTGAAATTTACAAGCCAAAGGTTATTAATCCATATGATTTTTCAAAGCATTTGGGTAAAAACTGTCTTTTAGATAAAGATGCTAAAGAATAAAACAGTAATTCCTGCAGTAATTATTACTCAAACTACTAAAATTTTTCTAAGCATTACAGATTCGAAATTTTCTTTATCTAGTTTCCTTACCTTTTCATGTATTGCATATATATATGTGTGTGTGTGTGTGTGTGTGTGTGTGTGTGTGGTACGATGGAACCAGTACAGATCACAAATTTGACAAAACAACAGCTTCAAATACAGCCGAAATTGAAAAGGGAGTACCTTAGCTCCTCCACTGAATGCTGCAGCTCAATGATTTCAAGTTGAGATTGCTTAATAATATCCTCCAAAGCTCCTGCCTGCATATCGTAAATCAATATCCCAACAAAGGACTATAAATAAGAGCTTCAAAACATGAGTTAAGCCAGCCAAACACATACCAAAGCGTATATTTCATCTTTCTCTGTCTCTGGACCCTCAGCTTTATCATAAGAAGCAGCATCCTTTCCACTCCCACGATGATTACTAAATCTATAATCTATTCCGGCCTCTCTTAATCCATTTTCTGCAACTTTAAACAATTCATTCGTCTTCGATGACAAATCCATTGAAGTCCTTCGTGACAAAGCACTTCTCAACAGGGACCCAATATGTTCTTTCTCCTTGGCTAACCGAGAAGCAGTTTCACTTAAACTTTTCACTTCGCGACTCCTCTCCTCTACCAAATCCTTCGTTTTGTCAACCACAATTCTGGTCAATTCACATATTGATTCCATCCCTGCTAAGGAAGCACGAATATTCTCCTCAACATCTGTTTCTTGTGGAACAAACATGGACTCAGACACTTCCGACTGGTCCATTTTACCAGTATCAACTATCTTAATAACCCCATAAAGCCTGTCATGAATTTTCGATACTAGATTCAACTGCTCAACCAATAGCGACCTATGCGAGTCCATCTTCGACTCCAAGTTCCTCAACTTGTCGTCATACTCACCAACTAACTGCTTCAACCCCGCCACATCATTCTCCGCCGAATTCAGCTTCTCCAACATCTCCTTTTCAATCTCAATCATCTTGCCATCTTTTTCCGCCACAGATTTCTCCAAATCCTCCACGACAGAAGTTTTCTTGGAAACCTCCTCTCTCAACCCACTAATCGTCGCCTCAAGTTGCGAAACCTCAATAGCAATCTCGTAACTCCTCTGCTCCATCTGTACCCTAGCTTCATTCCTAGACTTAGTTGCCAAGTCAATCTGTTTCAAAAGCTCTTCAACAATCTCGTTCGTCCTCTTAATAACTCCATAAGCAACTGCAGGCAACCCATTGTACTTCTGAGACCTAGGCAATCCACCTTGTGCGAAATTCTTGTAATTACTAACTTTCCCTGATATCTTCTCAATGCCCGTAACCAACATCTGAGATGCAGTGTCCATCTCCGACCTAAATGACTCCTTCACCTTAACTAACTCATATTCTAACTGCTTCGAACTCTCCTCTCTTAACCTACAGGCCTCGGCTAATTCACTTGATAACTTCTCGTTCGCTCTCACCGCCTCCTCCTTGTCGCGCTGCGCCTCATCGCGCTGCCTCCCAAACTCGTCGCGCTTCTTGATCGCCTCGTGAGCGAGCGCCTTGAGCCGGTTGAACGACACCAGTTGCTCGGACCTGGCGCTCTCCGCCGCCTCACGCAGCTGCCGCTCGTGATCGAGCTCGGCGAGAACCTCCCTAAACCTCTCGACGGACACGTCATCCGCAGAGGGACTCTGTATTGAAATCGGTACAGGATCGTCGGCCTCGACGTCGCTCAGAACGGCGTCGTTTTCCTCCTCACCGGCGCTGGCCATTATTACTTATTACAGGTTGATTAAATTCCAGGTTTATATATGAACAAGTCGCTATGACGCTATAAGGGATCGATCAAACACGCGTTCATCGACCGTGTGCGATGTAAAAGTTGATACCAAACGACGTGGAATTAAGGAATTGAAATCTCTAAATCCCAGGTTTGCCTAAATCCTAGGTTTACATAAGTAGACGTCGGTATGACGCTATAAAGGATCGATCGAGCACGCGTTCATTGATGGTGTGCGATGCGAGAGTTAAAGTTGATATCAAACGAGGTGGAATTAAGGAATTGAAAATTGCAAACCCTAGAATGGGGAAAGGAGAAGGGGCGGTTAAGTTACGATCATTGATCAGCAGATGCAATGAATAAAGTACCTCAAAATAAGACGGAAGATCGAAACATCGAAATTGAGATTGGATTGAAGCACTAGATTGATAAATGAAGTAAGAGAGATGGAAGTTGAGCATGAGATCGTCGTACCTTTGAGCACAGTCCTAGCGCGAAGAAAATTTAGAGAGAGAGAGAGAGAGAGAGAGAGAGAGAGAGAACGTAGCTACCAACCAGTCTACCTCTGTATTTCCTCTTTTTTTTTTTTTTTGGGGGGGAGGGGGGGGGGGGTTACACGTCGGAAATAAGTTAAATAACTGTAAAAATTTATCTATATTATAAAACAGAACAGTTTTTGTTTATACATACAAACAAAAGTACCTTTTTAGCCATCAGATCAAATTTTCAATAGGTTATAGCCGTCCAATCAACTTCTTTATTCTCTCTCTCCCTCCCTATTTCCTTACTTCTTTGGCAATGTTGCCATTTCTAGGAACAAACATATTTTTTTCCATTATTTAACAATGAGCCTTTTATTATCAAAACGTTTTCTTCTCCCTATTGTCAATCTTTAACTCTATCATTGGGGTGTTGTGTATTGTCCACTCATCCATCAAAAAACTCTATTCAATTCCTTTCTAGTTTCTTCTATCAACTGAGGTAACAATAAAAAAACACTATAGAAACTTTAGTCATACAAAAGAATAAACTGAATTTTTTTTGGTAACAAATTGTTTCACCTATTTCTTGGACGCATGATTGAAAGTAGTAGTGTTTGATTATTTGTCTCAGTTGTAGGCTTGTAGCATTCCTTTGATTTGAAGGGGAAAAAAACTCAAGTTGTAGCATTCCGTTGCAAGAATCATTTTCAATGTAAAAAAAAAAAAAAAAGCATTCGTTGACTTATGGGAAGTGGAATTTTAAAACTTTTTTTTGGATTAATTTCTGGTTGTACTATATTGGATACGGGTGTGATATAAGTATTGGTTGATCGTGATAGCTGTTAACGAATGGTTGTGCATAAGTTAATTACAAATTTCATTTGGGTATGTGCTCTTACTTTTTCGATGAGTGTGGTATTATTTGTTGTGAAACTATTCTTAGAAGAAATTAGTTTAGTTAATACTATTTGAAGAGAATTTAAAAAAAATTATTAAAAAAATTTTCATTTGGGTTTTTTAAGATCACTAGAAGGAAAGGATAATTTTGTTTAAGTTGTAATAAAAAAATGTTACTAGTATATACTCCCTCCGTTCCATAATATTTGTCCGGTCCGCAAAACGGAGACTACAAAATAATGCATTTCTTTCAAGAAAAAATTTCAATTTTTTTCACAAGTTAAAAGAACTCGTCGAGATCTAGTAAGTTGTTGAATTTTTTCCCAAATTTTCTTACAAAAATAGAATTATTTTTATGTCTCCGTTTTGCGGACCGAACAAATATTATGGGACGGAGGGAGTATATACAAAAGAAAAGCAAAGAGGAAATGAAGGTGGAAAAGGAATGTAATTTTGGCGCGGTGGGGGTGTACGTACGATCGTGGTAGGAGAGTGCCACGTAAGAGATTGTCCTTTTCTGTAAATCTGTTGGACGGTTGGATGAGAGTTATGTGAGGGAGGTGGGGTGATTATGATGGTTTCGGAACACAGGAAATAAACTTTGGGGCTATCTTTCATCGGAAGTCTTGTGAAAACAGTGACGCAGAGTGACGGCTCATCAAAACCGTCCAACGGTTTAGGATGGGTTTGAATTGAAAAATTAAATACTGTAATTTATTATTTTTTTTTTTTTGTCTTTTTTTGTATTTGTTTATTTTGCATTAAACTTTGGTTACTTATTGATTCATCTCGACAACAGAAATAGAAAAAGTAAAATTTTTTTTGACTGAAACTCATAATTTTTTACATAAAAAAGACAAAAATAAAAAGACAACTTTTTGTATTTTATTTTGCATTTTTCAAAAAATTTATGAGTTTCGATCAAAATTTTCTACTTTTTCGATTCTACTAACCGAGACGAATCAATAAGTCACAAAAGTTTGACGCTAAACTGACAAAAAATAAGTTATTGTTGTAGTTTTAAAGCCAAATCAAGCCTTAATTTAGTCTGATTAGGTATTTTTTTTTAAATTAAATTGAACATTTCTATTTGAACATTTTGTGAACCGAATAAAACCAAGTAGTAACGACATAGTTCAAGTAGGGGCAAAAACAAAATGGCTTCAAACAACATAGTAGTAACGAATCCAGATTTGTGCTAGTAAAAAAAATGAGTCTGAATTTGTTCACTCCCACAGAAGAGGGTGAGCAATATCCTTGACTAGCCCGACCCCTCTAAGTAAATAGAAGAGCCCTCAAAATCACTTGCTAATATAGTCCTATCTTTAAATGTAATCCAAACCAACTTTAACACCCAATGGGAGACTAATGCCTTGTTCCCTTCGCGATTCAAAAAGAAATTTTCAAAAAATTCCTCCTACTTTCCACCTTTTTCTCTCTATCTCTCTCCACTCATTACCCCTACTATTTTTCAAAAACACTTTTCAAATCCCAATCCAAACAAAGCGTAAGGCTCCGTTTCAGAACGGTATATAAGTACTTATTTTTTAAGAAGACAATTTCAAGCTCAAAAATTATGTGCTTACGCAAATAATTTTCCTATCAATATGGATCTTATTTGATAGATCTCATCGAGATCTTTAATACGATGCAAAAAAAATTGAAAAATTATTTTTCGTTTATATTATTTTTGAGTTTGAAAATGTAAAATAAGTATTTATTTTTTAAGAAGGTGTTCTGGAACGGGACCTAAAGTCCACCATCTTAAAATTGATCATAAAAAAACCATTTTAAACACATTATTAAACGACGAGATATATTGACCCCAATTGAGATAGAGATCTCGTTATTTTCCATCAATTCCCAACATAATTGCATCTATTTTGACATTTCGTACCCTATCAAACGCACGCTTAAAGTTTGAAAAAATAACGATAAACGCACACATACAAGACAATGTTATACTTAAATACTTTTTCCTTTAGAAATTACCTGATTGTTGATAGCTAAACGAAGGACTTACTAAATTATGTTAGGTCTGTCTCAAGTTTTGGCCCTTTTTCGGGCATTGCTAATGCCACGAAGGTTTTTGTCAGTTCCACGACAATTTGTGTAATTTGACACTATTGTCCTCAATTAGTCTTCATGTGACTCCTGACCTCTGCCTCTATCTCCGGAGACCATTATGCCTCTGTCCTCGTTTTGGCCTCTATCAAGCTCTATCGTTCATGGCCGGCGGAAATGACTGGAACCGAAACGTGATGGATTTGAAGTTAGATGATGAGCATTTCACATCTCTCGCCATTCGTACACACCCTCTGTGTGCACGACGGGGGCTGATCGTGAAATCGAGGACCACCATGGCCTCCAGACCATTATCAACATTTTTTTGGCTCTTATCCAAAGGACCACCAACGTCAGACCAAATCGTGAGAAGATAGAAAGGAAATTGCATAACAGATTGTGATTTTAAAACTTTCAGTCTCTCCGCTTCTTTTTGTATATAGGTGATGTGTATGATGTACATGGTAGTGCGGCAAATGTGGTATGGTGTAAAAAGTAGTAGTAAAAGTCATATGTGTAATAAATGTGGCATGT
Source organism: Rhododendron mucronatum var. ripense (assembly GCA_019656295.1). Classification (NCBI taxonomy): domain Eukaryota; kingdom Viridiplantae; phylum Streptophyta; class Magnoliopsida; order Ericales; family Ericaceae; genus Rhododendron; species Rhododendron mucronatum. The sequence goes on from BPLT01000235.1 coordinate 293,462, forward strand.
AGTAGGCTAGGCTTAGAAAATGTAACGAGTATAATTGGTGCATGATGATGTAAGCAGTGAACCAATTATATGTTTATACTGTTTGTGTGGTTGATGTACCTAAAATGATTGTAAATTTTTAAACTATGCTCGTACCGTGACTTTTTTGTTTGATATCGAAATTAGGATTGCTCCCTGGTAACGGTGGATAGAAATAAATACAAGGAGAAAGAGAAAAGTGGGTGCTAGGAAAAGAGGACAAGTAGATTGCACTCTTCTCAGAGGGAAATAGTTGAACAGAGAGAGAGAGAGAGAGAGAGAGAGAGGGGTTGTTTGGCTCTTGTAGGGGTAGAATAGTGACTCACACAAAGTGTTGTGGAACTAAAATAAACCTTCGTGGCATTAGTTGCGCTTTTTCCTTTTAGTTTTTACTAATATTAGTCGGACTAATTTCATGGTTCAATTAGCCTCGATTGGAATTTTTTGCTTATTTTTCCGTTTATTGAAATTTAGTTCATTGTTTTGTTAATTTTGTAACTATTCTCATTGAAATGAAAATAAATTACTATGTTATTTTAGTAACAAACATAAATTATGATAATTATAAAACATAATCAAGGTTTGGTTATGATCAGAAAGAGAGCCTCTTCTCCCCCTACCCTCCGAGCCCCACCGCTTTTCCTCCGCCCTTCCACCTCCCTTAGGTTTTCTTTTCTTTTTTTTTTCGTTTTTTTTTTTCACTTTTACTAGTTTTTTTTTAAAACTTTTAAAAGACTTTAATTACTATTTTTTTAACTTTTACTAATTTATTTTTCTTTTAAAAGACTTAAATTACTATTTTAGTTTTTTTTTTAACTTTTACTAGTTTTTTATTTTACTTTTACTAGTTTTTTGTTTTACTTTTAAAAGACCTCATATTATAATTATAATTAATAATTAATTAATTAAAATATAACTTGTACTGACATAACTTCTACTAATTTTAATTAATAAATGAATAATTAAAACATAACTTGTACTCCCTCCCCGTGGCGGACCCAGAAATTTGACATAATGGGAGCACTAATTTTTTTTGTAACCATAATATACAAGTAACAATTAAGTACATTTACTCCAAAATAATTTTAGTATTCATGATAAATTAACAATTTTAAAGTATATATATATATATATTTTTTAATAACCAGCTACTTAGGCAAACTTGCGCACCTCGATTATATGCGTTAAAACAAAATTATTACATGTTCATTATCTATTTTCATATTATTAACACTACGAGTACAAGTTTTGGGGATCAAAACTATACAAATGCAATATGCGGGTTCATATTCTGTACTACACAAATGATCAGAGATACACGCATAGTGCACAAGTGATGACTTGAACCTGCCCCCTCTTGCTTAAAGACTCAACATTCGACCACTACACCAACAAATGCTTACTTGCAAACATTTAGACATATATAATATATATACACAAAACCAACAAAAAAAATTTTTTCTTAAAAAGCGTGGGGGCACGTGACCCCACGTGCCCCAAGGTGGGTCGCCCCTACTCCCTCCGTCCTCTTTTTAAAGTCCAGTATTCCATTTTGGGATGTCCCTTAATAAGTATCCATTTTGTAAAATTAGTAGATAAAAATTGGTACATTTTTCATTTTGCCCTTGAAAGTAGATTTCATTTTGAAAAGTTAGTGAGTAAAAGTGTAATAATTGTATCTCTATAGAAGGCAAGTATGGAAAGTAGAGGTAAAAATTGATGTGAAAGGTGTAATGATGATATTTTCTTAATAAGTTTGAGTTATGAAGCGAGGCACTTAAAAAGGGATGGATGGAGTACTAATTTTGTCGAAGAGTGAAAATACATGAAACTCCAATTTCTAATCAATATTTCCACCAAATTCTGCTCCAATCCTGCTTGGTCTTGTATCCATTATTTCTTCCTACAAACTAATTTGTGTTGCATAATGAGTAGCCCATCCTGTAGGTTGGTTTGATGCATTGTTCCTCCATCATATTGGGAAGAGTGGTACAGCTAATGAGGCTGCAAGAAAAGTTGCACAAAGTGATTGCCCCCAATACGAGCAATAGCTATTTCAACGCGCTCTTGGACTGAAACTGGAGGGGATCTTAATGGCAAGTGAGTAAAACGACCTGAAGTATGCCCATCAAATATATCCAGAATAAGGTTGTACGCCGAAGCGGTGACAACTCCCAAACTCATAGCGTCCATCCAATGCTCCTCTAGTGCCGAATCTTCAAAGTAATTTAAAAAGTATATCAAGTGGTTTGCCCAACCCTTTTCTGGATATAGCTCATTGTATAGATCCATATTTTGTCAAATCTCATTAATGAGATCTATTCGAACTTGAGCCCAACCATCTTCAGTATATCCCATATGAGCGGCTATCGCCCTGAATCCACAATTACCGTCACCTTGGACGTCATTAATGTGAGAAATGTAATACTAATAAGCCGAAGGTAAATACTGAATGTAGTCAGTTGGGATGCGTGAAACTAAAAATTGAGCATAGTTCGCTTGAATTTTGTGAATTCCCGCGCCCCTCCCATGTCTCCTAGATTGGACCCTAGATGACGAAGTGGATGCTTCTGTAAAGGAAGGAATGTGTCGTTCACTTTGCTCCTCGTTACCAATAGGTCGACCTCTATGAGCCGTGTTATACGCTGGGTCATGCTCTGAGATGAATCCGTCATATCAATAATCATGTCTATCATGTGCTCTTGCGTAGATCGATCCATCCTGCGTAATCTGTCCATAACTTCAGATGTTCTGTCCAGTCGTTCTCCCTCGTCATTCACAATAGGCGCGTGCATGGACAACCTACTTCAATGATCGTGGATACTCTAAATCGGAATTGGCATGGAATACCAACGGTAATATGCAAGATCATGCCTGCATGGCAATCAGTGTGTAATTTTTATTGTACAGTCGCACAACCCGAACTGGAGGTGGAATGCATCTTCAGCGCATTGTAGCTGAACATTGATGAGCTCCATTGCATGTAATGAAATACGAGTTCTTACTTGTGGAAAAAGTTTGTCATGTATTTGTCAATGGCGGGGGATGTTGATAAATCTCTGGAATGACCCCCGAATCCCTCCGAATTGATTTTTCAATATCTTGTGTATTATCCCAAAAGCTTTTTGTAAGGATGACATGGTACCCCCCCCCCCCCCCCCCACCCATCCCAAATATAGCTTCAGCCTGCATGTGCGAACTCTGCCCTGTAATATAATAAGGAACTGTGTTTAAAAAGTTACAAAAATATTCTTTAGTGTAGTAGAATAAGTACATAATTGAAATAGTAAAGGTAACAATGCCTAAAGTGACTATACCTCTGGCTTGAATTGCTTCCGAGGTACGTACACATTTTTGTCCATACTGCCACAAACCTATCTCTGTATGACCCTAACATGTATTGAGAAGGTATTGTAAGAGTTGCTAGTGTTGTTTATAGTCATCGCACATGGCATTCCACTTCTGATTGAAAGACGCTTCAGTCGTTGAATTAATAAGCGAGTGTCATGACATGTTAAAGTCGTTAAACGACGGACCAAGGACCCTTCTGCAGTGCTTTATTATGCAATGGTTCATGTGTCAAATACAAAGGATGTAACGTGCCGAGGGGAAACATGCTTCAATGGCGCTAAGAAGCATCCAATGCTCCCTTTCCAAGGACCCCTCTGTAATAAACATCGGTGGCAACAATGCCCCTTTTCCAAGCATTCATTTCTTTAAAATACTCAAGGCCCATTTAGGTTCTCTATCCTCTCATTTGTAACATGTGCAAACATGAGAGAGTAAATGAACGTTGTAAATATTATACCCACAACCTCCAATAGTGGTAACCGGGACTCGTTGGTCTTGTATGTGGCATAGATGACCAATACAGACGAAAAGTTCACAGATAGCTCTAGGCTTTGAAGATAAACCCAAACAATATCTGTTATTTCGTTGGTGCATGTGTGAATTTGTAAGATATTCATGGAGGTATTTTTTTCTCTATTAGTTGACTTAAGACAAATTGAGTAGGACTTAGATCGCCTCGTTCTGCTATGTTAATTTGTATATTTGAGGTTGTAAATGCTCTAGGCACTTGTAGTGTTTAACGGGTTTCTTTTCTTCAAAACACTAAGAACTTCACGAGGCGTGGTATTGTTCGCCATGTCGCGCACAATTTCTTTCTTCTCTGGTGTTAGCCTTGACGAGTACTCATGCCCATCAAAATATTCTGTTGTTTCATGGTTATGGAAACCACATTCAACCTTTACACCCCACATGACACCCGTTGGAGGTATTGGTATACCTCGCAGCTCAAATGGGCACTCGCATTTTGTTGTCCCGGTATTCTTTTGCAAGGATTTCCCTTCAACTATATTCCGTGCCGATCTATACTTTCCACTTCTTTCACAACTAAGAATGCACTTTGGTAGCTTGCCACCAATTAAACTAGCAGATTTTTTAATGACAACAATAATACCATTTTTCTACCGACTATTCGCACCCAAGCTATCATGTCGTCTCTATTTTCAAAAATCTATAAAGAAGAAAAAAAATATGTATAAGTACAACATGATTCAGTCTTATCATAATTTATGTACTTTTAAATTAAATAACTAATATGCATAAGAACAACGGTAATAACTAACCTCGTCAGCTGTGAATTTGGGTGTATAATTGCGAAAATTGTGGGAGACGCCCTCCTTACTAGGAATATCATTCTCAACGGACCAACTATATGAAAATAAGAAGTTGTAATCATCCATAATATTCTTCTACATTTTACAAAACCGGTGTAAAAAGGAGGAAGAAGCCGTGACAAAGGAAGGGAGAGAGAGATAGATGATGGAAAGATGGTCTTATTCTTGTATGAGATAAATGTTAAGGTCTCGCATTTTCAAGTTATCATACCACCGATACAAGAGCAAACACAAGTGAATATATAGACCAAGGCATTGAATTTGCAACGGGCAAATTGCTAATAAGGCACATAACCAAAGAGTTTATTCAATGCTTTGTTGCTGCACCTGCAACTGAGTAACCCAGCCTTATCTCTCAAATTGTGAGCCAATACCTTCCACTAAGGATTTTGATTTCATTTGTTGGTTTTTTATTTTGGATTTATAAAATATGATTAAAAATCAAGTGCTCCAATTTTCAGTCTAGTTGAATAGGTGTGAAGATCCTTTTTTTTTATTTATCATTTTACCCCAAATGATCATAATTAATTTTTGGCTCACCTTTCAATGAGCACCCTAAAACTCCTTATTTAGTTTCAGGGCTCTCTTAGGGTGCCTATTGAAAGGCCTTGAAGTCAAAAATCCGTTATGATCATTTAAGATATAATGATCAGAAAAATAAGATTTGGTTGAACCGAAGTGGATCATTTAATGATAGAGCCAATAAATTTAGATAATTAAAAAAAACATATAAAGAGTAAAATATATAAATAAAAAGACATAAATAAATAGATAAATGAGTAATTATTTCTCCAATATTTACTTAATAATCTTTATATATTTTTTCTCTTTTATTTATTTAATATTATTTAAGTATTCAAATTTTCAACCCGGTTGAATCGGTGCATAATTAAGAAAAACATATAAAGAGTAAAATATTTAAATAAAAATACCTAAATAAATAGATAAATGAGTAATTATTTTTCCTTTATTTACTTAGTAATATATATATATATATATATATATATATATATATTTTCTCTTTTATTTATTTAATATTATTTAAGTGTTCCGATTTTCAGTTCGGTTGAATTGGTGGAAAGATCTTTTTCTTTTCTTTTTTTATCATTTTATCTTCAATGGTCATAATGAATTTTTGGCTCTAAGGCCTTTCAACAAGCACCTTAAGACTTCTTATTTAGTTTCAGGTCTCTCTTAGGATGCTAATTGAAAGGCCTTAGAGTAAAAAATTCATTACGACCATTTAGGATGAAATGATAAGAAAAATAAGATCTTTGCATCGGTTCACACAGATTGAAAATTGAAATGCTTAATTTTTTAACTATACTTTTTAATATATAAACGGTGTAAAAAAATAAGTATTCCAACTTTCAATTCGTTTGAATCAGTGACATTGAACTAAATGTAAAGAATGAAGAGCCGATCAAGCTACTAACTCATTCTCAAGCTAAAGAATGGTCGATGAAAGTGATTGTGCTTATGTTAGTTTTCATTAGTATTGCCATGTGTTGATAGATTGTGAAGGGTGAATCAAATGGGAAAAATGGTCACCTCTTGAATGACTTTATAATGTAACTAAAGCAACTTATATTGTCATTGCTTGGTTTATTTACTTGATATTGTGCTTCTGTTCCAATATATATGTTGTCGCCATTACTTGGTTTATTTATTTCTTATTATTGTGCGTAAGCTGAGCTTGTGACTTGTGATTTGGAATGAAAAATGTCCAGGATGGGCTTGTGTGTAACCTCATGTTGTTTCTATTGTTGTTATTGTTGTACGGACTGAGACGCTAGACGTCGGGCTAGGACCAAAAAATAGGGAAGACTATGTCAAAATTTTGCACATTGGGTGACTTAATTCACCTCAAAACTTAGTACTATATTGCTTTTATTCTAAGTTATCGATAACACCTTGAACTGACCAAATCATCCTCCATAAAAAGAAACTTTCAAAATCTTATTTAATGGAACTATGAATTCAACAAGCAATCAGGTCGTTACAGAAGCATAAAGACAGTAAAGATTAAAGAAGTGGTGCAATTTTATGAACAAAAGTAGAATACGTCTTATTAAAGGAGTCAACTTCAAACAGAATTCTCCAAACCATCTACTTTATGAAAGGTCACTACAAGACCAACAAACAATCAAGTTTGTCAAGGACACAAAAGGGGACACAGGACACATGACACTATATGGACAGCTTTCAAAGACACAAAAGGGGACACAGGACACGATATGGACAGCTTTCAAGGACACAAAGATACGAACAGCTTTTAAAGACACAAAAGAGGACACAGGACACGATATGGATACGATATAAAATAATACAAGCAAGTGAACAACTCTTCAACATTATCCGGTGCATTCATCATTTGCGTATAACTTTGTTGTTCTCCGCATCCTTGCCATTGACTTTCCAGCATACTTGGTTGTGGTCCTCGCCAATATTGACCTTGAGCTTCCAAAATACCTGATTGTCCTCCGATCCCCAACCTTAGTTGATTGACCCATCCAAACTTGACCATTTAATAAGCTTCATAAACTTGGAAAAGAAGGCATAAATTGGTTCAAGCTTGTTCCGATGGGCCATAAAGTTGGAAGGGAAGATGCTTCTGCCTTGTGTCATATTTGGTCGCATAGGATGTGCCATAATGTTTGGCCACATTGAGTGTCCCATGTAGCTTGGGGTGGCCCTGCCCATGAAAAAAAAAAATTTGAATAACAACTACATGACACATGAAATTATGCAATTAAAAAAAATTCTTACATTTACATTTAAAATACTCTATTATGTCCCGATATGGTGGCTAACCGTAATCTCCTCAACCTCCTGAAATTAGCAAATAATAGAATTATTACACATTCATCAAACAAATCCATATGTCCATATTAACTAGTAAGCAACAAATCGTAAAAAACTTACACCTTGGATTTTTCGTTGGACAATGACTTCTTAGATGTTTGTCTTTTCTTCTTAATAGCTTTTTCCACCGCACCGATCTTTCTTTTGCACGGCGGTCTCCCTTTTCGTCGAAAACCTTCCGGGTCAAGTATGTTCATGTTTTGTATAGGAGGTATAACTCTATCTCCAAGTGAAAAAGAACTTTTGTGACTACCCGTGTCATCACCAAGTGAAACCACATTACTTTCACAAACAACCGAAGCTTCTATCAACTCTCGTTTTAGCTCGTGTCCCCGTTTCATCACCGTATCATATTTCTCTTGAGATTCTTCCGCTTAATCAGCAACTTCATTAAAGATATTGCACACGTTGTCATGCCGACGTGCTTCAATTGACGTTGATGACTTATAGTAACAGATTCGAACTTTTGTGTGGACCTTTTTCATATTTTTACACCATCTTCGCAACACATATTTGTCAGGCACTCTTTCAATTCCCTTTTGATGCCACACAAATAGTTGATGTTTACACATCATTCCTCTGGACTCGAACAATCGACAATTACAATGTGTTTCATTGGTTTCAGCATTGAAATCAACAGTAAATGCCACTTGAATCCTCTTTTTCTATTCTCCTTCGCCATATATAACTCACTCATTTATATCATGTTCGGACACGATACCATCAACTTTTGCCGGCTTATCACAGTAAAACAGTGAATTTTATCAAAAAATTATTTCTGAAACTCCTTAACCTTTGCATGCGTATAAACACTTTGAAATTGTTTCTCCAACTCATCTTCCGTCATTAACGGGATGAAAGTGTTCCAACTTTTCACATCTGCTTGATTTTCACTTTCCATCTTATTCCCCAATTCATTTTCATATTGTCCTACAAATTGTTTCAGGGTCGTCTTTGAATGAACGTAACCATCAAAATACGCATTTATATTCTCGCTTCTTTGTGTGGATGGCATCCCCGCAAACACATCGTTCAAATAAGCAGGCACCCACCGTTTCCTCTTCAAATACAACCCCTCTAACCATGTGTTACTTTGAAGCTCGTATTTCTAACCATGTGTTACTTTGAGGCTCGTATTTCTTGATGAACAGATCACAAGCATCCTCAAATTGTTTTATGGTAAGTGAAGCATAAACTGCTCTACGCATACACCAACTAATACTCTCATATGCATTGCACCATTTAACTTTTCCGAGATCTTTTTCATAATATGCCATATGCACCATCGATATCGGGTGTTAGGGAATATATCTTCTATAACTTTCTTCATGGTCATACATTGGTCGGTAAAAATTGCTTTCGGAGCATAACCCCACATGCATGTCTTCCAATTCTGAAATAACCATGAAAATGACTCCATGTCTTTGTGAGAAATGAGCCCGCATGCCAATAAAACAGGCTGGCCATGATGATTCATGCCTACAAACGGAGCAAAAGGCATGTCATGCCTGTTTATCAAGTAAGTTGTGTCAAAGGTCGCAACATCACCAAACTCCTTACAACATGCCCTACTCTTTGCATCCGCCCAAAATACATTCCTTAGTCGACCCTCATTATCCAAATCCATTGCAAAAAAAAAAAAAGTTAGAATTGTCGGCTTTCATCTTCATGAAATAATTGTGCATCGCCTGAGCATCTCCTTCCACAAGTAGTGAATGACGCACTTTATCCACATGATTTTGGTAATCTTTCTGGATATATGGAAGCTTACCAGGTCCCCCAGCCTCAATCTGAAGTGAGGTATAAGTCTGGTTCAGATTGATCCTAGCTTTATCTTTCAATTCAAGTCTTCTTTTTCACTTGTTCATCGAGTACCCTATTGCTCCTCAAATACCTTGCCTTTCCCAGGCTCTAGTCATGATTGTGAACTAAAGCACCCTGGTTTAACCTTCACTTTCCATTCGGCTGCAACACAACGGTAACATGAGCTTGACAATCAATTTTTGATTGTGGCCGTGGTTTGACCGGGTTGCTTGATGTCACCTTTGCCTTTCTAGCACGATTGCATGCTATAGTTACATCCTTCAACTTTTCATCTTTTCCCTTTCTCGATGTTCCACAACAAATCCTTTTTCTTTAGCATATCTTGAGTAGTATGAATAAGCTTTCTCCAATGTGTCAAATGCCATTCCCTCTTTCGGTTCTTCAACTCCATCTTCACAATTTTTTGTTGCCTCCTTCCCAGCTCCGCTAATATCTATTTCACCACACTTTTTGTTTGAAGGAATACTCTATACCTCTTGTTCGTCTTCACGGTCTCCACTCCGTACCTCTTCTTCTACACACTCATTGTTTGGAGGCATTGCCGATGGAATAGAATCCGGCGACATCATCTATTGGTTAAAAAAATGAGACAATTATATAGAGATATAATCAAAATACAATGCATGAATAGAGTGAACAACAATATAAGATACAAGAAGACTATGCCAAAATTTTGTTTACAATATAACATTATTCACAATTGCAAATCAATTTGATCATGCATGTTTAGGGGATTTCATGCATAACCATAGACTGCACTCACTTACTTAAGCTGCTTAAGCATATCTGATGATGCTTTGAATGACTCATGATGTTCTCGAAGTTGTAATCTCTGAATGTTTTGCATGCTTGTTTTCGCTCCTGCTTATGTGTAGTATATGGTAGTTTGGATACATCTCTGGTTTTCAAAGATGCCAAGTTGCCAACCATCATCTTTTGTATTTGTTCCTTAGGGTCCTTGGTGGTGTGTGATTGTCGAGGGGACAGCTTATTCCTTCACGGATTGAAGGATAAGCACCTTGTTGTCCCGCATGGTCGCACCTCTCACTCCTCTTTCTTGTTCTCACTGATCTCATTCTCTTAATTTGCTTTCCTTCTCTATTGGTTTTGGGGCAACATAAACATCACCACTTTGTGGAATACTAATTGCATTGAAGAGAGCATCAATTTTTTAGCGATAAGTAGTTAAAACAATGTATGCCGTCCAACCCGACCTTAGACTCTTTCTTAGTACGTATGATATGGCACACCATTTTACCCTACTTCTGGTCTTTTTTCTTTTCACTAGCAAAAGTGCACCCGATTAGATACGCACTTTGAAAGGCACCATTGAATTAATCAAATATTTGTCAGTTTTGTGTTGGTCAGTGTTTATTTTTGTTTGCTTGCTTAGTGATTGTCTCAAGTTTTGGGTCGCTGTTAGTCTCTAGCTCTCTGCTCAGTGTTTCCTCAAAATTTGTTTTCTTGTATCTCTCACTTTTAGCTCAGGGTCATGTCTGTTGTCTCTAATGTTCAGTGGTTTATCGTGTAACCAAAGACCGTTGCAGCTGGGGGAGTCATAAGCATAGAGTTTTTCCTTTTCCTCATGGTTTGTCTTCTCAAGTTAAAACTTTATCTCCCAGGTTTTGGTTTTGCTTTTTGTAGTCGAGATAGACTTTTTTACGGCCGCTCCGTGAACAGCCTGTTCACGGAGCAGCGCAATCTCAACCGTTCATTTGCATAATCAATGGTTGAGATTCGTTTTCAATTATGACCGATCACAATTAACTTTTTTCCTTGAAAAATTTCATTAAAATCTATACCGTCCAAAATACTTTTGGACGGTAGCGATTCACTTCCATAAACTTTATTTACGGAGACTTCAGTAAAAAAGTTTCTCTCTTTGTAGTCAGTCAATATTGTCACCAGGTCAGTCTAGTTTTAGGGGTTTATCCATAAGGTCAGTCTCTTTCATTGGTCAAAGCTCTGTTGCAGTCTCATGATTATGCTGATTCTGAAGCATTAACATACATCCATGCTTTCCTTGCAACATATATATATATATATATGATGGGAAGCTTCTTATGATTGAAGGATTATTCCTTCCTTGAAGAAACTGTGCTTTCATAAGTTCAATTGTGTCCTTGCAATAGATGATAGGGAGTTTCCTTCTTTGATATTGCCTAGGATTGATACGGAATGTATGTCAATATATTGATCCTGATGCTGCTGCTGAGATTGCTGGTACTGCCTCCAAAATTTACTAAAAGGCCAAGGCTCACTTAATTTTTCTATGTCTCATCTCATCCATCCAACTTCAGTTGAGCATAGGTGGGGCAAATACAGGATATTTGATGCATTATTGAGGTGCAAGCCTTTGCTGAAATTAAACTCATGGTCCTATTCTGCTGCGGATTCAAGATCTAAAAAGATAGAAGTGAGGAGCCCTAAGAGTCCAGAGTCAATCATGAAGATGCCTATATCAATCTCTCAATGGGAACTTTGGAATTGCATTTACTCAATACCTACAACACCTCCTCCCTGGTAGGCGGTGATTAAGGATCTCAACATGAGTTGAAGTATGTGAAAAATATATGAAAATATGTAAAAGTATATTGAACTATGTGAATAAAGGCAAAAACATATCAACAAGCCTTTTTTTTTTTTTTTTTTGCTTTATTCAAAAAAGAATTTAGATTGGGTCAAACTTTTTTATTTTTTCAATCCTCTCGCCAAGACGAATCAATAATTCCCAAATTGGTGCAAAACTAACAAATACGATTTTTTTTGAATAAAGATGAAAAACCAAACAATAAGTTTTTTTTTGCATTTCAGTAAAATTATGTTCATGTTTGTGGGGCTGTACTAAATGTCTAAATGTACGCAGTTGTGTCGGGATAAGTAGGGTATTATTCTCCTACTACAATATTTACAGCCTGTTTATTTTCATTTTGCAAGCCGGATATTCCCATTTGTTTGCATTTTGCAAGCCGAATATGTTTTGGCTGGGATATGTATATCCGGGTGGAGAGGTATTAATTTTGGACACACCCTCCAACCCTAATTGTATCCTGCTCCCATTTTACCAAAAACACCTCTGGTCCCACTGTGGAGAGCTGTACCCGCATGCGCGCGCACGAGAGAGAGACGTGAGGGAAGAAGAGAAGCGTTCGACGACGAGGGACCGGAAAGCAACAGTGCTAACCACGATGGTGATGGGTTTGAATCGGAAAAGCCAAGTCTGGGAGGCCGTCACAGGTGGAGAATAACCTGCGACAAAACTTGTCCCTCACGTAGAGACATAAATGGTTGGTTATCGTTCAGATTAGGCCTACGTTAAGTTAAGCCGGACGTCTGTTTTAAGTTAAACCAGACGTTTTGGTTTAGACATTTTGAGAACCAAATTTCCAGTTTGGTTCGGCTTGGTTCGTTTTGACCGGTTTATTCCGATACTTTGATTTGAAGCAAAAACAAAGTGACTTCAAACACCGTATAGACTAAACTACAATTTTGAAATCCAAACAACTACTTGCTCGAAACCAAAATAATCAAAAAGCTGAGCACAAAACCTTTTCCAAACATCATTTTTATGTAGGCTTACCTACGGGTGTGTTTGACTAGAAACTGCACATGAATAAGGAAATTAGTCGAGGCAAACTCCCAAATATTTCCCTTAGCAAATAAATATTCCATCATTGTAAAAGTTATAAATAAGATATACCCCGTGTGATTCTACAATAGAGGTCAACAACACAATAATTACCCCAAACACATCTTACAGCTTCCTTCGTACATGGCTCTCCAAGGGAAACTCTTCTTAAAATCTCACAAAGGGGAGCTCAGTCGGAATCCCACACTAAAAATAAGAATTCCAGAATCAATGAACATTGAGGATCCATGCCAGGCCAGTTACAGCAGAACCAGGGACGGAGGACTTCACCTCTTTTCCCGCCCAAAGCTTTGGTTATATTACACATTGTGCAACTACTACTCCACTCTCTGATTCTACAACAGAGGTAAGCGATAGACAATAATTACCCCAAATACAGCATACGACTTTCTTCAAACAGTGGCCTCTAAAGATACTTTTCTCAAAATCTCAATCAAGGGGAGCTAAGTTGGAATCCCACTCTAAAAATAAGAATTCCAGAATAAATGAATATGGAGGATTCCGCCCGAAGATTTGGTTTATATTACACCTCGCGCAACTACCATTCAACTCTTTGAAGATGCAATGAAGTCTAATACTGGTAGAAACCCCTGTTTGATGGGCGATGATATGATGATGGTGCTTGGGCATACTCATCAGGAGCACACTCTCGTGATAGTGAAGAACTCTGCAGGGACCTTCCTTCTGGTTCCTCAAGGAACTTGTTTGACTCTATGTAACTCTGGATACTAGTGATGACTATCGTGAACTTTGCATCTCCTCCCCGTTGTTTAAGTGCACTTAAAAAGTCCCGGTAAATGATGTTCAATAACTTCTTGAACTGAGCTTTGTATCTTCTATAGAGAGCAAACCCTGCCATCTGGTAGCAAAACAGAATTTTTTTAACAAAATCTACACACTCTTAAGTCAGTTTTACAAGTAAATAGGTCAAATCGACTTACTTCAAGGAATGCCAGCAATGCAACTCCAGTATATAAATTTGCAGGGAGAGCATTCAAGAATCTGGCAAGCCATGCCCAACCTTCTGTCAGACCATGCTTGTTTTGGACACCCCCATCCTCCGTCTGTCAAAAAACAGGATCTTAGCGGCTTAGTGCCATAGGTTGAAACTAAGGACCTGTCTGGTTAGTTGTGTATTTGCTTTTGCCTAGAAGTGAGGGCCCATTTAGTTATTGTAGTTATTTTCTTATTGCTTAGACAAAGGGCCGGTTTTGTGGGTTTTGTACGCTTGCTTATTTGCAGTCGACTTCCTCATTTGCTTATTCAACAATATCCCAATATTTCCTCTTCCAAATAAGCAAAGTGGATGCCGAACAATTTTGGTTTATAAATAAGCAATGTTAACCAAATGGGCCCCCTATAAAGGATACAGAGGCATTCGTAGAATAACCAGATGCAAAACTACCGTAGGTGCATTTCTACACATTTATTGCAAGGTATCGGTTGTAATAGAATTCAGCAGAGGGACAGACCTGAACAAGAGCTCCATAAAGTCTCATACATGAGTCTACCCGTTTAACATATTTCTCTTCACTCTCAAGCACCCCGTCCTCTTCTTTGTAACCAATGGCTTGGCGATAACCTTCTTTCGTTCCAAATAGTGTCTGAAGAAGCAAGAACAGTGTTAAGATTCACATGACAAAAACACTAGAAGATGCAGGAATTAGCCGAACTTTCTTCAACTAATATCTATTGCATCCCATTTGCCAATTAGTAGAGGAGTCGTGGAGAAGATTTTCACTAAATGATGCCATCATTGAAAAATCAAAACACATACACGGAAAGAAAGTACTTACGAAGCAAATGAATCTTTAAAACTTGTGGTTGAGTACCTTGGAGTAAGTAATATGCTTTGGGACAGTGTAGATGCAAGCTCTATTCAACTGGGCAAGGAGAAGATCCATAGCAAGTGGAACCTAGTTCAAAAACATAATTTGCAACAATTCGAAGAGTCAGTTGTCTGACATGCAGTTAATTCATACAGTGTGTAAACAGCTGTTTAGAGAACGTGTCCCAGCAAAATAAATAGACGCAGAATGATTTTGTAAAACTACTAGATAAAGTTCACCTTCTAAGGAAATATCAAGTTCCTGTTTGAACTCATCCCACATAATTTACATTATCAAACATATAATGCTGAATTACATCTAAGTGCTCACGGCCCCTGATCCAACCAAGCCAGCATAGCACTAGTCTCATATATATCCCAAAACCAAGAACTTGCCAAAACAGATTCACGCGGATGCAATCATCAAAAGCTCAGAAGTACAAATCCTTGATCCTTAACTGTTTATTTGCCTCAGATTTTAACGCCTATTAGAAAACTAACTACAAGCAGGGTTAAGTTAAGAGTCGTAAGACAAACAAAAAGGGGAACATTTTGTACCCGTGAAGAAACAAGAACGGCGGCAAGAGCATAAGCAAATGTGGCCTTATTTGGCGTAAGACACTGGTCCACGATCTGCAACAATGAAACAGCATACATGTCAGTACATTAGGTTGTTTATCTAAATTTCCTTGGTTACCAGTTACGACTTAGTGTAAGTACAAATAGCACAAAGCATAATAACATACACACGTACATCTAGTGTTTACGCGTGCGCGCGCGCGCGCGCGCGCGCGAGAGAGAGAGAGAGAGAGAGAGAGAGAGAGAGAGAGAGAGAGAGAGAGAGAGAGAGCATTTTCTTTCTAATAAATCTGCAAGTATGGCACCAAATCACTGGAGCATATCCCCTTTTATTTTTCTGTTCCTTTCTTCATGTTTCCACCACTCTAAAAGGTAAGAGAGAGAGAGAGAGAGAGAGAGAGAGAGAGAGAGAGAGAGAGAGAGAGCATTTTCTTTCTAATAAATCTGCAAGTATGGCACCAAATCACTGGAGCATATCCCCTTTTATTTTTCTGTTCCTTTCTTCATGTTTCCACCATTCTAAAAGGTAAAAAGTCGACGACTATTACCTTCTCGGCAAAAATTGCTACACTGATCGACTGGGGGCAAGATGAATCAAAGAATATCTCAACCAATTGATCTGCTTTGGTTCTGCAATAGCAAATTAATCCATAAACACCACTATGCAAGGCACATATGTCACGTGAAAGTATTCGACTGAAATTAAGAAAAAGGGAATAAATGCTATAGAGATCCAGTACACTCAAAACACATGCAAATTTTGCACCAAAACACCAACAGACTCATGAACAAGGATCATTATCAGCAAAAAAAATGTTGATTCTTGTTCATATATGTGCCATATTGGCTTAGTTACAATTTCTATATGTTATTATCTTTCCTCATTGATTAGTGATTTAGTATGCTTATCTCCAAGTTATCCGTGTGGTCACGCCGACCTATCGGATCACCGTAGGTTCTATGGGAGCTCTCTAGGACTAGGGGTGCAAATGAGCTTACTTTAGGGTGTTCAAGCTCGGTTTGTTTAAAACTTGGTGAGCTTGAGCTCAATTAGTATTTGAGAAATCAACCTCGGTTCAAGAACAAAACACAACTCAATAAACGAGCCAAGCCCATACATACATGCCGAGGTTGTCTACACGAGCAGACTCAGCAGAGCTACGGCTAGCTAGAGCTCCACTCGTTTGCTAAACGAGCCAAAATTCTATTTGAGCTCAGCTCATTTAATAAACAAACCGAGCCGAGCCTTGAGCTGCTCATGAACAGCTTGGTTCGCTTGCAACCCTATCCCTAGTGATGGATACCGCACCACTTTGAGTACTAGAATGAGCTCTAGTTTGTAACCCTTGCTAATTGAGTAAATTGATTATAGCTTCAAATCCCCTCCGACCCTACTAATAAAAGGTACATCACACATGGAAAAGGGTATCAATGCCTCAATGAATTGCAGTAACATTATATCTGCTTGCAGAATGGGACATCTAATGATGACAGCAACTAAGAGTTACCATAGAAGAATTCACCTCACCTTACATTATCCTTCAACCCAGTAATTGTTTTGACCAGTCTCCGTATCTTTGCACCATGGTTGAGGGGGTCCTGAGCATGAGAAGCAGATAAAGACATATGATTCAGTATCCAAATACGAGACTGGTTCTGATAAAACTTGCAAAGTTGAAAATAAGTTTAATTCCAATAAATTCAAATATTCTCTCTCTCTCTCTCTCTCGTGGCTATTTCTAGGGTTCGTTTTTTTTTTTTTTGTTCCTTTCTGATCTCGATTCAGAAGGGAGGATGGTTATGACTTATGAGATTAATTTTACGGTTCTGGAAGGCTCTCTGCTGAAATCTGGTTCTTCGTGTGGCACTAAGGTTTCTCCCGTCAATGTTCATCATGAGAATCCAATTGAGGTGCCGGAGAATTTCACTCCAAGCTTCGATTGTCTGGTGATTTCGGAATGGACCTGCGGTGACTCAAATTTGTGAATTGAGTGCTGACATTCATAGGCTTCGACAGGAGTTGGCGGAGAAGGGCTGCTCTTTGAGCCCTAGGTCAGTTCCTGTGTCTTCATTGCCTTACACTGCTCCTGTTGGCAGGTGATAGAATCTGGTCCATAGCACTTTGGGGGTAGTCCTATGGTGCTTAAACAACGGCATCCCCAGATGAGCCTAGTCAAGGAACAATTAGTAAAGATTCCTGTATTTTCTCATTTTTACAAATGTTCTACGGAGCTCTAGAGCCGACCCGGGACACAAGGCACGGTTTGGTTTGCTTTTCTACTGGAGCTCTAGACAGAGGATGGGTTGAGCCATGTGGCAAGCATAATTGGGAAACTCCTTTATGCTGACCACCTCACTGAATCTTGTAAAAGACCAGTTATGCCAAAATCTGTGTGGAAGTTGATGCCTCTGCTCCTTTGCCTGAAAGCTTTGTTCTGAATTTACCCTCAGGGCCCAACTTTACAATTAGGGTTTGGTATCTGTGGAAGCCCCTAATGTGTAAATTGTGCCATGTGTTTGGACATAAGCATTGCCAGCCTAAACCTGCTCCTATGCCTCCTAAGCAGCAGGTGTGGGTTGCTAAAACCACTGTAGTGACTGTGACTGCCTCTGCTCTTAATCATGCTGCTGGTGTTCCATCTTCTACAGTTGATGAATCTGCTGGTGTTTCTGTTGTGGTTTCTCCAGTTCATTCTCCTGGCATTGTGTATGATAAGGGTGCTCCTAGGGTTATGGAGAATTCTAAGCAGAAGTCTGTTATGGTGGGGACAGAGGTGGTTTTACCTCCTATGGTTCCTAAGCCTTTGTGCTCTTCTTCTGGTACTAAGTCTGGGGAAAATATGTTCTCTATCTTTCAAAGTATACCTGGTGATGAGGGTCAGGGCCCTCTTGATCCAGTTGGAGATCCTATTGTTCTCCCCACTGATGAGGAATTTGATGCTGGGTTGACTCTTGATCTGACTTCTGGGGTTTCTCCACCTAAGAAGAAGGGAAGGGGTCGTAGCAAGGGTGTTAAGAAGCCTGGAAAGGCTGATATTCCTGCTGTCCCTGTTCCTGGTGAGGGACAGGCTGGAAAGGCTGGTATTCTTTTGTTAGATGCTGGCTTTCTTTATTGTTGTATTTGTTGGCTGTTGTAAGGGATTCCATCCCTAGGCTTTGTTTCTTTGGTTGAGCTCAATAAGATCTCGCACTTATCAAAAAAAAAAAGAAGTTCAATTCCAATATAAAAGTAATGAGAGGAATTCTGTAGCAAGGATATGTGCATCTGCATTTCGAGAATAATACAACTACATTTCTACATTCAAGGGCAGGCATCAACAAGTACAATATGACGCTCAATATCAGCAGAAGTTGCATAACACTAACTGGAACACGAGAACACTTCTAAAATATGATTGAAGGAGCCATTTCTAAACTCTCTGGAGATTCAAAGTCCGATAACATTCACACCATCACTTACAGTGTTTGAACCCAATCTCAGCTCCTCATTTTTAATGGCAACTTCCTCGTAAATTTGCTGTCTTCTTTCCTCTAATTTTATAGCACTTTCTGCACACTTAAGTATATTTCCTGCAATCAAATTGATTAGTCAATTGCAATTCCAGATGAGAATGAAATTTCTAATGGACGTGGGAACGAAATTCAGAACACATCCTTCAATTGAAGCAGCATGCCTATTTTCTACTGAAGAAAATATGGAGTTACGTTATTTACATACATGAGCAAGACTACAAGGACAAAAGGTGGGGAAACAAATAGACTCAGGTAGAAAAACCATCATGACTTATGCTTACTAGGATTCTTCACATTAGATTGAATTATGCAAGTCAAAACACACATTAGTCTTCTTTGGCTTCAGCAGCAAGCGGTATTAACTGACGTGAGTCATGACTCTTTGCACTCCAGTTGGAGGTTAAAAAGGATGAATCATAGCAAATAAAACAGTTGACACATGGAAGAGCGAGGGTTGCCCCCTAGAAATAGCATAAGATTTTGGAACTGACATACCTGCTTGTAGAGCTTCTTTTACTCCATCAGGTTTAAATTTCCTGGATTCATCATTCACAACTACTGAGCTGGCACCTGTCTGGCGCCCAATAGCTACAGCTGAAGCAACCACAGCAGCGGCAGCAGCCCTTGCTGCATCTTCCTTGGCAACTTTTTCCGCAGCTTCCTTTGCTGCCTTCCTATCAGCTTCCACAGCAGCTGCTTTTGCTTCTTCAGCTCTCTTCCTTTCAGCCTCAAGTCTAGCCTGCATCCAAAGATACAACCTCAATGATAAGTCTTGCCTGCATCCAAAGATACAACCTCAATGATCAATATCTATCATTTACATAAGAAAAGGAGATATACTATCATGTTACCAGTAGAATTTCCCACCAATTCCCAGGAAGTAGATGTACATGATAACTATAGCAAACCAATTGTGGGCAGAAAAACAGGAACCAATCTAAGAAGAATCATAGCAATCACAATCCGATACAGAGCCATGAGTGCACACAGGAAACATAATACTTTGGCAAACGACCACAATATGATCCTGCATGCATTATATTGGAAAAGACATTGACATCTTTGTCCCACATAAGGTTTCCTTGCAAAACAGATTTTCAGTATGTGAGAAAAGTTCTGATTGATAGCGTGTGTTGTTACAAATCACGATGGTTACTGACATCATAGTCCACCTTTTTTTAGAAAAATGAATGCTTTGTTTGGTTTGTGTTTTGAAATTTTTTTTTGAAAAATAGTAGGGGTAATAAGTGGAGAGAGATAGAGAGAGAAATGTTGGAAGTAGGGAGAATCTAGGGGGAATTTTTTGAAAAATTCTTTTTGAAAATGAAAGAGAACAAGGCATTGTGTTCATAATTCTGATTCTTAAGACAGTTTCCATAGAATTAAAGGGATCTATCGTGGGTGGAAGGGAAGTATTGCATTCCACAAAATTACAAAAACGAAAAGCATATTGAGCACCAACA
Organism: Rhododendron mucronatum var. ripense; assembly: GCA_019656295.1. Lineage (NCBI taxonomy): Eukaryota > Viridiplantae > Streptophyta > Magnoliopsida > Ericales > Ericaceae > Rhododendron > Rhododendron mucronatum. Next base: position 313,883 of record BPLT01000235.1, read on the forward strand.
ATGTTCATATGAGTAAAACCTTATTATGCACTAAGGGGCATAAACCTTATTATCCACACCTCCAGTACTCTGCCACCCTTGTTTGTTCATGAATGTTTTATTTTTCCATCAGCAAAAAGTCCATGTTCACATTGTAACATTTCAAATTAGAAAAGAAAAAAGAAAAGTAGAACCAGTAGCAAATAAAAGGAGAGAAAACCAATTGACACGGTGTTCCTATGCAGCATGAGGAAAGTAAACCCATCACTGAACCAAAAATGAAGAGTAACTTGCTCCAAACATAATGTGCTACACCATTCGAGTAGACACAGCGAGGAAATGCATGCAAACATTTGCTTTAACGGGAATTATGCCCTAAAAAGTGAAGTTTTGGAGAACTAAAAAACATTAAAAGTTTAAAATTCATGTTCTTGACTTAAAGAAAAGCTATTTCTAGCAAGAAGTTGCTTGAGCCCCGAGTTTGGCGTGGGTCTGAAAAGCTCTGCTTAGGACAGGTTCTCCGTTACAGAAAACTGCCTTTTTCTTGGTTGAGTTGAACAAACAGCATGAAAAGTGTCACCATGCATATTGGTTTTTATGCAAATGAATGACATGTCAGGCAAAGGATCACCAAGTTAACAAGCCTCTGCTTCTTATCTAACCTTTTCTTGCCGTAGCTTCTCTTCCATAGCTGCATCATCTCTAATTCTTCTTTCTTCTATTTGGGATTTATGCTCGTGGTCCCTCTGAATTGCTGTTAAGTGATTATCCAGTGCTTCTGCACTGCAATTCACATGAAGTAAAAATTATGTTCTTTTCCTATTGTAGGAGGAAACTACAAGGTGAAAAAGTAGAGCAAAAATGGTTTCAACAACCAATATCAACATTTAGAATATACACCCTCCATCCCATTTTCTTTGGTCTTTTTCGATATTTGCGCTATTTTTTAAACTCTTATATCCCCCAATTTATAATACTTTTCATAATTTTGAAAACTTTGTATTATAGATCTAATCGAGAACTATCAAACAAGATGCATATTTAGAGATTCATACTGGAAGATAAAAATGGCACGAATATCAAAAAAGTCCAAAGAAAATGGGACAGAGGGAGTATCAAACAACACTTTTTTTTATCCTTAAACCATTGGTGGTTCTAAAGTTGAGAAATTCTCAACAGATATACGTCTCTCAAAAATCTTTAGCTTGCATACTGTTATCGCAAAGGGTCTATTTCTTTACACTGTACACCTAATTAGACCAATAATTTCCAACAAATTGTAGGGCTTCGCTCATACAATAATATCAGAACGTCTAACTCTCATAGTGTCATCACGATATTAAAAAACCAGCCCTGTATTGTTGGTAGGCAAATAATTATCTTGTTGACAAATATGCTCTTCACCTTCACAGTTAAATCTCCTCATAAGACATCTGAAGGGTTAGTTTCCTTGGCTTCCTTTGACACACCAACTACAAGCTGATCACAAAAGAAATGCCCAAATTTATCTCACTACATCAGTTCGCATAACCGTTTTAGAAATGAACCAGATCCGAAATTCCTCCATCCATCAGTTGCATAATTTTACCAAATTTGGGGATTCTACAGCATTGTTTGAATAACTGCCTGCTGGTCCTTCATGACATCCTGGAGCACTCATCAAGTTTCCCTGGCACAACTCTAGCCAGCAATTTAAACAAATGATTGTCTCCATTTTTTTTTTTTGCTCCTCTAGATTCCCTATAGCTTCAAGGTATTCAATCGCGGCATCAAGTTCTCTCATGTTTCGTTGTCCTGTGGGAAGTTTGGGATACCACCTATTCTCCGCTGGATTTTACCTTAACTCTTCCTCCTTTATCTATCAATCCAAGTTTCCACATCTATAGACTTGCAATTACATTTTTCTTGCTTTTGGGTTGCTAAAAGTTAGATATTTGGGATTTCCACTGTCACGATGCTCACTAGTTAATACAAAGCTGGCTTAGTCACAGAAAGACTCGGATAGAACAAATCAAAATTGACCTGTCGCATGACTACAAAAGCCATAGGCCAACTGGTTCTACTTGTTAATGATGTCCTTGGTTCATCCTGAGCCAGCTTTGAAACATATGTCGTGAACTGCCCCCACGAAAGAGTCCGGAATTAGAAGCAGACCATTGCTCTGAGAAGTTTAATTACAAGGAAACTGAGGACATTGAATGCCTAAATTTAATCACTCGTGTTGTCCATGGTAACATGAACCAGCCCACAATCACAAAGGTTCCAGAATCCAGATGCTTTAAGCAAGAGGCGAATTGGATCCCACGTCCCTGCAAGCTTATAAAGCACATTTGCACTATCATTCGGTACAGTGTTCATGACAACTTTCCTAAATCCCTCACCCCAACCCATGGGATAGCTGAGTAGAATCTATATTGTGGACTATGCAGTACCATTAGGCAACTGACTGAGCTCCAGATAGACTCATGGGGCCTTGACAGAAAGTTACAACCTTCCTCACCCCTTTAATGGATTTATATGTAAAATGTACGCATTTATGATCTGACAAACTCAGAATCCCATTCGGATGGTTTTAGATTTTTCAGTAAGCTCCTTGAGTTCTTTAAAGTTCTTAAGCCTTGAAGAAAGCACTTATGTAAAAGTTAAAACACCAAAGACATTAGCACCTCAGTAGGACTATGTTTTATAATTGCTTCAAAATTAAGATCTTGTGCAAAAATGACAGACTTGGGCAGAAGAAGTCAACAGTATCACATATAAGTATCAAAGCTACGCTATAATGCAATCGTTCAGATTCAAACTGAACAAGTAGAATTAAAATCAGAATAGTGGAGCTTACATCTCTCGTTGATACTGCATATCCTGTTTTCTCTCAATTTCCTGCCGTGCTTCAGTATATTTCTTAACTCGATCGAGTCCATAAATAAACTTCTTGTTCTCATCCATCAGATCTGTCTCCAGTGCTAAAACCTGGTTCCTGACTACCTCCTGCACAATAAAGATAAAGGGCACTTCAGTAGACAAAAGAATATTAATCACACATAAGAAGATATATGTGGAGAGAGACAGAAAGAGACATCTTTCCTATCACAAAAGGGTACAAATGCAGAAATAGTCATATTCTGAATTGGAAAACACGTAACATATCACAATGTTGAAATGGAAGCACAACTTTCACATGGGCTAATATAGAATAAAGAACAGAGGCAGAGGAACTCTTAAAGAATGCGAATATAAAGGAATCTATATCACCTAGACTCTACAAAAAGCATAATATATGTGTGTTGCATGCTTGACATTAGGGAAAGGTACGAATTGGACCTCCAAGAAGCAGGGATATCGACGCACATGTGCACAGACACAGTTTGCAGCAATTCTTAAAAAATGGGGATACACACACAACAGGGACAAGCAAAAAAAATTCAACTGAATACTATAACATGACAACCAAAATTGATAAAAATTAAAACTATTTCTACATAATCAGTTGATTCAGTTGATAATCCATCAAGAAGGCAAAGTCAATAGTTCCATACGATATCTCAGCAACCAATACTATTTGTGCTATAGTATCCAAATATTATAATTTGACCCTCGAATTAAGTTTTTACATGTGTTGGCCCCTTGCCATGTCCCCATACATGTCTCACTTGAGAGTTGAGGCACGTGTATCCCAGACGTGGTCCCAGCATAAAATTTCAAATAAGTTACATAAGTACCGTGGCATGTCTCCGATGTTCCCAACACGCAGACAGTGAACACATATGCGCAATGGTGCTTCATAGTTGGATATGCACATAGGAAGCACATTTAGTACATAGATTTTACCATAGAAGTATGCATACAACTCTCAATTTATACATGAAATTCTCTTTAAAACCTTGCAAATGCCACTGACAATGGCAAAGATGAATCTGACACTTAGACATACACCCAGGAGAGAGGCACCCGACATTGGTACCCCTGTCTATGACTATGTCTAGAAAGGACCACGCCAACATGCAATTGAAATGAACACCTCCGTAATATTCCTAAACCCTAATAGTATGACCTCCATATCTTTTGAGTCATATTTTTTGAGAATACACCTTGTCAAAAAAGATGGACCAAAAAAGGGTGATGGATGGTGTATATATATGTGCATGAGTGTGTGTAATGTGTAAACACACATGTATATGTCTATATGATGCGCTACTGGAAGCTCAAGTAACACTAAAGCACGGAAATCATAGGTGTCAATGCACTCCAAAACCGGGTCCATGGTAGAGTACATCTGAATCTAGAATATTATTTCCATAGGCATTTGATAGGAACTGGGGTCGAAACAAAACAAAAAACTAACAAACAGTCACAAAAATAAAGTTTCTATAGAATGGGTTTAAGATTGGCAACATATAACTGACAAAAATATACACTTTCAGAGCTATAAATGTAGATGAACAATAAAATGTCAACAATGCAACGCACCGTAACACTAAGCTGATGTTCATGGGTGAGCTCTAACAATGCACCTTCTACCAATCCTACTTTGTCCATCAAAGGATATGGCACTCCGGATGGCAACTCTACTTCAGAATCATTGCTGTCGCTGAAGAAGGGGGTATTGGTAGTTGTAATATACTGAACTCAAAATTATGAGAGAGAGAGAGAGAGAGAGAGAGAGAGAGAGAGAGAGAGAGAGAGATGATGCATCCCATCTTTGCATTATTGCATATATTGTGACTCAAACCTCCAAGCACAATACCTGTGAGTAATTAGATCGCTAAAAAAGTCAGGGTCTCTTGCTCCACTTTCCTCATTTGAGGACACGATTTTCCTTTTTTATACTCCCTCAAAACTCTCAACCTGCTGTCATAATTTGTAATTCCAAGACCCTGACATCCTCCGAAACCATAAACCATTGCCTCTCTTATCAATTTACAAATCTCACAGCACCCTCCCATGAAACTCCAAGTTTCATCTTACTAATACTTATGCACCTTCTTCATGCACAGCTATTTCATGCTTTTTCCTGGAGGCTACTTTATCGTTTTATTTCATATAACCTATAACCACACAAAAGAACTAGAATCTGGCACCTGATGTAAAAGTCATCACAGGCAAATCTTCTCCCAGCAACCATTAGTTGGTCATGAGCTTCCTCCTCGTAATCTTCTTCAACATCCTCTATCTCATCTATGCGCATTACAAAAGCCCTCCTTTCAACAGACTTTGCCGAGGAAACTTCCCTGAAATCAAACAGCCAGTAATGTAGTAATTTCAGATAGGGTAAGCAAAATAATCAGGTAGATCAATGAATAAAACAAGAAGGAAGTAGTAAATAAGCAAAGCATTAACCAAACAATTAACATAGACTCCCTGAGGCATCTCCAATCCTCACTCTCTTCCTTCAACAAAGTCAGCATACATTCAGTTAAAAGCTTGATTTGACAAGAACCACTTGAAAGATTCTCCATCAAATCTCCTAAAAAATCCTACCTTACCTTGAAAACCCATTTTCACCATTTTTATGAACAGATCGAATGCTCCAAGCCTTCCAATTCTAAACAGTTTGTCAAATATTTTACAAAATTTACGAGCTTATACCCAAAAAAAAAAAACTTCTTTCTCGCTTCACCAAATTGGGTGAAAAGCTTGTCATTGCCTTTATACGATGAGAAATTAGTTTTTTTTCATCACTTTGGTTAATGGATTACGCTTCTTCATCAAATCTGGTGATCTAAGCACAGATGCAAACAATAGCACGAACAAAACGAAAATTACTTTCTTGAGTGTGATATCAGAGGGACCGTGCCATCTCAAATTCAGACAAACTGATATTCCGTAATAGGTAATTAATCATCGGTAACAATAGAAGAAACAATAGGTAATTATCATCGTACTTGGCACACTCTCTAGCACACACCTAAATTAACCCACTCTAGCACACTAAATACCACGATCACTAGAGCACTGAGCGCATATTTGTTTGTTAGTTCTTAAGCACACACCGCTAATAAACCAGATACCAGATACCACACCCATTGGAGATGCTCCCATCTCCGGTGCTGATTCCTTAGGTGGACATATAAGCATAAATCATAAATGGGGCGCAATTTTATGTGCTAATAATTTGTTAATTTAGGAGTAGAATGTTACTCCAATGGACCCCTTAAATTTGATTCTTAAAGTGTGTCCTAGAGTTTATTTAGGCCTAAAAAATGTAAAAGTGGCTCCCCCACTCCCCCTCTCCCTCTTCTCCTTCTCTCTCTTCTCTTCACTCCCAACTCCCTCCCTAAACTTAGGGCACCAATAAGGGTTCTACCTTAGGAGCCACTTTAGAAAGTCCATTGAAGCAATAATATGAAAAAATATTTACCATCATTATCCTAGTCACCTAAGCGCCCAACTTTGAGCCATTTGAGGAGCCCATTGAGGATGCTCTAAGCGAAATTCAGGCAATTGCGCCGAGAAAATTAAAAGCAAAGTAGAAAAATGCAAAGTGTACCTCGACTTGGTTTTGGTAAAAGGAAACGGTGCAGACGCATTAAGCTTGTTTTCTATCGAACTGAGCTCCGACAAGAGCGTGTCGAAACTCCAATCCGGCTGCGGATCGATCACGACCCCGCCAACACTTTTTGGACATCGAAGCTCCAGTTTAACGGCTCCCCTGCAGCATTATTGAACGCAACATTCGAAACAAAACGAACAGCGATGACTCAAAAACCTCAAAAAAGTGGAAACTGCAGAGGATTGAGACACGGTTTCGAACTTACATTGCTGAGGAACTCGAAGAAAACGGCTTCGACGAGAGGCCTTGACGATCAACCACGGAAGAGAGGGAGAGAGAGGTGCTATGGGTTCAAGAGAGAGAAACCCAATAGGGGGAGATGCAATTTGGGAGCGATAAGGGCAGGGTACAACGTATGGGTAGTCGGATTGCCACGGACGGTGTAAAAGGATTGCTTCGTGCAGAAGGGTTACTGGATCTCAAACGAACGTGTGAAATTCAGAAAAGCGGAGGTCCCATGAACTCTGATTATATACCCATCAGAGACGAAACTGTGCTTGGCCTTACGGGGGTGACTGTCTTTTTATTACTCCGATGTACTACTTTTAAACCTTCACATGTTGGCCCCTCCAAACAATAATTCTAACACCATTCTCATTTACACACCCACATTCACAATAAGGGTGGACCCATACACACTGGATATATAGTGTGTGTGGACTCCACCCTTATTGTGAAAGTATGGATGTGTGAATGGATGTATAAATGAGTGTGGTGATAAAAGGACTCCCCTCCAAATCCCGTTCGGCCAAGATTTTTATTTTGAAAATTGATTTTCATGCTCTATTTTTGTATGCACACTAGAGGTGGCAATCTCAACCCATATTTTTTGAACCCGTCCAATCCGCCCACTTATAACCCAACCCAACCCGCCCATATTTTATAATGGGTTAATATGGGTTCAACCCATGTAAACCCATATTTACATGGGTTTATATGGATTGAAAATTGGTCAAATATGGGTTAGACTTAAAAACCCAAACTCTCGTAGTACTTTTCTATCTTCTTCCTCATCGCTGTCGCATTTTCTGTTGTTCGATCTATAACTCTACGTACGCACAACCATTTGTAATTGTTTTCTTCTAGCTGATTTCCTGTCGTTGTTCCCAAAATAATACTCCTGCAATATAAAATTTAGTTTGTGAAAATTTTAATTCAAATCCTGCCATATCAATTGCTTTTTTTAGGACAAATGGTGAAAAATTAGTTCGACAAATGGTATTTTGGTTACACAATGCTACTTTTTGCTACAACTCTAAAAGCATACGTGCAGAAATTGAGCAGGAAAGTTCGATCGAAATTGAATTATTAATTCGAAGGTTCGACTCAAATTCACATGTTATATATTACTTCCTCCGTCCTCAATTGCATGCCTCATGGAAAAGTCGTGCAATTTTTGGATTGGAAAAAAAGTACTTTCAAGCATCATTTTTAAAGTTTCGTTACACCAAATTAAAGTATTTCATGAGCTCTTTAATACGTTGCAAAGAAATTCAAAAAAATTATGCCCGAACGTAAAAAAAAAGATTAAGCAACCCATCGATCTTGGCTCTGTTAAATGCAAGGAAAAAAATACAACCGAAAGCAAAATTCAGTTTTAACGAAGTATGGACGTTGATCCTACAACTTAGAAACTTCCTAGTATTCTTCAGCCCGTAAAATGCACTGGATCAAAACAATAAAATTTTCAAACTGTCGATCATTTGCTTTATGAGGAACCAAGCAGGGAGAAAAAACAAAAGGGGGTTTCCTGGTTGTATGACGGGGAGAAAATGGAAAATGGGTCGGGTCGCGTTGGGTATGACTTGACTCATATTTGACCCAACCCATATTAGGGGAAGACAGTGAAGAAGGAAAAGAAGGGGAGTAGTGTTGGAGGGGAGGGGAAAAGGGGGGGAAAAAATTAAAGAAAGAAAACGGGTCGGGTTGGGCGGGTTTGAGTTTGGCTTGACCCATATTTGCCCCGACCCATTTCAACCCGTTTACTATTTGACCCATATTTGACCCGCGACCCATTTCAACCCGCCTAGACCCGCCCATTTGCCACTTCTAATGCACACGTTCCATTTTAGTAATGAAATTATTAATAATTTTTTATTAAAAGTGGAGTGTTAATCATTCTTTATTTTTTTAAGTACTTATTTTTTATATTTTGACTTCGAGACAAGTTATTCCATGAAAATTCATAATCTTTAATTCGGAAAAAAACATCAAAAAAGTAATTATTTCCCTCTGGTAACGGCCGAACGGGCCTGCTTGGGTATGAAAATATGACTTAAGTAGTTCTTTATTTTGAACCCGAAGGGTTTAGTATGAGTAATTGATCGGTATGTTCTCCCCACACAATTGTTCAGAAAAAACAGAGTTGTTGTGGCCCCGGCCCTCTTATTTGAAATTACGGTTCAGTCCCTATTACCCGTCCTTTTGTCATTACTGGAGTACTATTTTGGGTCGAAGTTTGCTGTCACCTTGGGTATGGCAGACAATATTTTCAAATCACGAATACTGCTTTGAACTTCACTCGCTAATATCATCTTTACAGAAACTCTACGTGCACAGCAGGTATGCACAGCAAGCTGTGCACGTAGCACAGCTCTCATCTTTATGAACTTATATGGTACACCATATGTTTTAATTTATAATAACTTTATTTTTATATACAATATAGATCTTATTCAATAGATCTTAATTAGTTCTATAATATGATATTTTTAAAATTATATAAAATATTATAGATTATGAAATATAAACAAATTTTTGAAGAATGACATGTATGTCGAACTTGGACAAACAAACTGGAATTAAGGGAGTAAATTTAACATAAGTTACATTTGTTATCTTTTATGCTAAATTTGTTATATAAGACAAATTCATCATATTTGTTTATCTTTGTAAATTTAAATGATACATTTATCTTTATCGTAGATTCGTAGGGGACATTTGGTAGCCTACTTTACAAAATTTTTTTTTTTTTTTTTTGCGTTTATTGCGACAACCTGAAATTACAATGCCGGAAAAAAAAAATCTACCCAAATGTTACAACTAATGGGCCCTAGAACGTCAAATAATTACAAATGTGTGAAATCCTCAAAACAATAATGGTTTCTACGACGAATCCCCATATAAAACTTAACCTTTCATTAATTCAATTCACATTTCCACTAACTTGCTCCGCACTTAAAACATATAAGAATTAAGAAGGGCCGAGTGGTATATGCAATACAACGACAAACATGGATAATAATAAGAATATGCTTAATAAACGAGAATAACAAATCAACCTGGACCAATTTGAACGACTATTTATTTGTAGCCTTACACCCGACTTATCTATGTAGCATGTCAAACACTACACAGGTCAGACCTCTGTTTGGCCACTTGGGCCACGTAAAAATACTCTCGACTCTCAGGAGTCGATCAAACTCGTAAATGTAAGAGCTTCTTCCAAGTCGGCCTTGTTTTTTCAACATTATGCACATCCAAATCCTCTCGGCACTTCTTTTTAGGCCCTTTTTTCTCAATGTACATGCGCTAACATTAGAAAAACTATCCTATGCGGATCGAACATTAGATTGTGGTGCACAGTCCATATATAGCTGCTACCTTTAAAAATTAGGTGTTGTGCATATTCTAATTTGAAAAGAAAAAAAAAGTGTACTTAATTCCCTCGGGGAACGGGGCCTAATTTGGTATGAAAAATATGACTTAAGAAGTTCTTTATTTTGATACCTGAAGGGTTTAGTATGAGTGGTTGATGCTACCCACACAATTTTTTAGGGTTCAACTCTAGGGTAATGCTACAAATAAAAAGATAAAGAAGTAATTACTTGCAAATCTCATACTCCAGTAGTCGATGTGCATGTAAGTTGATCCGAACACACCTGACACCCATACCAAAAAAATAGTTATTGTTGTGGCCCCCTCTTACAAGAGATCCCGGTTCAACCCTCTCTTATTTTTTGAATTAAATGTGATATATTATGAGAGAATAATCTCTCTCGTAGAGGAAAATAAGTACTTAAAAATCTTAACAGAGCGGGGTTCATGAATTTGAGTGGAAGTTGTTCCACATAGTAAATTTACAGATGCAACTGGTGTGCAACCCATGGTATATTGGTACTATCATAGAGGATCTGAAGTGATTATTTAAACACCCGGATCAATAAGCGTAATGGTCTAATAATCCAATGCCCATAAATTACTCATTGGTACTATATATCATAGAGGATCTGATATGATTATTTAAACACCCAGATCAATAAGCGTAATGGTCTAATAATCCAATGCCCATAAATTACTCATTCGACAACAACATTCACAATCAAAAGCAAATCAACACACCTAGGGAGATGGCTTGACAAAAAGGTCTCATACGAATGAAATGTACTACTAGCAAGATTTACATAGAGAAAATGAAATGACGGAAAAATTTAAATATCTCGCAAGGAAACCAGATTTTCAACAAGATTAAAGACACCCATGTACACTGGATTCAGAAGAGAAAGCCCTGTGATTTCAATCTTTCTTAAACTTCTTTTGTTCCGACCATAATAGTACACCTCCAAGTTAGTAGACACAGGCAGCCGTGTCAGAAGAACATGCAGGAGGATCTCACCTGCCTGAATTGCGCCGTTTGTATAAATAGGTGGTCGAACAATATCCCGTGGCAGTGTGATCCTCTCATTGACCCAACCCCAGTTGTCATAGTCCTCTAGTATCCAAAGCTCCAGCGGTACATTTTCTGGGAGTTCCACAAAGGGTTTATCACAAGCAGCCAAATGGCCTCCAAGTTCTACCAGACAACGCGTGCGTGGGAATTCCCTAGGCAGTGAAAACACCCGAAATCTCTCTTCTTTGAGGTCAAATGCCACTACAACCTCACCATCAACAGTATGAGAACATATCGAATAATACCAAGTATTTCTCCAGTGTATAACTCCACCAACACAAACGCCACGTGAACCAAACTCAAGGTGGGAGGCCTGGGGAACAATGTCAATCTTTCTCCATGAGTGTGTGCCCAAAGTGAAAATTTCACACTCGCAATGAGAGTACTCCAATTGTCCATGCCTCTCTTTCAGTAAATGGTACATATTCAACACTTTGTATTGCTTAGTGGAAGGATCAAACCCAAATGACACCAACGGCCCTGCATAACGGACGTGACAGTTTGCTGGCCTAGTAAATGGGGGAAGGGTAATGAGTTCTTTGGTGGTAGGATTCATAATCAAAATGGATTCAGATACCTTGCGATACCAACATAACAAGCCATTGACAGATGCTTCAATTTCACATGAACCTGACTTTAAATAGGTGAACAAGGGCCGGGCCAGTCCTCCTTCGTAATTGGCTGAGAAAAAATGTATATCCTTGAAGTCACGGGTAGTTAAACAGATTACACGGTAACAGCCACCAGGTCTAGACTTGGAATGGAAATGGTGCAATTCCACAAAAGAGGGCTCCTCAATTAGAGCGCGCCAATACTTGCAGATGCACTTGCATTGGCCGACCATCTTTGCTGGGAGTCTTGTTAGAATGTCCTCCAATATCTCACGAGGCAAGTAACTCTCATTTGTTATTCCACAAGTATTGCTGGAGGAAAATCTAAGAGTGCCTTTCTTATTACTCATCGCATTTGATTTAAAAGTAACCAAGTACACTTGAACAAACAAGTAGGTCCAAGTTCTGGGGGAGCTTGATTTTGCAATGTCCAGGACGAGTACAAATGGATATCCAGCTGATAAAACAAAAAAGCCAAAAAAAAAAATCAAACAAGTTTCATGAGGGCTTGATACCTAGATAACAATATAGAGAAACCAACGAATATCTATAACACGAGGAAAACTTAACATAATTTGTGTGCACAAGGGTTTGTTTGGTTCAAATTAGTAAACTTTCCTGATCAAGATCGGTTGCAGTTGTTCGGAAAAAAAGAAGATCGGTTGCAGTCTATGAAGCACATAAAATTTGCTGGAAGTCACGTACACTTGTTGGACACGCGGCCAACACACATAGGAAGTGTTCTTATTTATTCCTAGTTTTTTCCCACTCACTAGTGACACTCTGAAACATGCTCAAAATATTATAGGACACTCCCGAGAAACAAGATGGACACTTGCGGAACATATTGGGGATGTCAAATATAGTAGTAGACTTTAGGCAAAAAGTAGGGAAGTCTTGTTTGTGTATGAATCTGTGAAAGATGATGGTTAATAGCTAAAAATATCAGTTTCGTAGGAACATTTTTGTGAATGAGAAAGTAACACAGGAGAATGAAATGTAATCGGGTACGCTTGAACAAACATGTAGTTCCAAAGTGACGAGTACGCTTGAAGCCTTGAACAGACAAGTAGTTCCAAGTAATAGGGGAGCTTGATTTTGCAATGTCCACGAAGAGTAAAATGGATATCCAGCTAATAAAACAAAAACAAAACAAAAAAAATACACAAGTTTCATGAGGGCTTGATAGCTAGATGACAATAAAGAGAAACCAATGAATATCTAAAATACGAGGAAAACTTAACATAATTCGTGTGCACATGGATTTGTTTGGTTCAAATCAGTAAAGAAAAAAGCTAGGCTAGGCTTTTTCTTGGATTAAATTTTTTGGGGTGAAAGTCATAATTTTGTATTTTTTTTAATTTCTTTTGTCCAAACAAACTAACGATTCATAAAAATTTAACGCAAATCAACAAATATAAAAAAATTCAAATAAGAACAAAACAAAAGAACAAGTTGAATTTTTTATTTTGGGGGCAAAACTAGGCCAATATCATGAGGGCAAATTGCTGAAGCAATGACATGGGGAATTGGGTATGGAGAAGATAATATACAAGCCAAGAGCGAAGAAGATAGTAATCATAAGGGCTACACAGGGGAAAGCTAAGCAAATAGTACTCATAGAGAACTCCGAAGAAGATAAAGACCGAACCCTCCAAAATACAGTATGAATTACCCATAAGATTAACACAGAGAGAGAGAGAGAGAGAGAGAGAGAGAGAGAGAGAGAGAGAGACCTGTTCTTATTCCCGCCGGCGCCGGGAGATTTGTTCTGACATACACTGAGACTCCCTAGGTTTCTGAAACTACTGTTGGGAATATATACTGAGACCTCCCTAGGTTTCTGAAACTATTAATATTAGGGTTTCCCCCTTCAGCCCTTCTGTTAATTTTATGTCCCAAATGACATAAATGACCTTCAAAACAAAGCCCCTCGTTCTTCTATTTTCCTTTTTCTTTTTCTTGTTTTTAAATATCCATCCCCCTTCCTAACCTCATGTAAGTAATCAACCCGGACAATTTGAACCGTTATGTTCTCATCCTTCCAATGTATAAAATACCATTACTACCCTTTAGTATCTTTTAATTGGGAGCCTGATTTTTTGGACAAATCAATTGGGAGCCTGATTAAGGGGGATTTGTTACTATTATTTAGGAAATGAACATACCTAATTATTGAGATCATAATAACAAACTCTCTCTCCTCTCTATATCTCTCAGAATTGTTTAGGATGAGAACAAATCACACCTATCCGTAGTCCACCATATATAGCCGACACCTTACGCCATAAAAATCCCACCGCCGTACATCGATCACCACCGCCACCCATCGATTGGACCACCTCTGTTGGTCTTGTTGTCGTCAGCCCTTAGCCATCGCCGCACCTAGCCGGTTGCCGTTGCCGCCCCTAATAAGTCGCCATCGACCACGTTGCCGCTGCATGGTTGTTGACGAAGGAAATAGGTTGAAAAATCACGAGACTCTTTTGTTTCACTGTTAATCTTCCACGACTATGTGCGTTTTCCTTATTTCTTCTTCTACTTTGTTGTTTTTCTTTTTTAGTTTGTGGATGGGAGGCAATGGCTTTCATGATAATGTAGGAAAAAATAATCAAGAAAAACATGACCGGTTCCACCATATGTGTTCCGTAATATTTCATGATAATAGAAGGTAGATGTGGGAAATTTTTCATGAATATTAACCATGATATGTGGGAAAATTTTCATGAATATTAACCATGATATTCCGTAATATTCCATGAATATTCTGTAATATTTCATGTTCCGTAACATATGTTCCATAATATTTCATGAATATTTCCTTATTTTTGATTTCCATGTTTTTAACTTTTCATGATTCCATGTGTTTTCCATTTCTTTTTTTTTTGAATTCACCAATCAATTTAGGAGATCCTTGATTATCCTATTAATTAAGGAAAATAATATCCAGTATTTATTAAGATTAATTAATACTGGATATTATTTTTCTTAATTAATAGGATAATCAAGGATCTCCAAAATTGGTGGGAACGATAGAAAGAAGGGCAAAAGGGGGATAAAATAGTTGGTGGGGATGGAAACATAACCTTTCAAAGTGCAAGGGATGAATACCTACATGTTGCCTCTTCCGAGGATGGTTCTTTAAGTCTCCCCTTTTTTAATTCATTAGATTAGACTTGTAGATTATTTCCAAAACCCAAATATGATGACGATGAATCCAAGGCTAAGATTTAGGTTAAAGTCAGAGTGTACTATGAAATTATTATTATTTTTTTACCAAAGAGAACAACATATTATAAGTGCTATATATGTAATATATACTGTATTAATGTCTCATTACTTTATGTTATTAGCATTAAAGAAAAATGGGTTGTCACACAGAAGGGGAGGAAATCAAATTAACCAATAAATTAGAATAATACTTTTGGCTTAGTTACTGATATAGGGTGAAGAAGAAAAGAAAAAAAAAAAAGAAAGAAAAGGAGACGATCACAATCCTTATAAACAATATATATATATATATATATATATATTGTTGACATAATATTAGAAAATATTATGTTACCATAATTGCTTGATTCGATTATTATGTTTCCTATTTTGCCTGGGCTATTATTCGTATTTTCTAATCAGTCTAAGTTTTCTTATTACGTGTGGTTTCCTTATTTATTTAGGGGTTCTTGGTGGCCACAACAATGTTTAATAATTCAAGCAAGAAAGCAAGGCTCTTGGCAATTCTCTTTTAGTATCATGGTATCAGAGTTAGGTATTGGGTGGCCTCATTTTTTGTGGTCAAATCTCTGTCGCCCGAAGCAAATCTCATGGTCAGCTCAATTTGCACCTTCATGTGCATCCGGGCTGCACATGAGGGGGAGTGTTAATTTTGTCCCACGTCGCTCATATAAGCCATCCAAACTTGATTAATATAATTTAGAGATTACTCCACCTATAGCCAATTGATTTTAGATTGAAATTCTCTAAGAAATCTAACATATATAAGTAGAACTGTAGAACTTTACCTATATATATGTACGTAAGTAGAAAAATTAGGTTACATTTGGTCTAAATTTGTGTATGGTCTAAATTTTCCGTGTCTTTTTGAAATATTGAGCTATCAATGGTCACATGAACATTCAATAATTTTTTTTGCTTATAATACATGTAAAAATTATGGATTAGCCTATTTTTTAACACTCAACTCAAATATTAATGAACACCCAATTTAATAATCCTGAACACCTAACTCAAAAATAATTGAAAACTCAATCACAACTAGGGCTGTAAATGAACCGAGCAGCTCACGAGCTCGGCTCGTTAAGGCTCGAGCCAAGCTCGAGTTTTTGGCTCGTTTAGTAAACGAGCCGAGCTCAAGCTCGCCGAAGCTCGACTCGGCTCGTTTACACCCCTAAATTCACAACCCAATTACAGCCATCATTCAGGTAATTCGTATTTGAACATGTAAAATCCCGTTTTTTTTAATTAGAAAATAATATGTTATTTTTCAATAATATTATAGACTCATAGCTATGGGTGTAAGTATTTTATTCTAATCCTAATTATCCTAGTATAACCACCTCCATCCCTATCTACTCCCACTAAACTCTCCTTATACCTCTCCCTACATCTCTCCACCATCTCTTTATACTTCTCCAAACTATTCCTATCTCTTCATCCACAGTGGATCTCCAGCATCACAGTGAAATAACCAAAATCATAAGGTTGCTAAAGTGAGCAATATTCCTTTAAAAACGTGCTCATAGTGGCATAATCAAACTTAACAATCTCTTAGAAATTCATCAAATTTTTGCCCTTGAATAATCAAACTAGCAACTTTTCGCCAATAATCAAAATCCCCTCCCTCCCTCTCTCTCTCTCAACAATGTTTCTAAGAAAAACATTTTTAAAAGAAGTTTTTTTTTTCAAAAATAGTTAAACTATTTTTTATAACTATCTTTTTTCCCCCAAAAAATTGTTATTTAAAAAAGCTGTCTTTTATTCAAAAATTGTTTTTTTTTAAAAACTTTTTCGGAAAAGTATTTTTTCAAAATAGAACTTTTTAAAAAATTATTTTCTATTTCTAATAACCTATTTTTATTAGTTTGAAAACTATTTTTAAAAAATATTTTATATGGTGATAATTTTTAGATTTTTACAGGTTGAAAATGTGATGTGGAAAGTTTTGATTATTCTATGTTGATTATGTCACTGTGGACATCTATATTACTAACATTAGCAACTCCTTAAATGGATAATCAAAATGTGATGTGACAACTTTTGATTATCCAATTTTAATTAGTTCATTGTGGATGCTCTTATAAGAGCATCTCCAATGGACTCTATAAAATATTCAATAGTGTGAATGGCTAAAACTTTAGCTAGTGAATGTGCAAAAACTAGTGTCAATGGGCTAGATAAGTTAGCTCATTAATCTATCACTCAGTAACTCACTTTATAGATTTGGCCACCTATTTTTGCACTTACTAAATTTTGTGGGCCCCATTTTAAAACTAAATGATATAATAGTTGTTGACCTTTTCAATCTTCCATTTTGCGGTTACTCAATTTATTTTTATTTTTTTGTGGTTTTATTCAACAAAACTAACTAATCTATTGGAGGCACCATCTACTCAATAAACTAATAACTACTAATCACTCCATAACTGGGTCCCAATTTTCAAAAAAACTTCCATTTAGCCATCTAATTTTATCTATTCCGCTGGAGATGCTCTAACTCCCATATCCTCTCTCCCATCTAACGTTAAAAACAATTCCATATATCTCTCTCCCCCTCTCTCTCTAAGTAATACTTCTGTCCATTATCATTAATTCTCTAAACCTCTTTCCCACCATGATTAATTGGTAAAATATCTTGGGAGTTAGCTTCTCTTTCACTCACGGTGTGTGTTTAATTTTCACAGATTATCCTTTGGTATAGTAATCGTTCAACTTTACCATTCCCTATTTGCATGCGTTTGAATCGACGGAAGAAGGGTAATAGAACTTTCAAAACCAAATTTTTACTAGGGTTTACTGCCTACATGTTATTTTTGTATTCAAAACAGTGATAATAGTATGTGAGAGATGCAAAATTCGTAGAAGAAAGTTGGGAGACGAACCGGTAGTGTAATGAATACGTAAAACGTGAGTAAATAACAAAAAAAACTCATTTTATTGCGCACAATATTCTGGTCAGAATATTTGTCCCTGTTCGGTGCAGATTCGGAGAAAATGTATAACACAAAAGTTGTCGATTTCAAAAAGTTATGCGACTTTGGTATAAATTTTATAAAGTCCGAGTTTGGTAGAATTAGTTATGAATTTTTGAAGTTTCTGTCTCAGTGTAGTTTGGAGACTGATTAGCGAAACAACTTCAAATCCATTTTTACCTAGTTAGATGATGGATTAGAATTTTGAGTAAGACACAGAAATAGATAATCAAATTCTAATAGCCTTTCATAGAGAAATTGGCTTAAACGGAGATTAGAAGAATTTGTTATAATTTTTGGAAGTGACTGCACTTTGTAGATTTTAGGCAGCTTACTGTTCTAACTAAAAACTTATGGTTGACCCATTTAACTTTAAGATTTGACTTTGCATGAAATACAAAAGGTGTTCCTACTGTAATAAACTATGTTTCCAATGGAATATCGTGATTTTTGGAGTTAGTCGCTATTTATTAGAAATTGAAAGTTGATGGATCATCTTTATGCACTTAAATTTAGTATTTGTGTTGCACGTTCGTTAAATTTGATTTGCGGACTTTTGTGATTATTATGCATGAATTTCATATATTTGGCAAGACTGTTATGTTGACTTATTAATTATTAAGATATTGGATATCATTTGTGATCATATGGGTTGGAACGTTGCTATCCGGTATGAGTTTTGAGCCAATTACCGCGAATATTCCCAGAGGCCTTGCTAGCCTAAAGAATTGTCTATTCGTGAATGGGAACCGATACCGGATAGTGAGGTGATTGGATTTGGGTTATTCGGTATGGGTCTTGAGCCAATTATTGCAAATATTCCCAGAGGCATGGTTGACCTAACGGATTGTCTATTTATGGATGGGAACCGATACTGGATAATTTGGTGGAATGACTTGAGACATTAAATCACCTGTTGAGATAATTAATTGAATTGTGGGTTGTGATTCTTGTGAATGCGTTGGATCTAACAGAACTGAAGTTATCATATTGGCAATATTATTGTTTAAATTATTATTCTTCGCTCTTATGTGTTATAAATGTTATTACGTGATGCATGAGTAAATCTTAGTAAAGGGGTGGCTTTGGGTGCCCTATATTGAGTGATCTTCACTCATGGTGTTTTTTTTTTTTTGCCATGGTATTTTATGCTAGGTTATGAGGATAATGTGGGATATGAAGAGCTACCTGCAGATTACAAAGAGACGGAACAACAAGATAGAGATGAACCGTCGGAACCATGCCTTTATCAATAGTTCCTCCGTTTCAAATGGCTCTGAATAAAATTCTAGTTAAGTTGAATGTTTACCAAATTTTGAGATTTCAGACAAATTTCAGTTGTAATAGGTTAGTTAAATTTCCTTTCTGTAAAATTTGGAGACTTGAGATTTTTAATTATTAGTAAAATTGAGATTTTTCTTTTAATAAAATAGCAAAATTATTTATTAATGTACCTAATTTTCGGGGCGTTACGGAACACCTAACACATTAAGTTACCTCAAATAAAACTCACATTCCTAATGGAAAAAAATTGAGAAAAAGAAAGAGAACAAAGAATATATTGGTTTAAGTATTATGCTCTTGGTTTTCTCTCCATCTTTATTATAGATAGTCTAAATGTGTTAATTTCGCATTCGTGACAATAACTACTTTATTATTTTTTGTCTAGTTAGCTTATAGAATTACGGATAAAACTTTAAAAAAATTCAACCACGTTGCAAAAACCCATTAACTTGAATAATATTCCTTCGAATTTAAGACTTCAATAGAAAATCTCATTATGTCATCCTAACAAACAATATATTTTCGAAAAGGTCGGCCCCAACATACTCTCTACAATTTCTTTCAAAGTGTTTAGTAGATTAATACACTGGTTAAACATTGACACAAAATATGAGAACTCGTATAGGACAACTGTAAAGTTTAACTCTCTCCATTCTCGAAACATTGTCTTCTACACAATACGTCAACTTTCAAATTTTTTTGTTAAAAATATGTTATATATATATATATATATATGAGTTAGGTTCCGGTGAGGGATCCCTCATTTTAAAAAAATGAGGGACTCCCATTCCCCATTGAATTTCGATGATCCGACCCGCTCAAAGTGATCAGAACGTGATTTTAAGGGTCCTCGCGAGAAATCAGCAAAAAAAATGACCGGGAAGGGCTTCATTCGAATAGTTTTCATTGAACGGTTCAAAAAAAACTGCTCGGATGAAGCCCTTCCCGGTCATTTTTTTTGGCTGATTTCTCATGGGTACCCTTAAAATCACGTTCTGCACACATTGAGCGGCTCGGATTTTCAAAATTTGATCGGAAAATGAAAGTCCCTTATTTTTTTAAAATGAGGGATCCCTCACTTGAAAATTCCTCTATATATATATAAATGTGTGTGTATATATATATTTTAAAATTCTCATTTTGCCTCTTAGTTTTTTTTTAAGAATACAGGTTTTTTTTTTTGTTTGCTCTATTTATACTGATATTTGAGGTTTTGCATATATATTATTCGTATTAACATCAGCTAGTAAAGTTAAAATAATTTCTGAGCACCTTACTACAAATTCCTAGAGCCGCCACCAGATAGACTGCAAAAGATAAATCTCCTGTGAATCATCTAGTCTATCGGAAAGAAAAATAGTTGAAGTACATGTAAGTTGGCCCGACACTACCGAAGAAGAAGAAGAAGAAGAAGAGGTGTTATTTGCAAGCAAGAACAACTGAGGAAAGCAACAGGGGATTAAAAAACAAGAAACACGGAACACCAAAACCATAGCAAAAGCAATCTGGTAGTACTATGTTTAATTGTTGATGCATTCTCTGCCTTTTAAGTCTTCCAAAGTAAAAAAGGTCAATACAATATTATCTCTTACCCCAGGAGCATAGTGTTGGAATCAAAAAGTTGTTCTGCACGTTAACAAATCCATACGTGTAGGACCATCTCTACCTATTTCGTAACGCATTTCCAACATCAGCACGTGCTTTGTATTGTGGGGAAATAAATACCTATACTCTCTTTGTCTCACTTTAAATATTTTAATTCTGTGGAGTAATTTTTTTTACCAAGAAGTCCATGACTCCCCCTAATTGATTGGAAAATTGGGGAAAATATGGGACAATGACTACTTGTTTTATGGTGTGAAGTCCTAAATAGACTAAAAATATGGCTTTGGGAAAACCAATGAGAAATATATTGAGGCCTAATTAAAGTTGCAGTTTTACCATCGTTTGTATTATCCTTGCGAGTTCTAGCGAGTATTCTCATTTCTCACACTTCCTCTCCTTCATGGACTTTCCAGTAAACACTTCTCTCTCTTTCTTTGCATGTATATACTCCGGATATCTATTGCAATCTTAGATGTGTAATATTGTGTAAATACAATTGAAATGGGGATAACTTATTTCTCACCACAATAATACATCTTTAACCAATATTCTCATAGTATATACTCCTACTAGCTTCGGGGATAAACTTGGGCTAGGCTAGTTAATTTTTTTATGTCCCGGTCAATCGGAAATTGTTAGGCTAGTTAATTACTATCTCATATACATATACAATCTTATCCGTAATTAATCAGCACGAGTGATTAAAATAGAGGAGTCTATATAATAATGTAATACCTTGTTTTTATAGTCTGGTGGACTAGGTTGAGTTAGGGTGTGTTGCACTAATTAAAGAAAATATTTATCTTTTGAATTGAAGATAATGTATTGTAAAAAAACGACCTGTTTCGTAAATGAAAAATAAATATTTAAAATATAAGAAATTTAGAGGAACGAGGCCTTAGGAATCCATCATTGGACTTTGTTTGTAACATATGTAAATAATACTTATTAAATAATCATATTAACAACAAGAAAATAATATTCCCTCCGTCCTAATTTAAATATCCCCCACTATTTTTCGAGCATTTTTGAACCCCAAAAAATATATTTTCACATATTGTTAATTTTGTTTTATTAACGAAAAAATATATATAAAAAAATATATTTTTAAGATTTAAAAATACACGAAAAATTGTAAAAGACATTTACGGAGTAATTCGGAATGGAGGAAATACATTGATAATCAAACATGTCCGTGACAATTATTACCCCAGCCTCTCACATATAAAATGAGAGTTTAAGAATTTCCTCTGTGCACCCAAAACAGAGAAAGACCCAAAACATGGGAAGGTTCCTCTCTCTCTTCTTCCTATCCTCTTTCTCCCTAGCACTCCTCCTCTCGCCGGCCGCGGCGCTTCCACTCTCCACCGACTCCAGGTGGATAGTCGACGAAACTGGGCGGCGGGTCAAGCTGGCCTGCGTGAATTGGGCCTCCCATCTCGAAGCCGTGGTGGCGGAAGGCCTTAGTAAACAGCCTGTGGACCTGATCTCGAAGCAGATCGGGTCCATGGGATTCAACTGTGTTAGGCTCACTTGGCCACTGTTTCTGGCCACGAACGAGTCTTTGGCTAACTTGACTGTTAGAAAGTCGTTCACGAGGCTTGGGTTGATCGAATCCGTTGCTGGTTTCCAGGCTAATAACCCCTCCTTGATTGATCTTTCTCTCATCAATGCT
The DNA here is from genome assembly GCA_019656295.1 of Rhododendron mucronatum var. ripense. NCBI lineage: Eukaryota > Viridiplantae > Streptophyta > Magnoliopsida > Ericales > Ericaceae > Rhododendron > Rhododendron mucronatum. Next base: position 336,462 of record BPLT01000235.1, read on the forward strand.
TACCAGGTAGGTATTTTTCCCATCTTTTCTTTTCCTGGAAAACTGTGGTTTTTGATATTGGGAGGGTAAGGAAAGAGAGGAAGAAGACTTTCGCTTTCTTTTGCTTTTCTCATTGGTTTGTTTCTTCATTTTGTTTTGTTTTACTTTTTATTTTAATAACTGAATATTTGGGTCAGTTTAAATAAATAAATAAATAAATATATATATATATATATATCGATTAATCTTGAAAGACCTTAAAAGTATTAGACAGTGACCGAAGAGTATTTTTGCTGACTGTTAGGATTGAACCAACGAAGCCTGGAATCTAAGCTCGACAGCGGCGGAGCTAAATTGAGGAGAGATGGCACAGGCCACCTCGATTTTGTATATAGTGCTATTTTGTACTTATTAATTAGGCACTTATCGATGTTCAAACAATTTAGTTTTCTTACATGAATTATGAAAGAAAATAGTGATTTAAAAGATGATAGGTTCGGATCATGAAAAAGTATCTCAATGACTTTAATTTAAATACCACATAGAAAATTAAATCAAGTAGTAATTCGATTATAACAGAAAAACAAAGATAAGTACTATACTCACTTCACACTTAATCTTTCACTTCCATATTAAATGGTCTCAAAAACCTTCTAATTAGCATTAGCGAAGAATATTCAATTGACCCAAGTAAAATTAATTAATTTTTTTTTTGTCCAATTGTTAATAAATTAATTACGCCCAACGGCTAAGATATGCTTGAAGTATCGTCCACTACGATGATAACAGAGGTGGCGAAAATGACGTATTAGATAAATTAATTAACTTTCCTTGTTCTTTCACGCTACTTCAACGACTATTGTTTTAATTGGTTGATTATGAAATGAGGGGAGAACCAACGGTTGTTTAAAAACTGATACTCTCATGTGGTTTATTCTATGTGAGATAGGTTTATATCTCCTTGACATTTTATACAAAACCAAACAATCCCTTACAGTTCGAGGACTTCAAGCTAGGGGTGATAAACGAGCCAAGAGAGTAGATGATCAAGCTTGGTTTGATAACATAACGAATCAATTGCAAACAAATTTTAATCAAGACAAACATGAGCCGATGCCGATCTCAAGTAGCTTGAATTTTTTATAGTACATAATAAGCCGAATGAGCCAAGTAGTAACTTGTTCAAGCTTGTCTTGAAATCTTAACGAGTTTCATAAAAGTGTTCAAGCTTGGTTTGTTTATGTAACAAACCAATCTTGAACGAGCTTTTAATGAACAAACACAAACTTAGACTCAAAGTAGTTTGGTTCATTTAGCAGCCCATTACTTAAGGACAGTGATGGACCTAAAATTTTGCACTAGGAAATCGATCAGATATTTACTGTAAGTCTATAATGGTAAAAAAGTTTCTTATAAGAAAGTAGGCAGTTAATTTCTTAAGTATTTAGATGATAGTATCTTATTTTCCCATTTCAGACCATTTATTGTCCCAAAAGTACTTTTGGGCGAGTGTACGTGTAACTTCACCTGATTATCAATAGACAGCAATTCATTTCTTTGAAAAAAAAAACCCAAGGATGTGAAAATAATTACTCAAAATTTCATATCTTATGGTACAATCGTATAAGAATACCAAAGCAATTCTAAAAACTAGAGTGTCCTGATTCTTCTTTTTTTTTTTTTTTTGATGAGAGAGAGGGGTACCAGGGCTCGAACCGCCGACATGGCAAGGACACCACAGGAGTGCCATATATGACTAGGAAACTCAAGGCGGTCAACTGTTAATAAGTACATTTATTTGATGAGACTAATAGTGAAGAGGTATACAATTTCACAGATTAATAATGATCGGATTTATAACCTCACCCTCTATAGTATTGTATTTCCCCACATCGTGTGATTATATATCCGAGTCATCTCTGCTAGGGGTCAAGAATATTTTGAATGTATAGTCTAGTAAAATGCTCATTTCAGGTGAATCAGGTCAAACAAAAAGGTCCCCAACGATAGTAAACCAAAACATAAAGTGAATTTCACCTCCTAATAAGATGACCAAAATGTCCTTATTTTGCATAGAGGCTACTTAGATACAAGGATATTTTAGTCCCAAGTCTTTTTGCTTAGTCCGTAGTCACAAGTAAATTTCGGCCTAAAGACTTTGTTGATGGTCATGATTTTGAGTCATTGAATTGAATATCTCAGGCAGTGGTGTCCAGCCTCGCAAACAACAATGTGATGGTGATAATAGACAATCACATTAGTAAGCCAGGGTGGTGTTGCAGCAACGACGACGGAAGCGGTTTCTTTGGGGACCAGTACTTCAATCCCGACCTTTGGATCAGAGGACTAACCCGGATGGCCACCATGTTCAAGGACACTCCCAATGTTGTTGGCATGAGCTTGAGGAATGAACTTCGTGGGAACAAGTCGAACGTTGATGATTGGTACAGGTACATATACAGGATTCAGGAATCTAACATAGTGATGGCATGCTATTTATTATAAAGGAGGAAATTTATGTTCTTAATAAACCTCAAAGAGATGGAACTTTTAAATGTACGTTGACATATTTCATTACTGCACGAGAACTTGAGTTTTGTTACCCGACACAAGTGAGTTACCATAGGAAACTCTATGAATACACTAATCTTATCCTCAATAATCCTCAAAAAATCTTGCTGTAGGTACATGCAGAAAGGAGCTGAAGCAGTGCATGCAGCAAACCCAAATGTTCTGGTCATTCTCTCCGGCCTAAGTTACGCCAAAGACCTCTCCTTCCTACTCCAGCGCCCCGTGAATCTAACATTCGCCGGAAAGCTTGTGTTCGAGGTGCATTGGTACTCGTTTTCCGACGCCTACGCATGGGGAACTGGCAACCCTAACCAAGTATGCGCGCAAATTGTGGGTAATTTGATGAGGAGGGCAGGGTTTGTGGTGGACCAATTAGGGTACCCATTGTTTGTGAGTGAGTTTGGGGTGGACCAAAGGGGTGTAAGTGTCAATGACAATAGGTACCTAGATTGTTTCATGGGTGTGGCAGCTGAAATGGACTGGGAATGGGCTTTGTGGACCCTTGCTGGGAGTTATTACTTGAGAGAAGGGGGAATTGGTTCAGATGAGACTTATGGGATCTTGAATTGGAATTGGTGTGAGGCAAGGAATTCAAGCTTCTTGGATAGGATCTCTGCCATTCAATCTCCATTCAGAGGTAAGCAAAACAACCAACCAAAAACTACTTTCAATCATACTTTTTGCATCCATTTTGAGTGTAACCTATTTCTCGCTTCGACCCTCGAATTTCGTTTTATTCCAAATTGGTCATCAACCATTTTTTCATTTCCAATCGTACCTGATGACAATTCTCACCCAATTTTCTAAACAAAAACGCCACGGGCCATTGAAACTCTTCCCGCACTGACTCTTGAAATAACTTTTCCACTTTGATTCTCGAAGTATTACTCGTTTTTGAATTTGACCTTTCAATCGAATGGCACGTGACTTTTTGGTTGAAACAACTTGACAACAGTTGCCAGCTCCATCGCATAGAAAAATTTCTAAGCACATTTGCAAATCTCAAATTTTAAGCGACGACGAAAGATTTGAACAATATTTTAGAGGTTCAAATCTTTGTTGATCTCGAACACTAATACTGTTCCTCTGTAGGTCATGAAAGACATCCATACACCTAAGTGGTTTTGGTTTTGCTTTGCTTGGCATGCAGGGCCAGGACTATCAGAAGCCAAACTACACAAAGTGATTTTCCATCCGCTTACTGGCCTTTGTGTCCTAAGAACGTCACTGCTAGAACCACTAAAGCTAGGCCCATGCGCAGAGTCTGATGCTTGGACCTACTCACAACAGAAGACACTGACAGTAAAGGGAACATATTTCTGCTTACAGGCAGATGCGTTGGGAAAGCCTGCAAAACTTAGCATATTTTGCAGTGATAAAACTTCAAAATGGGAACAAATCTCAGATTCAAAAATGCACCTCTCATCCCAGCTCGATAATGGTACAATGGTTTGCTTGGATGTAGACCCTGAAACCAATATTATCGTCACGAATACTTGCAAATGCTTGAGTAGAGGAAATACGTGTGAACCGGGGAGTCAGTGGTTCAAAATTGTTGATAGCACGAGGAGTAGTGGTGCTACAACATCTTTCAATCGGTTAAACTCAGTGTTGGATTTCTTTGGACAGAACATTCTTGGGGGATTAATAGTTTGAGCGCAATAGCTGCCAATGGTGAAAAGACTATTCGACACAAGAATACTGATGAAGATATTTAATGGAGTACTACATCTATTAAGCAGCAAAATCATGTAAATAGGGATTGATATTACTCTGCTAATACTATCTTAATCATGACTAGCAGCATTTTGTTGTCAAGTATTTCGGGTTAATATTGACTGCTAATTTAAAACACAAAGCCGTTTAGTCCCAGTAACATCATTCTGAGGTGCTACAATTGAAAACAGAGTTGAAATTATGGCTAAGATGATGAACAGTAATGACAACTTCTTGTATGATGGATTAGACTACAGCGAACGCTACTATTGCTTCACGCAAAAGCTGAAAACAAGATTTCAGGTCCGAAACTGCTTCTCCAAAATAACCCAAAATCCAAAATACGTTTATAGAATTTTGGGCTAACACTCCAAAACTTCTTTTTAGAAGCTATAAATCAATATCCTCTCTGAATAAGCTGTGGCAGACAGCCACTAAACATTGTTTGCTCAGAAGTTTTAACTTGAAATTTGAACGCGGATTAACGCAATCAATGTCAACATCGCACAACAATGCAACATTTTATTACCCGGCCTAAGTGACATTTTCAGAATGTGACCACACAGCTTCATTCCAAAGCATACTTAAGAGCAATAAACGCATCATATATTTTTCTTGTTCCCAGTATCAAAGTATTGCATTGCATAGAATTGAGTACTGCATAAGCTGAAAAAGCACAAAAGACCATTTGGCACACCAAGATTCCATGTTACCTCAAGACCGCAAGTAACATAACAAGGAACTAAACTGCGATGTTAATTGTAGAGAGAAAACAACTTAGTTTAACTTGACACCTGATACAGTATGAAACTAAATAGTGACACAAGTATGTAGAACTCAATACAAAATAGTCAACCACAGTAGCTCATTCTTCCATTGCATCACCTCCTCCTTCAATTACTTCCACCATTTCTTTCAGTGGTGTAATCTTTGTCAACAGGACCTCTGAAATCACAACCAAATGTTACCATTAGAATATAATTTCCCTCAATCAAGGAAATACAACATGGAAACTTGGCAATAGAACCCATAAATTAATTGTCTATATGGATTCTTCTCTATCGACCGTCATAATAGTCAACCAGTCTACTGCCACAATTGAGAAAGAGAACCAAGGATGAGGTTAGCTGGCATATTAGCAGCAATGATAAAACGAAGGTTACTTCTAATAACCATTTTCAGTAACAATCTCAATACCATTCAAGATAACCGACATCTTCTATTTAGTACACAGAATAATAAGACAAAGCCCTTCAAAAGCTAACAGAATGTAAGAGTCATATAAAGCAACCCACACGTATCAACATGAAGGTAAGGTTAAGGACAACATCACTAACCAGTCTTCTTTGAGAATGTATAGCCTTTTTCATTGGTGTAGGTACGAGGATTTGGTGACTGGAGGTTTCTCAGATACTCTGTCTGCCCCTGTAGGAAAAAAATTGTGAAAAGGGGTTCAGAAGCTATTCTGCCTGGAAGGTATCAGGAGATTCAGGACTTCATGCACACAACGAGAATTTATTCGTCCAAGGGATGTCAGCGAAATAACAGACCTTGGTAATTACGCAAACATCTACATTGCTTCCACTTCCCAAGTCATTGAATATGCCAGAGCAAATAGCCTCGGTCACCAACTTTATTCCTTCATCCCTCTACAGAGAAAATATAGGTACACTCAGATTTTTAGCAAGAATTTTGATGGATGATGGTCATTCATGAAAGTGACATTTTCCCACAACTTCAATGTTAATGTAACCCAAACTTTTTCCAATGTGGATAAAACCCTAACCTCAACTTTAAGTTAGGGACAAGATTTCACCAATCCGGGAATGTTAGCCTAATTGGCATCTCCATTTGATATGAACTTAGCATATCAAATGCTTTAACGGGATTCCAGGAATTACTCTTGAATCTGTTTGCTAGATTATATCCCTTGTTAATCAAAAGGACCCTAAGTCCGTGTCTGCTTCAGGGATTAATGATATAAGACAAAGGGAAGGGCAATTTATAACCACCACTCCTCGTTTGGCTACCACAGAGAACAATGAGGGAAAAATGAACCTAAATTCTGTGTGAGTGAAGCTTTAAATTATTTCCACTACCCTTTTTCCCCCCAAGAAAAGTTACTCATTGGATCTTTCATTTCTGTTCCCTTTATCCTACAAAAGACTAAAGCTACATGATCAACGTCTTTTTTAACACAAAGGAAAACAATATTCCTTCTCAATTATCTCTGTACTTGTAGAACTCTACACACTCCTACGAATCAGAATACACTACTTACAGTCAGCCCTTCACGATACTTCGATTCGAAAACAGCCATAGCAGCAAGGGAACCAGAACCCATAGTTGCAAATGGTAAAGTGTCCGTTGATCCGTGTGGGTAGATCTGGCAATCATATAAATATATAGTTAGATCTGTAGTGTGTCATGAAGGATGATAACTTCAGATCTTGTTCATAGAGATCACTTACAGTATGCAAATGTGGTCCAGTGACATCAACTCCACCAAGCACCAAAGCAGCTGAAACATGACCTTGATAGCTGGTTGAGCCAAAAGAATCAGGACATCTTGATATGTAATCTCCTAACAAAAGCTCTCCTATAGCTAGAACAACCATGTAACATCTACACTTACCTAAAAAGATGAGACTTCAAAAGGCTTAGAGCTGTCACAACCCTTGATTCCCGACTAGTATGATACCGGTGTAGCTGCAACTGAGAACTAACCATATCTAGAAAGATAATAACATTGAAAATTAGTTAACAAAAACAAACGTAATGCTGTAGTAGCACAACTCCATCTACCAATATTCAGATACAGAGCATGAACTTGAAATTACCTGTCACTGCCTCTGTATCAGCAGCAGTCCCTGCTCCACAGCAATAAATGTTGGGTGCCATATAGTGGATTTTCTCACAATTCTTATCAGCAACAATGGGCCCTTCAGTAGCTCTTGTATCTGCACCAAGGATAACCCCATCCTGAACATAAAATGTGAACATCAACGGAGAGTTGGAGAAGCATCTACAGTGTGCACTGTGAACAAACCCAACATGGAGCTGGCAGCTACAACACTAAAGTCAATTTCAAAAGGAACCGATCTATTTGTCCTATACATGTCAAATTATCTGATACCTCAATCTGTTTTTTGAACTTCCAGATTTTCAACCTCTACAAACATCAAAGCAAAGGCTTCACCATGGACTCCGCATTGTCATCGTGAAATCATCTAATTATTCATTCATTTATTCATTGCAGGAAATTGCAATAAATGGGCAAGTCATGCATAGCTGAAATAATTAGGCAAGAGGGCTTTACATGAAATATCACCCAAGGGTATACCATTATACACACGCAACTGCCCTCATAGGCTCATGAATCACTTCCATGGCAGAGATTGAGAATCTATTGACATAGGATTCATTTAAACTTCCAGTTTTTGCCCCCTTAAGCTGAAGAGAAGTTGAACCGGATATTCTCAGTTCTCTTCTTACCTCTTCTGCTCATGCTGGGAATTGGGATATGTCCAGAAATACATTTTGTTTGTCCACCTTTCAAATAACCCATGAAGCATCGACACTTCTAGAGATTTCCGTATCCGCGTTAGACATCCGGGTACACGGAGGGACACATCATGTGACGTGTCCATTGCATTTACCTACTTTTTTATGTGGGGACACACATGGAGACACGACAAGGTGACTTTATAATTTTAATAGCTTTTCTGTGGTAAAATATTTGTAACTTCAAAAGTGTGGGGCCAAAAATATAAAACATGTGTGTTTGCAGGCATTCACCCATCGGTCTATAATACAGTCCATAGGAATCATAACCCAAATAGTTAGTGGTTACAATGTAGGTTTGCACAGCTAAAGAATTATTTCAAAAATAATTGCCTTGTTCAATGTCTTAGAGGTGTGGAGGAAGTTGACTTTTTTAATGTACTTAAACGTAATCTTAAAATATAGATGACGTCCATGCAAGGTGCATGTGCATCAATTGGTTCTCCCCAACATTTTTGCAACTTACTAACAGTAATTCTAAACAAAGAATCAACCCCGAGGGATTGTTCGAGTGGAGGCATGGCTGCAAAAGAGGCTTACTGTCCCAAGATTTGCAATTCAACTCCATCCGCCTGCCAAAACCATTGAAACTATTGGAACCATTTACCTGGTCGTTTTCTTCACGACCTTGGGAGTTGCAATTAGTAAGGGCATTAGTGAGGGCATGCGTAACCTGACTAGACACTCGGTTACAAAGAAAGACATAATCAGGAGTAAGTGCACACATCCATTTGCAGAACTGTAGCGTTCAACAAGTCACAGAAAAATGCTACAATGCTTTCTAAAATCTTTGTTATCCAGCATCCACCAACACCATGATTTGGTGATAACAAGAGGTTTGCTCTGTCCAACAAAGTGGAGGTTGCTACAATGCTCTCTAAAATCTTTATTACCTCGCTTAGCTCGGATAACACGGTCGAGCTAACAAGAGGTTGGTTCTATAGTTTGGGTTCAAGGAAATTGTTCTAGAGATTAAAAACAGCAAAGACAGATACGATCCCTGAGTAGATACATGCTTGCAGATGTTGCAGTGATTTTTCCAAAAATACTTCCCAAACATATGACACAAAACCTTTTTCACAACCTCATGAACAATCATTGTGATCTATCTCCTGGTAATATCTGTATAGAACTAGTGGTAGAGCACACCCCAGGTAATTGCGCTGTTGTGCCTGGGCTATGAGGGCTCTCAGTCACACGGATAGCTATTCCGTGGCCGATTTATCGGATTCAGATATTATGGAGGCATCATACGTCGAGGCCATTAGGTTATATCGGACCGCAAATAGAAACCATATCGAACAAGAAAACTCGACACGAACCTCGAAAATTAAGCCGACAATAGTAGTTCCTGTTTTGAGAAAAGACGGAGGTTTGAACCCTTTGTTGGAGAGCATCTCGTTCCTTCTACAATGGTCGAAGTTAAACCCACCCTTCATCGGAACATCTACTGCTGCCTGAGACATTTTGCAATACTGCACGACCTAACACATAATAGGAATATAAAAAATCAATAAATAGCACAATTGCATCTTGATGCTAACCATTAAACACTGAAATCAAACACTAGTTTACGAAGGAATTACAGAGTACATACTTGAATGCTTCAAAAGCTCACTGTGAATGGCGATGTGAAGTTGATTTGGGTCGAAGATCTGGTAGAGAGAGAGAGAGAGAGAAAAAAAGAATACAATAGCAGTGTCTTGGGGCATACGAAAATAGGTAGCGGTTGGAATTTGCCAGACCCAGTAGGAATGAAAATTCGGTTGGGCTGATGTTTGTGGCCCGGCCCGGATCACTCAAAGTATGGACTGGACCTATGAGTTTCAAACCCAACCCGACTCTTTTACATGGAAATTTTTTGCGAAGTTAAATGACAGCTGATAACGTGTTTTGATAATTAATATCCGCCAAGGACATTTTCAGCATTAACAAATATTCTCAGTATATCTTTGACGGGTATTAATTATCAAAACACGTTTTGAGCCATCAATTTTCCAAATAACTTGGGATCCCCACTGGCTATTAACAGAGCTCACCAAGATCCCCTAAAATTGCAATGGGATGGTTTTCAAAATGACGATAAATTCTATCCACCGTCGGTATAAAACTTTACTTTTTCACTACTGCCTATTATGGGCTTTACTGAGTGTTTATTGTTATGATCTGAATCGTTTATATTTTAAGACACACAATATAGTATTGCCATGAAAAAGATCAGTTTTATCGAAAATCAATAGATATATCAAAATTTGAATTTTAGTTTATAAAATGGATGATCTAATTTCTATCAATAATAATAAGATAAACTATCCATCTTACAAAGCGAAATTCAATTGTTGATACTCCTATTGATGTCCGATCAAATTTATTTTTTGCATGGATCTACAAGATAAATAGTTCAAATCAACAATAAATACACTGTAGGACCGAAAAAGATGGTGATGGAAAAGTGGGGTTTTCCACCACCAATGAAAAGAATTTATTCTCTTTGGAAAGGAGGAAAGAAATCTATTGACAATCTTAGATTTCATCTGAATTTGGTGGACAATCTTAGATCGATTTCATCTTTCTCCCACAGTGGTGGGATCAGAATTTTTTTTATAGGGGTACCGAAATATAAAATTCAAGTACATGAAATAATTTTTTTAATATGAAAACATAGTGAATGAAAGCTAACATATGTAATTGGACTCTATTGATGAAAATTTCTTAACAATCCAGGAGTTGAGAAACTCTAGTCTTCCCAAAAGAAACAAATCCCCAATTCCCCATCCCAAAGCCTAAAATGACATTTGATAAGAAATAATAAATTCCCTCTAAATAAATTTTTGAGTCTTTTTTAGCAATTTTTGACTGAAGCTCACTTATTTTATACTGTAGGTATAAAATAACTATAGAACATAAATGAAAAGTTCAATTTAAGTTTACAGGGTAAATTAGTGAACGTACTAAGGATGGTGCCAATAACATAGAAACATGTTGCTTTAGAATGTATATATCCTATGGCCTCGTTTGATTCGTGAATTAACTGCCTGGAATAGGCTAACTATATCTAATCCTGAGTTGTCCCATAGTTGATTCTTGAAATGACTGTCGGGTTTATTAATCTCAGTATTAATTTTATCCCAATAAGGTGGGATTACAAAGGATTAATAAAGAAGGGATTATTTTCAAAAATATTTCGATGATATTGGGATTGATTTCAAAGAGCGTTTTCAGAATTAAGTTCTTTAATATTAATTTCAAAAAATGTTTTACAAAAACTTTTAAAAAATGACTTCAAAAACTATTTTTTTAAAATGTTCTAAAAATTTTGAAAAAAAATTTCAACTAGTTTTTTTTTTTTTTTTCAAAAATCTGTTTTCAAAAATTAGTTCTTAAAAAAGCTTTTCCCAAATTAATTTGTAATACCCAAAACTATTTTTTTAAAACTATTTCTTTTTCAAAACTTTCTTTTTTCGAAAATTGTTTTTCGAAAATATTTTTTAAAAATACTATTCCTTATTCCATAAATAATCCCATGCGAATCAAATATGAAATTGGGTGAAATTAGGGATGAAATTAATCCGATGTTTTTCGATCTGCGAATCAAACAAGGCCTATATGTAAAAGTGTTACTAGCTAAATAGGGGTGCATGTCCCGCCATCTCATGACATGGGTCTGCCGCTGTTCTCACATTGAACTTATCCGGGGAAACTTCGCATCAGATAAATTAAGACTTTGGCAGCAATGATCGAGCCCTAATTCTTCAAATGCAGGGAGTTTGGTTTAGTTGAAAAGTTTGGAAGGTGAATCCGAAAATTTTATTATTGTGGTTCATATATTTCATCTTTCATTAAGCTTAAAGATCGGTGATGCCTTCGCAAGATGCAAGCAAAAGAACGAGTTACCTTTTTTTTTTTTTTTTTGTCACATCAATTTGAAAACGTAATATTTCTCATAGCAAGGAGCAAGGATCAACGATTTTGGGTCATGTTTACATAGGAGTAATTATTATGTGCCCTTGGTGCCCCAAACCCCTTCTTTATACCACATTATGGTGGGAGCCACACACTTTGTCTTGGGTTCCATCTAATTAAAGAGGCCCGAGTGCCACGTGGCGGTGCCCCAACAACATTGAATGATTTTTTGGTTGGAAAATTTCAAGTAGCATTATCATTCACTTTGCTACATGTCATAATGAGATCAAGCAAAATTGCATAATCGATCAATGAGGAACAAGTCTTTTAACTTCTTCATTTTTCATCTCGATCTCTTTCTCATATAACCTGCTAAAACGACTAGTAAAATGGGGGTGTTGCAAGGCAGCTATCATGGTTGACCCTTTTTGGTACCTAAAAAATACTCATTTTAAACTACCGATGCTGTTGACAGCCTTCCCCGGTGGAGGCTCAGGTTCGAGCCCACGGAGCGTGTTTGGGGTTCAAGGCTATGGACAGCCTCTGAGGTTCAAGGCTATGGACAGCCTCTGAACCCCCTGTGGATTAATATACTAACACCTCGCAAACCCTCACTAATGTATACAATATTGGCCAAAAAAAAAACAAAAAACTACCAATGCTCAAATTCATCATTGAACTCTAATGCTACTTTTTATAGAAGAATTGATTTTCACGCTCTCTTTTTACTATTCATACAACTTTTTTCGTTTTTATGCACGTGAACTTACTATACTATATCTTGAGGTGGCAAAGTGAACTAATGAAAAGGTAAAATTATATTTTCAAGTGAATAAAAACAGGAAAAAAAAAGATTGGATTGTAAAAAAAAAGAGTGTAAGTACCCATCCATTTTGTTGCAAGAAATATGTGTATCATGCCTACAATTAGTTACTAATGTTTCTTCATAAGGGCATCCACATCTCCCTCTCTACTCCCTGTTCTAAACTAAAGTAGCGAGCCATCTCTTGAAAAGCCCCCCAAAATCCTGCGTTATCAGCCTCGTGGAAGAAGCCTGAGGAGTAGCAAGAGCTACAGTTGCTCGTGTGTTTCAACGAGAGACTGTTCACTCGCGTCCTTACTCCCGCCCAATGTGGAGTAGCATCTGGCGCCAAAATGGAATATATAGCCACAACTAATCCTCATTCTCTCTCCCTCATTCTCTCTCTTCCATACTTGAATCTCATCAAACTGAAGGTATTCTTGTTTATCTCCATCTCCCTATACAGTAATTTTTTTTTTTGGCTTTTGATATACTGCGTGAAATTGGTGATGAAATAGGCATGTATTCACCGTTCCCTCTGTATGATTTTTTTTTGGGTAATTCCTCTGTGATTTTGTGGTTGGTTCAGTAAAGATTATGTTCTGCCTACAAGGTGTTTTGTTATAAGGTGTCAATGACATTTTTCTAGTATAAGGACCACTAAATGCTACACAACTTCTACAGGTCCAGGTTTTATGATTTTTGGTATTCACTGGGAAGTCCAAAGCTTGTTTTTTCGTATTCACTGTGATATTAGTAATGAAATAGGCATATATGTGTGGTGTGTACAACAATGATTTGTAGGAGTTCACCTCCCATTGTGTTATATGTGTGCAAGTCTATTAAGAAGAGTCGTAGACAAATTACGATGGATCACCATTCTAGATAGTGTTTCTCACAAGTATTCAAATACTCCGTGGAGTTCTGCAAAATATATTGCACCTTTCATATATGATTGGAGTCTATGTCTATAATAGTGCAAGTGCATGTTGGGTTTTGTTGAACTTATCACACATTGCAAAACTGGATTTTTAGCCGTGGTGTTTGATCGTTGAGTGTTGTCCTTATAAAAGTTTTTGAGCCAAGGAAACAAATTCATTAAGGTAACTCACAAAGGTTTGAAAATTTTCCCGTCTTCTCGCTTCTAATGCTCTTGCCACATTGTTGTCGGGGGTGTGATTGATGAGACTAGGTTTTATGGTTTTGGCATTCACTAGGAAGCCCAAGGCTTTTTTTTCTTTTCGTATTCACCGTGATATTGGTCATGAAGATAGGCATATATATATATATATATATATGTGTGTGTGTGTGTGTGTGTGTGGTTTGTACAACAGTAATTCGCTTTATTGGCCGATTGCTCCTACCTTCTGATCCAACTTGATATTAATGTAGCTTTTTGTTTCCTTGTATTGATTAATGCTGGTTAGATAACTTAGATTGCGCTTAAGCTATGTACATGAAAATAGGGGTTCCATTTGCTTGGTGAATCTTTTGAAATGCAATTTATTTTTATCCTCTAAATTATGGCCTTCAAATGCATTATGAACATAGCAAAGAAAGCAGTACTCCTTATTTTCATTTATATGTTATAATTGTTCTTTTACTCTGTTATTATAGCAATGATGGATTCACTTCAGGACCCATTATTTTCCAATCTTATCCATGATGGGTCCAACCTTGGCAATCAATTTATGGAGTCTCAGTATGTGAGCGAAGTTGGTCAAGTGGCACAAAAAGAGTCTTAATTCTTTGTCGAAACAGAACCAGTGGCGAGGAAACGCTGTGGCAACTTTAGCATAGAAGAAGACAATATGCTCGTATTTGCATCTGCATGGCTCAATATTAGCTTGGATGCGGTTCAAGGAAATGGCCAAAAACATAAGACATTTTGGACAAGGGTTTGGGAGTTCTTCCTCGAGAACAAGACCTTCACGAGTGGACGCAATGATAATTCACTAATGAATCGCTGGTCAACAATTCAACTTAGCACTATCAAGTTTTGTGGGTACTTGGCCCAAATTGAAGCAGCGTATCAAAGTGGTATGATTGAGCAAGACAAGGTATCCATTAATTGTAATTGCTTTTTAGTTGTGACTGCTCCTGCAATTAACTTGCCTTGAATGGATTTAGTTTCTTTGTTGATGGACTTATTATGATAGAATATGAAAATTGAGAATAGACAACAGACTGATCATTTGAGAACACGCTTTTACTAACAGATTTTTTGGTTTTTACTCTTTAGATCAGGGAGGCAAAAATCATGTACCAAGATCTACATGTGAAACTCTTTGCATTTCAATTCGAGCATTGTTGGGACGTGTTGAAGCATCAACCAAAATGGTTTCAGTTCGAGCATTGTTGGTTTCACTAATGAATCGCTAGAAATTGTTGAGAGCCGAAAAAACAAAGTTAAGTGGAGGAATCTGACTACCAATGCGTATTATGATAGTTACTCTATTTTGGAACATATGTTTTTGGGATCCTTAACTTCTTACTTTTGGAATTAGGATGATGCTAGTATGTGTATGAATGCTAGGATGCTTTTGAATTATGAAGACCTGATGCTTATGTATTATGATCAGATGCTTATGTAATATGATCATGACTTTTTGTATAGGTATGAAAACTAAGAGATGCTTTTCCGTTCCTTGCAAGAATAAAAAATTCTAACAGCAGAGACGATTTGCAGAGAACCACGTAGAGAAAAATGCGTTTGGCCCCATTCGAGTCCCGAAAAAATTTAGAAAAATATCCATAAATTTTTTAATATTATTTTATGGGGCCCTGTAAAAAATCAACTTCAGCGGATATCGATAAGTATTACTTTTGGATTCGTAGGGATGAAAATACTCAGTTCGCCCCTACGAATCCAAAAGTAATACCACGACTTTCGCCAATTGCTAATAGTCTAGCGATGTCATTGTTATTTGGTGATCGCAAGTACACGTCGGAAAAAATTGCAATAATTGCTTTGGCAAATTTTCTAAGACATTTTAGTGCAGTGCTTTCTCCGATCCTTAGATATTCATCAATAGCATCTGCAGCTATTCCATAAGGGAAGACAAACCCAACACTCCAGCACTATTTCTTTTTTGGACAAAATATGGTTCGTGAGCTACCACCTCCGATACAATACGGAGAAAAAGAGATTGATTCATTCGAAATCTCCTCCGAAAAAGCTTGGGTGGAAATACTGGTGGATCATTAAAATAGTCAAGAAAGAGCCTCCGATGTCCTCCCAAATGATCACACCAAATGAAATTGCGAGGTTGAGTAGAACTTTGTCGCGATGAAGAACTCTCAGCTTCCAACCGTTGTGCTTCCATGGCAGCTATTGTAATAATCTCCAAATCGTCGTCGGAGTCGGAATCATATAGAACCATATTATCTAGAGAAATTGCAAGGTTGAGTAGAACTTCGTCGCGATGATGAACTCTCGGCTTCCAACCGTTGTGCTTCCATGGCAGCTATTGTAATAATCTCCAAATCGTCGTCAGAGTCGGAGTCGGAATCATATAGAACCATATTATCTAGAGACTCAAGATCCATGTTAAGAAAATGAAGCTAGAATCGTTCTCCTTGATGGAATGCAAGAACAGGTGGTGTTTCTGAGTAAAATGGTTTTTAGATAGATGGAGAGTGAGTAGAAGTAGTAGTACATAGGAGATGGAAGACATGAACAAATATAAATGGACGAGTTGTTGCCACTGATATGCCACAAAGGATTGTTGCCTGCAATTAACGGGCAAATCCAATGCCAACGGTAAAAAATCCCAACAGTTGGGTAACGACTAGAACCCAATTTGTTTCCAACAAAATAAAATAAATTAAAATAGAGAGTCTAATAAATATAAATAGAGAGTCTGATGCAGTAGGCATTTAAAAAGTGACTAGTTAAAGAAATAAAGTCACTTTTTAAGGAGTAATTTGGTCTGAAATTTGAAGAATCTGGGGCGGATGCTCTAACAAATTTCTAATGAATTTGATGAACATTAAAAGGGCATCCCTTTAAACACACACATAAACTTCAAGAACATTGGATTATGGAACAACATCCTCCTCCCTTTGTTCTCTTACTTCTTCTCACATCTCACCCCTAGTTCTCTAAAACAACAAAACACAAATCTATTCATATGAGCTCAACCTAGGCACCAAAGTCACCAACAAACCATGCTTCATATAAAGTGTGGTAGTTACCTTTGGAACTGCATTTTGACCTTCAACCACCTTAATAGAATACCTTAACAGCACAGAAGCAGCCACCATTTTCATCTGCATGTAAGCAAACTTCTTCCCCACACACAGTCTGTCACACCCCAAAATGAGAAGTGACCGGCCATGAACCACAAGACCAAAGCTCGTAGAACATGCAGCCTAAAATAAAATAAGTCGTCGATTAATAAATATATTTTTTGTTATTAAATAAATCCCAATCATAAGCATGGGGTACAAACATCCCATGAACCAAACAATCTCAAAAAGATCCAAACATCTGACAAAATGTTTCAATGCGGAAGCGATAAATAAAATACTAAATTATGATGAGACACCCTAAGGAGGTCAAACAACAGAACACCCTGAGATACCGCCAGAGTCCTCCTAACTGCCCAACTTCCCTGAAAAAGAAGTTGGAATAAATTCGTCAGCTGACGAGGTCAGTGAGTAGCAAAGCATGAATATTAGAATAAAGTTCTGAAAGAGGGATCAAAATAATTTACAATGTCAATATAAATTTGGCATATGCGGTGAACAACAAAATAATCCATTAATCCAATAAAAGATTCATCCGATAAATCTTAATGGTGTTCTCAATCCAATCTCCAACAACAAATGGGGAACCACAACCAAAATCAATAGTACCAAATGCAAGTGAATAAATATCTCAAAATTGGATCCAATATCGAATCATAGAGTCACCACGAGTAGGCAGCCCGTGAAACTTTTCCCTAAGAACGATCCGGTCAATAACAACCGTTGAGCATTAGGGTCACCGGCCTAATCCGTTCTCTTCCCTAATGGCAAGAGTCACCCGCACACAGATGATTAATTTCCCTGAACTTCCAAAATATGTTGCCATCAATATCCACAAAATTCTCACCAAAAGATTATCCGAACAATAAATGGTTTTACCAATTCACATGCCAATTTTCAGAACCAAATAAAACAAATACATGTTCCCAATTTCAATCATTAATTTTCTAAAACAATAATTTAAGGGATACGGGGAAGTTCGCAAATACGTAACATGCTTAACCACTCACCTGGGTCCAAAGCTAAAGCAATCGAACAATGCAAAACTAGCCTAACCTCAGAAGATCACCACAGATTCGATTGTGCGGCTCTTTCTTATTCTTTTTTTTTTCTTTTCCTCAGAGTTTTAACCCCAACGTAGAACCCTACTTAGCGTATAAACATGAGGCTTTAAGTAGTACTCTTAAAATCACCCACTACTCACGTTATACCCTAAAGTATAGCTATCTAATTAATTAGAGTTTAGGTAAATAAATAGTAATATAAATTTACTTAATCTGAGTTGCTATGAAATTCAATAATCCAACCCGAACCACTAATTACCCAAAATCAATCTCATACTCCGAAGATTAAAATCGCGTCAACAATACCTATAGCGTACACAAAATAATTAGAAGTAGTTGGGACTCAATCATAACGCCAATATAATAAATGGCAACATAAATAAATAAAAATGCTGTAACACAGTCTAGGCCCGGCATTGAAAACCGGATACCTAAACTGATTCTCACTCACAAATTCCCCGTTCTTTATCCATCTCTCCGGCTTCTCACTCACAAATTCCCCGTTCTTTATCCATCTCTCCGGCTTAAACTCCAAGCAATCCTTCCCCCAAATGGATTCCATTCATGCCATTGAGAAAAGCGAGTAAATTACCCTAGCGCCCTTTTTCACGTAAGTGCCATCTGCGAAAAAATCGTCGATTGTGACCTCTTTGGAGTCAATTGGAACTGGTGGGTACAGCCGTAAGGCTTCTGATATTGCTGCTTCCAAATATACCATTGTCTTTAGCTCTTCTCCTGTGAAAACAATTGTGTCCACTTCCTTTTTGCCCTTCCTTTGATTGATAATTCCATTTAGCTCGTAAAGAATCCTGTTTTCGACTTGGGGTTTTTTGTCAATAAGCCAGAAAAACCATGTTAAGGCCACTGAGCTTGTGTCGCACCCCGCTAAAATGAAACTTATGCAGAAATCCATGAGTAGTTTATCAGTGAAATGAGAATTTTGGCCTTTTCCACTCTCCATACGTCTTGACAATAGATCAGACTTATTTTCCAAGCTACCGGTTGTACTCAACTCTACCCTCCTGTCTCTCACAGTTCTCTCAGCAAAGTCATGAACAACTCTCACAGCTTCCTTTAGCCTCTTCTCAAATCCCAATTGAAAAAATTTAATCGGCTTCCACACGAATGGAGGCACCATGAATCTGATCAAAGTCAGAATGCTGCTATGCATATGTTATCAAACGTAAACCGAAGAAGCACTTCCTGTAAGTCAATGCGGTTTCCCAACTTCACCACATTTTCTGCTACTTCAAGCAGCTTCTGGTGCACCAAAGCTTGTACGGTTTGAATCGAATATTGGACAAAATGGGTGGAGTGCATTTTGGAAATTGCAGCTTTTCGCTGCTCTTTCCATGATTCCCCATCGACATTGAAAATACCATCCCCAAGCAAATCATGAAACCTTTCTCTATAGTACTTCCCTTTTGGAAAGTTTTTGAAGTTTGTTTTGAGCATGTACTCTATTTTTAGTGGATCAGAGGTTATGATCCCGTGCGACCCGCCCATCCACATTCCCTTGTAGTTGAATGTTCCATTTGTCTCGATCAAAGCTTTTGTGGCTCAATCATGGATATGGTTGAAGTGGAAGAATAAGGATGGTATGATCCCCATCACTGGCCATAACATGGGACCCTGGTTTGTGACTTTCTGAATCACACAGCCTAAGATGAATACAAGTAGCAGAACTACTGCCATGTCTGAAAAACGTGTGTGATCAAACAAACTTCTAAACACCTCCATTATTTGCTAATTTGTGAGAGCAGAGGTAGGCTTCTCAGTTTAATATAAGAACCACCATGGAGGTACATGGCTTAATATATAGAAAGGGTGAAAGAGATCAGAAGTGGCCACCCAATCTGTCTGGTAACTAATTGTAGTCAATTCACCTATGGTCCATCCACGTACCAACTACAATGAGAGAGAGAGAGAGAGAGAGAGAGAGAGAGAGAGAGAGAGAGAGAACTGGAATGGTCAATTCTAGTCTTGACTATCCAAAATTATCTTGTCAACTGATTGCTTCCTTTTGCTTTCTTTGGTTTAGAGTGGCCAATGTGAGGGCACTCTTGAAAGCGTAGTTAGTTGGACCATGCAATTTCTTCCCTCTAGTTGAAGTCAAGAATCTGAGCAAATCATATCTTAAATGCTGGATATGATAAATTGAAGAACTCACATGTTAAGTTGGCCACAACTTAAATAAAATTCTGTTCATGAATAACTAACATGGATTGATTGTTTTTCCCTTTGAAATCTGAAAGAGAGTAAACGGAATGGTGAAGGGAAAAATAGTTGGCAGTTGCTGACTTTACGAAGAATGGCATGAGATCATCATCAGGCCAAAGAGAAAGTTGGCCATCTAGGCTTGGTATCTTAATTTGGCCAAGTCTTTCTTTCCAGTTAGTGGGACTTTGAAGCACCATTGGCTTTGAAATGAAGTCTGGGTACTCTTCTGCAAATTCAGGGAATTGCTTAATTTTCTCTTTTGAGGCACATTACAGGAAATTAGTCAGCCTGGTAGCTGGAAAAATTATGAGATGGATATGGTCCATTAATTCCTGCATTAATTGGTTAATGCTCTGGAGTAAAGCATTGCCTAATTCTATTATGTATTCAGATAATCAAAAGACAGTTATACGAGTTCCACATTTTGGTGCTTAGGTGGATTGGAGTGCACGGATTCTTCCTTGTCTGTCTCTACCGCAGGATCAAATGTCGATATACTCATCATCTGGTAGAGAAAAGGTTTCAGAAAAAAGAAGAAAGAAATATGGCATAGGATCCTATCTGAAACTTGGAATGGAATGTTGCTCTATATGAAGTGGGAAAAAGGATTAACCTTCAAAAGTGAAATATAAGATTCCCCATTATTTTCTTCAATAACTTTGCCTTCAAGATTACAGTGGACTTTGAAACTCTATTTTAGGCATGAATCCATGCGAAAATCTTCAGTAGTAGGAAAGAAAACGGTAAATACTTAAAGTGAAAAAGCTCATGTTTCTTTGGTTTCCTACATTTCTCTTAAAATCACTTGGTGTTAGGGGGCATCACTTATGCTGTTTATGACATTCGACATTGTACTTGTGAGCCTATTTTAGAGCGATGGTAGGGAGCAGAAATGTGTAGATCAACACTATCCTCTCCTCTTTGCAAGTCTTTCAACAAATCTGTAATCAAATGCAACCTATGAGAGTTTTGCTTAAAGCAACCTCATATGCTGTCATTCATGGTCTACAGACTCTATACTTGTCAATTACAACTTCCTGGCCAGCCATTGGAGCAAATGAGACTTAATAACTAGCTTCTGGAAACTTGCAAGAGATCTTTCCTCTGTTGTACTCTTGCCTTTAGTTTTGTTGAATTCTTTACCTTTTCTCTTTTCCTGTTCCATTAATCTGGCTAAATGAAAATGTGTTCCGTGTGTCACACTCCATAGGAAGTACATAAAGAGAGAAGTACATACATTTGAAGCCATATCAAGAGCTTCTACATTAACACTGTTTACTGTTAGATTTGTTTTGTACTTGGTACAGCCACTGTTTTTTTTTGAGGGAGGAATAAATGAAATGTGACTTGACTAAGCAAAGTAGGGAACATGTTTGCCTTTTTTACTAAAGTCGTCCCATATAAAGCAAAAGAGCAAGGTCACAAGGCCATATCAAACCTATCGACCTATAAGCTTTAGGCGTTTGGCCATGAACTTCCTAGGAAGTGAAAACTCAAACAAATAAACAAATGAAAAAAATTACAAAAAGAAAGTACAGAGAAGGAAAAAGGTCAAAGACGACAACAAACACACCATTTCATTCTCCAACCAGCTAAGGGCCAATGGATTCATTCTCTAACCAGCTCCCAGACATGTCGAAGGCAAAAATGCCCGCATTCAGCAAAGAATGGAAATGACTTCTAAACTTTTCACTGATATATTTGATCCAATTGCAATTGGAAACAAAGAAACACCATAGATCAGAAAACATAAGCATCTTCCCTACGAATATGCTAGTGTACAAAAAATGTATCTCAAAGAACACCTTCTGAGGTTTGAAATTGCATGAGGTGAAAGAAACTTAGTACCTGCACGTAAGCAGTTCAAAATATCCGGAGTCAACTCTAGTTGTAGAAGTGTTGGATGCAAGCCAGCGAATTGAGCAATAGGGTTAAACGGCTACATCACTAACGTTAGGAAAGGTAACACATTTGAAGACTTTGCACTTCGAACATAGGATGCATCCAATCTGCAGGCAGTAATGAGGTAAAGAGTTAGAAGGGGGGGGGGGGGGGGGGGTGTCCATATCACACAGACATGTTGCAAACAAGCAAGATAAGGCCACCTACTTATACTTTAACTTCAAGACTGAAAGTTTCTTACAATTGCATTTTTTTTTATATTTAACGTCTTTTAACAAATTACCAAGAAGACTAAAAATGGGAAGTCTAATACAAGAAGCTACTGCCACTACAGAGCATGGGAAGGGTCAGATGAGTGCAGCCTCACTTCCACATGCAAAGAGGCTGTTTCCTATCTCAAACCTAAGGACATGTACATCAGCCCTCCAGCCTGTTGTGCATTATGATTCTTGTAGAATTCCACCAAAATAAAATAACCTCCATTGGATTAAGGAGTTGAACATCTATTTTTCAGTTCACCTGTTTTTTGTGTGTTTCCAATATGTACTCTAAGAAACTACTTACAGCTTTGCAAGACGGACAACGACGGTAGATCCGGTTGTTTGCAGCTTTCACATTGGTTTTCTGGCCTTTACAAAAATCACAAAGTAGCCATCCAATTCCACCGCAAGGTTCACACATACTTTGTGGTTCAACCTTTCGAATTGAAAAAAATAGAACATAGTAAGAAAGAGCTCAAATGCAAGAAGAATTAGAAAAGAAAGAAAGTTAAACAGCAGCAAATTGAGAATTACATTCAGAGCCCTCAAAGATTTATGTGATCTAGGAAGGAAGCAAACAAATAACTAATGCGCTTAAGCCAACAAAATCTGCAAAATTATCCTGCCCTCAGTATTTATGGAACAGTATTACGTGTATAGGTTTCTAACATCCCTAGACTACTGTTGAACTTTGTACAAAACAGTATCAAATCGACATTCTTACGATTTCTTTAAGAGTGTATTGGATAAAGGACTCGAACTAGGAGAAGGAAATGGAATAGTTGAAGTATTTAAAAGAAATGTACATGAAAAAAGTGATTGGGTAGTCCTATGAAACTGTTTTCTATGACATAGAAATAGGAATACCTTCTGTTTCAGCCAAAACCGTTGCTTGATGGCTAAACTTAAAATTCCTTTTTCTTTACTTTTTTTTTTTTCTTCTTCTTGAGGACATGACTTCTTAACCAAAGCTAACTAAGTTTCGGAATAAAAGACTGCGTCCTCATCAATGATAATGAGTTGAAGTATTTTGAATTTTTTTTCTTTATGTTGTGTGGTGCTTTTTACATATTAAAAGATGCTCGAAAATGTTTATATCATTGAAAGAGAGCATATCTCACACCAACTACTTCAGGAATCTTTCACTTCTTTGTGGCTTTTAAAATACCTTACCCTTACCCTTTCCACTTCTGAGTGTAACACTTGGGATAAATCATCATGCTATTGTTCACTTTTAATTCTGGTGTAGTAGAGAAATGGACAAGGATAATAGATGAATCTAGGGGATTGATACTGAAGAAAGCTGTTCTTCACCGGGTCTCAAGGGATAGAAATAGCAAGCGACTCTCTCATTTCGTTAACACTGCATGTATAGTCAAATAGATAGCTCATAGGTGGGCCTTAAAAAAAGCAAATAACACATCTACTGCAACTAAGATGGCCCACGTGAATTGCTAATAAACTTAGGTCCTACTATTACTTTTCCTGAGAACGAACAGAAAACTAGATCAAGTCAGTGACCCACTTAGCCTTTAAACCTCTTAGAGCATCCACAATGTAATAATCAAAATCAAAAGATTGCTAAAGTTAGAAATGTGTGCTTAAAAAAATGCTCATATTGTAATAATTAAAGTTAGCAACCTCCTAACCAATAATCAAATTTGGGCATTTGAATAATCAAAAGTAACAATGTGGGATTTCACATTGCTAACTTAGCAACCTTCTAAATGAATAATCAAAAGCTAACGTGGCAAGTTTTGATTATTCACTTTTGCTTATTACATTGCGGATGCTCTTAGCTACTTGCATCAAACTCCTGAGTTTTGGGAAAAAACATAGGTTTAAGGACAATGTGAGGACATTTACAACTGCATATCTTGGTCATCTACTGCATTTACTCTTTCAGTAGTCGCTTGCTTGCTGGTCCAATTGGGTAAGAATAAATACTAAATAGTATATTTTATCCCTCTGAGACTTCACATCAATGCCATAAGGGCCAAGACAATCATCAACTATATCCGTCAACAGGATAAAGCTCAACGTTGATGAAGACTGCTATGTTTTGGTTAAGAAACAAATGTTGTTGTCACGTACAATACCTACGTTTTCACCTATCACGTAAGAATCAACTGCAATAGCACCATGTTCCCACCGATCAAAGAAAAAAAGCACCATGTTCCCCACTTAAAAATCCTACGCACATTTGTTGATTTGCTGCAGTAGCACTAGAATTAGGTTTTGCATAGATAGTTTCCCCCATTATCCCTAACAACTCATTGGATATGTTCAAACCAATGCTATCTAGCCATGAAAATGGCATAAAATCAGGTGCTATTATCGAATCATATTGGTAGTACATAACTGTTAGAGCTTGTCCCACATCGGTTAATAATCACCTCTAAAACTAGAATATGAGCCTGGGCTGGGCAGCCTCTCCACTCATTACCAATTGGCTTTGAGTTGGATGCTTTAACATGGTATCCGAGCTAGGCTTTTGTACAAGGCTCTATGTCGTTAATAGTTGGTTACCCCGTTGATGGTTGATTGTTGTCGTATGTGTTAAATCGTTTGTTTACCTCACCAATTGCGAGTCAGGGGCCGCACATGCAAGGGAGTATTAGAGCTTGTTCTACATCTCTAAAACTAGTATATGAGTCTAGGCGGCCTCTCCACTCATTGCCAATTAGTTTTGAGTTGGATGCTTTAACAATAACAAATGCCATTTGCCTCTTAACCACAGCTTTTTCTGGGACATAAACAGTAACACTTGTCCCATAAGCACGACTTTAGGGCGTAACCAACATCACTTGCTCCAAAACCACAACCTCTTGGGCATAAGCAAGGCCAGTTAAAAACCAACATATATTACTTCCAACAATAACTTAATATTTTCGATTGGTTACCAGCCCTCGTGTATACAGCCTCTACCTGTTCAATAACCAAGAAATTGTACTCCCTGCAAAAAATACACATATATCACGAGAGAGAGAGAGAGAGAGAGAGAGAGAGAGAGAGAGAGCTATGATATAAAAGATACCTGGTGCTCGATTTGCTCAAGTGGTGTGCAATGTAGGGGTTGTAGAGAACGCCCCTTTGCTGACGATGACGATGATGGCTCGAATGCACCAACATTCATCTTCTTCATCTCCAGAAAATTGAGCCTTGCAGAAGACATGCTCAGAGCCAAAGCCATCGCTCCTTTCTGGAGTACCATTTCTCCGTAGGAATATTATCCTCATACGCCCATCTCCACTGTTTTTGTTTTTTTTCTGTTAAATTTCACTGACGTCTCCCCAGGTTTCTGGCAAATGTAACAACGTCCCCTAGTATTCTGACAATTATACTGACATCCTCGTAGGTCTGCAAAGTGATCGGTTTTAATTATTAAAGTGTTATGATAAATGAACTGTTTTCATTAAGAAGGCTTCGTTTGTTTTGATGTAAAATATTTTTTCAGAAAACAAACTTCCATCCTGTTTGTTTAAGAGTTTTGAATTTTGGATTATAATCATTATTCTATTTCTCTTCAATCATTACTCTCATTTTTCTCTCTATCTCTCTCCAATCATTGCCTTTATTTCTCTCTACACTCGTTGCTTAGAAATTCAAATCCAAAATTCCAAAACGAATGAACTCAACTTTTATCTTACGGTGTTTGGTTGGCACTTGAAAATATTTTTAGAAATCAACAAAATAGTGTAGAGAGGAGGAGAGGGGCTTAAACGGTGGAGAGATCAGAGAATATTGGAATTGAATATGGATTAGGACTAATGATTGAGGAAACTAGGTAGTGAGAATTACAGTAGAAGGTGGAGGGTTCATTTCAAAAAATAACTTACGGAAGATTTAAAGATAAATCATTTTCATCTAATTAATGGGAAATATATTACATATAAAATATTTTTCTTATTTTTTACACAACCTAACATCGGAAAATAGGTAAAATATTTTACTAGAAAATATTTTAAGTAAAATATTTTACGCCCAAACAAACGGAACTTAAGTGTACCCTCAATGGGCCCAAAAAAGGGCGATTGCACCTTGGACTATTGAGAAGCCATCTCCGGTGAGGCCCAACCGCACTCATTTTATGCGATTTTATTGCAAAATAGGTTTACAATCCTGGCTATTACCAGATCTTACAACAGCCACGGGTTGGTTCCGAAAATTGAATTTTTCCCCTGGTTTGGAATTGATTGGTAGAGTTCAATTTGAATTTTGTAGCCGGTTTTAGATATCTTCTTTCTTGCATCGAGGCAAGCTCACATTAGACCAAAGAAAAATCTTCGGTAGAAAGTATCGAGCAAAGTACTGTTGTATCAATGTTATCGAAGCGTTTGGTTTAGTAGGAAAGTCTAGTTGGTAAATCCGAAAATTTTAAATGTTGTAGTTCATCTCTTTTGTTATTTAACTATCACATTAATTTTGAGAATGTAACATAGGTGTAAGGATAAGTGATTTGTGAGCAATGTTTAAAATGGTTTCCAAAATTCATGTCACGGTATAATGCAAGGCACTCTTATACTAGTTTCTAACTTTCTATAGTCACGTTGCTATATACTACAAATCAATTGGCAAGCAAAATTGCATAAGCATTTTAACGTTTCTCTCTCTCTTCCTCATGATATACACGACAAATAAATACAGCTAATGGGGTGTTGCAAGGCAGAACAATCATGGTTGACCGTTTTTGGTAAGCTCTAAAATACTCTTTTGAAACTAGCGAGGCTCAAATTCATCATGGACCTCTGATGCTACTTCTCGTTGTTGCAAAACATGTATGTATCATGCCTACAAGTAGTTCTTAATGTGATTTCATGAATAATTTAGCATGAATTTGAAGCATATTAAAAGGGAAAACAACTTAAAACACATGGACATCATGAATAATGGAACATCGTCATCCCTTTATTCCCTTGCTTCTTTTCACATCTCACCCTTGGTTCTCCAAAAACTACGGAACACAAATTTATTCATATTGAGCTAAACCTAGGCTCCAAAGTCACCAAAAACCCATGCTTCATATAAAGTGTGGTAGAGGACTGGGTAACAAGTCGGGTCGGGTCGGGTCGGGTTCGTGTCGTGTTAGCCAGGTTCGTGTCACAAACCACCAAACACGAACACGACCTGTTTACTAATCGTGTCAATTTTTCAGACATGAACACGACCTGCTAATAAACAGGAAAGGAGCCTGGGACCTGGCTTCGATTCCTGGCCCAGCCCAACCCCTTTTTTTATTTTTTTTCCTTATTTCTACATATATATATATATGTATGTTCGGGTCGTGTCGTGTTAATGGGTGACATTGATAAGTAATTGTGTTGGTCATGTTAGTTTCGTGTCTCGCGTGTTCAACCCGAATCCGACCCATTTTAGAATTAGTGTTCTCGAGTCGTATAATTTTCGTGTCAGAAATGGTTAGCCCTAACCTGCTAACTTCATGTCCGGTTCGTATCGTGTTATCGTGTTTTGTGTCAGTTACCTTTGGAACTACATTTTGACCTTCAGGCTTCAACCACCTTAACAAAATACCTTTAACAGGACAGAAGCAGCTACCATTTTCATTTGCATGTAAGCAAACTTCTTCCCAACACAAAGCCTAGGCCGGCATTAAAAAGTAAAAACAGGATACCAAACTGATTCTCACTCAGGTGTTTGGGAGCCTATTTTTTCGCTTTTCATTTTTAACTTTTTGGCTTTTTAACTTTTTGAATTATGATTAGAATGTGTTTTAAATTTGGTAGAGTGTTTAGATGATATGTACAGAATGGATTTTGCAGCAGGAGTAATGTTTGGGAGATATAGAATGAAAATGAATTATGGGTTGATTTTTTACTATCTTGCCCTTGATTATATATAATACTCTTGTATAATGTGTATAAATAATATTTAATTAATTGTTTTAAGTTTTACTGTATTTTGAAATTAATTTCTTCTTTCCTTTTTTTAAACCCATCGCCGCCTGGCCTTTTCTTCATGGGAGCCGCGCGTGAACAACACGCTGAGAGTGGATCTCACTCGCTGGCCACGCGCCTTATCCAATCGGCGCGTGAGCCTTCCTCTGGCATCGTATTCGACGGCAAATCACCACCAATCTCTTCGTCTCACCTTGACGAAAAGGAATCTGTGGTCCAAAGTTGTTTTCGACCAACTTTTTCTCTTGGTCAAACTGAACAGAGACTCCGAGATGTATTTTCCGGCTTCTCCTCCATGGCGGACCACCACCAGTGTCGATGTCTCAACCAGACGAACAAGACCCAGTGGTTTTCAAGTGTTTTCGAACACTCTCTTGTCTGGTTTATCTAATCAGATTTTGTTCGTATGGTGAAAAGAATCAAAAAATGGAGAGGGTATATAGGTCTTCTGCCGCGGCTGGTGAACGAGAATGGGAAAAAGAGAATGGGAAAAGCTCCTCAGAGCTCTTTTTGCCTTTTGTTTTAGAAACGTGAAAATGGAGAACCCATTTTCCTCAAAATCCATTTTGCCTCTTTCAACCAAACACCCAAAACACAAAAAAGAGAAGTGGAAAATGGGAAAAGCTGCTATCCAAACACCCTCACAAATTTCCCGTTCTTTACCCATCTCTCCGTCTTAAAGTCCAAGCAACCCTTCCCTCAAATGAATTCCATCCACGCCATTGAGAAAATCGAGTAAATTACCCTAGCACCCTTTTTTCACGTATGTGCCATTTGCGAATAAATCGTCGTTTTGTGACCTCTTTGAAGTCAATTGGAACGGGTGGGTATAGCCATAAGGCTTTTGATATTGCTGCTTCCCAAAACACCAAATCCGTTAACAATCCGAACCGAACTATTAGAGATTTTAATTCTACTGTTTTCATACACACACTCACAAAAAGGAAAATAAAAAAAGATTTTGATTCTACTATGAGCCTGGACATCATGCATTCTAATTGCAATCACGAGCCCATATTAAGAAGAAAGAGTTCAAAGTTGACCCCCTTTGCTAAAAAAATCTGTTTGGCTGGAAGACTTTAAAGCATTCGTTGCTGCTGCGCACTGCGTGAGATTGATTGATTGTCAAGCTCTAATTTTGTAAAGCGATGGTTGAGATCGAGGATAACAATCTCAGCCATGGAGGGGAGGGAGATAAAAAAAAAAGAGGTTCAAATCTCTAGTTCTCCTGAGGTTTGGGTTACAAATTCGGACCCAATTATAACTTGGCTGTAGGGTTGTTCCTCGGTTATTAAAAAAAAAAAGACATTGCCCTTTTTCCTCCCTCTCGCCTCAATGTCCCCTCTCCCATAAATGTATGTCCCTCTCTCACTCCCTTTTTTGAGAAAAAAATGTAATTTTTTTTTTTCTCTTTTTTGCCAAAATTATGGAAGTTAAAAAACTTCTGACGATTCATAAAGTTCGGATTCAGATCGGATTGAAGCACTTTTAAATTCGTATCGGATTCGGATCCAATCCGATCCATTTACAGGTCTAGGCAAGAGGAATCAAAAAAATACAAAATTACGAACCAAATTAAAAAATTTTCAATAAAAACAAAAATAATCCAAAAAGTTGCTTTCAATGATTTTTTAAAAAAAATTTGATAATTTTTTTTGAATTTAAAATTTCACTCATGAGACAAACCAATAATTTACAAAATATATTAACACAAAGCCATCAAATATGCAACAAACCTATAATTTGCAAAATATTGACACAACCGTTTAAAAAAAAAAAAAAAAACTGTCGCAGTTCAAAAAAACTACAGTTGCCGCCTTGTTGTTGATGACGTAATCCAGCTAGCACCGCCTTTGAGAAAACAGGCATCAGCCGTCCGATCCGTCCGATCTCAGCCATCGGCATTCGTCACCTACCTCAACCTATAAATCGCGCATCACGCATAACGTTTCATTCCTGTAGCTCTCTCTCTCTCTCTCTCTCTCTCTCTCTCTCAATTGAGCAATTCAATGGATGACATCATCTAATAGTAATTAAGTAGCTCATATGTGAGATGCAATCATGAATATTTGCGTCTGATAGAAATTCAAAATGCTCAGGTCATTGAGATGTCAGGGGTTTGTGCTGCATCTGACATACGGAGGGTTGGCTGCACAATGATTGAACTTCTTACATGCGTGCCTCCATACTATGATCTCCAGCTCTTCCAAATCGTCCAGGTTTCTTTTCTTTGTTTTATACAGTTGTTTGTCCTGCTCTCATGATGAAACAGTTGTGATCCCTAAATGCCTTGTTCTTCTGTGGTGGTTATACTTGATCTTTAATTGTCTTTAGTAGTAATTGGAGTCCATTTTTTTTTTTTTCCATTGTTCATTTGGATGTATAGTCAAGAATATTGCTTAATATCTCTCGGAAGTCAACTGGACCACTTTGATATTTTGTATTAGATTGGGAATCTTGGAAATAGCAATAGCAACTGGATTTTCCTTTTTGATTTCTCCGGATGAGCATCCTCCAATACTAGAAGGTCTATCTCCTGACATTACTGATTTTCTATCTACAAAAGCTTGTTTCTACTGGCTCTCCATCTGCTGATGGAATTGATACAGTAAGTGCTCTATCTCATTTCTCAATCTCTGCCTCTCTTAGTAGTTCAGATTTATTGATTTCTCCTTGTGCCATGCGTTTCTCTTGATCTCATTTCTCAATCTCTGCCTCCCAATTTGTGATGTTTGGGGCGATTTTGGGGTATCCGGATAATTTCTACCCATTGTTGAAGCTGAATATGGCTATGGGATAAGATATAACAGGCAAGTAGTGATCTCTGTTCTTATTCTATAGGTTTAACCCTTTGGGTTCTCATTTGAAGAACATTTCTTTTGTGTATTAGTTTTCAAATTGGCAATGCTATCAATGTTTTCTTGTTAAGAACACTTAAAAAGAAAACATGTTTTCCCAATTTGTTTTTAACTAAATTTTTGGAAAAGAGCCCACATATTAAAAACACCAGATGGATGCAATGAGCGTTGATCGAGAAATCAAGCTTATCTTTTCCCTGACATGTAATGAGTGTTGATCCTTGCTAACTTATATCAATTGCCTATCCTAGATTCTGCAGCTACGAGCTTCCAGATTCGCATCCTCTACTTGAAGGGGTTAGACTCTTACATGTTTAGATGCACACTCTAATTCAATGGACTTGATAAAATTACAGTTGGACAATCGAGAACCAGATGACCCATGCTCATACCTTCTTGCTAGATGGACACCTGGTAAGTACAACACAATAGTTAAGGTGGCTCATAAGATCGCTAGAACAATGCCGATGCATGATGATCTATCCATAATCTAGAAGACATGAGCGTCTACCTCAACCCCTCTGCAATCTCATTGCGAGACTAAGCAAGAGGTCAATATGGACAGTTGGACAATTAGCTCATTCATTTTTAATCCTGCTCTGATTTTGCTAATTGATTCTACTTTATGTCCAATGTCATGTCAGGTGAAACTTCAAACTCAATTGAACCACCAGAAAAGAGTTGTGGCTCTCAAGAATTTGGTAAGTTGGGCAACTTGATTTTGTTGTGGATGAATTGGCCTGCTTGTTAGTGGTCATAAAGAATCCTGCTCTTTCAAAACTCCTTTTAATTTGACTCCGGGGTTTTTTTTGATAAGTAATTTGACTCTATTGTTTGCTTTTGTATTGAGCAGTTCCATAGCCTAATGACCGACAGTAGCAAAATTATCACTTCCATTTTTGCTGATAACCCAATTGGGAAGCTTCCAGATCACCTGCTAATAGAAATCTTCATCTGGGTTCCCATGTTGGAATGGGTGCAATTATCTTGCATAAAGAAGCAGTGGGCTAACCTGTTTCGAGAAGAATGTCTGTGGAATGCTGCCCTTCTCAGAAATTTTCCTTTTGCTGGCCATGCCAAAAGGTGGCCTGGGCCTATCCCTCGAGGATTGAGCAAAATGAATTTTTCAAATGAACGTCACCCTTCCCCTACTCTATCTCTTGTTTACTTGTCGTTCATTTGCCAAGAAGATAGGAAGTTTAAATCTTCTTATGAAACAATTTTACCTCATTACTGTAACCTTGACGTCCTTCTTTTTGTTAATTTTAAAGGATTTATCTCGAATACTAATGACCATGGCGTCAGTTTTCCTTTGAAGAAGTCACACATAATTCTCTTATTCTGTCTGTTTCCATGGATGTTGTCCATGGTCACCAGAAAATTTGTCTTTTTGTTACTGCCCAACTTAAGCTATTGTCCAAGACAAAAGTAAGAAGAGGAAAGTCCACTTTCACCCCCTGTGGTTATCGCCATGTGCGGATACCCCCCTTATGGTTTAAAACTGACCACATAACCTACCTGTGGTTTTGAAAATGTGCGGATAGACCCCCTGCCGTCATGTTTTCCATCCATTTTAACGGAGGTGTATCTCACACATCTCTAGAATGTAATCTGAGTCGTTCATAATGTATTAAATAAAGAATAGAGTATCTCTGTAAAAAATCATCTCGATCGGGCATCAATAACCCAGTGATCTAATTTTTTGTAAATTCAAATTTGAAATTTTAACTTCATAATAAAATCGATTTGACCATGAGCTTTTCATTTTTTGATTGACTTGAATTTTGGCATAGGCGTAGTACTCGTCAAAATTTACAATATCAACGGTTTGGATTTAATTTTTGGTATGCAGGATGGTGTGGTTAGATTTAAAAAAGAAGAAGAATCAAGGGACGTGATGGGGGTATAACGGTCTTTTAATGTTGTGTCCATTAAAATGGATGGAAAACATGACGGCAGGGGGTCTATGCGCACATTTTCAAAACCACAGGTAGGTTATGTGGTCAGTTTTAAACCACAAGGGGGGTATCCGCACATGGCGATAACCACAGGGGGTGAAAATGGACTTTCCTCAAGTAAGAACTGAAACCTCTGAGCAAGGTGTGATTTTTGCCTTGATGCAAACAATTAATAATTCAGCATCGTAATGTCGTATTTTGTTAATCTGCTCTGGGATTTAACAACCAAAAACTATAACTTCTTTTGGGTCCTAATATGATAGTGTGCTCTATTTGAGACAGCAGTTTTAAAATATTCAGGCTTGCTTGCGTTTCGTTAAGTTACATTTGTTGACCTACTTTCATATTCAAAGTGACTTGGTCTATCATATATTTCTCTCTTTTTTCGCAGGAGGTATACTGCTTTATATATCAGTAAGCACATCTTTTCGCTTGATAGTGCATTGGATGAGAATCATGAGATAGTGGAGCATATCTATTTGTATTGGAACAACTCGAATTTCAACCATGCCCTCTCCTGCTGGTATACTTCGTGGGACTATTATAGGTGTGCTCTTGACTCTTTTTTTTTCATTTTCCGTTCCCAATAGTTTGCTTTTGGAATTTTAAACAATAGTTGTATCTGCTGATTAGAATAACTCTTCTTGGTCACCCATGAATTTTGAATTACCCAACATGAGGGTTGCAATAGTGCAAACGATTTGACATCCCCATTGCTTGTTGGCATTTGTTGCTCTGTGACTGTATTTGCAAAGTTTGGACACCTTACGTTATCCAATGTGGTGCCAATAAAATTAGCTTAAATGGGTGTTTTCAGATGGATCCTATCTGAAACCGAGGATGAAAAGAATTTGTTTGTTCATTCTTGTGTTTAAGTACATACGTATTAGCATGGAAATATGTACTGTCAAAATGTTGATTTGTAATGGCATTATTCTGTCGAGTAATGGAAGCAAGACTTTGAGGCAGTGCAGAAGGACTGGGGGCATTTCTCATACTATTAAAATGGTAGGCCCGAGGGGCGTTTTTGTGGATAAAAAAAAGAAAAGAAAAAACTTATATACAATGCATCGACTATTCTACGGATCCCCTAGGCCCTAATCCACTATCAATCAGGAGTCAAAATTTTATGAGTCAATACAGCCTCAAAATAGGAGGACTTAACAACCCCATCTCAGTACACTGAAATCTGGACATCTTCCACAGACCACCTTTGCTCTCCAGTCCTCGTGGCTCTGGAACCTTCAGACTCCATAGAACATTCAGTCATGAAGTCTTCTCTGAGTATAGAAAACCATGGCAAGCACTAATTATAGTTTCAAGCAATGGTTCAAATCTCCATAAAACACAAGGTTCTGTTTCTTAAATGCTTTGAAAGTGTGGAATTTTTCATGGGAAAACCTGTGTCTTTCTATTTCGTTTTTGGGGAAATCAAGTTGGTGAAAATTTGGGTATATCCAACTGGGGTGAAACTCTTCTGCTACACTGCTCCGGGCTGGAATTTCTGGTCTTCGAGGAAGTAACCTGCTTGAGATTAATTTGAGCCGGAGCTGCTGGAGTTTTCCCTGTAGTGGCCCGTGGCCTTGGGCTTTCTAGGGGCCGGCAGCCTGGTGTTGCTTCCATATACCGTCGTTTTGACTTTGGCTTGTGATATTGTTCACCTTCTATTTTTCAGCTAATTTTAGTTTTCTCCCCTGCATTTGAATGTCTTTCATTCATGTCTTTCACGGGATTACCAATCTTTGCGGCTATTATTCCCGAGTGCAGTTATGGAAAATCATTATTCACACTATATCTTTGTTGAGGGTACCTTATTTTATTTTACCAAAGCTTGAAAAGGTTAGAAGTATCCTGGTTTGAATACAAACAAAATCTGTGTCTATTGAACGTGTCTCGATTTCTTTTGGGTAAGAAATATTGTCATTTGCTTTGAGTCTAAGTCTAATTGGAGGAACGCAGCGCTATTGTCTTGCAGCTGGCTCGAGTTTTAGGTAATAACTTCCTCTAGGTAGTGATTTTCGTCCATATGAATGTCTCGATTATGTATAGGAAAAAAATTTGGACTTCCTTATTTTGCCCTCTGCGTACCTCTTCTATATATGTGCGTGCGTGTGTGTGTGTGTGTATTTTTCAATCTCTCTCTCTCTCTCTCTCTCTCTGTGATCTCTTGGCTTCGCTTGGGTAATGAATCTAATATCTGATGCTTATATGTTTTTTTCTCGGTTATGGTGTGTAAAATTTGTTCTTCTTGCTTTGATGGAATTGGGGTTTTTGAATGCAGGAAAACAACATCGTTGAGATTTGTAAGTTTTAACATAAATGAGTTTCTTGCCAATGGAACTGACTGTCCAACATATTTTTCCGGTAATAAACAGATTTCTGCTGAAGAAAATAGGGTCTGTGATCGGAAACTTGAGACCCAGATAAGTGTAAAAATGTTTTGTTAATATGACGGGTGACATTAGTGTGATCCCATGTTCTTAATATCAGGACTCAAGAGCCAACTAAGATCTTAATCGATTTTTCTTGGGTTGTCTTTTCGCAGGTGGTTCAGACATTTTTTAAGATAATGAGAGTTTTTGTCAGAGATGTTTCATTTTGATTCTCATGTTATATCTCGGGTAAGAGACCCAAGGCTATTTCTCTATGTGTTCTATTCCTTTTTTCTTTTTGTTTGGTTTGTTGTGGCGACCTAAAACTATAAGGTTCTGTGGGATTTGGTCAAACCTTGGTTTCTTATGAATTTCTTTTGGTGATTGAGGTCCGATTTTCATTCTTTAATCTAGGGTTTAGGTTGTTAACGGTTTAGTTGTGATGTCGTTGTTGACTAAAAAAATCATTTTAGTTCGGAATTTTATTTAGGTGGAAACTATCTAGTGATACCTTCTAGAGTGCTAGTGATGAAGGCACCGTCAAGCCTTTATGATTGTAATTTAATTTCTGTAATTTTTTCTTCTTTTGCAATTTCTTCCATCATATTTGGTTTTAATGGTGTAGGATGAAATTAGTTTGTTCACTCATGAAGGGAACTGAAGCAGCCCTCTTTTGTTCTCTGTGTTTCTAATTTGAATTCATAGTTTCACATCTTGGCTCTTTGATTGTGTTTTGTCACTCATTTTTTTCCTTTGTACCATGAACTGATATATTGGAGCTTTTGCGAAGTTTTTTGGTTTTTAGGATTCTATGTCTCTCCTCGCTTCGTGTGGAATGAGTTTTTCTTTCTCACTTTTGATGGGAAATGGAGATGAGTTTGCTTGGTAGAATATTTCCAATGACAGTGGCAGCAGTAACATCCCAAGTGGAAACCCAACAAGTTGAATTTATGTACAACTTTTTGGCCATTAAAGCTGTGTGGTAACACCTGATTCTTATTTATTTGATTTTCCATTGTCTGCATGCTCTGAAACTTTCAGACCAGGGATACTCCATGATGGATTTCTGAGCATTCATATGTATATGTTCTGGAATTTAATTGTAAGATACTTGATTTGTGGGAGGAAACACACACACACACACACACACAAAGCATATACATGTTTGGATCGGCATACAACTACCGATTTGAGAAAACTGAATCCTCTGTTTTCTATGTAGATTTATGACAATAACAATAGGTTGAGCAATCAAAGGAGTTTAGTTGATGATTGTGATGAATCCTTGGAAAATACTAATGTACCTCGAGTCTACATCGTGATTTCGGAGGAGATTGAATGAGGAAACTTGAAATGTTGAACCGAGCGTTAGATGATCAAGCCAATTTAGCTTCTGCTCAACTCACAACGGATCATAGCACGCCCAAGGCAGAGGTAAACACTGATTCTTTCATTTTTTTAAGAATTGATTGTTGTTTGCATGTTGTGCTTAAAAAATGTAGACTTTATTGACTTGGCGCATTTTGGACAGTTGTATTGTTGTATGACTTAACTAATATAATTTATGTGTCTATAAGGGTATGTGGATATGTAAGGGTGAAATAATGCAAATTGTGAGGGGGTGCAGATATATTAAACTGGTGAGGAAGCATGGATTGGAAATTTCTCAGCCTGGTTTGGAGCCAAATGGTGGTTTTATATGGCAGATGACCAAAAAGAGGGATGACAGTGAAGTTTATAAGCGATGATCCGCATTTATTGTTGCTTCGTCAGATGAACTTGTACTGTTGCTAGATACTCTTTTGAATTTTTTTTTTAAGCTTGTCCCTTAGTTGCAGGAATTGCCTACTTGGAAGGTGCTCCTAGAATCGCGTTTCTCAGTTTCTCATTTAGAAACGCAATGGGAGTGTGTTCCCATTGAGACGGGATTGCACTCCTATGGGGGAGAGAGAGACCGGGGGTTACTGACCGTCGGAGTCACGATGAGGCATTGCAGCAGCTGTTGCTCAGATCTTGTTTTGTCTCAACTAGTGGGGTTATAAAGACATCTCCTCTACTAATGGGCCAAAAAACATAGGCTTACCCTCTTCTATTTCTAATATATTAGGGAATATTTATGCCTGAAAATATATGTATTTCTGTATAATATAAATAAAAAAATATGGTATTATTTCAAAAATATATAAAATAAAATATACATAGGCGCTCCCAATCTTAGGAGCTTTTGGGTACCTCTGCTCCCCCACTCCCGCTCTTGCCCTCGCCCTTGCTTCGTGCAACTAAGATTTGTCCTCCAGAGAAACCGAAGAAAGAAAGTGCACTGATCCACACTTGCCACCATATGCAGCGTATGCATTCAGTTTACACCTATTTTATTTGTCCAAACTGGTTTTTGGGTTTTCACATAGCTTCTTCATATGGTAAATTTTCTTGCTTATTATCTTTTGTTGAAAATTCACAGATTTGTTGAAATCATGACACCTGTGCTTTATCGAGACACATGGCGTTGTGTTTGCCATTTGATTCAGGTACAAAGCATTATTTTCACGCTATCCTATTTCTCCCAACCTTTCAAGCTGTCTTTGGTGAGTATTAAAATCCTTAGGGAAAAAAACCGAAATAGTCCATGTAGTTAAGTGTTTGTGTCAACTTGGTCCCTGTAGTTGTAATTCACTCGATTTACACTCTGTACTTTTCATTTTGTTCCAATTTGGTCCAATTGCTAACTGCCGTTAGTCTGCCGTTAGTCGTTTTAAATAAAAACAAAAATAAGCCATTAAAGACAAAAATAAGCCAATAAACCAATTTTTTCTTTTTTATTAAAAAAAAATTAGATTTCGATGGTAATTTTTTACTTTTTAGGTTCCCCTTGTCATGACGAAACAATAATCTCTGAAAAATTGACAAAAAAACTAACAAATGCTAAAAAAAAAATTGAATAAGGAAAAAAAAATAACTTTGTTCTCTTTACAATTCAAAAAGAATTTTTCAAAAAATTTCTTCTAAATTCTCCCTACTTTTAACATTTCTCTCTCTATCTCTTTCCACTTATTACCTCTACTATTTTTCAAAAAAAATTTCAAACATCAATCCAAACATAGCATAAGCCATTTGGCTTATTTAGCCGAACAATCCCTAAGTTTATATAATATTCTGACTTTTAGATATAGTTATTTATCATATTGTGAGTTTTGGATCTATATCATGTTGTGACTTTTGGATATGGTTCTATATGCATTTTCAGAGGTATATTAGGTAGGCCTATACAAAAAATCCGTCTACATGCGGACCCGACCCGAAGGGTCTTGGGTGGGGTCAAACATGTGGTTCAAACGGGTACGGGTTCATTTTCTGTTAAAAATCAGATTTCGATTCGAGGTCCGAATTGGTGTGTTTCGTACCCGACCTGACCAATTCATAAAGATTAATTCAGTTTTTTGTCGGACCCGACCTGACGTAAGAATCGGGCTCGTGGACGGTTTTTACCCCTTTTCGGTTTGGTTTGCGGGCCAAAAACATTTGTTACCCGACATGTCGGGTCGGGTTCGGGAGTCAAACCCAACCCGTGCACACACCTAATATTAGGGCAAGAGGAGAATGAAAGAATTACTATTTTAACCCCAAAAAAGGGGGCCATTTGATTTTGCTGTTAAAAGGACTAACAGTGAACTAATGGCGAACTAACGGTAGTTAGTAATTGGACCAAGTTGGAACAAAATGGAAAGTACAGAGTGTAAATCGAGCCAATTAAAACTACAGGGACCAAGTTGACACAAACACTTAACTACAGGGACCATTTCAGTTTTTTCCCCAAATCCTTATCTTGTAATGTAGAATGACTTGGTCCACGGCTGGGGTCTTGATTTTGCTCTTCGAAAATGCGTAGACGTCAATTATCACCTTGTGCTGTCTCTATTCATATGCTTGTTTGGCCTATAATTATAATGGAAAAATGGTAACCACTGCTCAATGGGCATTGGTTAGCCTCAATATACGTGAAAAATGTAACCCAAGACACTTGGGACTTGTTCGTTTTGGAATTTTGGATAATATAATTGGAGAGAGATAGATAGAGAAATAAGAGTAATAATTGAGAGAAATTTTCTTGAAGACCGTGCGTGGAGGGAGAATCCAAAATTCAAAATCCCTAAACGAACATGGTTCTAGATTTCAAAACTTGGGTTACATTTTACACATAAATACATAATATTTTAATAGTACTATAGACTTGTCTATACTATAAAGTAAAAGAAGCTTGAGGCCAATTGAATGGCTTACCCATTTTTTGGCCGAATTTTCCAATTGAGCCCCTCAATTGGTCGGCCTCTCCTTATAACTCTAAGGGTAATTTCGTCTTTCTAGGTGAATGTGTGTTGGTGGACTGTTGTGATGGCAATTTAGTCTTTTCGGCACCATGATATCTCTTCTAATGCTTCTAGAGCACTGCTTTGCCGAACTAGATCAGCTGCCATCCTTTGCGATTGGGCTCTGCGCTGTCCGCTTAATAACTCTAGTTTGCCAAACTGCAGTTTTGAAATCTCATCTCAAAGGTTGATGCTTTGTCTCACGTAGGTTCGGTCCATCTTCTTCCCCTCCAAAAGATAGGTTCTCTTGTAATACACTTATAATAAAAGAACCTAGCATGGTAAGCCAATGCATAGTGTGAAATTACATTATTGCCCTCCAAACTTATCCTTTTCATTTTGCCCTTGCAAGTGTTGGTGTTTGGGTCGCTTTGGTATTTGATGTTATACCTGTAAACGCTCGAAAGCGATAGAAGCGAGAGAGACGATGGTCGGTCCTCTAGCTTTCACTCTCTAAATTTTTACTCCGTTTCCTGTTTCATTGATTTTTGTACTTATTGAGCTGACTGATCTGTACTTCTCAACATCACGCCACTGTTGTTACGGTTGCTGCAGTCTTTAAAGGAGACTTTAGCCCTGTTTTCCGTTGCTTTGTCGACAAGGCTTTACAGATCAATTGTTCTTCAAGGCTGTGTGAACTGGGGTGAGATTATTTCTAGGGTTTCAATTGTTCGTATTAGGTGTGTTTCTTGTTCTCTATTTCTTCCAATATCTGATCAATTAACTTTTGTTCCTTATTGAATGCCCGATCTTCATGTTTTTCTGTTCCCTTGATCCGTAATCGGAGAAGAATCAAAACTATTTTCGGGCCTATTGCACCGATTGAAGCAAAGAGTCATTTTTTAGGGAGTCCAACTACAAAGGTACAATTTTAATCTTCCTTCATTAGCTCGAGATAATTACTTTAGGGTTTACAAGATTATGCATTTAAGCAATTTGTATTTACTTAGTACTTTAATCGAGGTATCAACTTTCATTCGGATAACAGATCGAGCCTTTTGGGTTGATTCAGTTGGATAACAAGCTTGATGGAATTTAAACAAAAAGAAAGAGGACAATTCGACACTACGTCATATCTTTACATTCCTACAAAGGAACTTCTCGCAACCGCCGTCACACGACTACCAAATCTGGAAATCGAAATCTTATAAATACTTATTCTTCAATGATCTGACTTCACTGTTGCTGATTTTGGATTTCTTAAAAATATGCATTCTACATGTTCGACAAAATGAGAACGACACACACGTATGGATAACCCATTTTACCAAATGGTTTTGTGCAATCTATAGAGCCTTAAATGCCATATTACGGAATGTATTTGCGAAATACTAATTGCTTTTATTTTCATACTGTTATAATGTCTGCCCTTGGTTTTGTACATTTCTCTCTCTTTTTTACGTTCATTTGAGTACATTATAAACAAGACATACACTGGTTTCAGGTCACTGAAGCCAATATTGAAGAGTTTGAAGCAAATTATAGAGGATCTGATTATGAGAAGAATGATTTGATTGAGTTGTATAATAAGTACAAGGGTCACATGAACAGGTACCTTGTATACGAGTACTGTATTTCATAGCTATAGCTTTGTCATTTTGCTTTATATAGTTCTTTTCCTCCACAGGCTCTTTTGTTCAATGCTCTGCTCGGATCTCAAGTTGGACTTACATCGATTCACGGATATTCTTGACGAGGCAATAACTTCAGGTGAGGTTTGTATTTACCTTTACTCATATGAGGTTTGGTTCCACATGCATGAATTGGGAAAATTTTTGAACTTGAGGGCTGAGATTATTATTTTGGAGACCATTCACCTTATTAGTTGGAAAAAGGAAATGGTAAAATGTCCAAATACCAAATGGAAAAGGAATAACTCCAAGTCTTGCAGCTTAAGCACATCTAGTAAGTTGGCCCTTGGTTGTTCTACAACGGTGTTTGGTACTGTCTTTTTGTGTTTTTACTGTCTTCACTTTCATGAAAAGTGATTAAACATGTTGGCGAATTGTTTTTGAAACGTCTTTAAAAAAGTCCCCTTCTTAGGATCACCGTAAAGATGTTCTCAATTTGTTTGAAAATTGTTCAGCAAAAGGGAAAGAAATCATATGGATTTTGGAACATTGCACGTTTTCAAGCTTTTCATTATTTTGTTTCTGAAGACATGGAAAAGAAGATTTTTCCTCCATGCTGGTGACATACTGACATCTAAAAGTTTTGATAGTCTTAATGCAGTTTTCTTTGTGTTCAATGTTTTTCATGACAATTTCTCTCTCTCTCTCTCTCTCTCTCTCTCTCTCTCTCTCTCTCTTGTAGGAGATCTGTAGTCAATGAAAGCATATCATACGCTCACACTGTTACTTCTTTTTTGTTTTGTTTGTGGTTTTTTTTTTTGGGTGTTCTTTTCCAGTGTTTGTGGGCTTAAGAATTCTTTCCAGTCCTACTTGTGTGGTGCTTTTAATTTGAACTTTTCCTCTTCTCAATTGATAGTCAATTTGGCTTTTTGTTTCAGGTTATTCTAGATGGTAGCATGGTCTTGTCGTTGGATGTGGAAAAAGAAATCTTTTGCTTTCATGTGAAATTAAATCAATAATATTGAAGTATCTAGATTCATGTACAAGTTGTAGGGTGAAAAGTTAGCATCATATTTTTCTACCTATGTAGTCTGTTTTGTGCTTTTTACTATCATACTGCTCTAAATTGATACTCGGCATACATGGTAAAACAAAAGGGTTTTCAGTTGTGCTTCAAAGCATGACAACCTATAGCTTGCTTATTTTACATTTTACCTGTAAGGAAATGAAGCAATGGCTGCCAATGTAATTAAAGCAAAGCCCTATAACACATCAAAACATAAAAAAGGGCCCAAATTTAATTGGCCCAATCACAAAGCCTATTACAACCTACAGTACAATTAAACCTCCAAAATTTTCACTGACAAACTCTACATAAAAAACTTTAACTTCAGACGCAAATTCATATAAATTATAGCATATGTAGGAACTCTCACTGACCATTGTGATTTCAGATTATGGATAGTCCATTTTTAAATGATAGGACCTCAAAAGAAGACATCATGATTATACTGTATGAAACTTGTAATTAATTTTTGCTCATCTAGCAGTACCCTTGTAGGAACACAGTTTGGGATCCTAAGATAGAAGACATGCACACCCAACTTCATTTTGGGCATTTTGAATTTTGAAAGTTCAGTCGCACTGTAGCAACAAGTTTCTTACTTTCGTGGCTTGGTTTGTTTGCTACCATGTTTTCTCATGAAGATTGAGCGGAAGGAAACAGCACGTGCATAACTCAATAGCTCAAGCTAATGAAGGTAATCAATGTAGTATGGTTTACGTTGTGCGTGTTTATTTCTTTGACCAATGATGGAAATTCCATTATTCTGACAGGTACCCAAGCTTGCAATGTGGCTCTAGGTAGATTTTTCTGCTTTGGCAGTAAAATGGACTAGGACAAGTAAGACTTTTTTCATTCTATTTATTTCTGGAAAGATATCATTACAAGAGGGGTTTACATGGATCAGCTCTCATTGTTTACCTTGCTTCGTTTCTTGCACTGAGATCACAGATTGTGCCTAGAAGAGAAACAGAAAAGTGCAACAAGAGAAGATGGCTAAAGTTAGTTTTATTTCATGCGCATAGTTAGAGGCAAATGAATGTGTAAATGTCATTGA
Source organism: Rhododendron mucronatum var. ripense (assembly GCA_019656295.1). Taxonomy (NCBI): domain Eukaryota; kingdom Viridiplantae; phylum Streptophyta; class Magnoliopsida; order Ericales; family Ericaceae; genus Rhododendron; species Rhododendron mucronatum. The sequence continues at coordinate 379,852 of BPLT01000235.1, forward strand.
GTTGAGTGCAAAGTTGAATAAATACATGAGTGCTTCAGCTTCTTCAAAAGCTTGCTAACTCCTTTTGAGAAATGGAGCATAGTTTCAGTTTTTGATAGTTTCCACCTTCCAAATGCAACTGCATACTGTCATTGGAATAATGGGTTTACTGCATTTTTGTTCCTTTATTTTCTCACGAGTTTTACATTTTGGATAGATAGGTTTGTATTCATTTAAGACTTTTTTTAGGTTTTATTTGGGTCTTCAATTTATCAAACAAAATAGTATTCTGCTAATTAGTCATACTATGGAGTATGGATTGTTATTCTTTTTAACTCTTTCAGAATTCTTTTTGGCTGGCAAGACTCACTCATCTATATAGACTATATTCTTGCGATTCCTGTACTGTGAAGAACATATTCTCAAATTTAATTTCCCATGAGTTTATATAGCGAAATGAAATGAAGTAATGTCTGAGACATTTGTAAACTCTCTTGCTTATATATATTTTATCAGTTACTATGTATTTAGAGATAGCTACAAATCACAAAGCCTACTCTTCTATTTTGGAATGTCACATGGAAAAACACATCTCAATCCTTTTTAGGTACTCATATTCTTGCCAACTACAAGCAGTTCAAAATGTTTGCTAAGTCATATTTTCAATGTCTGCTCATCATTGGTGGGCTCTGAGGTTTTAATGGTATCTTTTTTTTTTGTCTTCAAGAGGCCTAACAGTTAGTTAATGACGCTACTGTTATTTTTGTTCTCTGTTTCTATTCTCTTCAACTCCTAAATCTTTGATGACTAAGAGATGCTGCTGGCTAAGTAATTGATTTCAGTTGTGATGACATTCTTGTGGATCCAACCTTCTACCAGATTGCTTTGGTACTGTGACACTTATTTGGTTTTGCTGCTGCTGATGTTGTTTGCTCTCTTGCAACTCCTACATCTTGGAGGGCTAAGAGATGAGGCTGATAGGCTGTCAAAGTTTTGGTTTTAGCCTCACTTATTGGTTTTAGCCTCGCTTATTGGAACCAATTCATATTAGTTTGCCTTGGCTATAGAATTGATTTTGGTGTGCTGCTGCTTCCATTGTTGTATGGATACATGCCTATTTTGTGTGGCTTTGTTTGATCCAGTTTGCCACTGCTCATGGGGTGACAATAGAGAATTTAACTATGAATCCTTCACTGGGGATGCTTGTTGGAGGAATACAGGTGAGATAGCATTTGGTTGTGATGTGTGCTTTCTACTTGATATGCAATTTCTAATAGATACTTTGAATAATTGTTACTTCTATTTATCAGGTGTTTACTTTAAGTAATTCTCATAAAGCTATACCATTTCTGTTAATTGTTTTTTGTTTGTGTCTTGTACTCGCATAGTGGTACCAATGACATGCATGGATCATGTACCAAAGCTCATTTTGTGACTCTATGGGATTTTATGACTATTTCGGTCTGTAATGTTAATTCTCTAAGAGAAGAATGGCTTATCACATTACTTATCTATATTTCAGAGTGTGACCCTAGGGGATGAAGAAGCAAGTCGGAGGGGTGTTCAGAAAACAATACTAGAGAGGAAAGGTCCTGCAACCTTTAGTTGTGGTGTAGAGATAATTTCGAAGACTGAGCTACGAGTTCATCGCAATTTAGAAGCAACCGTCGATGCTATTCTTCCTGGCATCTTTTCCTCCTTGTTCAAGACAAAATCTTGGCATTTACTTTTCCCATGTTCCATTTCTTTGTTTATTGTCCTCAACAAGTGCACATAAATTGATTTGGGTCTCTAGGCCGGCCCTCTTTGATGCCATTTGGCTTTGATTTGGGGGCATGGTTCTACAGCAAAACGTCCCTGTAGCTCCTCGGTTCTTGGAGGTTTAGGGTGGCCACTGTTTCAGTGGTATTCTGAGAGCTGCCACTTGGTGCATATATTTCCAAAGGTTAGGTCTGTCTCCAATCATCCCCCGCCCATATCCCCAATGATTGGGGACTAGATGGGTTCCGTTCCTGTTGTTGTATTGTCCTCAACAAGTGTCCGTTCCTATTTGCCTAATTGTTTGACATTCTGTTATTGTTGTGTTGAAGAAGGTCGTTGCCCAAACTATGAAGTTCGCAAGATGAACTAAGGTCAGAAGCTAAAACTGCAGAAGGAAAACCTTTCATTCGTGATTCTTTAGGCATGGAAAGTGAAAGTGTGGCTGAATATACTCTTGGGAGAGTGATGCGACACATACCAAGCTTGAAATCATTCCTGAAATGCCTCAAAGCAAGGGAGCAACTTCTTCTGCTGACGGGGCACGTATTTGTTTGTTTATTTATGGGGTAAGTCATCATCTTCATTTGATAGTGTCTATATAGATGCCATCCACTATGTTTTCTGTTTTGTAAGCTAGGTTAAAATGAGCATTTCAAAGTTTTTGAATTTGCTGACCTTAGTTGTGGTCCTTGTGCATGAACTTAATTGGAGTATTCAAGAGGATGGTACTTGGTGTATCTTGTTTGCAGAGGCCAAAAGATATAGTTTTGGCTCGGGAAAACAGATAGTAAACTATGAGCTAGACTTGTCATAATATACACTGGAATCTGAACTGTGTAAGGAGAACTGAGAGATGGAGTGTAATTTTAGCAAAGATAGATTAAGATGAAGATTGAGTAGAACTTTATAGGCAGCTGATACTTAACAGTGGAGACTTTCGATATCTTGGTCATTTACTCAGAAATGTGGACAACATTTTAGGATGTGAGTCTTGGAATTAGGGAGGGATGGATGAAAGAGATGTGTATCAGATATGTTGTGTGATCACAGGGTAGCAATGAAGTTGAAAGGATACGTTTGATAAGCCTGATATAAGATCTGCTATGCTGTATGCACCCATGTTAGGTGGTTAGAGAAAGTATATTTGCATAATTGCTGTAGTTGGACGAGAGTATTGAAATCGATGTTGGCATTATGAGAAAGTATAAAATTTGAAATGAATCTACCAGGATGAATTGAGATGCGGCACTAATGAAAGACAGTGGCAAAGAAATAGTTGGAAGACTTAGGAGAACATTGATTGGGGCGATAAGGAAGGACGGTGTCATAGACAAAGATTTCTTTCAATAGGCTTTGTCAAGAAGTCATATTAATGCTAGTTTTTAGTTCTACAAGACCATCAAAATCAACTTTCAAAACATCAACATGATACCATATTATTTCCAGTAGCATCTAGAGAAATGATATCCAATCTTTGATGCCATTACTACTATTTGTTTGCTCCTGTTTGACTACATTTGAAATCTTATGTCCTCAATTAAGCTTTAGGTCATCTTCTCCTGTCTTAAGTGTGGAGCCAAGTGTACCGGTGGCAAACGACACTGCTGAAATTTGGAACCAAATATAATTGAGACAAGGTCTGTTGAGTTGAGTAGAATGTTATCATGTAGCCTATGCAGTGAATTCCATCAGGCAAAGGAGGAAAGTATAATTTCTAGATTGAACATCTATGATTATAAGCTTCACTCTTCCCCTTCCCAAAAAATCTATCCTTGTTAAATGCCTTTTTCGGTAGATGGATGCGAAAACTCGCCAGAATGAACACGTGGGATGGAATTTTTCTTGCTTGACTAAAAAGATGAATGGCCGAACTTTCCTTTCAATAACTAGGATAGTTGTCCTTAATAGTATGTTCTTGGGATTAGCTTATTTAGGTAAATTATTAATGTCCATCTGATACTTGGTTGGAGGATCTTTATGATGGATTGAGTTTTTTGTGCCACTCGACAGATACAATCTTGCAAATCTCTTTAAGAGTGTCCTAGCTTTGGATCTTTCAAAAACCAAGTTGAGAAGAACAAGTCTTTGGATTTTTGTTCCAATTAACAGGCTACCATCAATTACCGGAAGAGTAACATTGTGACTTTGCATTTCCACTCTGATATTTAGCGAGAGATCTGCGCTTACCAAGCAGGAGGATGTTTTCTTTATTGGCAAAGCTGGTTCTCTATTGTCTTCTTCTTGCTTGCTCCTTGTTAATTTTGTAAATAGCATTTCGCATCTCTTATTTTCACTGTCATATGGAGTACTTTTGAAGATATGCAATACTTTCCTTTTTAGGGCTTTGATCCATTTGTAACTCTCTTTTTCCACTCCGTGCATATATTGCATATAGAATTATTTGTATGGTCTCTTTGTTTGGAGGATAAATATTAGCATAATATCAAAGGCTGAATGATTTATGTATCTGCAAATAGAAATGCTTGATACTCTGAATATTTTTCTCTATAGAACCACTATTGTCTGAGCTCAACCAAAATTCTCAAAGACCAAGCATGTGGTGTCATGCAAAGCATGTTGAATTACACTAGTATTTATATTGTATGCTGTAGATTGTTGGTTTCCGAAATCGATCGAGGCTGTAGTTCTCCCTTCCATAAATGTAGTTTGGACGATTTATTGTGCTTTTTGATTTGTTTTGTTTCTCCGCGTACTTAATCTGCATGTCTTTTACCCATCCAAGCTGTAGATTGTTGGTTTCCGAAATCAATCGAGGCTATAGATCTCCCTTCCATAAATATATACGTAGTCCAACTGATTTATTGTGCTTCCTGATTTGTTTTGATCCATGCGAACTTAATCTGCATGTTTCCTACCCATCCAGGGTACATTCCTCTCGATTTTCCCTGTGATTCTGGTCTTCCGTTTGTGCTTTCTTGTATTTTTTTAATATTTGCTTCTTTTTTATTAGGTAATCATAATGTTCCAGATTTTCCTGACGCATACGTTATGATGGAGTTTATAAGAGTTATATGAAATTTTGGGACAAAAGTTTTTTGACAATCAAAAGAAGCAATATAGTCCTGAATGTGTGGTTTATATTGTTTTGTTTATCTCTTCTTCCGATGATGATAATAGCTGGGTTTTTTACGCGATTATGCTGATACTATTTTCCCTTTAAGGTTGAGTTCTTTGCTTCTTGTGTTGTTCGATATGGTTGTTTTAAGCATATTGCATGGCGCTTATAGATCTATTTGTGGTGTTCTTGGGTTGAATATATATGTGCTATTGAGTGTGTGTTTGAGGGTGCTTCTACATCCATTTGTAGTGTTTGATATGATTGTTTTAAGCATACCACATCGTGCTTATAGATTTGTTTGTAGTGTTCTTAGTTTTGCTACATATTTGCTATTGAGGGTGTATTTGCTATTCAGGACCAGTGATTGGAATAGATCTCGGAACAACATACTCGTGCGTTAGAGTTTGGGAGCACAACCGTATCGAGATCATCGCTAACAACCAAGGGAACCGTACGAGTTTGGTCCTTTGATATCTGCCATTCTTTTGCCTCTGCGCTTATCTCATGAGTTGGGTGAGTTGATTTCTTCCTAGGATTTTGATTTTCTGTTTGTGCTTGGGCGAGTTGATCTTGATTTTTTATTTTTCTGCTCACATTTTTTGCTTGACGAGATTCATTTGGAAATACAGTCTGACGACGTGAACAAATGAGTCCCATTAAGTCGAGTTTTCCATAAATTTACAGTCGTTTTGAGCATCAAAACCACACTTGAAAAGGACGAGAAATTGGAAGGAATTGAAGACTCTGACAGTATAGATGAGGACATTGATCATGAAACTCAATCGATGTGGAAAAACTCGAAGAAAATGCAAACGAATAGGTATATCTGAATGATGAAATAAAACATTCGGATTGGCAATCTTTAAAAAAAGTTCTGTTTTTGACACAGTTTGTTGCATCCATGATTGATTATACTTGCTTCATTGTGATCGTAGATCTTTACCATTTTTCCTTGATGTTTGCAGGAATTGGATGCCTTTTAGGTTCGAAAAGTTTTGCGATGTAAGTTAGCATCTACAATCAAGGACTTATTTTTAAAATTTTCTTAACTCATCGGGCAGACATGGTCTGGCTTTGTCATTGCATTTTTGATAAGCCATGAAGAGATTACTTCTCAAGAACTTCTTTGCCGAAGTCAGCAGAGCTAAGCGTCAAAACGAAGCCTGTCAGTCTCTCTCTGACTCTCTTCCCTTTTCCTTTTTCGGGTTTCTCATACGAATTGTTCGTACTATTGTGTCTTTCCTGCTAATTTCTGTCACTATATGCCTCATGTGGGAAAATAGGGTTTTATGAGATCTCCCTGACTTTGAATTCTTTTGTGGTTGAAATCATGTTCTCTTTTTTCCCCACGAGTTTTCGTTTTAAAAAATTTGCCTTGCTGTAGCGATAGAAGAGGCATTTGATGTTTAAAATGGATTTTTAAATAGCATAGTCAACAGACTCAACACTACCTCCCACAATCAACGACTCGATAGGCTGATCAACAATTAATACTAGGTTCTGTTTTGTTAGTGCGAGTACGGCTAGTTCTTACTGTGAGTGTTTTTACTGCATTGTCCAAATGATCAAACCAGTGTACCAAATCCTAAGTTCTGCTCAAATCATCTATGTGAAGCTTTGGAACAAAGATTTTAACACCCTCTCCAAAAGATGGCTCATGAAAGTCCAATTAGAGAGAAGATTTGTAAAAGGTTTTCGTTTGTATGTGTAGCATCTTTGTCATATTACGTATTGTGATACAGTAAGAAAAATATATGGCGTAGATGGATGATTTGTATTATTTGTTCTTGGAGGGATGGTACTCTTATTCCAAGAATGAATTTGTTTGAGTGTGCTTTGATCTGGTCAATTTGTTGGAGCATGCCACCAATGCTGAATCTCACTCAAAATTTTTTTTTTTTACCGCACAAAACTATTTTGGACCCTCTTGATGTAGTTTATTTAAATTGAGTTCGTATTACCAAAAAGTAATCTAACTTTTCAAGGGAAATCGGGCATGGTTGTGGTAAACTAACATAAATAGTGAAGATACAGGATCGAGGATATTTGATACATTGTCCAGTGGCATATTTGTGATGTCAGCAATATGTTCACAGAGTCGCAGAACCTACTAATCAACTTCTTGAGAAAAAATGTGATGCAAGGCGCCTTATGAACTACGGAAAAAACGCGCAACAAAGATGATCACAAACTAATAAGTTAGAGAAAATGCTCTATAGACTCTTATTTTCAACAATAATCAACAACTCCATTTTAATGTCACCCTACAATTTATTTTATACTAAAAACCTAAGACTGAAAAGGAATCAGCAAAATAGGAAGCTGAATCCCGGTGAATCGCTACTTGACTCAATATTACCAAAATCAAAAGAGTTGATCTCAAATCTCAATACTAGATAATAAAAGAAAACTTGCCAAAACAAATGACACTCAAAGCGGAATATTCAAAAATTTATAACCAAAATAATAAAACTAGATATCTATTTCTTAAATAATAAACCATTTTCATTCTGCATCAAAATGTTCCAAGGCCTACTCCATTTATCTGAATGTACAACTGCATGCCCATTTTTGTCATAAACTACCTCTCATTTTGAGTCTTGACAAACACAACATCTTTGTGGATCCATGCAGGCTTGCACTTGTTTGTATTTAAAGGTTAGGCTAATAACTTAACGAACTTGGTTAGTCACTTTGAGGTATCTGCTATTACTTTGTGGTTCTCTAAATGCAAAAAGGAGCATTGGTGGTTGAAATTGCGTGGTTTAAAGAATCAAAGTATTTTAATTTGGAAGTTGAAATATATGGGTTTTATGGGCCAATACTGTCTCTTGGTATCTTCCATACAACGGGCTCAAGTTTATGATACAATATACGTGGAAATTGATATTACGAAGAACACAATTGAAAAATAGATTTCTTTTTCATGGGTTATGGAGAAGTAATGGGGCCTCATTTTTGGCTATCCTGTATATTGGTTTCGAATGGGATTTTAACTGAACATGATCATATGACCGATTAGGGAACTCCATTGTGGTAAGATTGCTTCTCCGAACCAAAAAGATATCTTTATGTTTCATTTTTTATGATATGTCGTTCGTATTGCTTATTGTACTGACAGATACTTGCAATGTATGCAAATGATGACAGAGCTGTGGTAGTGATGTTTACAGCTTTTGGCAGGTAAGGTACAACATGAAGTCCGCTTCGTAGAACTTGGCACTTTCTTCTCCTATATATTTTGACTTGTAATTATTTAATGTTTTCAGCAGATGATGTATGAATATAAGTGAGGATTATTTTATCTTTTTCTCGAACTAATGTCTAGAGTTTCTATTAAGACTGCCAGAGAATGATTGGACACCACTGCCTCACTGATTCTGCTTTATTTGGGTTCAACATTCAGGTGAGTTTTCTATGAATGGATCTATATGGAACAATGAAGGATTGATATGTTGTGCTGAATAGTTTTTTTTTTTTTTTGACCATGTGTTTTTATCACCTATTTAAGAGACTTTTTCTTTATCTCCGATTTTTATTTTTGTAGACTCTCGAAGCTATGCTTCACTATAGGCCACTACCCTTACTCATGAACTCGTTTTGAGGCTGAAATTGGGTACCATCTAGAATCAATAAACCGAATTTGTTACCATGGCTCCAACAAATTGTTTAAACCGAATTCGCTTAAAACTACGACCCATCTAAACAAAGAAGACTACTTATTCAAGTGTGGGTGCCTTTGTTTGTTTTTTTTTTCCCCATAAGTAAATAAATAAATTAGAGAAAATGTGGGTGCCTTTATTTTGAACAAGGACATCCGCAATTGAGATGTAAAAAGCAATAGCTAGATGGATGACATATGCATAAGTGTCCATATTTAGTTGTCAATGAAGTTTTCGATATATCGTGGACGATAGTGAGTGTTGTTTTTGTCTTTATCTAATAGTAGCTGCTGTGATTTAGTTGGCATGATTCCTTTGTTTTTGTGTCACGTATACCTATGAAATTCATTTTCGCAGGAGAACTATCACCATGGCAAACCAGTTATAAATACGTAACGATACGTATATAACAAATAGTAGAAGAATTATCCTTCTCCCCTACGTTTTATACATGTGCTAGATTAAGTTTTGTGTCCCGCTTTTGATGCATCACCACCCAAAACTTCCCTCCCATTTTCCCTTAAGCATGTTGTAATGTGACATAGGGACAAATAATAGATATCATGCAAGAAATACACAATTTAGGTAAGTCATTCTTGGAGCTAATTTCAATTTTATCCTTTTCAAGTATGATTGGTGATTGTATGGGTTAACGACAAGATTATAATCACCCTTTGATGTTGTCCTTGGCATAGATCAATAGCTTGCTTACTGAAGCAATAAGCCTTTAATAACACTCTACGTCGACCATTGATTATGAGCTTCAATGTGATGCTCTATGTAATTTTTTCTACCTTTAATTGTTGGCTAAGAATTTTAGTCAAGTGTCAAATGAAATAGAATGCATAGGTTTCTCTCCACTTGCATGAAGACTTTTGGGTAGTTTGGAGTTGAAAACTTCCATATTGTCCCACCTCCAATTGTGTGGACGCTGCTTCGGCAACTTTAGTGGAAGTGTGGCCTCTCTTTAGCCTTTGAGATGGGCTAAGACCAAAGGTCTTATATGCGTCGACATTCTTACCTATTGCACTTATGTTTATTTTGCTACAAAACATCATATTTGATTGTAGAATGTTAGCCTTAGCATTTGAGTTTGATTCTGGCTTATCAGTTCAAGTTGCAATGGTGCTTACTTCATCCTTCGTATTTTCGGATTTCAAAACTGATAATTGATATTCACAGAGACTTAACGTTTACCTCAATGTACATACCTAAAAACTTCCTCATGAAATCTACTACCGCAACACGGACACAAAATTTACAGGCACAACACTCCACGTGCTGCACGCATGCCTCACCTAGTAATAGTACTATAAAATTATATGGAAGCAGGGATATGGTTGTGCTTCTTTTTTTCTTTCTTTTTTAAAGTCAATTATCCTTTTCCTTGGGAATGCTTATGTGGACTATTTCCAATTCATATCGCATGGAATACTCCTCTCCGGCATCTTGCGGTTGCATCACCACCACTCTTTAGTGGTAATAATTGTCACTTTTTATGTAGTACGATACCCACAGTTGGTTGGTGGAAGCTACAACCTTTTCTGGCCCCACCAAGATCTTCCATCGAGATGCCTTAGAGTATTCGTTGCCCTGCTTCAAAAGGCGAGCAGGTAAAGTGATGATGGAGAACTCTAGCATGTCTCCCATATATCATATCCCTCTGCGATACATGGAAGTATTGGGAAGCAGCGTATTGTCTCTACCCATTCTCAGGTTTAGTTCTTGACATCCGGATTTTACCGGGCTTTTGATAGATTGCCAAGATGGCTTGTCATGGTATATTTTACCGCGGCATATCCTGGTGTGGTCTTGGAGAAAGGAACTTTCCCACTTCTTGAGGTCCAACACGGTGATGTCCATGCTATTGGAGAATGCCATTCAGACTTTGGAGAAGGCGAGTAGTTTCCTTCCGTTTGCATGTAATGGGGGTAGGACAGGTTATCAACATGTTTGGATTGGTCTTGAAGTGGTCTACATCTTGGTGTTGGTATGCATGGGGTCCTCCACACTTGGGATGTATGTTGAAGTTCTGGGAGTGAGCGAGGTGACTTTTATCCATTCAAAGATGTAGGATACAAGGATAGGGTTCTTCTGGTCAGCCTTTGCGTTTTCTTTCTTGGAGAGGTTATTACAAATGACGTTTTCCAGTTAGTAGTTAGTAAAGAAATTTAAACTTTATGAACGAAGTTCAAAATATACAACTTTTATGTATGTTTTCATCTCTCTGGTTCTAAGGTTGATTCTCCTTATTGTTGCATACCCTGCTTTTCTGGGTCTTTTGTGCAAGTCAGAAATTTTGGAACCAAAAAACACACAATTACCAATGAATACAATGAGCACGAGAAAATGTGCAGAGCACGGGCATTATACTAGTACTCTTGTAATAAAAGAACGAACGACGACAAGCCAAGCCACATTGTGAAATTACGTTATTGTCCTTTTAAGTTTCCTTCATTCACGCAATAACCTCTTAATTGTAGATGACTCTTTTCTTGATTTCCCGGTGAAACTTCTGGAGTCTAACCGTGTTTTCCATTGCTTTGTTGGCAAGGTGGAAGTACCGTTTAACTGTTTTAGCGGCTGTTGCTGTCTTTGAGAGAAGACGCTCGATTATTGCTCCATTTATGTGTTCTTAAGGCTGTGCGAACTGGGGTGAGTTAATTCTAGGGTTTCAATCGTTAGTATCAGGTGTGTTTCTTGTTCTCTATTTCTTCCAATAGCTGATCGATTAACCTTTGTTCCTTACTGAATGTCCGAGCTTTTGTCCAATTCTTACCTCATCCAGGTTTGATTAGTTCTTTTCAATCTGTTTGTGATGATTATTTTGAGGTATTTTTTTTGGGATTTTTGTAATTCGGTGCATTGTTTGTGTTGTGGTTTTGAAAATGAGGATCTGATTTTCGATGTTATTTTTTCATTTCTGACATAAATTTGTTGTTCGTTGATTTTGCTACAAGGCTAGTTTGTAATTTTGATGTATTTCTTCCTCAGTAATATCGAAAGATCCTGCTTTCTTTGAAGAAACTGATATTTCTTGTTTCATGGATTGATGATTTTCGTAATTTGGTTGGAGTTGCTGTAAGTGGCATACGCAGAATTTGTGTTTAGCAGGGGCCCAAATGACGTGTATTTTCATATTGATAGTAAGAAATATATTTTATACGTATATATCTTGCTATTTTAAGAAATTTTCTTCACTCAAGGGACTTATATGGGTATTGTTTGATTATTCAGTGTCGATCACATTGATATGATGAGAACCAGGTAATCTTTTTTTAACCACCTTTAGATTGTTTTATCAGAAAGCTTATTTTTTGCTATCATAATGTGATTCTCTTTACAACCACATTATCCAATGAATGGTGATTATCACTCTTTTTAACTGAAACATCTATTGCTTTTGTGGAACAGTACAATCTCTTTGCTTGTTTATCAGGAACTTTTGAGGTTTACTTTTAGATATAGGCAGACCCTTGTCACATGCCGTGGGAATGCCTAACTCAGGTGGATTGTTATTTGATGTGGTTTTGAGACAGTTAACTGTTGTAATTTTCTTGTTCTACTTGATGTTTACAATACTCAAGGTGTGCAAACCTGTCGTTCAAGTTCGCTATTTGTTTTTCTTTTAGCTGTTGTTGGTGGAATTTGTTATGTGGTTCCGTACTTCCATCATTTTCCTCTCTTAATGTGATGTTTCTTTTACACTTTCTTTCTTGTTCCCAAAGTAATGCTTTGTTTTGTCCTGGCTTTTCAGGTATTTGGTTTATGTTGCAGTTACATGAGAGCTAAATTTAGGGACGATTATAGTAGGGTGTACAACCTCCCTCTATGTTTGCCAGATGGCTCTTTACCTGAGATAAATGAATGTGCATCTTGTGGTTAGTATTGAATGTCAAGTTTTCTGGATTTTTTCGGTGCCCGTGTCCTATTTGAATGGATTTTCTTATCCTTAATTCATTATGTGATTCCCTAAAGTATGCTTTGTGAAACTTCAATTTTATACCTAAAGTATGCTTCTGTTATTCAATTTAACTCTTGCCATCTCAATCTGTTAACCGGCTAACGGAATATGTTGAGTTGGATTTAAACGGTGGGGGAAATCCTTACAGGGGTGTCACACCCTCGATTTTCAACATAAATATAAAGGAATTTTCATAAATAAAACCTCACATTAATCCGTACAATACCCCAAAATTGTTCAACATTTTCACTTCCACAATTACACTTTGTCCTCTATTAATTTCCAAAAGTTTGCATCTTTGGCTCCGAGGCCTAAATCATTATACGTACTGAGTATCAAAAAGAGTTAAGAACTTACAATATTCCTAAATCAAAAGATTTACAAATAGAGTTACGAATACATCTTTCAAAAGTAATCTACAAGATGACTTGGTAACTCCTCTATGTCATATTTCAAAAAAAATGTCCACATCCAAGCACTCCAAACATGAAGCTACTGCCCTAGGTTAGCACTTAAAAAATAATGTAAGGTTTGAGCTACACTAGCCCAATAGGAAACTCTAATCTAACAGTGTATGTATATGAAATGTAGGGATGATCACATGATGAACAACGACATAGAAATTCGAAGAACGGACGGTAACAATGACCAATAACTCGACACTCCAATTTCGAAACCAACCGAATACTTGATGAGAAGCCTTTAAAAGTACCATGAGTTCAAACGTGTCTCGTACAAGTATCTTGAGCCGTAGCTCCTGCCGGGCCAGTTAAAGAACCTTGATGTCCTCTGCTAGGCACCTTACCCATTGGGAGGTCCTGAAATATTCAATACGAGCATATAGCTCCTGCCGGGCCAATTAAAGGACCTCGATGTCTTCTGCCAGGCACTCACCCTGTCGATGAGTCCTGAATGTTCGCATTGTGTTGATAAAAGTTCAAGCATCACGTATCCTTGTGTTGCGTCATTTCGATTCAATCACAGTGCATACGATAATCAATGTAAAATTTCCACCGAACAAGGGCAATAGATGTGATGATACTCTACAAACTCAACGCTTACAATTAACCATGTAACGTGGTGTTTTGGAAGTGTTTAGAACAAGTTAGAAGTAATCAGGGGTTAAAAAGATAAAGTTGGGAACAAAGCTGAAAAATTGTCCCTAAACCAAAGGTATCAATACCTAGCCAAATTGTATCGATACCATTTGACCAAGAAGCTTTCCAGACGCAAGGGTATCGATACCTAGGACAAATGGTATCGAGATAACAAGTGATTTTCTGGGTTTTGAAATACAAAGGTATCGATAACAAGCAAAATGGTATCGATACCAGATCAGTTCGAGCAGATTTTCTGCAGATTTTAAATGGGGTTCAACACAACAACAACCACGACAACATTAACAATGACCAAAGGAACGAATCAAGGCAAGGAAAACAAGTCATAAACATATATTGAAAGTTAGAACTCCCTACCTCAAAGATTGAAGAACAAATCAAAGGGTTTTTCCAAGCCCTAGCTCCAAAGCTTGAGACCGAATGGAATACGCCTCCACCGAGCTCAAACCAGGGAAATACGGATTGCAATACACGTATGAGTGAAAGATTGAAGGCAATTTTGTGTGGCTTTTAGATGGTTTGGGTAGAATTTTGGATGAGAGTGAGAATGAGAGAGGGAGCCGAGAGAGAGAGAGGAGAATGGGAGAGTGGGAGTGAGGGGTGTGAGTGAGTTTCTCACACTCCTCCCTATATATACTCATACAAATGCATATTACACCATCATCCAAATAAACTCTTTCACATTGAACCCTTTGAACAATTATTCATATAATATCTTCAATTATCCTTTATTAGACAATTTAACTTTATTAAAAGAAATTACAGGTCTCTAAATGGGGTATTTGGCACGGAGTCATCCATTTTTGGAAGGGAAATAACCCTAAGTTTCTTTCCTCCTTCAACCTCAATACCCAAAATCGAGTAGTAAGAGCAGAAACCCTACTTCTCAACAACAACGAAGCATTCTTTGGAGGAATACAAATGCTCAATCTCCCATATCCCTCACATTTCTCATCTTCAATCATTTCAGTCTCTTCTTCTTCCTCATCCACATGTCTTCTCTAGCTAATTCTCTCTCTAATCCTTCTCCTCTCTTCTGCCTCCTCCACCTCCCTTTCTCTCTTCCCCTCACCCCCTTCACTCAACGCCACAAGCACCACCCCACAAGACTCATTTCTAGGCCCCAAACCCTTTCATCAGCGCCTCACAAATAGGCAATGGTAGGTGGACCCACCTTTGGTTCATCGTGACTTTTGGGAAGAAGGCTCTGGGTTTTCAAAACCGTACCTTTTTCTGTCGTCAAGGAACATCGGGGACTCCAGAACATTATTGGAGTTAGGCTCTCCAGTTGTTTATGCACCAATTTCCAACCCACCCCCTCTTTATGCATATGAAACAAACAAAACCTTATCCATCAATAGTTGTTGATCAAATTTTGAGAGAGAGAGAGAGAGAGAGAGAGAGAGAGATGGATGGATTGGAATTGGAATTGGACAGCAGTTTGGAATTCTTCTCAATTGGCCTTCCCGTGAAAGGCGTGACGAGATACGAACTGATCAACTCGACGGGGGATTCCAAGGCGTATTTGGGCGAAGGTACATGTAGCTTCTTGCTAGAGGGTTCGTAAGACCTCAAATACAAATCCACGATCAAAGGTAAGATTTGGAATGACAAACTTAAGAGACTGTTTGGGGTTAGTGTGAAAGTTCTGTTGTTCTGGTTTGATATTGTGGAGGTGAGACAGAGAGGGGATGAGCTAGAGTTTTTCGTGGGAATTTTGTCAGCGAGTTTCAGAATGGAGAATTTCTTGGAGTGCTTGCAGTGTAGTTGTGGATTGAGCACTGGTCTTGAGGGAGGTGGAGAGAGAGGTGGGTGTGTCGTGTGTGTGGCCTGGGCTTAAGATTGATTTGGAAGAAAGTGTGGGGCGCGAGAGTCCGGGCATAATTTTTCGTCCAAATTAGGGGGTGTTGTTGAAAAGTTGTTTGGTATTCTGGTAGTGAATAATTTGTTAAGAAATGTCAAAGTTGTTTCCACTAGTGAATAAGTTGATGGGTATGTGAGTGAAAAAATTGTTCAGAAAGAAGTTTTAAGGCTAGTAACTGTAATGACGTTACCTCTTTTAATTTTGTTCCTGTTGTAGACTGTGTCGTTTAATTCTGTTCCTACTAGAAAGGTGTTTGGGTCTCTAACCCCTAGCCACGTCTACTCTCCTATCCCACATGCTTATATGAATAGTTTTACTGGCATCTTTCTATTTTGGTTACTAGTTAAGCCATTATTGCTTATCTTGGAGATATAGCATTAAAGTTTGTTTGTTTTGGCACAAAATTGATAGTCTTCATCTATTTGATTTAACATAGGAAGAACCAAGGAAAAGAATTATGTCCTCAACTTTCACTTCGATTTAGAAGTGAACGCTCTCCACAGTAAAGACGGAGATCTTCATTGTGGGGATTTACTCTCCAACTTCGGCAATTAGGTCTCTACTTCTTTGTTCCGACCTAGTTTGCCAATGTGAGAACTCGTCGGGGCAAGTTTTTGTACAAAGGGTATTTATGGAATAAAAGTAATTAGAGGAGTTTGTCAAGTACGCATTTAATGCACTGGGAGTCAAGCAGGTACAATCTTATTGCAACCCCAATGGGTTGGCATAATGGTCAAAACCTGAAAGGTGAAAAGTACACGGAGACTCCCTCAATTATGCATTTTTTCCATAGAGACCCCCTAACGTTTAGAACCGCCCATACATACCCCCTCAACAATATGAAATGAAAAATTGGCTAACTTTGTTAACGAAACGTGGGAAAATGATGATTCTACCCCTAAAATATCGCCCACACTAGCCCCCTCATTAATAAAAATTGTTCACATTGACCCCTTCATCTTAACGATTTTTTTGACAGAAGGGAGCTGATTGGTTAAAGGTTATAGTTGAAGGGGTCTGTACGGGCGATTTGAAATGTTAGGGGGTCTTCGTGAAAAAAAGTGATAGTTGAGGGGGTCTCTGTGTACTTTCACCTCCTGAAATAAACGGTTTCCAAAAAAGCATGGATGGATATGATTTTTCCCCCCCTTGAATTGGGTACCACAAATATCTGTCGTGACACCATGTCCATCCATGTACTTTCTGTGGCTGGTTTCTGTATCGAAGAAGCACGGACAAGTCTGCCGGCCTCAGGTATCCATATCCGACATGTGTTGGTCGCGGACACCACATGGCACTCTCTAGACACATATTGGACATGCCTAAATACTCGTCCAGTGTTTTTATTATATTTTGTTTTACTTGGACACATTGTGGATAGTCTATAGTACATGTTGGCAATACTCTTGGAACATGCTAAGGACGCATTAAAATGTCTCCGACGTTTATGCATGTCTATGTTTTTTAGTTCTGTATCATTAAAATTATTTAAGTTTAAGAGTTTGGACCACTTTGTTTGGGGATTTTGGCATCTCTTTGGAACTGAAGTACTCTTGGGTAGTCTATTTTCTGTTATGATAGGTACCGGAATAGTCAATTGTAGTCTTCACTATCCCATATTATCATGTCAAATGATTGTTTCCTTTTACTTTCTTTGGTACAGTCTACAGAGTGGCCAATATGAGGGCACTCTTCGAACTTCAAATAAATTTCTAGTATTGCCAACAAAAATAACAAACCGGTGGAATTGGCCAAAAATAACACACGTGGAATTTGCCAAAACTTCAAATAAATTTCGAACCTGACTAACAAAAATAATGAACATGGATCCATTGTGATCAAGAATAGAGGACAGCTGTGAAGATCAGAGTGTGGCAAAAATGGATTCGGTCTGATCCTTTTTAAAAAATGAATAGGTCAAATACTCGCATTTCAGCAGCCCAAAATTATTCCTTTCTTTTTAGCAATGATATGTTCATAGATGTTCGGACTCAGATCCTCCCACATGAATGATGCATCATGTGGGATGTATACATTGAACAGCTTTGGACACCTGCGTATGTATCTATGTCTGAATCTCTGTGTCCAAACAATTTTTATTTTCCCCTTCGAAATCTGTACGAGGGTAAACATAATAATGATGAAAAAGAAAAGAAAGAAAAGTGTAGTTGAGCAGTTGCCGACTTTACCAAGAGTGGCATTAGCTCATCAACAGGCCAAAGAGAAAGTTGGTCACCTCAGCTTGGGTATATGAATTTGGCTTAAGCCATTCTTTCTAGTTAGTGGACTCTGAAGCAACGTTGGCTTTGAAATGAAGTCTGGCCACTCTTTTGCAAATTCAGGTTGGTGCTTAATTTTCTCTTTTGATGCACATTGCAGGAAATTAGTCTGCCTGGTAGCTGGGGAAAATTATGAGATGGATCATGGTTCATTAATTCTTGAAAAAGTGTTCTAGCATCTTAATTTCTAAATGCTCTGGAGTAAAGCTTTGCCTAATTCTAGTATGATTTCAGATGACCAAAAGAGAGATTCACACTTTGGTGCATTGTAGTGCATTGATTCTTCCTTGTCTCTGTCTCCACAGCACAATCAAAGCTCGATAGGTTCATCGTGTGGTAGAGAAAAGCTCGATAGGCCCATTGTATGGTATAGGATCCTGTCTCAGTCTTGGAGTATGTTGCTCTATATGAAGTGGGAAAAATGCATTAACCTTCAAAAGTGTAATATAAGGCCCCCACATCTAATTCCTCATTATTTGCTTTAACAACTTTTTCTTCAAGAAACAGTGGACTTTGAAACTATATTTTAAGCATGTATCCGTACGACAATCTTCAGAAGGAAAGAATAAGGGTAAATACTTAAAGTGAAAAAGCTCATGTATCTTTGGTTTCCCAAGTTCCACCATTTCTCCTAAAATCACTTGGTGTTAGGGGGGCATCACTTATGTTGTTCATGACATTCTACATCGTACCCATGAGTCTATTTTAGAGCGATAGCAGGGAGCAGAAATGCGTAGATCGACACTATTCTTTCCTCTTTGCAAGTATTTCCACATATCTGTAATCCAAACGCAACCTATGAGAATGTGGCTTAAAGCAACTATGCTTTCAATCATGGCATATAGCCATATACTAGTCACTTACCACTTTCTGGCCTGCCATTGGAGCAAACGAGACTTATTAATTAGCTGCTGGACACTTCGAAGAGAGATTTTTTTATGTTTTACTCCTGCCTTTACTTTTGTCAAATTCTTTACCTTTACCTTTACCTTTCTCTTTTCCTGTTCCCGTTAATTTGGCTTAATGAAAATGAGTTCTGTGTGTCAGAATCCATTGTAAGTACCTAAAGTGAGAACTACAAACATTTGAAGCCACATACCAAGAACTTCTATGTCACTGCTGTTTATTGTTAGATATGTTAGTACTTGGTACAGCCACTTTTTTTTTTTTCTGTCTGAGAGAGGAATAATGAGAATGTGACTTGTCCAAGCAAAGTAGGGAACATGTTTGTCATTTTTACTAAAGTCATCCCATATAAAGCAAAAGAGCAAGGTCAGAAGGCCATATCAAACCTATCAACCTATAACCTTCAGGCTTTCTTTGGCCATGAACTTCATAGGAAGTGCAAAATCATTGTCATCTTTGGAGGAGGACGATTTCCTCATAAAGCAGATCACGCTCACCCACGACCCTGATGGCCGCTACATTGATACTGAGCTATTGCTTCATGCAATGGAGACCGTCATGTCTTATGCTACCATATCTCAAGTATTAACTCACTCCTATGCCTCTGCCTAACAAAGCTTTTATTTTTTTGGACTCATGTTCTCTTCAAATGACTTGTATATCATAGAAAACCAGAGTAAGATATGGGTTCTTATTTGATTCGATGAAATGTATATTGACAGCTTCCATATATGTAATCAATCTGATTCTCTGAATAGCTACTCTCTGACGATTATTGCCAATAAGAACCATTTAAGCTTACACATTTCGACTCTAGTTCTATTGCTATTTATGTAGAACTCATCTTTCATACTAATATCTTTCACCCTACTAAGTATAGTTGACTGAATGCAGCCAAAAGTCCACTTCAAGATTTCAATAACCATAAAATACCTTGTTTTAGGTTTCTGATCAACATGTTGGGGCCATAGCCGAGAGCAATATATGCAACATTGAGGTGGTTGGATCTGAAGAGTCACTGGGACATACCATCTATAAGCTCTCAAGCGAGGCAATCTCTCTCCCTCTCTACTCTCTATATCTTTGAATTTGTTTGTGTATATGAGATATAGGTGCATACTATCAATTCTATTGCAGATACTTTGCAATTGCTCTGTGGGAGGGAAGAATACACATGAAACGACAATGAAACTGTTTGAGATGCTAGGACACTACAAATGGGATGCAAAAGCAGTCCTAGTGCTTTCAGCTTTTGCAACAAGCTATGGTGAATTCTGGCTAATAATGCAGCTTTACCTTTCCAACCCCTTGGCAGCATCGGTTGCGTCGCTTAAGCACTTGCCGAATGATTCAAGCTTGTTTAAGCCTCGTTCTAAGTCTTTGAGGGCGTTGGTGAAAACCATTATAGATGTGACAAAGTGCATCATCAAATTCGAAGGATTGCCTCTGCAACATGTAGTCGTGGAAAATGACGCTATTATGGTTGCAAAGTCTCGGATTTATATCACTACTTATTGGGTCATTAGAAGTGCCTTGGCATGCTCTTCTCAAATCACAGACTTGAAAGCCATGAAGAATATGCAAGTGCATGTTCCTACTCTTCAATCTGCCCATTCATATGATGTTTTCACTTCAATAGTGAAGGACATACTTGATTATCTGTTAATTAGAGTTTGCATGCTAAAATCATTTAAATTCGTTTTTGTTTTCATTTTTCAGGCATTTAAATTTAGAAATAAGTGCATCATGGGAACTCTCAAGTTTGGTGTGTAAGTTGAGCAATATTAGCAGTGGCCTCAAGCGGCAAGTGGATCTTTGTTATCAGCTGATAGGTTAGTTTTAGACTCTTTTGGAATAACTGGAGTCCTTTGATTTCACAGCTGAAAGCTTGATTCACAACTGAAAGCCTAAAAATGGAATTACTATCAAGCATCAACATCAAATCCTAATATTTTCACCTCTTTTTGTGAGTTAATAGAGACAAAGATGCATAAAAAGCTCTTGAATCTATTTAAGGAGCCCCACATTGACAATCAAGAGGCGCTTGGAATGTTATTTGCTTCAATTGATAACTTTCCGTTGACGGATTGTTCCACGAAAGCAAAGGTATGTTTTCTTTTAGAGAACTGTAATACCTTACGCATCCCTGTACATTATCTCTTCGTTGAGAATATAACTAAGAGCATTGAACTTTTTGGTAGATTGGGTTGTCTGACCTAAAAAACAAGGTAGTGATACTCTTGATCTCAAATCCAGAGCTGCTCCCTATAGAAGTGTTGCTCTTGTTGGTGCAACAGATGCACGACCACCCCCAACGGTTGACGTTAGAAGGGCGCTATGAAGTTCTATGGATTCCCATTCCAACATTCGATACATTGACTTACACTAAAAAGCAGATTTATGAATTCTTGTCAAAATCCTTGCCGTGGTATACAATTCGCCAACCACGATCACTACACCCGATTATTGTTAACTTCATCCAACAAGAATGGAACTTCAAACAGGATCCCATAATGGTAGTATTGGATAGCCAAGGTAAAATTACAAATTCAAATGCTTTTGATATGGCAATGGTATGGGGTGCTAGGGCCCATCCCTTTTCTATTTCAAGAGAAAATGAGCTATGGGGAGAAGAAACTTGGAATTTCCAACTATTGCTTGACAGAATTGACCCTCTGGTTGCCCATTGGGTAAGATTTCAACTCCACTTTCTTGCATTGATCAAACGAAAACTTACTTGTGTTAATGTTTGACGCACTAATTTCAGGTAGAAGAGGACCAAAACCTTTGCGTTTATGGAAGCAACAACATAGATTGGACCAAAGAATTCACCGATAAGATACGGGATATTATAAATTCAGGCCTTCAACTGAAGATGGTTTATGTTGGCAATAAAATTCCAAGTGAGCAAATAAGAAGCATTGTAGCCACCATACGTGATGAAAAGCTAACCGGTTCCTTAACTTTCACCAAGATTAACTTCTTTTGGCATCGGTTGGATACCATGAGAAGATCAAAACTCCGATTAGGTTGCACAGACGATAAAGATCAGATACTAAAACAACTGTTGGAGCTAATGGACACCGGTGAAAATGAAAAAGGTTGGGTACTTATTGGGAGAGGCTCTTCTACTGATATGGTTAGGCTTCAAGGGAGAGAAGTCATGGCATGCTTGGATCTTTTTCCAGAGTGGGGAGAAAATGTGGCTGTTTTGGGGCTAGCAGGTGCAATTAGAACTGCAATTGAACCAAAACCTCTTTTAGCTGAGCCTTGCCATCACTCTGACATTATACCATTTGTTGACGGACTCAAGGAGACTGTAACTTG
The DNA here is from genome assembly GCA_019656295.1 of Rhododendron mucronatum var. ripense. Lineage (NCBI taxonomy): Eukaryota > Viridiplantae > Streptophyta > Magnoliopsida > Ericales > Ericaceae > Rhododendron > Rhododendron mucronatum. The sequence continues at coordinate 401,791 of BPLT01000235.1, forward strand.
CGCAAAATGTAAGCGAACTTTGGAGAAATTTGTCGTCTATCAATGCAATGTAGTGGAGTAGGGCATTTTCTTCGATGTCTGTATACAGTTATCAACTGATCATGTTAAATTTTATTGCATTGTAAGATTTTACAGTTCTTTGCTAGCAAAATGCTCTGGCTTATTTTTTTGTGGTCTTCAAGACGATGTATATATGCCATTTTCTCCGTTTTATTCTGTGGAATATAGCTGTTGAAGAGTAATCTTCTCGCACAAATACTCTTGTCCTTTTAATTCTATCCATTTTGTCTCTTGATTTGTCTGTCTTCAATCAAGCTCCTTCCACTATTTAAAAATAAAAAATAAAAAATCAACTTCCTTCCAAGGTCGAATATCTTGATATGATCTCCAACACCTTTTTTTTTTTCTTTTTTCTTCCCTTTTTCTAAATCAAATTCGTGGCCTTAAAAGAAGCATTCAAAGTTGGTCACATGTATTGGTTGAGCTAGCTCAATCTCCATGGAGCTAGCTAGCTCAATAACTATGCAGATCTTCTATCTGTTCATTTGAATTCCGATTCAAATACCACCAATTTGAGAATGATTCTCCATGTAGTCCTTTATAATTCTTTCAATCTTCAATATCCTTGAAGTTTCTTCACTAAACCTTCTACTTTCCATTGAGATCTTTAATTCCTCATCCTTGAATTTCATTCAATAAAACTTTTGCTTTTCATTGAGAGCCTTTTCCAGCCATTATATCGCTTGGGCTCTTTTTTTTTCCTTATTTATAGTATTTGTTTCTATTCACAACGAAATTAACTACTAGATAAATATAAAAAAGTTAATCACCCTCTAGAAATTGAAGGACGAATATAAAAAAGTTAACCACCCTCTAGAAATTGAAGGACGAAATTTGAGACTTACTCACGGCGCAGCCATCGTCCATTTTGGCAATCAACTGTCCGAATTTTAATGAAACTTTTTTGGGGAAAAGTTAAGAGGGTTGAGAATTCTAATCCACAAAGAAAACGGATTGGATTACACAATCTAGCCAAGTTCGTCCGGTTTGCTATTTATTTAGTTTTTCGACTGCTATTTAATTTACCGTTTGCTGCTTGGGCGTCTTTTCTGTTACACCGACCCTGGCCTAGTAATAGTACTTTTTTTTTTTTGATTATTAGTAATAGTACTTCGTTACCAAAATTTCGATCCGATATCACTCCTAAGGCTAGGTTTCTGCGTAAGGTGGAGAGGAGAAAATATGGCCTCCAACGACGTTGTCGACTACGATCTACATGTCGGATCTCGTCGTCCGAACGGAATGCGCGGGTCATCGGAGAAGGACATTCATGACAACAAACATCAACATCAACCACCATCGATGAACCTAGCCGAGCATGAGAGATACCACCAACCACGATCGATGACCCCAGCCGAGCATGAGAGATACCATCAACCACGATGCATGACCCAGCCGAGTATGAGAGATACAATCAACAGGTCCTTGAGACCGGGGTAATGCATACAACTACCTACTTTTTTAATTTCTTATGTTTTTAGTTTTTATTGAATTGAGAGTCTCATCTGGTTAGAGCTAGAGACACACACCTACGTACGTAAGAAGATCATCACAACGACTCTTTGTATATATGTTTATACCCGTTTTTGGCACCACGGATCGGGCTTGCCATGATTGGAATTCTTTTAAATAAATTGGGCCGAGAGTTAAATAAATTGATTGGATGATTTTTGGGCCATGGGTATTTTCCCATTTGGGCCCAAGAAGCACATAACCCATGTAAAGAATTGTGGCCCGAGATATTTGAGAGGAGCAGCCCACGAGAATTGTGGCCTAAGATATTTTGCAGCCCACGGTTTGACCCGTGAGGAAAGGTTGGTTTGACCCATGAAGCTAATCCACGGTTTTTAAGCTCACAAAAGGTGCTGAAATGAGATGAGGAGCAAGGCCCACTTTTGTAGGGAATTGGTTGTTCTCTGGCAGTTGGGATTTTCTCAATTCAAAGGCCAATTGACCAAGTCAATTGGCCATGTGGAACATTACGGCACAAAAGGAGGGAAGTTGGAAGATATTTTCACCAACACATGGGACACATGTCACTATGTGAGAAGCCCACTACCCATGATCAAGTATAACTGCCGTCAACCTCTGAGAACTGCCCATGAACAAGTATGCATGAAAAGTGGAGAGAACATGGGACATGTAGCGACCCGTATTTTTTTAGGTTATAATTTTTTATTTGTTTATTTATTTATTTTTTTTCTCTTCTCTTTTGTTAATGTATGGCCCGTCGAGATAGACGGTACGGATATTCGGTGTGACGTTTTCGTGGGAGGATATAAGGTTAATTGTGCGAGAGGTGCACGTATGTGTGTGTGGGGTGGGAGCATGGGATTACTCCCCATGTTAATAACTTCCCCAGGAGACTACTTTCTCCCTTCTCTCTTTTTCTCACTCTCTCGGCAGCCTCTCTCTCCTCCTCTCCTCCGAAAATTTTCTTCTCTCTTCTCTCCTCGATTTCATCTACTTCGAGCGTGATTCCTAGCGAAGTTCAAGAATTAAAGTCGTTCTACGGCGCATGGGCTTTCCGAATATCCAAGAAAAATCATGATCGGACCGCGTGGGAGCTCGGTTGACTTGGTCAAAGCACCGGGTTTTGCTCAAAACCCTTGAGGTAGGGATTTCTTACGCTTGTTATGCGTTTATACGGTGTTTATGTACCTAGATCGTGCTTTGTTTCGTTGTTTGAGGTTGTCTATTCCCTTTCCAAAAATCTGCAGAACAGGGCCTCTGTTTTTGGGGTTTTACGCCTTCTTAAACTCATGATTGAATTTTGGTTCCTTCATATGAAATAGAGTAGACTTAGAACCCGTTCTAATGCCGCTTGAATCACCCGAAATGGTTGAGAATTGAATTAATGGTGGATTTTAGAAATCTGGTCTGCAATCTGTCTCGTTTTCTGGGTTTCAGCCCACTTCGAACGGCCATAACTTCCTCGTCCGATGTCCGATTTATGCAAACTTTATATCGATTCGAAGGTCTTGAAGTTATCTTTCATTTGCCACTAGAATCGCCTTAAAATTCTTAGTACATCGAAAGTTATGATCATTTGAGTGGAGATGTGTCAATCTGTCACGCAGATTCGTATCGCTTCGGTAAATGCCTATTTAACCATCCTTGAAGTGCAGATTTGACTAGGGTTCCTTCATACCTTTTAAGCTTCATTCACTCGCACAACTTTTGGGACTGGAATCGTTCAAAAATATTAAGAACTCGATTTATTATGATTTTTAGAAGATTACCCTGTAATCTGAAAGTCTGGGCAGCGTACAGAGCTGTGTTTTTCATTGTTTGCTATGGTTAAATGACGGTATTGGTTATGGGTCCTTATGGGTTTTAAAGATTGGTAAGTTGGTGAACTTTTGGTGTTGGAATCATTGAAAAATATTAAGTATGCTATTTTTAATAAATTTTTGAACATTGGTTGTTCTGCTGAAAATCAGAATATCTGAAAATCATTCCTAAGTTTGAAAGATCATATCGTACGATTCATCGAACATATCTGTGCCATTGGTTTTTCGTTAGCATAGTTGGAGTATTATCGTAAAGGCTATAGTAGCGTAAAGGAGTCCGTGAACATCGTAGAGCATAAGAAATATTGTGACGTGCGTAATTGGTAGAGAAGTACTTCTTTGATTAAATTGAGAAATGACTGGATGGTTGGGTGCTAGTAAATTGGAAACGCGAATTGAAATGTGAATAACAATCGGACACAACGAGAACATACAGGGCTCTTCAATGAGTAATTGCCTGGGAGCTATATGCTCAAATCGTATAATTACAGGGCTCTTAAATGAGTAAATGCCTGGGAGCTAAATGCTCAAATCGTATAATTACAGGGCTCTTAAATGAGTAAATGCCTGGGAGCTAAATGCTCAAATCGTATAATTACAGGGCTCTTGAATGAGTAATTGCCTGGGAGCTACATGCTCAAATCGTATAATTACAGGGCTCTTAAATGAGTAACTGCCTGGGAGCTATATGCTCAAAATCGTATAATTACAGGGCTCTTAAATGAGTAACTGCCTGGGAGCTTTATGCTCAAATCGTATAATTACAGAGCTCTTGAATGAGTAATTGCCTGGGAGCTATATGCTCAAATCATATAATCTTGAATGAGTAAATGACTGGCAGGAGCTAAATGCTCATATCATTTGTCTTCAGGGCTACTTATTGAGTAAGTGCCTGGCAAGAGCTTAGGTTCAGACATGTGACACGAAATTGGTTTATGAAGTTGATGAAAGAGATTCTGATGACTGATGATAATGAGAAATGGGTTTTGGTGATGAAATGTGAAATGTGAAAGATTGTGAAATTGTACGAGATGTAATGAACGGCACTAAAGCTGTTGTTTGTTTACTTAGAATGATATAGGAATATTGATGGTCCTTGTTTGACATATGAGCGGATGGATAGATCCTTCATATAGGTCGCCTCGAATCCCTGATCATAGTGTGCTGATGTTGACAATCTTGTGTACTTGGGTTTATCTGTCATTACTCTCTCACTCTAGATGCATAACTCATCATATTTTCCTATAACTTGCGTATAGATTTCTCTACTGGGCTAGTGTAGCTCAACCTATTATTTTCAGGTAAAAAGCAAGGAAATCGGCATGGCGTGTCATCACGTGCTTGTTGTTCGTGTGTCTCGGAGGTATAAAGGATGGGTTGAATTTGCATCTTATTTGAAAGTAGTATTCGGAAGAATGAATATTGAAAATTGTAATATTATTTTGGTATTTGCATAACTTGGGGTTTCGAACCAGAATTGTAACTTTTAAATTTTAACTTTGAGAACTGGGAAAATAAGTCATTTGGGTATTATTGGTATGTCAATATTGATTGTATTTATTGAAAATGATTATTATTTATGTTGAAAATCGAGGGCGTGACAGGACACGTGGCAGCTTGTGGTGCAAGACTGGATTCGGATTCAGGCCTGAATCAACATACTGCAGTGCCTATAAATAGAAGTTCATAAGAAGAAAAACGGGTTCAACACCAATCAAAGCTAACGCTTACAAATACTTTCCTACTTTCAGCAAAGTAGCCTATCGAGTACCTCGTGCTCAAACCCTTATTCAAACTTACTTCTTTAAGTAGTTTGGATTTTACTTTCCTTGTAATCAACTTTATTATCCCGGTGTAATAAAGTTCACGTTCTTACGTTCCATTTCCTATACGACTAGGAAATATTAAGTCCACAACCGTGTGGCAAACCACGAACCTTCTTACGATCTTTAACCTTTGGGTCATACGCAATCGCTCTACGATAGAAGTCAAGATTCACGGGAATCTTCACAACAAGTTAGGCGCTACAAGTCTTGGCACGCCCGTGCACATCGCATTCACACCCAGTTGCCAAAAACGCGAGTTTTCATTGGCACGCCCGGTGGGACCTTAGTCGTTGAAAGGTTTCAAGCATGCCGGCGAAGAAGGCAACAATACCACCACCACCACAAGCGGATCCACCGCAACCTGACCCTCCAGGCAGCCCTGAAGGAGTTGCTATTGATGTACTGCTGTTCGAGGAAGCCGTTCCTCAAATCAGTGCACAAGATCTCAATGACGCCACAGATAGCGTCAAGAATTATATGTTTTTTGCAGGACAAGAGATTTCACGCACCGTGTCACAAACGATGTCTCAGTCCATAGAGCCTTTGACTCTAGCAATTAATAATTTGATTGCCTCGATGACAGAAAGGATGCCGCTCGTTCCTCAGCAACCAGTTCTACCACAGTTTGGAGTTTATGGCAACGGTCATGAACAAACAGGTCTGAAGGACTCATTCCCGCCACCGCCTTAGGTTTTTTATCAAGCTTCTTCGTCAAACAGCCCTGCACCAGCAGGGGAGAGAGGCAAAGGAGTTGTTATTGGAAAGGAACCGACGCTTCCAACAAGCAAAGAACAAAGGGCCGTTTTGCTGGAGAATCCAAACAGGCCCGAAAAGTCTGACAAAAGGCCTCCTCACGGAGGACAAGGTGCTGCTAAGGACAAGAATGTTTCTCATGCTCATTCAGCCCCAGAGACTCAGGGGGCAAACTTAGGCGTGAATCCGCAGGCACAAGAGGCGAGTCCACAGCCGCCTCCAGTGCCAAATATGATCGGAAGGGATCAGGTCTTGGACTTGCTCCAAGAACAGTTAGGGCCTAGATTCAGGCCTGTGGGCAGGCCTATGTATAGGAAGCCTCACACAGAGGAGGTGGACCGAGAGGCCTTTCCCAAGGGATACCGAGTCCCTGAATTTCAGACCTTCACAGGGGAGAATATGCAGTCCACAATAGAACACATTGCCCGATTCCAGGTGCAGTGTGGGGAAGTTGGAACGAATGACAAGCTCAAGTTAAGGCTCTTCCCAAATTCCGTGACTACAACAGCCTTCACTTGCTATATCAATCTCCCGCCCAATTTTGTCCAGACCTGGGCTCAGCTTGAAGAGATGTTCCATCAACAGTTTTATAGGGTGGAATCAGAGATAACGATGGCAGATTTGTCTCGCTATCGTCAACTCCCAAAGGAAGGCGTGGAGTCTTATCTCTCCCGATTCAAGACAGCACGTTTCAAATGCAAGATTCCTTCGCCCGAGGCCGAATATGTGCGTTTAGCACTGACGGCCTAGACTTTGAGTTCAAGAAGAAGTATCACGGTACAGAATTTCGAGACTTGTTCGAACTGTCCGCAAAAGTCTCGCGGTATGAGAAGCTTTTGGAAGAGGAGAAAGATAGAAAAGCAGCTTCCAAGGGAACGTACTATCAAGACCCTAACTACGACGTTGCTGCGATTGAGACTGAGGCTAACCTTGATGTTGATGTGGCTGAAATCATCAATAGGAAGCCTTATGTCTGCAAGGCCTTTGTTAAGATAGAACCTACGAAGCAGACAGTCCAAGAAGCCTCTAATAGGCCTACCAGGGCCTACACCTTTGACATCACCAAAGCGGAGGCTATTTTTTATCAGCTCTTGACAGACAAGTTATTAAAGCTGCCCTTTGGCCACAAGATCCCAGCACCAGACGAGCTTAAGGGCAAGGAATATTGTAAGTACCATAATTCTTGGAGTCATTCAACCAATAATTGTTTTGTGTTCAGGAATGACATTCAAGATAAGATTGATCAGGGAGAATTCAAGTTTCCCGAGAAAGATAAGCAAGCCATGGGTGTGGATGGAAACCCATTTCCTTCAGGCCTAAGTGCAAACATGGTATCAGTGAATACGAGGTTCATGCCTAGAACCACACCAAGGCCTAGAGTAAGCTTGGGGGCACCATCAAGAGCAGCATTCAGGCCTAAATCAGACGACTACTGGGATCCATCCTATGAGGAAGACTCCACTCCCGAAAGGGTGAGGAGGTTTGAGAAGAAGAGATTCTGGTGGTTAAGGCCTGAAGGAGTCAGAAAACCAGAAAAACCAAGTCGTTCATTGGTCTGTACTGAATGTGGACATCATGCAGTTCTGTCCAAACCTGTGTTGAAAAGTATAATTGTGGGCAGATCGGAGTTCAGGCCTGAGGAGGTACGTAGGCCAAAAGAGAAATTGGTCAGGCGAGAATCGGTCTTCTGCAGAATTCAGCCAGGTGTGATAGAAATAGAGGCCGAGCTCGACAATCTCAGAATTTCAGCTCCATCCAGGGGGAAGCCTAGAACTGTTAAGCCTCCTGTCATTCCTCCAAATGAATGGCATAAGGTTGAGCATCCTAAATTTCCTACTCCGCAGCCACCTTTGTCCCGATCCCAGAAAAGGCGCCGCCAACGGTCTAGGCAGGCGGATAGAAGGGCTCAAGAAAAGATAGATTCAATTGAAGACGTGATGGATGTGGATGACCCTAACGGGAAAAAGCCGATGGAGTTGGTTGCAGAAAAGTTGAAGGATGAACCAGCCAAGCCTAGGCGTGAACACAAGCCTTTGGAAAGAACTTACAAGGAGGTTGTTGCTGGTTCGTATTCAGAGCAGTTTTCTCGGGTTGAAAAGAAGGCCTTACTGGAGAAAACCCTTGAGGAGGCTAGGATTAAGCCTCCTCCAAGGCAGGTTACCTTGATGAAGAAAGGAGCTCTTGAGTCAAAGAAACAAGACTCGGGGGGCAAATCGCGGTTGAATCCACAGGCCAAAGAGTTCAGGCCTGTACAAGCATCAAAGATGCAATGCAACATGGTGGTTTTCCTTCCATCTGAACTAGAGGTGAAAGACAACAAGCTTACTGCCATGGAAGGCGACATGGTGGAGATGGGTCAAACTGCCGAAATACTGAAAGAGTCCTTCAATTCAGGCCTGAATGGAGATGGACCTTCAGTGGTAATCTTGAAGGATGAGGATGGAGGCAACACGGAAAATCAAGCCGCAAGCGTGATATTTGAAAAGCCTACACCTAAGATGACGGGGCATATGAAGCCTTTATATATCTCAGGATGTGTGGATGGAATGCCGATTAATCGACTCCTTGTTGATAATGGTTCTGCGGCTAATCTTATGCCTAGGTCTACCATGCTCAAGCTCGGGAAAACAGATCAAGACCTGGTCTCATCAACGGCTACTTTAACCGATTTCACTGGACAAGAAACAACTTGTCAAGGGATTTTGATCATGAATTTAACGGTTGGATCAAAGACTCTTACAACTCCTTTCTTCATTGTAAATTCACGATCTTCATTTAACATTTTGTTGGGAAGGGATTGGATTCACGCCTGTCTTGCCGTGCCATCAACATTGCATCAGTGTTTGGTTTTTTGGAATCAAGACGATGTGGAGGTAGTTTGGGCGGATCGCAGGCCTTTTCTTGCTTCAACCAATCATGCCGAGGCAAGATTGTACGATGAAGATGTCGGCCCAATGAAAGTGGCAGGCCTGGATAAGTATGGCCGTCATAAAATTGTATCTGTTTCTGCTCATAGGTTGGTAGAAGAGGTGAAGGCACTGTATCGAGAACTAATCGGCCCAATGATCACGGAGTCAAATAGGCCGATTATAGCTTCAACCAAACGATTGTCCCAATGTTAGCAAGGCCTTCAGAACAAGAGAAGGACATGGCTTTGTTGGCCATGTTGGCAAGGTTTGAAGCGTATTGGCTAGAGAATAGGCTAAAAGAAGAACAAGAGCAGGAGGAAGAGGGTTACTCGGCTTATGCGGCCGAGGTAATCAATGAAGACGAAACTGCAGAGGAAGACTTGGATGAGATTCGGTTGGAAGACCTTGATGCAGCTCCTGCCAAGTTAGATGACTTGAGGGCTGATGTTCAAGATCCTTTGGAAAAAGTTAACCTAGGGGATGAAGAAAATCCTAGGCCTGTATATATTAGTCAGCTTTTGCCAGAGGAAGTGAAGGAAAAGCTCATTGAGCTCTTGACTGAATTCAAGTCTTGTTTTGCCTGGAACTATGACGAGCTTCCAGGCCTATCCAGGGATTTGGTGGAACACAAGTTACCCATTCAAGCGGGTTTCAGGCCTTTCAAACAGCCACCAAGGAGGATGTCCAATGAAGTCTACTTGCAAGTGAAAGAGGAGATCGAACGCCTTTTCAATGCTGGGTTTATACGAACAGCTAGGTATGTCACTTGGCTTTCTAATGTCGTGCCAGTCCTTAAGAAGAATGGCAAGATCAGAGTATGCGTAGACTTCAGAAATCTGAATTTGGCCTCCCCAAAGGACGAGTATCCAATGCCAGTTGCAGATTTGTTGGTGGATGGGGCTTCCGGCCAAAAGGTTTTGTCCGTTATGGATGGCCATTCTGGTTATAATCAGATCTTCATTGATGAGGCCGATACGGCTAAGACCGCTTTTAGGTGCCCCGGAGCTTTGGGAACCTTTGAGTGGGTTGTAATGCCTTTCGGCCTGAAGAACACAGGTGCTTCATTTCAGCGAGCAATGAATGCAATATTCCATGATTTTATTGGCCGGTTCATGGAGATCTATATCGATGATATAGTGGTCAAGTCCCAAACGTATGAAGAACACTTGGAACACTTGAGGAGGTCGTTTTTGAGGATGCAGCAATTCGATTTGAAGGTCAACCCCTTAAAGTGTGCCTTCGGAGTGTCCGCAGGCAAGTTCCTAGGGTTTTTGGTTCACAACAGAGGGATCAAGGTCGACAAGAATAAGGCCAAGGCAATCATGGAGGCAAAACATCCTACAACCAAGAATGAGTTACAAAAGCTTTTGGGATCACTCAACTTTTTGAGGAGATTTATATCAAATCTAGCAGGAAAGGTTCAGGTCTTTTCTCAACTCTTGAGGTTGAAAGATCACGACACTTTTGTTTGGGAGGCGGATCATCAGAAGGCCTTTGATGAGATCAAAGGGTACTTGGCAAACGCTCCAGTCCTTATGCCTCCTATCAAGTACAAGCCTTTGAAGCTCTACATTTCTGCTGCAGAAAGTTCTATTGGCTGCCTTTTAGCACAAGACAATGAGCAAGGGAAAGAGCAAGCTGTGTATTATTTGAGTAGGCTGTTAAGTCCTTGTGAAAGGAGATATACTCCTATTGAAAAATTATGTCTTGCTTTGTACTTTGCAGCAATAAAATTGAGGCACTACATGCTTCCTGTTGTGGTTTACATTATGAGTCAAACAGACCTTATTAAGTACTTACTTTCTCGGCCAATCATGCGAGGCCGAATAGGTAAATGGTCTTTGGCTTTAATGGAATTCAGTTTTCAATACATCCCTCAAAAGGCTGTAAAAGGCCAGGCCTTGGCAGATTTTCTTGCTGATCATCCCTGCATGGATATCGGCGAAGAATCTGATACAGGACTGAGCGCATTTGAAGTCTCACTCAAACCTTGGACACTTCTATTCGATGGCTCAAAAACCCAAATGGTCTCAGGCTGTGGAGTTATCATCATTTCTCCTCAAGGCCTGAGAACAGAGCTATCTTTTCAATTTGATTTTCCATGTACGAACAATCAAGCTAAATGCAAAGCAGTGGTAATAGGCCTTGAAATCCTTAGGGATCTTGAGGCCAGAGAAGTAAGGGTGATTGGAGATTTAAACCTTGTAATTAACCATTTGGCAGGAACGTTTAAATGCTATAGTGAGGAGTTAGCCCCTTATTATATGGCAGCGATGCAGTTAATTCAAGACTTCGACAACGTAATCGTTAAACATGTCTCAAGAAGTATGAATACTGAAGCAAACAGTTTGGCTCAGGCCTCAATAGGCCTGAAGCTATCACCAGAGACTCTTCATAAGACCATTACAGTCCAAAAAAAGGCTACTCCCTTCTGTCAGGAGGAGGGGTTTAGGCCTAGAAGTACTTACCTCGGACCTTCTAGTAGAAGAAGAAGAGGAGGGTAAGGAGGATTGGCGTGATCCTATTATTGCTTACTTGAAGCGGCCTCATATGGGGGCTAGTAGAAAGGTCAAGAGAAGAGCGACGAGCTATGTTCTTCTTGGAGATGAATTGTACAAGAAAGGCCTCGAAGATGACTTGTTGCTGAGGTGTTTATGCCATACCGAGGCCATGAAGGTAATGGCAGAAGTCCATGAGGGGATTTGTGGAGCACATCAGTCCGGTATCAAGATGAGGTGGCTAATAAGAAGGTATGGATACTATTGGCCTACTATCTTAGAGGATTGTATACGTTTTTCCAAGGGGTGTCAGCCATGTCAAGCTCATGGCCCAGTACATCACACACCTGTAACAGATTATCAGGCTGTAGTGAAGCCTTGGCCTTTTAGAGGCTGGGCTTTAGATGTAATTGGGATGATTTACCCCCCTTCATCAAAACAACACAGGTTCATCTTGGTAGCTACAGATTATTTTACGAAGTGGGCAGAGGCTATTCCATTAAAGTCTGTGGATCAACAGGATGTGATCAAAGTTATGAAGGAGAGAATCATTCATAGGTTTGGGATACCGGAGCATTTTGTGGCAGATAGAGGCTCAGTGTTTTTTGGTGCACAGGTCCGGGCCTTCACGAGCCAGTTTAACATACAGCTCTCCCATTCAACTCCCTATTATGCACAAGGGAATGGCCAGGCCGAATCAACCAATAAGACCTTGATTGGAATTATTGAGAAGATGGTGGAAGAAAATCCAAGGGTTTGGCATGAACTCCTTTCTGATGCATTGTGGGCTTATAGGACTTCAAAGGAGGCCACGAATGTTACTCCCTACATGTTGGTTTATGGCCATGACCCCGTACTTCCTATGGAGGCAACGGTTAGATTGGCCAGGATCGCATACCAAAATGGCTTGAATCATGCTGATTATAGCCAAGCCATGTTGATGGAAATGGAAGACCTTGATGAGGTAAGGTTAGCTGCTTTGGACCATATGTTGATTTAGAAGCGCCAAGTGGCCAAAGCTTATAATAAAAGAGTGAGAAGGAAAAGCTTCACAGAAGGAGATTTAGTATGGGAAGTTGTTCTGCCTTTGGGTGCACAAACCTCAAAATATGGGAAGTGGTCTCCAACATGGGAGGGGCCTTATCAAATTTGCAAGGTGTTCGAAGGTAATGTTTATCTTTTAATGGATTTGGATGGTGGAATGCATAAACATACTATCAATGGAAAATTTTTAAAACATCATTATCCTACAATGTGGGAAATGAGAGATTTTAAATAAAAACTACCATCAAAGCCATAAAGGGATAAAAAGGCCTAAACTTGTTTAGGCCACCAAAAAGGCCTGAATTTGTTTAGGCCACCAAAAGCGTTCACAGTCAAGAAAGCCTCAAGATCAGGCTCTGCAGGCATCAAGAGCCCTATGGATTAGAGTTCAAGGCTAAACAGAAATACTACTTTATTACAAGGCCGAAGTAGCCTACAGTTCGTCGAGAAGGCTGGATCGGACATTATCCCAAGAATGGGCAAGGCCGTTGAATTGTGCCTCTAACCTTTCTTTGGAGGTTTGAAGGCCTGGTTGGTTGGAAACCAAGGGTTGAAGCTTGATCTTGACAGCTTTGGAAGCGGCAAATAGTTCCTTATGTTGTGTTTCCAAGATTGATTGTTGAGTCACCAATAGCACCAGGCTCTTTTCAGCCTTTTCTTGCTTGTTCTTTAGATCCTGGATTTGATCCTCCCAGTCCTGAATGTTCTTGGCAAAGGTGATTTTCTGTTCTTCAATGGTATTGATCTGGGCCTTGATTTCTTGGTGAAGGTCCCTGATCTCGGTAAGGCTCGATTCAACCTTGGAGAGTTCAAGGGCTGCTCCATCGTATGACTTTTGCAATTCTAGGAAGTCTTTGTGAAAGTTTTGCAAGACTGATTTGGTAGCTTCACTGAAGACCTGAGCTCGAGCCAAAATGCTGAGGGCTTTCCTGAAGGGGGAAACTCTACCTGGATGAAGGGCCATCTTGATATCCATCTTGATCAAGGCCTTAAAGGTTTCTTTGGCCTCAGCAATCTCTTCGGTGGTTGAGGGCACCTGGGTAGAACTTGACCCATCTCCAGAAATGCCTGAGAAGGATACTTGAACAAGGCTAGCAGCCGTTTTGAAGAAGTCCTCCATGTCCTCGTTAGCAGCCTCCTCAACAATTTCTTCTTTTTGGACGGGTGTTGGGTCAGGGTTGATTGGAGAAACCTTGGACTTCTCAGGGGTTTGGGATGACGCCTCATGCTCAGGGTTGATTGGAGGACCTTCGGAGGTAGCCTGGAGGGGATACAGGTTTATTAAAAAGGCCTTACAAAGAATTGAGAAGGTCAAAACTAAGGAGTGGCGTGTTACCTCTAACGAAGCGGTGGAAGAATCGCTGGAGGCAATTGAGACACGTTTCTTCAATTCTGCCTTCAAGACTTCTTCTGCTTATGGCTTTTTGGACATGACCGTCTTGGTTTTCGTCTTTTTGATGTCTCTCTTTGGAATTGATTCAGCTTGATGGGCAGTTTCTTTTGATTCAGCCTAAGTGAAAATTCAGAGTTTGGAAAAGATAAAAGGTTGAGTACTCAGGCCTTAATGAAATTATGTTCAGGCCATAGTATAGTACAGAGATACCTTGACAAAAATGTTAACCTGTTCAGGGGAGCTGGTCTTGGTACTGCTTCGGGTTCTACCAGCGATTGCAGTGGTCTTCTCCTGCAAAGTCAGACATTTACGCCTAGATTACAATGTTCAGCAAGAAAAGAAGGGTTGATCAGATCATATAGTGGTGTGCTTTTTGTCAGCCAGCTTTTTGAGCCTTTTCTTCTGTGGAATTTCTGTTGGTTCAGGCTTGCTAACTTCTTGTGCACCTGAAATGGAGTTTGCATGAGGAGTATATGGTAAAGGCCTGAACAAAAGCAGCAACTAGGGAAAATAAGGTGAACTCTTTGGATGTACCTTTTCTTTTCAAGCTGGCAGATGGAGAGGGACCTTCAGAGCAAGAGGTTTTCTTTTTGGTAGGGTCACCATCCTTTACAACTATAGCTTCAGGGGTTTTTTTGGCCAAAATCTCATCTAGATCTTTGGCAAAATACCTATCCACATGAGCTGCCCACCACTTCTCAAATCAAAGAGACTTTTCTGGACGTTCAGGGTAAGGCCTTAACTGAAAGGTGGCCTCATCCTTCGCAAACTGATTCCGAATGGCTTCTAGGGTTTTTTCTGGTACAATTACTCGGTTAATGAAGTCCTCGTTACAAGATTTGTATGGGGGGACGGGGATGAGCAGCATAAGGCCGAATTGGCGAGCAAATTGGGCAGCATTGTAGTATTCTGTCCCGCACCTATTGTTGGCCGAGGACATGCCCATGCCATATAACAGGTCTCTCGAAATGAGGAAGCTGGCCCAAACGGCCTTGTGTTCATCAAAATCTTCTCCAGGCTCTCCAGCAGGGTTTTTCAGCCATAACGGTACAGTTTCCCTCTCGAATGGCATATAGCCCTTGCCCAGTGAGGTTAATTCACGGTAAAAGTAGGAGAAGCAAGAGTTAAAGTTGTGCTGTTGAAGTTCTTGGCCTACATAGTGACGGCCGTAACATGCATGGGCAGGATTTTTGTTCATTTTTGGGGCTTGTGCAGGGAAGTATGACCAAACCCAAAGTGTGATTATCCAAAATGGTCCGGGGGCAAAAACAAAGTTGTTGGTCAGTAAGTCCTGCATGCCACGGTATAAGTGTGCAAGGACCAGTGGTGCTAGGGCCAATTTCTTGCCCGAAGCTAAGGCCTTGGCAATATCCGTAAACTCCTTGGTGATTCTATTCGAGGATACACAGAAAATACACTTATTCAACCAATAAACAAGGAGAGCCACGTGTTCTTCCTCAGTGACCTCGTGTCCTTCCTCACCAGCGAAGTGTTTCAGAAAGTTGGAATAGGCCAGTTGGGCTGATTCTGGGTATGTAAAAGAAGGGGTTTTTTGCGAAACGAAACAATCGGCCCTAATCCTGTGAGGGCGAAGGCCGGTGAGAAAAGCAATATCTTGCATCGTAACGCTCATCATGCCAACACGAAAATGAAAAGCGTTAGTAGGAACTGACCAGAATTGGACCGCAGCCATGAATAGGGCTTTGTCCATATCAATGAGATGGTGGCTGAGCATAAGGGCTTCATATATTCTGACTTCCTTCCACAATCCTTCTTTCACAGCTGCGACACGGTTAACCCATTGAATATATTGTTTGTCGGGCCTATGCCAGAGCCGATTGGGGATATCTCTAGGATATGCAGTCCAATCGGCGGTGATGCAGTCGAACGGTAAGGCCTCTTCTGCAAGAGGGTAGAATGGGTAAAGTGATTCTGGGTAGTCGCTAGTGAAAGCAGGCCCAAGCCCCATCTTAACAGTGGAGGAACGGGGTTGGGTTCGATCAATCAGAATCTCGGGATTGATGTAGAGGTTTTCGACTTGGATGATTCGCTTGATCTCGTCGGTATAGGAAGTTGAACTCTTGGCCGGTTGTTTGGCTCTGAAAGACGACATGATTCAGAGCTTTCTGGGTCCAGCAATGGTGGCTAGGGTTTCGTTTCGGCTCTGAATGAAGAGAGAGAGAGATGGGCGGCGAGAGGTAAAGATGAAAAGAGGGAGAAAGAAATGCCAGCTTTGATGATGAGACGGCAAGAGTTGGGAACTGGAGAGTAGAGTTCAAAAAGTTTGGGGATATGTACCGCCTCCTTTTTCTTCTCCCCACTTTTTGAATTTTTGTTTTTATCTTAATTAAGGCTGCGCATGCAACAAGAGTGATTGGGTTGAAAAGGGTTTCTTTGGAGGCTTTTAGAGTTCCGAGAGGGAAAGGATACCTCCTTTATGGATATGTGCCCCACATGAAGATCTGGTAAGGTTGCAGCCAGTTTCAAGAAAGGAAAAATATTAGGCCATGTTTGGGCCTAATAAATTATCATTTACATTAAGATCTGTTTTGATGCCAAAAACCGTGTTCTTCCATACGCCTTAGTCTTAACAGAATCAAGGCGTGGGGGGGCAATGTTTATACCCATTTTTGGCACCACGGATCGGGCTTGCCATGATTGGAATTCTTTTAAATAAATTGGGCCGAGAGTTAAATAAATTGATTGGATGATTTTTGGGCCATGGGTATTTTCCCATTTGGGCCCAAGAAGCACATAACCCATGTAAAGAATTGTGGCCCGAGATATTTGAGAGGAGCAGCCCACGAGAATTGTGGCCTAAGATATTTTGCAGCCCACGGTTTGACCCGTGAGGAAAGGTTGGTTTGACCCATGAAGCTAATCCACGGTTTTTAAGCTCACAAAAGGTGCTGAAATGAGATGAGGAGCAAGGCCCACTTTTGTAGGGAATTGGTTGTTCTCTGGCAGTTGGGATTTTCTCAATTCAAAGGCCAATTGACCAAGTCAATTGGCCATGTGGAACATTACAGCACAAAAGGAGGGAAGTTGGAAGATATTTTCACCAACACATGGGACACATGTCACTATGTGAGAAGCCCACTACCCATGATCAATTGTAACTGCCGTCAACCTCTGAGAACTGCCCATGAACAAGTATGCATGAAAAGTGGAGAGAACATGGGACACGTGGCAGCTTGTGGTGCAAGACTGGATTCGGATTCAGGCCTGAATCAGCATACTGCAGTGCCTATAAATACAAGTTCATAAGAAGAAAAACGGGTTCAACACCAATCAAAGCTAACGCTTACAAACACTTTCCTACTTTCAGCAAAGTAGCCTATCGAGTACCTCGTGCTCAAACCCTTATTCAAACTTACTTCTTTAAGTAGTTTGGATTTTACTTTCCTTGTAATCAACTTTATTATCCCGGTGTAATAAAGTTCACGTTCTTACGTTCCATTTCCTATACGACTAGGAAATATTAAGTCCACAACCGTGTGGCAAACCACGAACCTTCTTACGATCTTTAACCTTTGGGTCGTACGCAATCGCTCTACGATAGAAGTCAAGATTCACGGGAATCTTCACAACAAGTTAAGCGCTACAAGTCTTGGCACGCCCGCGCACATCGCATTCACGCCCAGTTGCCAAAAACACGAGTTTTCAATATGTTTAGCCTCTGCGCTCGAATAGTGAACGACGTGTGGCGTTCGGCTACTACTTTGGTCCGCCCACTCTCATGTAGTTTCGCAAAAATCTAGCTCTACCATTCGTGTTATGCATACAGTGATAAAGAGGAGAAATTTAGGTACTAGAGCCATTTATTATGCTCGGAATGAGAGAATACGGAGACGAACTTTTTGAGAGAGAGGTCCCGCCAAAGTATAGCTTTGGCAATGGATTTGGCTATTCGCGATTGTTAATGTAATTGGCGATTTCCGGATGCGACAAGCCGTTGGAGTCTGTATTTATTCTTTTTCCATTTGGGTTTGGGAGGTGATTTTATTTGGTCTAGATTAGATACTCCGCCCGTTTGTTCAAGAGTTGATCTCGAAAGCCATGCCATGCATTTTGCTTGGAAAGGTATATGCATCTCATGTGCATTTAGCTTAAAGCTTTTCCATGCATCATTAAAGCTTTTCAATGTTAATTTTTTATGAAATATCAAGTATGCACTAACCTTATATTATTGGCCTTGTTTTATTTGAAAGGAAATTTTGTCTAAAGTCTTTTAAGTGCTTGCGCCTTACTAGACTAAGGCCCTTGCATGCTTGTTAAGAGCGCCTTAATAGTGCCTTAGCAGACTAAGGCCCTTGTGCACGTGCTTGGGGCACTCCAGGTTTTTTCCTTGCTTAGTCATATATAAGTTTGTTTTTCATTTTTCTAGGGCACAAGAGTGATATAGTCCACTTTAGAGAGAGAAAGCATTACCTCTTTTGCTCTTATGCTTTCATTGCATTTTGGATGAATTGAATCTAGTATTCAATCATCCTTGTTCAATCTAGAGAAATACTTTGATGATCCATGTATTCTCTCCACGTTGATTCTTCAGCATAAAAATCTTCATTTTCAATATCCATACTTTCATGCCTATGAATCTACATGGCCAGATGATACCGGAGCTGCCGTTTTAGAGCGGAGATTGAGATGGTGTTGCTCGAGGAGTCCATGGAATCAAGAAGGGGCACGGGGTGCTAGCTACGCGAGAAGCGGAGTTAGGTGTAACTTGGGGTAAAGTTGGTAATTCCTAACTTGTTGTCTTTTGCCTAACCTTTTGATTAATGGAAATTTGAGTAGATTAGGCCGTGGTTTTATGCTTAGGGTGTGTTTGACTCTAAGTAGTTTCCACGTATATATCGGTGTTTACGTTCTTTAGTTTTATCACTCTTTACTTGTATTGTTGAATTGAATAGTGTGGCTTGGAGATTGGATAGTTGTTTGAGTTAATTTTAAATTGGTCGTCCCATTCACCCCCTCTGGGACTTTATAGTGCATTAGATAATTTCAGCGATCTACAGGGGTTTGATGTTGACGTTCCCAACAATGTGGGTAACTGTGGCTTAATTTATCCATGTCCAAACTTTGACAAGAACCCCAGGGTGTTCGAGGAGGTCAATAAGTGTTCGAGCAAGGCTATTGAAGACTTCAACAATAAATATGTATGCGCCTAATTCTTCTATATCGCCTCTTTGTTAGGTCCTCTTACTCGGTATTACTGGTGTTCAAACCTTTTTGTTATTCTGCAGAATGCAAACTACCAGTTTATGAGGGTCGTGAAGGTAGGCTCTCAGGCGGTTTCTGGTTACAATCACTATATTACCTTTGAGGCCAAGGCTAAGGCTGCTGCTCCTATGTACTTCCAAGCTCTGGCGTATGCTGGAATAAGAAAGGATCCAAAGGTTATCTTTTGCAGGCGCAAACCAGAATGTTGATTACCCTAAAGTATGTTTGTGTTCAAGCTGTTTTAGTTCCTATTTTTATTGGACTGGTGATGGTTTTACGTTTCAGTATTACCTTACTTCTTTTCCTATTGACACATGTACTGAGACTCAGGCCAATTAACCTCTTGTGACGCCAATATTTAGAAGAATTTTTTTAGATAATTTGTCTATAATGCATTTCTTCGAAGTAATGATTATTTTAGGGATTAATCCAAACTCTTAAAGCACCACAGTAACCTAAGTTTTCATAGATCTGCCGAAATGGCATTAGAGAATGCGTACTTAGAGTAAATTTGAAACCTAAGTTTGGCACCACAGTAACCTAATTAAATTTCTTTAGCATAATTTGGGTCCCCACCCTACTACCAATCCGTCTACATTAATTGTTTTAAAAGCTAGCTGTGATCAAAGTTATATATAATATTACGCAAAAGAAAATGTAGTATTTAATTGTCTTGTGTGAAGGAAAAGGTTTTATACATCTAGAAAAGTGTCTTTTGTAATCAACATTGGCGAACTTCTGGGCAAATTTTCGTAGTCGTTCCTATAGTTTTATGGTTGTCTCAATTTCGTCCCTCTAGTTTGTTTTACGTTCCAAATTGGTAAAATTTTTAACACCGTTAATGAAACTAACGGAAAAATATGATTAAAAAATAAAGTGGTCCAATTTTCAATCCGATTGAACCAGTGCGAAGATCTTATTTTTTTGATCATTTTATCCTAGATGATCATAATAATTTTTGGCACTAAGGCCTTTCAACGAGCATCTGAAAACTCCTTATTTAGTTTCAGGGCTCTCTTATGGTGCTCATTGAAAGGCCTTAGAACGAAAAATCCATTATGACTATTTAAGATAAAATGATCAAAAAAATAAAATTTTCGCACCGGTTCAAACAGATTAAAATTGGAATACTTAATTTTTTAACTATATTTTTTAATATATAAACGGTGTAAAAAATTAAGTGTTCCAATTTTCAATCCGTTTGAGCCGGTGCAAAGATCTTATTTTTCAACTTGGCAATCCTCCACTCCGGTCCCCTCTTGTTTTCAATTTTTGCGGCCTCATTCCAGACCCACAAAAAGGACTAATCAAATCATTCATTTCATAGGCCTCACAAAAAAAAAAAAAAAAAAAAAAATTCACCACGCAAAAATATCAGCTTTATTCGGCATCTATAGTTGCATAAAAATATCAAATTCGTGCATGAGAAATCGGATAGTTAAGTCTCAGATCATATTTTTGGTTCACTACTTCTTGCACAAGTGTTATTTGTTCATGTAACTTTGATGTCCAGTCAAGTTATTTTTTCTCGTGGTCATGTATCTTCTTTTGGCAAAGTCTAATAGATGAACGGTCTAAATCATCCTTGCGGACTCATGAAAGCCAACAAAAAATAAATAAAAAATTGGCCTAGGGTCCACTATAGCATGTTTCTAACCCACTAGGTCCACTGATCAAGTTTCTAACCCACTAAGTCCACTAATATGTATTTGGTAAAGTATAAAGTCCACTACATTTAAAAAGAGAATTAGTGCCTGCCAGAATTACCCTTCCATTCAAATCCCATCCATTTAGCCCATTATCTCCCCATTATCCCTTCTAATTTTTGAAATCACGCCAATAATTAGAAATCACGCCAATCATGGGTCTCTCTCTCTCTCTCTCTCTCTCTCTCTCTCTCTCTCTATTTGAAATCCCCTCACGCCAATCACGTTGTTGTACTTATATAGCGTTATATAATATTCGAAAATTCTCCTTTTCTGATGCACTATATATAACATTATTGTATATATATAACGTTATATATTCTCCTTTTTAAGAGTTAAGCCGCTGCGCGGACCAATTCATATAAGGTTGTCTATGGTTATATATATGGTTATATATGATTATATATGATTATGGTTATATGTTTATGCATATATATGATCAAGTTTTAACAAGTAACAATTATTGAAACCACTCACATGCTCTGTCGCTACATATATAACATTATATCTTTAGGTCTGTTAAGCTGTTACGCGGATCAATTCATATAAGGCTATCTATGGTTATATATGATTATGGTTATATGTTTGTGCATATATATGTTCAAGTTTTAACATGTATCAATCATTGAAACCATTACATCCGCCAATCAAAACATCTGTGTTCAAAATAAATAAAAAATGGATTCAGAGTATGCTATTGTTCAACTACGTAGTTATAAATTTGATCGATAGATCTACAAAACGGATTTAGAGTCTTTTGAATAGCAATATGAAAACAAGAAAAAGAAATTACACCAAAAGACTTTAACCAAATTAAAATTCTAAATCTAATATTCTTGACTATCTTGTCAGGATCAACGATCCTAATGTGGCTCTTCAACGTCATGAGGTACCTTTGGTAGAAGGATTTGATGTGGAGGGCTCTTCTGAGGTTGGAGTTCATCCTAAACTCCATTAATTATCACGGTGTTATTGTGGTAATACTCCAATTTGCAATAAATTGGATTAGGCACTTCATGAAACCATACTCCTATTTCTTGTGGATTTGTCATTTCTGCACATATAAGAAAAAGTTAAACAAATGGAAACATATAGCTTTATATGTTAAAAAAAGGATTCAGGAATTCGTATATTACCATATATGTTTTATGATATCAGCTATTAAACGAAAACCTAAACGTTATATATCTCATGATATATGGTTATATGTACAAAATAAATTAACATATATTTATACACAAAAACTAATAAATTGTTAAATTTACGTTATTGAATAGATCCGCGCAGCGGCTTATAGACCTGAATATATAACCATATATGTTTCTTAACAGCAGCAAAAAAAAGTACAAAAAATATTTCAAAGCCAGCAAAAAACCAGTTTCAGTGCAATTGGACTACCATTATATAATATATAACCATATATATTTCAGGTGAAAATATGATATATAACATTCCACAAGTATACTGATCATATATAACATTATATCAAGTTAATATGGAACATATAAGAAAAAAGTTAAACAGATGGAAACATATAGCTTTATAATGTTAAGAAAAGGATTCAAGAATTCATATATTACCATATATGTTTTATGATATCAGCTGTTAAACGAAAATCTAAACGTTATATATCTCATAATATATGGTTATATGTACAAAATAAATTAACATATATTTATACACAAAAACTAATAAACTGCTAAATTTACGTTATTGAATAGGTCCGCGGAGCGGCTTATAGACCTGAATATATAACCATATATGTTTCTTAACAGCAGCAATAAAGCTACAAAAAATATTTCAAAGCCAGCAAAAAAACAGTTTCAGTGCAATTGAACTACCATTATATAATATATAACCATATATATTTCAAGTGAAAACATGATATATAACC
The DNA here is from genome assembly GCA_019656295.1 of Rhododendron mucronatum var. ripense. NCBI lineage: Eukaryota > Viridiplantae > Streptophyta > Magnoliopsida > Ericales > Ericaceae > Rhododendron > Rhododendron mucronatum. The sequence continues at coordinate 424,390 of BPLT01000235.1, forward strand.
TTCCACAAGTATACTGATCATATATAACATTATATCAAAGTTAATATGGAACATCTAACAGTTGTATGTTGTTGCAATACAATGAAAATGATACAGTATATCATATATAACCATATATATATATATATTTCATGATATAACTTCATATATAACCTTTCACATGTCAGTATATCATATATAACATTATATCAATAAATTCATGTACATATAACCGTATGTCATTACCTGTACTTAATTCAATCACACCCTTACAGATCAAAGATTCACAAAACCACATGTTCATATAACCATCTATACAAAGACAAACATACCTGGTAATTGATTCCGATGTAGGATTTGTCGGCGATGGATATATGAAGGCGAACAACTGCGATGAGCCCGACGGCGTCTGACTGAAACGAAGGAAAGCAACGGCGAAGAACGGCGACTAGCATCCGACTAGAACGGGCGATGAACGGAGAAGAATGTCCGATTGAATCTGGGCGAAGAACGGCAACGAACGGACAAGAACTTCCGACTGAAATTAGGGCGAAGAACGACGACTAGCAACAAGCGAGACCGTTCGTGAACGAAGAAGGCTGACAATGAAATGGTAGGCGATCTGGTGCTACGGTTTTTCACTAAAGGTTCGTTCTGAAAATTGGGGGGGGGGGGGGGGGGGGGGGGGGGGGGGGGCGGGGGGGGGGGGGGCGGGGGAATGGGTTTTGTATTGAATCAGGAGGAATTTTAGGAGAAATTTTAGGGATATGGAAATTTGAATCAGGAGGAATTTTAGGAGAAATTTTAGGGATATGGAAATTTCAAATTGATATTTTTGAAATAGATGAAAAAAGGGGGCAAAAAGATTTTTAAAAACAGGGGTATATTAGACAAAACAGGGTTATTATATCCTTATTAATAAGTTAGTGGACTTAAGGGGTTTTAGAATTTAGAAGTGGACTTAGCGGGTTTGGAAAGTGTTACAGTGGACTTATGAAAAATTCTCCCAAAAATAAAAACCAAAGGGGATTTGAGGATCAAATTGGATGGGAGTCAGATCAAACAAACTATGGCATCAAACTAAGGGTATGTTTGATTCGATGAAATCAAAGTTGGAATGAAATGGTCATTCTAATGATATACTTATTTCTATATTTGGTTCACCATTAAATAATGAAAGGGCAAATTTCACTCAGACCCCCTGAGTTATCTGACAATAATAGAAGGTACCCCTCGGTTTTCAAAAATGTCAGAAACCTCCCTTATTTTACAGTTTGGGTTTCATTCTGTTAGTTCCGTTAGTTAAATGGATGGAAAATGTACGGAAATGTACGGAAAATGAAATCTTCAATTTTATTTAGTTCTACACCTATTTTAGGGCTCTCATTGAAAGTTCTAGAGTCAAAAATTAATTAAGATCATTTAGGATAAAATGATTAAAAAAATAAAATCTTCGCACCGATTCAAATGGATTAAAATTTGGAGCATTTAAAATTTGCTTTTCACTTGATTTTAGAGCTTTCAATGAAGAGCAAATACTTAAGTGCTCCAATTTTCAATCCATTTGAATCGGTGCAAAGATCTTATTTTTTGATTATTTTATCCTAAAGTGCAATAATTAATTTTTGGTTCTAAGATTTTCAATGAAAGCCCTAAGATAGCTGTAAAACTAAACGAAGAGGAGATACTTAAGTGTTCAAATTTTCAATCCATTTGAATCCGTGCGAAAATCTTATTTTTCTGATTATTTTATCCTAAAGGGTCATAATTAATTTTTCACTTGAGGGTTTTTAATGAGAGCCTTAAGAAAACCATAGAACCAAATGAAGAGCAGGTACTTAAGTGCTCCAATTTTTAATTCGTTTGAATCGGTGCGAAGATTTTTATTTATTTTTTAATCATTTTATCCTAAATGGTTTGGCCCCAAGGCTTTCAATGAGAGCCCTGAGAGAGTCATAGAACCAAATGAAAAGAAGATACTTAAGTGCTCCAATTTTTAATCCGTTTGAATCGGTACGAAGATCTTATTTTTCTGATCATTTTATCCTATAGGGCCATAATTAATTTTTTGCTCTAGGACTTCCAATAAGAGCCCTAAGATAGCTCTAGAACTAAATAATATTGAAGATTTCATTTTCCGTACATTTCTGTACGTTTTCCATCCATTTCACTAATGGAACTAACGGAATGAAACCCAAACTGTGAAATAGAGGATGTTTCTGTCATTTTTGAAAACTGAGGGGTACCTTCTGTCATTGTCAAATACCTCAGGGGGTCTGAGTGAAATTTGTCCATAATAAAATGATCATTTCAAATGGAATCACTATTTGCCTTAGTGAAAAAATTGTCATTCCATTGAAAAAAATTATCATTCCATTTCTTTGCCATCTCTCTACATCTTTACATCTGCAAAAGAGTGAAGATTCAGAGAGATGCACTGGCAAACAGAGAGTCTGTATGGACAATTTAAATGTTAGGAGTCTTCGTGAGAAAAAATAAGAATTGAGAAAGTCTCTGTATACTTTTACCATGTATTTATCCACAGAGTGTAGACTATGTCACTATAGACATAGGAAATAAGACAAGGATTCTTTCAGTACACAATAACTGTTATGCTAAAAATTTAGCGATAGTTAGGGATGTAAGCGGTTCGGTACAATCGTTTTTTATGAGAAAAAAAAACCGAATCAATTTAATCGATTTTCAATTATTGTGTACTGAAACCAACCAGTACCACCAACGAATTGCACCAAACCGTGTTATATTTAGCTGCTTTGGTTTAGTGGAGTTTGTCGCTTTGGGCTTTACATAATTGGGTTATTTCCTTGTCATAACCAAAATCAGCATACTCAAAAGTTTTGTGTACAAATCATAGCTAGAAAACAAATCAGCTCAGTAAATTACATGCATTGCATGGATTACAAACTCTACCACAGAATGTTTAGGAAACTAATTGACTAATTTGAATATCAAATAAAGAGAGGATTATATCTAGAGGGTTATGTTTGGTTGATTTCGGTGTCAAACGATTTTCAAGTATATGAACCACCACCGAACCAATTTATTTGGTTTTCCCATAAACAAAATCGCCTAGACCAATCACAGGTAAAAAATTGGACAAAATTCCCCGATTTGGTTCCGTTAAAGGTGGTTTGAGCAATTTAATTGATATTTCTTATCTCCCTAGCTATAGCGTTCTTAAAAGTTGAATTCATCAAAAGGTTTTGACTTCAAATTACAAATATTTAATAGTTGAGCATGTCATTAAACCAGAAACACTATAGCTAAGAAGTGAAGGGCTTATGGGAGACGGAAAGGTTACCTCTTATATAAGAAAGTGACTAATATTTGAGGCCCATATATATCTCCTTTCGTTAGCTTGTAAATGTAAGGGGAATGAAAGATTGTGCTAATTGGGGCCCCTGCATAGTGGTCGGTGGGATTGGTCCCAAAAAAATCTAGACATATGAGTTATTTAAAAAAAAAAAAGATTGTGTTGAAGGGCCAGGAGTGTTAACCTTTTGCTTTTCCAAGTAACGAACCAACTGTGGATCAAAAAAAGTAACGAACCAACCCACGTAAGGTATTTATTTCATCCATGCCCTTTAACTTTATTTATGTCTCCATTAGAATCTATAGAATTTTTGGCTTTTCCCTTTTGCTTCTAATTTTTGCTTGTATCATGTGCAGTATACAAGACTTTTATGCGCTGGAGTTTTGGTACCAATAAAAACAATTTTGGCATTATCTCTACACCAAAAGCTAAACTAGGAAAGGCGTAGGTCTGATGATATATGTTTTTTAATTAGTAGGATCATTAAAATTTGGAAAGGTTGAATAAGCAGCAGTAACATAAAATATACTCCTACTAATTTGGAGCGATTATAGTGCCGAAAAAGTGTTAAAAAATTCATCGTAAGGGGGAAGATGGTTAAAACGGACTTTGAGTTGGTGTTGTGCAATGAGTTGCATAGTACTGTGCTGCGCACCTCTGAGTCATCGGATCGTGCATCCGACGGCTAGGATCTCATATCGGCAACTAATGATCGAGAGCCGTTCATTGCTGAAATGAGATCCGAGTCGTCAAATGCACGATCCGACGGCTCGAAAGTGCGTAGCACGGTATTGTGCACACCACTGCACAACTGACAACACCATCCGCATTCGGTTAAAACCTGTTACTTTCTCAAGAGAGAAATTTTGATGAATTGAATGAAAGAGGCTGAACTATATTTACACATCTGTTTTTATAAGCGTATTGGTTCGATGTATGGGACAAACAAAAACAATATTTGTGTAGGCTTAATATTTTGTAGTGAGAAGCCATTTATTGCCGAGATGAGATTCGAGCCGTCGCTCCGATGGCTCGAAGGTGCGCAGCACCTTGCTGCACACACCACTGCTCAACAACATTTCCCATTCGGTTAAAACCTGTTACTTTCTCAAGAGAGAAATTTTTGATGAACTGGATGAAAGAGGCTTTCTATATTTACATATTTGTTTTTACAAGCGTTGCACTCGTTCGATATACGGGACAAACAAAAACATTTATGTAGGCTCAATATTTTGTAGTGGGAACCACACAAATGTGTGGTGAAAAGATAAATTGAGGCACCATGTAGCAATGCCCAATGGGGAATTGAATAATTTTTTCCAATACCCCCAAAATCTCTCTCTCTCTCTCTCTCTCTCTCTCAATTTAAAAAAAAAATGATAAATTTGAAAAATTAGGAATGCTGCTTGAAGGCTTGAGAGCACACAACACATTTGCTTAGTATATTAATTGATGATTGATTGATAAGGGGTAACAAAAAGTCATTAACTTTTACATTAAGCAGCCATAATAAACTTAACCGGAATATTATCGCATTTTCTGATAACCGGATGTAGAGGTTAGCTGGAGCGCACCTCGACTAATTTTGAGGCCCTGAAGTTAATGACATGGCAAACCTCTAGTGGCTCCAAGGCCTAAAATGTTTGGCTTGTATGTGATTCGAACTTACAATCTCTTAAAAGATAAGTCCTTTATTTCCTTTTCCATGCCCGCTTGGCTAGACTCGTTGGAGTTATTATCCTTTCCTTGTTGCCTTTTGTATTTCTTGGTAATTAAAATTTCAATCCCACAGTGGATTACAACCCAAGTAGTAGCAAGTAACGAAGCAGGATCTCTACGTTTCCGGATCCCTCAGTTTAGCCAACGCAAGATTGCTTATGTCAGAAAATAAATAAGAACATGCAGATGGTACATTTTACATTTTAGAAGAATGATTACGAAAAAAAAACTACTTTGTCCCTCCCCAATTTGTTTGTTCACTTTTTGACTTTTAAGGGTCTTAAAATATTTATCCAATATGAGTTTGATTTGTTCAAATTCCCTTAATGCCCTCTCTTTTACAAAGTATACATTGAAGAATTTATACTGCTATTTAACACTTTACTTTTAGCATCTTATGGCCCCCGCCTCTCCGGCCTAATGGAAAGCTAAAAGACACGCGAAAAAAATATGCAAGAAGCCAAAAATGGAATACTGATTCCAAAATTGGGAGCACGCAATTCAAATTCTCGAAATGTTATTTGGTCCAAATTTTAGAACCCTAGCTAGCATTGCTCCGAAAATGCTGTGATAGTAACCCAAAATCAAGGAAATCAATTCATCAGCTGGTGGAACACATACCAACTTTTAGTGTGGTTACTGATGTCATGCAATGGACTTCGGGTTGGTGTTGTGCAGTGAGGTGCACAGCACCGTACTGCACACTTTCGAGCCGTCGGATCGTGCATCCGATAGCTCAGATCACATCTCGGCAACTAACGATAAAGAGCCGTTCCTTGTTGAGATGAGACCGAGCTGTCAGATACACGATCTAACGATTTGGAGGAGCGCAGCACGGTGTTGAGCACAACACTGCACAGCACATCCCCCAATTCTCATGCAATACATGATGGAAAATGATTTTCATGCTCTCCTTTTAATCATCCATGCTCTTTTTGTTTTTGTTTTTATCCACATGAATTTACAATATTGTTCTTGAATGTGTGAAAAAAGTGTATTGAATAAAAGGCAAGATAGTAAATGCAAGTGGATAAAGACAAAAAGGAGTGAGAAATTATAAAACAGCAGAGTGTGAAAATCAATTCCCCACGAGATTTGCTTAGTTTTTTGCTCGCCTCTCCCTGTGTTTAATTAACATTCCTTCTCTCTCTCTCTCTCTCTCTCTCTCTCTCTCTCTCTCTCTCTCTCTCTCTCTTTTATTTTAAAGAATAATAAATTTGTTAATACCCAATGTTTGTAGCTATTACAGTAGGAAGAGAAGATGACTAATGCACACCGACAACACGACAAAACTAAAGTATACATCATGTCGAACACACGAATGCAAAGTTTAGATAAACAATTGCAATAACGGTTCCGCTAGCGGCGAGGTGCTCCGCAGAAACCGACTTAATTAAGATTTCTTACATGTATCATTAATGATTAATGTGAGACCAAATCACATTTAATTATAAAGCCCCAGCCTAATGGAGCTCCTTTAAATTAAAGAGTGTAAATATTTGTGCATGAGAACATTAAATTAAAGAGGGATTGTAATACCCATAATTTGAATAACATGATTATTGGCGCACCAAATGTACGTGTCGTGTACACGTGCATGTGTGTGTGTGTGTTACGTGGGTATTACTGTTGCATATAAAAGAGAGATCAAAGATCAATTTCTTTTGATAAAAGAAAAGGACAAAAATAGAGAGAACGGTCCATTAGTTATTTAGTGTTAATTTCTAGCAGTGGGCCAATGAATTGGATGGATATATATTATTGTTACATGGAAAGACTAAGGTGGCTGATAAGCGTGTGTGGGTGGACGTGGGGTGCTAAGGTGGCTAATAAGTGTGTGTGTACACGTGAGATGCTAAGAGCATTGTGCATGGCCTATACATGAGAAACAAGACAAACTTTGAGAGGAGGAGGGGGGGAACGCTCCTATTTGTGGAGGAGAGGCAGAGAGTGGGAAATGTTGCAGAGAGAAGGGTATGTGGAAGGTGTATATATCGAGAGATTATGTAGTTTCTTAAGGAAGTGGGTGATGGCGTTCCGTTAGTTATTTAGTATTGTTTATCGAGTTGGCCGGTAGCGTGAAACAATCAATTTTATTATGTTTTGGGTTGTGGTGCTCGACGATGCGGGCCTCGTTGCAATTAATCCTTTAAACAAATTAAGGATTGAACCCATCAACTCAACGCCCAATCAAATTTTCCTAAATTACACTCCAATTATGTAAAGGTCTTTAGTGTTCACCCCACATTGGAAGCAAGGTACTTGATTCACTCATGATTAGTCCCTTTCACCCTCTTGTTTAAACGAATATAAATAGAACTTAAGACAGTAACCAACTCCAAACCACCACAATCCATCAACAGCCTCTCTCTCTCTCTCTCTCTCTCTCTCTCTCTCTCTCTCCTCTTCAATCTTTCAACCCAAGACCTTCTTACCCTTTCCCTCCATGGCCAGCACCACCGCAGTGGAACCCACCAGAATGCAGTACCAGCAGAGCAGGGGCGACCGCGGCTTGTTCACAACCTCCGATGACAACGTCATGATGAAGCAAATCATGGCCACCCACACACCTGACGGCCGCGAATTCGACGTCAAGCCTCTGCTCCACGTCGTCGAGGATGTCATGCACCGTGCCACTCCCATCGTCCCTGGCACTGCTAATGTAAGCATACAGGCGCGCGCATTTAACCTGTTGGGTTAGCTATGTTTGATACGCTCTTCATGTCTTAATTGTTTGCTTGTATCGTAATCATTAGATTGGTCCCGACTCTCCGCGACCACATAGATGTTGTGGGGTCTACTAGACTACCAAATATACGAGATCCACAACAGCGTGGCCGTGGAGAGTCCAGTCTGGACTGACGAATAATTTATGTTTACTTGTGCATGGCTTCGTGATTAGTACGACTACCTAACTAACTGAAATTGTTGTGCAGGCAATAACACAGGCACAACTAGAGGCACTGGATGAAAAGGCCCTCCACAGTGGGTTTAGTGACATGCTTGAAGTTTTGGCATACCCAATTAATAGAATTGCCTGCGAGGTAGGTTAAATTCCCATTGCCAAGAGAGAGAGAGAGAGAGAGAGAGAGAGTATAGTAATAGTTTGGCTTTCAATGGGTGTATTCCCAAATAAAACCATGATCATGTTGTCCTTGTAACAGATATCCTGCAAGTGTTCAGGGGGCTCCGATGCTCACGCAACCACTGTAGGCCTCTTCAACACGCTTTCAAGCTACATGTGGGATGCCAAGGTTGTGATAGCCTTGGCAGCATTCGCCGTTAACTACGGCGAATTCTGGCTAGTGGCCCAGCTCTACCCAACCAACCCTCTCGCCAGGTCCGTGGCACTCCTCAAGCAACTTCCAGACATTCTGGAACGCGGCGATTCTCTCAAACCTAAGTTTGAAGCCCTGACCACCCTGATCAAGGCCATGCTCGACGTGACCAAGTGCATTGTCGAGTTCAAGGAGCTCCCATCTCAGTACATAACCGTTGAAACTCCGGAATTGGTTACCGCAACTGCACATATTCCCACGGCGGTTTATTGGACTATTAGGAGCATTGTGGCTTGTGCATCGCAGATCATTAACCTCATTGGCACGGGGCATGAGTATGTTCTCCTTAACCTTTTTCTCTGTCAGAGCTCATAAAATTTTCTGGACAAATGGTCGAAATGCAGTATTGTCGCACCGAATTCACTCTCGTGGAGTGTGCGCTCCATCCACCAAAATGAATAATTAGTTTCTACAAACACAGTTGTCTGAAAAAAAATAGTCCGATTTTTTTGGCAGTGAAATTTCGATGTTGAATATTATAAAGCCAAACAAGTTTGTTGAATTTCGTCACTATTGTTAGGTACATATCATCTACTACAGAGGCTTGGGAGCTTTCTAGCTTGGCCCACAAGGTCAGCAACATACACAGCCACCTCCAGAAGCAACTGGTTCTCTGTTATCAGCACATTGGTAACTAATTCAATAATATTGCATGAATTGAATTTCCTTTTGACCGAAAAAAATAAAAAATAAAATAATATTGCATGAATCATGCATCACGGAACAAATTTAGATCACAAAACATGAGAGATCGTATCTCGCCTTTAATTTCAAAAGAACATGCTCATGTGCTTACTCGATAGTAGAGAGTCACCTATCTAATTTAGATAGGTGACCTCTACATAGCCAGAACCACAGTCACGTGGTATTTTGAAAGACTAAGGCTGAGGCATTACATGGAATATGAGATGCATTACTAGAAATGGTGGTCTATTTGCAGATGAGAAACGACACATCGAAGCATATCTGACACTTGTTCGACTCTTCGATACACCCCACATGGATAACATGAAGATCCTAAAGGCTCTGATATATGGCAAGGAGGATCAGCTGCCTCTCTGGGATGGTCACTTAAAGAAACGGGTTTGCACTTGAATGACAACAAAAAAAACAATCATCAACAAAACAAAGTTTTGAATTCATTTTTTTCCAGAAACTGATGCATTTGGATGACAACAGGTTAGCCTTGATGTGTTGAGGAGGAGGAATGTGCTGCTATTCATTTCAGACCTGGACCTCTACCCGGACCAAGAACTCTTCATTCTCGACCAAATGTACAGCGAGTCCCGACAAAACCCATCACGGCCAGAAAGCCAATACGAGATCCTGTGGCTCCCGGTGGTGGACAGATCAACCCCGTGGAGCGAAGTGAAGAAAAATCAGTTCGAGCGCGTACAAGCACAGATGGCGTGGTACTCTGTGTACCACCCTTCGTTGCTCGATCCATCTGTGATCAGGTACATCAAGGAAGTATGGCACTTCAACAAGAAGCCTATGCTTGTGGCGCTCGACCCACAAGGGAGAGTTGTGAACACCAACGCTATCCACATGATGTGGATTTGGGGGTACTTGGCCTTCCCGTTTACTACGACGAGAGAGGATGGTTTGTGGAAGGATGAGAGTTGGAGGATTGAGCTGTTGGCTGATTCTATTGAACCGTTGATCTTTACTTGGGTATGTAACTTTGATCCAAGACTGCACTAAACCACCAAAATTTTGATTTTTCATCTCATTACGAGTCATTTCCACATTTACTTGTGCGCGTCCAACGGTCCAAGTAACAATCTCTAGCTGCAAAACATATGGAAGGTAACTAAAAATATGGGTATTAGATTTAAATAAAATATTGCCTAAATAATTGGTGACCATTCATAAAAAGGTTTGGTGACTATTTGTGAATAGATATGGTGACTATCCATGAATGGGTTTAGTAACCGTTCATATGTAAGGTTGCAACCATTAATAAATAGGTGCCTTATTACTTCTTTGATGGAAGGAAGAATGACGGGTTGTGTCCATTGGGTAAGGGTCCCGATCTGTCTATATACAGGCATGTGGTTAACATCAAGTTATAGGTGTGAATACATTTATATAGATTAGATTGGAAATCCTATCCATTGCTCTCCAAAATCAATTAGTGAGAGTTTGTGTTAATCAAACATATTGGTTGAAGAACAAAACGGTTTCCGAATTTTTCTTAAGACTTAAACACCATGGCAGAAGGTAAGTAATTTTTCCGCTGCATATTTATTTTGATTCTCCTACATAGGGTTTTCAATGCTTACAATATGGTCATTGCAAAAGGAGTGACCATGTAAAGATTGGGACTTGGGATCACCTTACATGTTGGATGTTATACTTCAGATTAGCGAGGGGAAGTATATTTGCTTGTACGGAGGGGAGGACATGGAGTGGATACGGAGGTTCACAACAACGGCTAAAGCGGTGGCACAAGCCGCCCGTATCCAGTTGGAGATGCTGTACGTGGGAAAAAGCAACCCGAGGGAGAAAGTCCGAAAGATCAACAGCACCATCGTTGCGGAAAAACTCAGTCACATTCTGCCAGACCTCACTTTCATCTGGTTCTTCTGGGTCAGGCTCGAAAGCATGTGGCATTCCAAGACCCAACACGGTAAGGCATGTTTGAAAATTTTCTATTAACAATAGTAAGGCTATGATATTGGCAGACCAAATCACTAAATTTATGTAGCTATATATACTTATTCATGCAACGAAAAGGAATTTTTAAAGGGCTCTTAGTATCGTCAATCATTGAGTCAAATGTATATAAAATTCAATTAAACTCTTTGAATCTTTCAAATTTATGACTATGCCATAGCTCAATTTTACTTAAATAACAAAATTTGTATCTTCGCATTAAAGTGCTTTAAGTTGTTAAATGAAACTTGGGCTCCAATTTGAATAAGAATCCGATTGAGGAGGGCTAGATTTGTGCTCCAACGATGAAATTGGAGCTAACCACCCGAACCACAAACCTGAAAGGATCCGGCTTCTCTGCAGAGAAGGATGTGCAGTTCAATCTGAACCGTTTATATTGACAATCAATGGTTCAGATTTGTTTAATCTTTTACCGGTAATAATCTTTTTTTTTTTTTTTATAGGCAACAAAATTTTATTAAGAAACCTGACAAAGGGTACATCAAGTTGGGGGAGGGGGAAGGGGAATCCAACAAAAAGTTGGAGGAACATCTGTTGGGACAAGCCCAAACACCTAATGGGCCTAAACATGCCCAGATAAAACAATAAAGCTCATAACAAATCCAAACACCCTATGGGCCATAAGCCCAGATATTCAAAAGAAGCCCAAATCCAAGGCAAGGCCCAAACGGGCCTAACCAAACCCTATGCCCGCACACCCAAGCTGCACAGGTCCAGATCCACGCCACCACCCGCCGACGCCGCCGCCACAACCACCCACCCAGACAACAACTCAACAGCCTGCAACGCCGCGACACCCACGAGCAGCCGGAACCCACAAGATGCCGCCAAAAAACCAGCGATTTGGCCCTCACAAACGGCTGGGAGACCGGTAGCCAAGCGTCCATACACCGCCGCATGCAGCCGAGACGAGGTCCACCACCAACAAGCAAGAGCAGCCCAGCACCGCCACCCGACGACGCCACCCGAGATCTGCTCGCGCCCTTCCACCACGAGGTCTCCGCCTTACCGTTAGGTATGAGACCGACCGCACCCATGAGCACAGTCGGCGAGGAGACCACGATGTCCGCCTCCACCAACCACCGCCGCGCCTAGCCGTTAGGACAAACCGGAAACCCCCAGATGTGGTTACCCGCGGGCAAACGGTGATCGGAGAAGACGGAAAGGCACGCGGCGCGACTGGAGAGACTGAGAAATGGAAAGAGACAGAGGAAGGGAGGGGGGAGCGCCCGGGGGGAGGAGGGAGGAGGCGGTGCCTCCCCCCCCCCCCCCCCCCCCCCCCCCAGGCAGAAAACCCTAGCCGGAGAGAAAGTTCAGAGAGAGAGAGAGAGAGAGAGAGAGAGAGAATTAGTCTAGAGAGAGAGAGAGAGTGAGTAATTTCCACTCTGGTAATAATAATAATCTTTTATTACCGGTGTAAGATTGAAAACAAATCTGGACCATTAAAAACATTATCGGACGGTTGCGATCACTTAGACCGCAACGGACGGCAGACGAGCCAAATTCAACCTGAAAGAACCAAGTACTTCAGTGGGCTACCTTAAATCATGGCTTCACCTTTTGTGAAAATTAGTTGGAGTCGAGGTCGTTTGATTTGTAATACACTATGTGTTCTCTCTCTTTCTCAAAATTCCAACCAGGCAAGTCCGTGGAGAACGACACCATAGTGCAGGAGATCATGACGATGCTGAGTTTCGACGGGAGCGATCAGGGGTGGGCCCTGATCAGCCGGGGGATGGCCCAGATGGCGAAAGCCAAGGGGGACACTATCCTAACAAGCTTGACTCAGTTCGACCAGTGGAAGCCACGAGCTGAACAAGAGGGTTTTGTGCCAGCGCTCAACGCGAATCTTCACGATCTTCACACCCCGCATCACTGCAACCGTCTGATCCTGCCCGGGGCCAACGGGGCCATCCCTGAGAAGGTGGTTTGCGCCGAGTGTGGCCGCCCGATGGAGAAGTTCATCATGTACCGCTGCTGTACCGATTAAGATCTTCATACGTACAGCAGGTGTGCCTTTGGGAGGGACCTTATATATATTAAGGATAAAAGACGCTCCGTTTAAGGAGAGTGATTACTACTACTACTACTAGTACTACTATGTTATGTATTTGGTTATTCCCATCCCTTGTTTTCCTGTTTCATGTGTGTTGTAACGATGCTATCAAATAAGCTTAATGGAATAAATAACGATGCTATCAAATAAGCTTAATGCTATCAGTGCTATGTATTCGGCTCTGTGCTTGTTGTCAAAACTACTCTGTCCACCGTCCTTTGGACAATCAGAATTACGCAAATCCGATTTCTGTTTCTATTCGGATATCATATAGGCATTTGCTTTATTTTGACGTACAGTTATTCGGATACCTCTAAACTACCTTTAATTTTTTGTTTTCCAATATAGACTCTGAAATGGCTACTAACAAGGCGACTTGACAAGGAAATCAAGGAGAAACGAAGCCTAAACACCTGCTAACAGAAAATAACGGAACTAGACAAAACAACCAGCTAGGTACTGAAAAGCCTAGAGTTTAAGCCCCAAACATCAGCTAGCAAATGATTTCCATCAGTACGCTTGAGGCCTCTCCAAGAGTATAGGCATGCCCGAACTTTGTTAATAATGTGAGAGCCTGCTTAGCCTTCAACTTCGCCTTCAAATACGGTTGAATAAAAACCCCAAGCGTAGGGCTAGATTGACGGTAGCATAGTAAACCGGTAAGACCGGGATCGTACCACAGGGAATTCGATGATAGCTTAATTGGATTGTAGTTTGTATGGTGGAGTGCGGCGTTCAAGACGGCCAACTTGGTTTTGCTTTAAAAGTGAAAATTAAGGAAAAGACTAGAAAAGAGTCTAATTAACTTAAAGAGGCAAGTCTCAGGATCTTCAAACCCTTGACAAAGGACATTACCGGTTCTCAATTTAACTCGGGCGAAAGGCACGACCGCGTGCTCTCGCCCGGAGAATTTAGCTTTAATGACTATATTTCAAGAAAGATATGATTAAAAGGAGGCAAACCTGCTTGTTTGACACGTATATCGAAAACATAGGGGGCCACGAGCACTCGGCGAGCCATTTGCCAAGACCGCTTGGCAAACGCCTTACCGAGTAGTTAACACCCCTTGCTTAAACCAAAAATGCAAGCTAAGCTCTATTCCGTGAATCATGCTTTAAAGTTCAAAGATTCGAGAACCGAATAACTGCCTAAGTCCTCGGGAAAGATTAACCCGAGACTTAACCAAACGACTACTCTCGCATACTTAAAGCATAAAACCAAGCATAAAAACGAGCCATGAATTTTAACCGATGAAAACGAAAACCAACTTGATTTTATAGAGGATCTAGTCCACGAGAACAACTTTAATAAACGAGAAATTAACAAACGATAAAGACTTACTTGTGTTCTAAGAGAAAATAACACAAAAGCTTCCAAGAACACATTAATGGAAGAAGAGCTAAAGCAATTAATTCCCTAGTAGTTTGGTAGAGAGATAAGAGGAGGCTATTTATACAAAATGGTCCACTCTCCCTCTAGAAAATATCCAAAAAGTGAAAACTGCTACTTATGGAAAGTTGCAATCTGTCAAAAAGCAGGTCGGTGAGACTCCCGTATCGATACTCATATATCCGTATCGATACCGAGCTGTTTTGACTGCAATCCAAAAGTTCCCGTAGATGATCCGTATCGATACGCTGGAATCCGTATCGATACGCTGAAATCCGTATCGATACGCTGAAATCCGTATCGATACGCTGAAGCCCGGGTTCCCTTCTGTTTTAATGTAGTATCGATACGCTGATACCCGTATCGATACCGAGCTGTTTTCTGGCATCTCAACCCCTTAGCTTCCCATCTCGACACCCGACGGTTTCGTTGTTCATGGCCTGCCTGCTCGGATTCCTTCCAAGGTTGATCACAACGTCAAAACGGTCCCTTTTATTCGCGGATTACCTGAAAAGCTCAACAGAAGACCTTACGCGCAAAATTACTTATAAGTGACAGGAAAACAAAAGATAATGAACCAAAAAACGGGACTAAGCACACCAAATTGTCATCACAATTTGGTGCTTATCACACCCCCCAACTTGAACGTTGCTAGGCCCGAGCAACAAGAACATACTACTGAACAACTAAACAATCCTTCCGCTAAAATAAATTGAACACATGCGCTAATCGTAACCAACTAGCAAAAGTTCCAAAAACAAATTTATTCAAGCCTCACAACTAACAGCTGAAAACTGAGGAGAAACACAAAGTATTGAGAACATTATAAGCCAAGTAAGAAAACTCCGTACCCCTAACAAAAGGAGGGTACGGGCAACACGGATGCAATTGCACGCTACAATCCATATCCCAACGAAAAAGGGCTCGAAACTAGGCAATGGGGAAAAACGACAACCATGCCTTATATGCGGGGAGCACCTTTAAACAGAAATCATAACTGCTAAAAACGAAAGTATCGAAAGAAGAATGCCACAAACTAGATATACACATCATCACTAATTGAATCAAAGTGGAATAAAAGCGCACTATAGATCAACTAAGGACTTCATTAAGATTATATTGACCTCGGTTAACAAAGAACGGTTAGCACAATGGGCGGCGGCTATATACTGGCTTGGTTTATCTACCCCTTGCCGCCACCATGATAAACTACCAAGTCAAACGGCCACAAGCCGGCCAACACAAAAACTTTTCAAACTACAAACTACAAGTGCCACTAATAAAAATAAGAACAGGATAGGATAGGTGGGCTGTCAACCACCAAGCACCCCGACCAAGTAGAGGGATTTCCAACTACTAAACCACCAACTAATCCTCACCGCCTGATTCCGGCTCTTCCCCGGCAAAATCATCACTGTCCTCTGCTTCCTCCTCAGGTTGTGGCACATAAGGTTCACTGACAGTCCCCTCTTGACTCCCCAAAACATAATCCAATTTGTGATCAATCCTTTGCTGCCTCCTGGCATTCTCCCGGATTTCCCTCTTCAGCTTACGGTGACTATTCATAGTGGCCACCCCCTGGCAAAACAACAGTTTCTGCCACACCGATTGCTTAGCACGTTTAGGCGGCATTGTAGTGAGGTAACTACCACCCCGAACACCTTCCTCTCCCAACGCTCCGCGAACTTGTGAAGCACTCCTAGTTAAGATACTGCTATTAATAATCCCCGGCTCTAGTTTTCCCCACTCCTCATACGCGTCCCTCGGAACGCCTTTCTCCAAACAGATTTTGGTTATCATACACGGATATGGCATCCTTGTATACGTGGGGACATTGGCTTTGAACTCAACCATTTGCCGAAAAATGTACTTAGCCCAGTCAAAAACATTCCCCGGCTCCATGAAGAAATACAGCATCTCACCCTCACTCCTTGCCGGTTTGTTCTCTGTACCCCTTGGATTTAAATTATGATGCACAAACTGGTTAATCAAACGGTACTCGTCTTTAAACTTTCCCGGCACATGAGGGCGCTTGGCTTCCGCCGGGTTCACATACAGCGCTTGGTTCACTTCATCCCTCGAGGCAAAATCTTCTCTTGGGCAATTTATAGATTCTGGAGGCGGACGCTCATAATTCAATGCTTTAGCAATAATCTCAGGATCAACAACAACAGTAACTCGACCAATTTTTGAAGTAATTTTAGCGCCTTTTGCCTCAAGTTTCCCTAACTCGGGAACTTTCACATTCTTATAAAAATCGGCCACCAACCCTTTAATGTACCCAGGATTTTCAGAAAAGAAATAAGCCAAACCTTGAGCAATGATTCGCTGGACACAAGTGTGGTTTGGCCCGATGCTCGCCACGTCGACATGGCGCTCATTCTTCACCCCCCGCTTCACAAAACTCTTCTCCCACCTAGCCTGTTTATCAGCCTTAACCTCTGCCGAAGTACGTTTCCGCCTTGAACCGGGTTGAGGTACTTGCTCCGGATTCTCCATCATTTCCTCTTCCTCCTCAACATCATGCAAAATCTCATCCCCCTCCTCAGTCTCGGGTTGACGTGAGGAGGATGCCACATTCTGAATCGGGACCCTCGGAGGTTTGTTTGCAGCCTGCTTGAGTCTCGGCATTTTCAAAACCCCAAAGAAAATTCGAATCTAGAAGGGGAAAATGAAAAGGGTCGGATTTTTGGTAGGAGGGGGTGAAATTTTTGTTGGGAATGGGTCTAGGATGGTTTATATGGAAGAAATGTGGAGAGATTCAAGAGTTTTTGGGGAAGAAAGAAGAGAAACGAAGAGAAAGAAAAGGGAGAGTCGGATTTACCTTGGTATTGGGGTTTTGGTGCATGTAATCTTCGGATTGGCGCTCAAACCACCGAGAGAGTGCGATTTGGTGCGGATTTGGCAAGGAATTTGTGAGATTCGGTGGTGAATCAAGAGTTTTGGGGTGGAAAATGGAGTTAGGGTTGAAAAGGGGCGGCGGCCATGGAGGTTTAGAGAGGTGGAGGGGTGTTTTTGAAAGTGAACGGACGCCCCGATCTGGTTTTTTAAAAACCCAGATTCTCGAACCGTATCGATACTCTGATCCCGTATCGATACCGAGGCCATTTCCCTTGAACTCTGAAAGTTACCCGTATCGATACTCATATTTCCGTATCGATACGCTGAAGCCTGCAAAACCCTCTGTTTTAATGTAGTATCGATACGCTGATACCCGTATCGATACCAATCTACTTTCCTTGCTCTTTTCAATTCCCAACCTTCTGGCTCTTCCCAATTGCCACAAACCTTTGGTAACCCCCAAAAAATTGCCGTTTCCATGAGAAATCAGTAATCTAGCCTTTGAAAAAAACAACCAGGTTCAACCAAACATCCGGTTTCTTATGGTTAACAGTGGGAACGACTCGGACTGGGCTTTTTAAATAAGGACAATGAGACTCTTATATGGTTTAATCATACAAAAATGCCTTGTATCATGTCCTAATTGCGCCGTAAATTCCAAAATGATTCAATTTAGATGATTACATATACAGTAGTGACACCAGATTATCTACCTATTTACGAATGGAAGAAGGACAAAACGGGATATGGGCAAAACTTGACCAAAACATACTCAAACACCGCGAATTCCACCTTAGTCCATTCATGCAAGTCGTGATATACAAAATTTGCCTTAACGAACTCTTGCCAAAGTAGAACAAAGTATGAGCATGTGCCAAGTTATTTTAGTCCACTAAAATTTGTAATAACGGAAGGATTGCGACCTAAAAGCGAAAAAGTTTACCGAAAATGAAAATGAGAAAGAAAACAAAGAACAAAAGATATAGCGAATCTATATCCCTCCCCCCAACTTAAAATATGCTATGCCCTCATAGCATGGAGAACAATAGTAAGGAGAAAGGGAACAAAAGAACATACCAACGGGGGAATGTCAACCCCTTTATACCTCGACCAAGTTGGAGGCTTTGGTGTCACCGGCTCGGTTCGTCATCCGAACGGCTTCCAAGGTCAACTCCTTCGGTTCTTCCAACGGAACCACAGCTAGTCACACAGGATCATGATCCGAGCTTTGTTGGACTAACAACCGCGACACGTAATCGCACCCATGCTTAGGGCTCCTGAATGCCGCAATCACTCGGACGGTAGATCCAATCCACCAAGGCTGGCGTGGTAGCGCGTACACCCTGTAAAAGACTTAAGCTCGAACTACCTACTAAGAGCCAAATGACATTAAAACCGCCCGGCTCTTGTTATCCGGGCGCCAACAAATAAACAAAGGAAAACAACGAAGAAACACCACCCGATTTTCACGCAATCTTACGAGTCATACTTTTCTTCCCGCGTCCCACCAAGTAGGCAAAACGCAGGTGGCTATACTAGACCGTCCAATTTGTTACATCACGCCCGAAGTAAAATTCACCGCTTGACCTCGCCAAGCAATTAAGCTCAGCGTTCCCTATGATCGAAACAAAGTGAGACAAAGCAGAGCCTAGTGCCCAAGCACGGGAATGCTAAGTGTCACCCAAAGATCTAAGCTGCCCCCGATAGGGACTTATCTGGTGAGCATGGATCATTAACGGCGAACTACCACAAAGAAGGGCTAATAAAAGCCCGATACAACGATGCATTAGTGAAATCTTATGATGTGAAAAACCCAAGACGAATAAAACACAAAAATATGTACAAGGAACAAACATTGCCCTTACGAACCGGAGCTGGGCACACGATCCTTATTTCAGTAGCGGCGTGCGGAGCTACAAATACCCAAGTCAATGGTGGGTACCCCCTACCCGGGGGCCGGGTCCGACAAACAATTAAGTTCAGCGGTTACGCTTTCGCTCCCCGTGCAAATTAAAAGAACCACAACTAGGCCGCTGGGCCATCCGTGTAAACTGGATCGGCCAACACCTCATCGGGCTCGCCCACTTCAAAGCCACCGAGGAAAGGCTTAAGCCTTTGACCATTAACTTTGAAAGATGAACCATTATTCATGCTCTCTACTTCAATTGCCCCGTGAGGGAAAACAGTTTTGACAACATAAGGACCGGCCCAACGTGAGCGCAGCTTACCGGGATGCAAATGCAACCTAGAGTTGTACAATAATACTTTTTGACCGGGCTCAAAGTTTTTAATCACAATTTTATGGTCATGCTTGGCTTTGAGTTTAGATTTATAAGAGCTAGAATGGTCATAAGCATTGTACCTTAACTCCTCGAGTTCCGTCAATTGAAGTTTGCGGCGGGCGCCGGCTCTGTCCATATTAAAATTCAACTTTTTGATGGCCCAGTATGCTTTATGCTCCAGTTCTACCGGCAAGTGGCACGCCTTCCCATAGACAAGCCGATACGGCGACATCCCCAAGATAGTCTTATAGGCCGTACGATAAGCCCACAAAGCATCAACCAAACGAGTGGACCAATCTTTGCGGGTGGGATTGACCGTCTTTTCCAAGATGTGCTTGATTTCCCGATTAGCCAATTCTGCCTGGCCATTCGTTTGCGGGTGATAGGCCGTTGAGACTTTGTGAATAATGGCATACTTCCGCATGAGGGCGGCGATCGACCGATTGCAGAAGTGGGACCCTTGGTCACTGATGATAGCCCGCGGCATCCCAAACCTTGCCAAAATGTACTCCCGGAGGAACTCCACCACTACTTGAGCATCATTGGTACGAGTGGGGATAGCTTCCACCCACTTGGAAACATAGTCGACGGCCAGCAAGATGTAAAGGTACCCGAAAGATGTCGGAAATGGCCCCATGAAGTCTATGCCCCAGCAATCGAACACTTCGATGATCAAGATGGGTGTAAGCGGCATCTCATTCCGGCGCGTCACACACCCCAAAAGTTGACAGCGTGCACAGGCCCGGCAGAAAGCAAAAGTATCCTTGTACAACTGTGGCCAGTAGAAACCACTTTGCAGAATCTTAGCGGCGGTTTTCTTGAAAGAGAAATGACCGCCGCAAGCCTCGGTATGGCAAAACTTGATAACACTCTGCTGGTCCGAATCCGGCACACAACGGCGAACAAGTTGGTCGGCGCAGTACTTAAACAAATATGGGTCATCATAGGAAAACCGTTTAACCTCCGCCAAAAATCGACGCTGCTCTTGCAAATTCCAATGGGCAGGCATCAGACCGGTAACCAAATAATTCACAATGTCCGCATACCATGGAGCCGTGGAAATTCTAAATAACTGCTCATCTGGAAACGAGTCGCCGATAGGAATGTGCGATGTATGATCTTCGAATTCTAGCCGGGACAAGTGATCGGCCACCACATTCTCTACACCCTTTTTATCCTTAATTGTAAGATCAAACTCTTGGAGGAGTAGAATCCACCGAATCAATCTCGCCTTAGCATCTTGCTTTGTGAAAAGGTACTTGAGCGCGGAGTGATCAGTGTAGACGGTGATCGGTGCGCCAACGAGATAAGACCGGAACTTGTCCAACGCAAAAACTATGGCAAGCAACTCTTTCTCTGTAGTCGAATAGTTCATTTGAGCCTCGTTGAGCGTTTTGCTCGCATAGTAGATGACATATGGCTCCTTCCCCTTCCGTTGGCCCAGAACGGCCCCGACGGCGTAATCACTGGCATCACACATTAGCTCAAAGGGCAACTCCCAATCCGGAGAGCGCACAATAGGCGGGGAAGTGAGGCTCGACTTTAATGTGGCGAAAGCGGTCTCGCACGCCGGTGTCCACTCAAACGGCACGTCCTTGGCAAGCAAATGACATAATGGCCGGGCGATGGCACTGAAATCCTTAATAAAGCGCCGATAGAACCCGGCATGCCCCAAGAAAGAACGGATGTCCTTCAAACACTTAGGAGTCGGAAGATTCCCAATCAAGTCAATTTTCGCCCGATCCACCTCTATGCCCTTCGAAGAAACGATGTGGCCTAATACAATGCCTTCGGTCACCATGAAGTGGCACTTTTCCCAATTCAGCACTAGGTTCTTTTCCTCGCACCGGGCTAACACGAGCTCCAAATTGGCAAGGCAGGCCTCAAAAGAATCACCGAACACAGAAAAGTCATCCATGAATACCTCCATTATTTTCTCCACCATATCACTGAACAGACCCATGATACACCGAGAGAAAGTACCGGGGGCGTTGCAAAGCCCGAACGGCATTCGACGATACGCAAAAGTCCCGAATGGGCACGTGAAAGTAGTCTTCTCCTGGTCCTCCAATGCCACCTCAATCTGATTATACCCGGAGTAACCATCCAGAAAGCAATAGAACTTGTGGCCCGCCACCCTTTCTAGGATTTGATCGATAAACGGCAGAGGGAAATGGTCTTTTCTCGTACTTGCATTCAATTTCCGGTAATCGATACACACCCGCCAACCGGTTTGAACACGCGTTGGGATGAGCTCATCTTTGTCATTCCGTACCACAGTCACCCCGGACTTCTTTGGAACCACTTGAATCGGGCTCACCCATTTGGAATCCGCTATCGGGTAGATAATGCCCACGTCCAACAATTTAAGCACTTCCGCACGCACGACATCCTTCATTATCGGGTTCAATCGCCGTTGAGGTTGGCGAGAGGGTTTGACATCCTCTTCAAGGTAGATGTGGTGGGAGCAGAGGGAGGCATCAATGCCTTTAATATCGGCGATAGACCATCCAATTGCCTTTGGATACTTCTGCAGCTTGGCTATCAATTCCAGCTCTTGGGGTTCAGTGAGGGCGGAGGAGATCACTACCGGGTATGTTTGGCCTTCGCCAAGATAAGCATACTTGAGTGTATCCGGTAACGGTTTCAACTCGAGCGCTGGGGGTGCCACACTAGACGGGACGGCTCGCTTCGCAATTGGAGGTAGCTCCTCAAATTTTGGGACCCACGGGTTAATAGCACACGCCTCTTCCTCATCTAGCAAAGAACACAGGTAAGCAACATCGGGAGAGTCTAGAAAGTCAGCTTCGGCGGAAGTAAGTGCGAGCTCCAACTCATCCTTGCAAATAAACTCATTGACATGATCTTGGACAAGAGAATCAATCATGCTAACTCCACAAACATCCTCATCATCTCCCATTTGGCTCCCAATATGGAACATGTTGACTTGCATCTTCATGTTGCCAAAACTCATGTTAAGTCGTCCATCCCGGCAATGAATGACGGCATCGGACGTTGCTAGAAATGGCCGGCCAAGAATGATCGGAACGGATGATTGAGCTGCCGGTACTGGACATGTGTCTAAAACCACAAAGTCCACCGGGTACACAAATTGGTCCACTTGTACAAGCACATCTTCCACCATCCCCTTTGGAACGCGGATAGACCGATCCGCCAATTGTAAGGTCACCCGAGTTGGCTTCATTTCCCCTAACCCTAGTTGCTTATACACGGAGAACGGTAGGAGATTCACGCTTGCGCCCAAATCAAGAAGTGCTTTCTCAACAACCTTGCCCCCAATAGTGATGGATATCGTTGGACACCCTGGATCGTTGTACTTGGGTGGAAGGGTCGATTGGAAAAGAGAACTCACTTGCTCGGTTAAGAAGACTTTCTTTTGCACTTGGAGCTGCCGTTTATGAGTGCACAATTCCTTCAAAAACTTGGCGTAGGATGGAATCTGCTTGATAGCATCGAGCAGAGGCAAATTAACCTGTACTTTCTGAAGCACTTCATAAATATCGCTATTCAGATTTGGTTTGGCCGGCATTCTCAGGCGATTTGGAAACGGCGCGGGCACATTGAAAACTGGTGGAGCAACGTTCTCTTTTGCCTTGCCCTTTTCTTTGGCAGTAGGGGTTTGCTCGGGCGAGACCTCATCGGATAGAGTCGCTTTGGGCGGTGCCGTAAAGGGTAGTAAGATTGGTGCAACCGGTGGCTCCACCTGGGCGTTGTCCACTGTTCTTCCGCTTCGTAAGGAAATAATGGCCTTGGCTTGCTCGGGGAAAGTCACCGAAGAGCTTTGCGCAAAATGTTGGCCTTGGGGGTTTGGTTGGGGCTGCGTAGGGAGTTTCCCTTTCTCTTGTTGCAAAACACCAATTGCCGTCGTCAGTTTACCCACTTGATTACGAATATCGTTCATTGCTTGAGCCGTTTGCTCATTGGTGGTAGTTTGCATCTGACAGAAAGCATTCAACGTATCCTCCAAAGAACGACGCGGAGGTGGTGTTGGATGTTGCTGAAATTGATTTTGCCCTTGAAATTGGCCCGGTGGTATGAATCCTGGCGGGCCTTGAGTTGTAGGAAAACGAGGTGGACCTTGAAATTGTGGTTGCCTCCAATTTTGATTCTGAGCGGGTGGAGGAGCTTGAGAGGTTGAGGAAGTTCCCATCTCATTCTGATTGCTCCAACGGAAAGCCGGATTGGACCGCAACCCCGGATTATAAGTGTTGGAATATGGATCCCATCGTTGATTCAATGCACATACATCCTCCGGTAGTTGATTGTAATGCTGTCGGAGTGTGGGGATGGTATGACAATTGTCGGTCAAATGACCCGTAGTCTCGCAAATCACGCACACCTCCTCTACTTGCCGAACCTCCTTAACTTCCTTAACTTGGGTTGAGTCCAATTTCATCCTATCTAACTTGAGTGATAGCTCCTCCAATCTTGTCTCGAGTCCATTTTGCTCACTCACTGAGAACTTACCAGAACCTCCCGGTCCCTGGTTTCGCATTGCTTGCTCGCCCGGATCAATGTACTGCCAAGTTTGAGCCCGTTCTGCCAAGGCGTCTAAGAATTCCCAAGCTGCGTCGGGATCTTTGCCCATAAAATCTCCACTCCCCATAGTATCCAGAAGCTGCTTGGAATCCCGATCACATCCCAAATAGAAATAATTGATCAGTTGGTACATGGGAAAATTATGGTGTGGAACTGCTGCAAGCAAATCCCTATACCGCTCCCACAGCTTGTAAAAGGCCTCCCCCTCCTTCTGCTTGAAGTTCTGAATTTGGTCCATAAGAAGCTTGGTTCGGCTAACGGGAAAAAACTTGGTGGTGAACACGTCTTGCACCTCCCCCCATGTGAGTAAAGATCGGGGCTTCAATGAATGGAACCACTGCTTAGCCTTGTCTTTGAGCGAGAAGGGAAATAATTTCAGGCGGGCTTGATCTAGCTGTCCCGGCCCGGTCACAAAGGTGCTAACGATAGTCTCAAACTCTCGAATGTGAGCATAAGGATCCTCCAATTCCCGCCCCCGAAACTCTGGTATAACCCGATGATACTCTGGCTTGAAAGCAAAAGCATTGGCGGCAGTGCAAGTAGGAATGGCAATGGGAGAGACATGTGGACCCCTTTCTGGTGTTAAGTAATCACGCAAAGTACGAGCTGCCGGTTGGTCTGCCATTGGGCTTAACGGAGGCGATAACTCACGAGATGCAGAGCGATGTAGCCGATTCGATACAGGACTACGATAAATATTGAGCATACAACCTGCACAAGCCAACTAAGCAGACTAGAGGGGCTATACCGCCGCCTCGTTCTCAAACAGTCTCGTGGGGTTATGCCACCACCACGGCTAGATAAGAATGCAACAAAGTAATAGAAAGGTAAAATGATGCTCAATTTAGCTTCGTTAAACCTCAGATCGAATTGGTGGCTCAGTTAGAGGTATCCGCTAAGTTGAGTTCAACTATACACAAAAAGAAAATAAACGGAGTACTTACAAAGGTTTGTCGATCCTCCAATAATAAGCTATATAAAGAAATTCCCCGGCAACGGCGCCAAAAATGCTTAGCCTTCAACTTCGCCTTCAAATACGGTTGAATAAAAACCCCAAGCGTAGGGCTAGATTGACGGTAGCATAGTAAACCGGTAAGACCGGGATCGTACCACAGGGAATTCGATGATAGCTTAATTGGATTGTAGTTTGTATGGTGGAGTGCGGCGTTCAAGACGGCCAACTTGGTTTTGCTTTAAAAGTGAAAATTAAGGAAAAGACTAGAAAAGAGTCTAATTAACTTAAAGAGGCAAGTCTCAGGATCTTCAAACCCTTGACAAAGGACATTACCGGTTCTCAATTTAACTCGGGCGAAAGGCACGACCGCGTGCTCTCGCCCGGAGAATTTAGCTTTAATGACTATATTTCAAGAAAGATATGATTAAAAGGAGGCAAACCTGCTTGTTTGACACGTATATCGAAAACATAGGGGGCCACGAGCACTCGGCGAGCCATTTGCCAAGACCGCTTGGCAAACGCCTTACCGAGTAGTTAACACCCCTTGCTTAAACCAAAAATGCAAGCTAAGCTCTATTCCGTGAATCATGCTTTAAAGTTCAAAGATTCGAGAACCGAATAACTGCCTAAGTCCTCGGGAAAGATTAACCCGAGACTTAACCAAACGACTACTCTCGCATACTTAAAGCATAAAACCAAGCATAAAAACGAGCCATGAATTTTAACCGATGAAAACGAAAACCAACTTGATTTTATAGAGGATCTAGTCCACGAGAACAACTTTAATAAACGAGAAATTAACAAACGATAAAGACTTACTTGTGTTCTAAGAGAAAATAACACAAAAGCTTCCAAGAACACATTAATGGAAGAAGAGCTAAAGCAATTAATTCCCTAGTAGTTTGGTAGAGAGATAAGAGGAGGCTATTTATACAAAATGGTCCACTCTCCCTCTAGAAAATATCCAAAAAGTGAAAACTGCTACTTATGGAAAGTTGCAATCTGTCAAAAAGCAGGTCGGTGAGACTCCCGTATCGATACTCATATATCCGTATCGATACCGAGCTGTTTTGACTGCAATCCAAAAGTTCCCGTAGATGATCCGTATCGATACGCTGGAATCCGTATCGATACGCTGAAATCCGTATCGATACGCTGAAATCCGTATCGATACGCTGAAGCCCGGGTTCCCTTCTGTTTTAATGTAGTATCGATACGCTGATACCCGTATCGATACCGAGCTGTTTTCTGGCATCTCAACCCCTTAGCTTCCCATCTCGACACCCGACGGTTTCGTTGTTCATGGCCTGCCTGCTCGGATTCCTTCCAAGGTTGATCACAACGTCAAAACGGTCCCTTTTATTCGCGGATTACCTGAAAAGCTCAACAGAAGACCTTACGCGCAAAATTACTTATAAGTGACAGGAAAACAAAAGATAATGAACCAAAAAACGGGACTAAGCACACCAAATTGTCATCACAATTTGGTGCTTATCAGAGCCCAAGAAAGGAGCTGGGAGAGCTTTACCATGGTATACTTTGGTGTTCCTTTCACGCCAAATCCAGTAAATAGAAGCTGCCAACGAGAGCTTGTAGATTCTGCTAGGGATAGAGGCACCATTCATCCGAGAACACACCCAATCAATTTCCTCAGACAGCCCCAAAACAATTCTTGCGATTTGATTATTGTTTTCGACCACTTTCCAAACCTCGTTAGAAAATGGACACTCAAAACATAGGTCTTAATGGGACTCCATGACACCAAGGCAAAGGACACAATTAGCATCAATCCCCGTCCTCCAGCTAAGCAACCTGTTCATTGTAGAAAGATGGCCCATAAAAGCAACCCACTCTATGAAGGCCCAACGAAGTACATGGTAGGGAAACCAAACACTTTTCTCCCATGGAACCCTAGGAAAAGAAGCCTCAAGGCCTGCCAAGCAGAATTGGTAGAAAACTTGCCATCCTTAGTTAAGATCCACCTAACCGAATCAGGAATAACAATGTTAGGAATCAAAGTAGGGTGAGTATGTGCAACAATTTCCCTCGTGGCCACATTCCGAGGTCTAGGCCATTTCCAAGTACATTGATGTATAATGTAGACACTTTGGTTAGCAAAGATCTCCCTCGGTCAACTGCCACTGCATCACCAAATTTCTGGTATAAAGGTTCTAATGCATGCCAGTTATCAATCCAAAGAAAAGTAAACTACCTTGAGTTGCATTTGCATATGGTCTGGTTTCTTCATTTGATAACTAATTTCTATTTCTCCCATGCTACTCGAGGAAAGAGTGCACAACCAATTACCAAAGAGTTGTAGGCCTTTCTAACCAAACATAACAACCACCCATCATAACATACAAAGCAGGGGCAAAACACGAGGATGTGCAGAAGACAAACTTTTGCAAAAAGACATGACCTGCCCCATCATACCACGCAACCATGGAAAAAGAAAAAAAAAAAAAAAAAAGCAGCTTTCATCCATAAAAAGGGTAAAATGGTCATTTCGTCCCTGCTCTCCGGCTCTATATATTGTAATGAACTGACAATTATGCACCTGTTTTTTACTAAAGAAACCAGCTTCACTCCAGTAGAGAGCCTCTCCGGTCTTCTCTTCTTGTTTGTATTTTTGTGGGACCGGGACCGTTCACGTCTTAGATGTCGTAGAACTTCAATAACACAAAAGTTCATGCTGATCTGTTACTGATCAATACCTTATCGGCACACATACATATTGAAAAACACACACTATGTGTCCAGATCTAGTGTGAAAAAACACTACATTTGTATTTTTTTTTCAAGATAAATGTGTGCCAAGTAGGTATTGACCGGTATTCGATCAACATGATTTTTGATGTAGTTGAAGTTCTCGACGAGATCTACAGCGTGAACGATTTCGATAATTGTCCCCGGGCCACAAAAATACAAACCGGATAGGACTGGACAGGCTCTATGCGTGCTTTTAATAGGATCATTACCAATGTGTTAAAGTAGCACGAAGTAAAAGATGGCACAGTGATCCAAAATATTTGAAGTGATTGTAGTGTCAAAAAAGTTAAAAAATTCATGGTATGGAAAGATAGTTGCTGTACTAAAAAAATTGTTACTTTCTTGTAGATGTTTCAAATACAAATTAAAATAGAATTGTTTTACAGTGATGATCAAGCTTTACAGTGATTAAGCTTTTGATTATCAACCAAAGATTTTGTTTAATAAGCGAAAAAAGTGATTAAGCTTTAGAATATCAGATACGTATAATATTTAAAACCGGAATATTACAGTATTATATATCCTTTCCTTACTTTATGCATTTTTTTGGTAATATTATTAAAGTATTTCGGCCGCATAGTGCATTAAACCCGAGTATCAAAATTAAACCTTGGAATACATTTCCAGAGTAAATATTCTTGTTAACTAATGTCTCACTTTACATCTCGTCAAATGACAACTTTCTGAGCTAGTCTAGGCTACGCAAGGTTGCTTATGTCGAAAAAGAGATTTGAAAAGCCGAATAGTATCATTTTGTGGATTTTATAGACAATTTTTATTAATTTATTTGTTTATTTTTTGACTTTTAAGTGTCCCAAAATATTTGTCTAATATGAGTTTGATTTGTTCAAGTTACCTTAATGCCCTCTCTTTTAAAAAATTATACATTAGAGAATGTGCACTCTCATTTACTGCTAGAATATTAAGTGAGGGGCATTTTTGAAACTAATTTTGCTACTAGTAATGATAAACACACTGATCTCTACATTGATTAATCTGGCACGCACATCTGGCCCACTCCACTCCAAAAGACTGTCAGTCAAAAATTAAAAGGGAAAATGACGGCCAAAAACATATTTGATAATTAATACTCTCTTCGTCCCTTTTTTATAGTCCGGTACTTTATTTTGAGCTGTCCCTTAATAAGTGTCCATTTTGTAAAGTTAGTGGGCAAAAATTGGTGCATTGTTTATTTTGTCCCTAAAAGTAGATTCCATTTTGAAAAGTTAGTGAATAAAAGTGTAATAATGATGAGTAAGTATGGAAAGTGGAGAAAAAAGTTGATGTGAAGGTTATAATAATGATGTTTTTTTAATAAGTTGGAATTACGAAGCAAGACACTTAAAAAGAGACGGAGGGAGTAGCTGTCAATGACATTTTGTTCATTAACAAATGTTCTTAGCATGTTCTTGGCGGGTATTAATTATCAAAATACGTCCTGAGCCGTCATTTTCCCAAATTAAAAAACATCCAAAATTTTCAAATCAAAAGACTTGTCCAGAATTTTCCCTCTGAGAGAGAAGAGATGGATGACTAGTAGAGTCTGGAGGTGGTGGTACCAACACGATGGCTATCGGTTGTGCCAATATGCAGCGGCCGTCGGTGGTGCTTTAGGAGGAGAGATGGACGTGAGAGAGTATATCAGGCTACCGTAGAGAGCAATTAAGCCAAGAGAGAGCAGAGATGGTGGTGATACGTCGGTAGTGGTTGGGCCTGGGCGTGTTTGGATTGTCCCGGTGGTGGTGGGGGCGGGTTTGAGAGGAGATGGAGGAGGAAAAAAGTTGTTCGTCCAGTTTCAAAGAGAGGAGAGAGAAAGTCATTGCAATATGGGGCCAAAAAATTTGGATATTGGATTTTAAATTTGATTAAAAAAGGGGAGGGAGAATTGGGAACCATCTTGTGCCACGTGGGATGTCCACGTAGGATCAGTGTGGAGATCATTACAACAATAATTATTGGAGAAATAATATTTGAGAATAGCTTTTTGTTTTGAAAAATCAAAACTTTTTAAGAGTATCATTGTATTTCCTTAATGAAGTGAAATTTCAAAAATTCATAAATAAATTGGTACGAAGAGAGAGTACTTCAAAATGACGGGACATACGTGAGTTTAAGTATAAATCACTTTTGTACTTTTACAGTAATATTTTTATAAATATTACTTAGAAATGTCAAATCACAAATAATTCGCTCTCCTATTATTGGAGAAATAATATTTGACACTTTACTTTTAGCATCTTAGAGCAAGTACATCAATGGTTTGTCAAAATGGCATGTGAACAGTGCTTAAATGTATTCTTAATGCCTTCTTTTGACGAAAACACCACACCAATATTCTGTATTAATACTCTCCATCTATTAAAATATGATAAAATATGACATTTATAGTATTATAAAATACAAGGAAGGATAGAAGGGAAGAGAGAGAGCATGTCAGTTGTGTAAAATAATAATAAAGTAAACAGTACATAATGAACAGTGCTTAGTTATTTCTACCGAACCATTTTAGAAAATGCATTTTACCTCTGCCTTTGCTAATCTGCTGCACTGCACTTTTTTGGCTCTACTTCTCTACTTTACCTAAGAGCAAGTTTACCAGTGTAAAGGTAAACTACCCTGTGAACAGTTCCCAATTCTATTTTAGTTATCAACTTTTTCTTTCATAACTATACCAACACTATCTATTTTACCTACCCATCTATTAAAATACTGTTTTTTCTTTTTTCTTTTCTCTTTCCACAAAAATACAGTTGAGAGAGAGAGAGAGAGGGGAGGAAACAATAACATATAAAGTACCTTGTGAATAGTAGTGAGGTAAAAGAAGCTAACAACTGTAGCAAAATGGATTTTGCCTTCCTTTTTACCTAATCTGTTGCAGCCTGGTTTTCTCCTTTTGAATAGGTAAAATAGCTTGTTTCAAGGGTTTACCTATGCTGGTAAACTTGCCCTAAACTTATGCATATACCTACTCTGATGTTGATGCTCTTATGGTCCCCTCCTCCCCGGCCAAAAAAAAAAATATCCAGAAGCTAAAACAGAATGCTGATTCCAAAATTGGGACCACGCAATTCAAATTCTCGAAATGTTATGTGGTCCAAATTTCAGAACCCTACCCATTGCTGCAAAAATGCTGTGGTAGTAACACAAAGTTAATAACCAATGTGTGCAGCTATTACAATAGAAAGAAAAATGTCTAGTGTACACCGACAACACGACAAAATCAAAGGATATATCATGTCGGACGTACGAATACAAAGCCTAGATAAACAGTTGCAATAGTGGTTCCACTGGAGGCGAGGTGTTCCACAGAAATCGACTTAATTAACATTCCTTGTAAATGGATCATTAATAATCCATTAAACAAATTAAGGATTGGACCCACCAACTCAACGCCCAATCAAATGTTCCTAAATTATACTCCGATCCCGTAAAGGTCTTCCGTGTTTACCCAGCATTGGAAGCAAGGTACTTGATTCACTCAGTAGTCCCTTTTACCCCTCTTGTTTAACGAGTATAAAAAGACTTAAAAGAAGGTTACCATCTCCAAACCACCACAATCCATCAATAGAGCTCCCTTCTTTAGTCTTTCAACCCAAGTCCTTTTTGCCGGCACCATCGCAATGGCCATCAGAAGGCGCCGGGAGATCAGCTTGTTAACGACGTCCGACGACAACTTCATGATGAAGCAAATCATGGCCACTCACACTCCTAACGGCCGCGAATTCAATGTCAGGCCTCTGCTCCACGTCGTCGAGGACGTCATGCACCGTGCCACTCCTATCATCCCTGGCATTGCTAATGTATATATTATACGTGCACACACATTAACCTCCTGCATTCGCAATGTTTGATACACTCGTATGTGTTAGAAGCATTTGCTTGTATCGTAAGTATGAGATTGGTCCCGACTCTCTGCGACCGCATAATCATTGTGGGGTACACTAGATTACCAGTATATGAGATCCACAACAGTGTGGCCGCGGAGAGTCCCAGTTTGGACCAATGAGTAATTTTATTTTTGGTTGTGGCTTCGGGATTAATACGAGGGCCTAACTAACTGAATTTGTTGTGCAGGCAACACAGGCACAACTAGAGGCATTGGATGAAAAGGCCCTCCACAGTGGGTTTAGTGACATGCTTGAACTTTTGCCATACCCAATTAATAGAATTGCCCGCGAGGTAGGTTTAATTCCCAATTAATGCCAAAAGAGATAGAACAGTATTAGTTTGGCGTTCGATTGTGTATATCCCCAAATTAATCCATGATCATGTTGTTCTTGTAACAGATATCCTGCAAGTGTTCAGGGGGCTCCGATGCTCACGCAACCACGGTGGCCCTCCTCAACACGCTTTCAAGCTACATGTGGGATGCCAAGGTGGTGATAGCCTTAGCAGCATTCGCCGTCAACTATGGCGAATTCTTGCTAGTCGCCCAACTCTACCCAACCAACCCTCTCGCCAAGTCCGTGGCACTCCTCAAGCAACTTCCGGACGTTCTGGAATGCAGCGATTCTCTCGAACCTAGGTTTGAACTTTGAAGCCCTGACCACCCTCATCAAGGCCATGCTCGACGTGACCAAGTGCATTGTCGAGTTCAAGGAGCTCCCGTCTCAGTACATAACGCTTCCGGCAATGGATACCGCAACTGCACATATTCCCACGGCGGTTTATTGGACTATTAGGAGCATTGTGGCTTGTGCACCGCAGATCATGAACCTCATTGGGTATGTTCTCCTTAACCATTTTCTTGGTCAAAGCTCATAAAATTTTCTACACAAATGTTCGAAATGCAGCATTGTCGCACGGGATTAACTCGATCTCGTGGAGTGTGCGCTGCATTCAGAATGAATAAGTTGCTACAAACACACTTGTCTGAAAATTTTTGCGTCTGATTTGTTTCGGTGTCAAATATTGAAAGGGGCAAACAAGGTTGTTGAATTTTGCCACTATTGTTAGGTACAAAGCATCGACAACAAAGGCTTGGGAGCTTTCTAGCTTGGCCCGCAAGGTCAGCAACATACACAGCCACCTCCATAAGCAATTGGCTCTCTATTATCAGTACATTGGTTATTACAAATCCAACCCACTTCAATAATATTGCATGAATCATGCAGCAGGGAACAAATTTAGACCCCAAAACATGAGAGAGTATCTCATTTTTAATTTCAAAAGAACATGCTCGTGTGCTTCCTCGAAAGGGGAATTGGGTATCTCAAATATAATGTGGAATTTAAAACTAATTGTAAAAATAGAATAAAGAAACAATAATCGCAACAGATTCAGCAAGCTCTAAACAGAATCGCAGCAGATGCAGAGAACTAATTAACATATTTCTTAGGACTTTAATATATGGAACGAATCAATTAATTATGCAAGTTATTCAACCACAATTCTAGCTAATTTCAATGATATATCATTCTACTCATGCAATATTGATATGCACAACTTGAAAATAAAGAGAGTAGGGAAGAGAGAAATTGAACGCAATGATTTATAGTGGTTCGGTCCACAATTTCGTCGCCTAGTCCACTCCCCAACTGTCCAACTCGGGATTCGCTGCACTATCTCCAATAGTTACAATTCTTCTAGCTTCACGGGTGTAGACAACCTTTACTCTTTTTTTTTAGTGGCAAAAATAACATTTTATTAAGGGAGGGGGAACAATTCCAACAAAAAGTTGGAAATACACCTGAGGGCCTAAAATGCCTAGATAAAACAATAACAGCACAAAAACACCCAAAATGCCAAAAAAAACCTAGATACAACAATGGAAGCACAACCCAAAAGAAAACCCAAAAAACCTAACCCTATATCGCTGCCCACCGCATCAAGCAGAGCCACCTCCAGCACTGGATTGCACTGCCGACATCAAATAGAGTCACAGTAGATGCAGAGAACTAATTAACATATTTCTTAGGACTCTAATAAATGGAACTAGTTAATAAATTATGCAAGCTATTCAATCACAATTCAGATTTCAATGATATACCATTGTACTCATGCAATATTGATTATCAAAAATTGAAAATAAAGAGAGAAATTGAACTCAAGGATTTAAAGTGGTTCAATCTGCAACTTCACGGCCTAGTCCACTGTAAGGACCCGTAATTTCAGAAATTATTTAAAGGTTTATTAATATTAGAAATTGAGGGAAATGTGAAATATGTGTTTATGAGATTTGGGGTCAATGTGAAAGAATTGTTAGTGGAGGGAGTGCAAGTGTGAGTTGTGTGTGTGTGTGTGAGTATATATAGGTGTGTAGGAGTAGGGGATTAAAATCCCAACTCCATTCTCACTCTCCATCTCCCGACCTCTCCTTCTCTCTCGGCTCCTCTTCTCTCTCTCCCTCTCCCTCTTGCTTCCAACTAAAACCCCCTCAAACAAACCTCCATTTTACCTTCTCTACACGTTTTTGAACTTGAATTTCGTGGGTCCAGCTCGGGAAAGAAGGAACCGGTTGATTTGGAAGTTTCCGGAGTCTAAGGCTTGGGAAGTCTTGGGGTTTTACTCTCCAAACTCGAGGTAGGGATTTCTTGCTCTAGTTATATGTTTATGAGTTGATTTTGCACCTAAATCGTGTCTTTGGTTGTTGTTGATGTTGTTGTGTTGAACCCCATTAAAATCTGCAGAACATCTACTTGAAATGAATTGTTATCGATACCATTTGTATTGTTATCGATACCTTTGTGTTCCACAACCCAGAAAATCATATGTTATCGATACCATTTGTCCTTGTTATCGATACCTTTGCTTCTGGAACATTTCTTGGTCAAATGGTATCGATACCATTTTGCTAGGTATCGATACATTTGGCTTAGGGACAGTTTTGCTGTTTTGTTACATACTTCATCGTTTTGACCCCCGATTATTTTTAACACTTCTTAAACGTATTAAGATCTTCTCTAAATTCGATTGTTCAACCTCTATTGATTCATTGATGTCTCTGTTCCCGAGACACTCGTAAAACATAACATTAATATCGTTGAAATCGGAGGATGTATCGTAAGGTAGTTTAAGGATGTCATAGGTTATGAGAGGCATTGTGGTGAGTGTGAATGGGTAGGTGAGTATCCGTCCAGTAATCCAAAAGGTAAGACCGAAATCCGTATTCTCATGACTCGTCTTGTTATTATCTTTAAATTCCTTTGGTGCTTACTCCATGAGGTCTTGGTGTCAATGTTAGCAAGAAGTACGCCGTAGGGTGGTGTTGGATTGGTACGTTATGTATGGTATTGTGGTATACTTAAAGGGAATGGCGCATATTAATTTATTAGTCGGAGTCATGATATGGTTGACAGTTTGGGACGTTTTGAAATGTAATCAATATTGTGGATTGGTAGATCGTTATGCTTGAAGTGTAATCGATGTTGTGATAGAATTGTTTGGGATGATTGAATTATGATTGATTGATCGACACGTACGGATACGATGAGATATGACAAAATGGGCATCACTTATATGTGATGTGTCCCGGAGTACGTACATGCATGCGAAAACCTTGATTGATGAGATACGAATGTGGAATATGAGATGCATTACCAGAAATCGTGGTGTATTTGCAGATGAGAGAAGGGAAGTCAAAGCATATCTAACGCTTGTTAGACTCTTCGATACACCCCACATCGATAACATGGAGATCCTAAAGGCTCTGATATATGCCAAGGAGGATCAGCTGCCTCTCTGGGATGGTCACTCAAAGACACGGGTTTTGCTCATATACCCCATTCTTCTGGAAATGACAGATTTTGATTCTGCATCATTTCTTTCGAATGCTTTCTCAAAGACACGAATTTTGGATTTTCATTTTTTTCCAGAAACTGATGCACTTGAATGACAACAGGTTAGCATTGATGTGCTGAGGGGGAAGAATGTGCTGCTTTTCATTTCAGACCTGGACCTCTCCCGCGACCAAGAACTCTCCATTCTCGACCACATATACACTGAGTCCCGACAACACCCATCACGGCCAGAAAGCCAATACGAGATCCTGTGGCTCCCAGTGGTTGACAGATCAACCCCGTGGAACGAAGCGAAGCAAGAGCAGTGCAAGAGCATACAAGCAATGATGGCGTGGTACTCTGTGTACCACCCTTCGTTGCTCGACCCATCTATGATCAAGTACATCAAGGAAGTATGGCACTTCAACAAGAAGCCTTTGCTCGTGGCGCTCGACCCACAAGGGAGAGTTGTTAACACTAACGCTATCCACATGATGTGGATTTGGTGGTACTTGGCTATCCCGTTTACTACGGCGAGAGAGAATGGTTTGTGGGAGGAAGAGAGTTGGAGGATTGGGCTATTGGCTGATTCTATTGAACCATTGATCTTTAATTGGGCATGTAAAAAAAAAAAACTTTGCTCCAAACCTGCACCAAAGTACCAAAATTTTAATTTTTCATCTCATTACCGTACACTAGTATTCGATTCTGCTGTTTAAAATCCCTTATGACTCCAATTTTCATTTCTGCAGTTTTTTTTTTTGGTAAGTTAAAGATTTATTGAACAAACTAGGAATACAGGATCTAAGAGGTATACCCTAGAAAAGCAAGAACTAACAACTACTAAACAGGCTCCCTAACAAACAGAGAGCACAACAAAGAGCAACATCAAAACAAAAGCCTAACCCCTTGGAACAAAGACTGTACTACTAATGGCCCAATACTACAAATTATTCTATAAGCATCAGTTCTTCTTATAGATCTCCAAATATCATTCTCCACTCTAGACACCACTTGATTAGCAAGAGAACTAATGCCTTGAAAAATTCGAGTGTTCCTCTCATGCCAAATATGATACATGCAGGCCACCAAAGACAGCTTATACACCAAATCCAACAGATTAATTAGTTCCACTCCTGTGCACAGTAGCCCTCTCAATCTCCTCCCTTAGACTAAGAACAGCCCTTTGCCCATCATTCTTTCCCAGAAAATAAGACCAAATTCCTGAGGAAAAAAATGCAATGAAAAAGGAGATGCTCATGCATTTCGAGCCCATGAGGACACAAACGACAGCTAGAATCTGAAGTAATACCCCATTGACAAAGTCTGTTTCTGGTAGACAATCTGCCCAAAACAATCATCCATTGAAGAACAGCCCAATGTGGAACATGGTGCTTAAACCAAACCACCTTACGCCAATCAACTTTAGGACCAGAAGCTCTCAAGTTAAAAATTAAGTATCAGTCGCAGTCAGAGTCCTCCTAACAGAGTCATCTTGTTGCATGTTAGGAAGAAACCAACAGGAGTACGAGCAATAATGTCTTGAACAACTGGACTTCTCTTCCCATATTGAACACAATTCGATCCCCATATTTGTGAAGAACCTCACCTAGGGGATGCCAATTATCAATTCACAAAAATGCACTAGCCCCATTGCCAACCACATACTTGATGCACTCTTGCATAAGAGGTCTAAGATGCAAGATTTTCCGAATCGACCAAGACACATTAGAAGGACACTTCATCGACCAGAGAGAATGACTCTTGATAACATAAGTATGAGTCCATTTTATCCATAAGACTTCTTAGAGATAGCACAAAGATATTTAGCCATGACCGCTCTATTCCAGTCTTTGAGTTTTCGAAACCCCAAACCCCCTTCATCGATCAACTTTACATGTTGGATGCTATACTTCAGATTAGCGAGGGGAAGTATATTTGCTTGTACGGAGGGGAGAACATAGAGTGGATACGGAAGTTCACAAGTACAGCTAAAGCGGTAGCACAAGCCGCCCGTATCCCATTGGAGATGCTGTACGTGGGGAAAAGCAACCCGAGGGAGATAGTCCGAGAGAACAACACTACCATCGTTGTGGAAAACCTCAGTCACATATTGCCAGACCTCGCTCTCATCTGGTTCTTCTGGGTCAGGGTTGAAAGCATGTGGCATTCCAAGACCCAATACGGTAATGCATGTTTAAAAATTTGTTATTTCAGACAATAGTATATTAGTATGGCTATGATATTGGCGGACCAAAACAATAAATTTATGTTGCTATACTCATTCATGCAAAAAAGAATTTCTAAAGGGCTCTTAATATCGTCGATCATTGACTCAAATGTATATAAAATTTGATAAATTATTCAATAGTTCGGAAGTACCACCACAAAGCACTTCCGATCACTTTACAACAACGTGATTCATACATTTAGTGGTAGACACCACAGGTTTGTATAGTTGTAAATTGGTCTGGAGTACCATGTAGCAGTATTTCACATAAAATTTAATTAAAGTCAAATTAAGGGAGATCAAAACTTTGAAACTATTTGAGTCTTCCAAATTTATGACCATGCCATGCCTCAAATTTACTTAAATAACCAAATTTGTATCTTTTGCTTGTAATATTATTGTTTTTTTTTCTCTTGTAGGGGCGACCACCCCTACTAGCCTCCCCGTGGCTCCATCCCTGCAGCCAGGTAAGTCCGTGGAGGACGACACCATAGTGCAGGGGATCATAACGATGCTGAGTTTCGACAGGACCGATCAGGGGTGGGCCGTGATCAGCCGGGGGTCGGCCGAGATGGCAAAAGCCAAGGGGAACACAATCCTAAAAAGCTTGACTCAGTTCGAACAGTGGAAGCAACAAGCTGAACAAGAGGGTTTTGTGGCAGCGCTCAATGCGAATCTTCACGATCTTCACACCCCGCATCATTGCAGGCGTCTGATCTTACCCGGGGCCACCGGTACCATACCTAAGAGGGTGGTTTGCGCTGAGTGTTCCCGTCCGATGGAGAAGTTCATCACGTATCGCTGCTGTACTGAATCTACTGATTAAGATCTTCAAACAGCAGGTGTGCCATTTGTCAATTGTCCACTGCAAATCTTCACTTGATTGCCTGTTGTATTTCCATTTCCATTTCCATTGTCAATTGTCTCTGCTGCCTGGTTGGGGACAACAGCCCCCTGCCCACACCTCAAAACGACCCCAATCAGGCAGCAGAGCCCCCAGGTCCATGTATTTGGCTCTTCGTTGTCAATGTACTCTGTCTACCGTCCTTTGGACAATCAAAATTACCCGAATCTGATTTCTGTTTCTATTCTGATAGCATTTAGGCATTTGCTTTATTTTGACGTACAGTTATTCGGTTACCTCCAAGGCTCCAAACTACCTTGAGTTGCATCTGCGTATGTTCGTATGGAAGAGAAAGACAATCAAAATCTTGGGGATTGAACACCTAATTTGGATTAACAATATAAAAACAGTGAGCAATTAGAACTTTGTTTCCATTATGGGACGGAAGGAGTATATTTTTTATTGTTTGGAAAGTTTTCCAAACGAG
The DNA here is from genome assembly GCA_019656295.1 of Rhododendron mucronatum var. ripense. Taxonomy (NCBI): domain Eukaryota; kingdom Viridiplantae; phylum Streptophyta; class Magnoliopsida; order Ericales; family Ericaceae; genus Rhododendron; species Rhododendron mucronatum. The sequence goes on from BPLT01000235.1 coordinate 463,570, forward strand.
TTCTAGGCTACAAATTAGACATATTTAGAGCATAACCAATCCAAAATATCAAATCAAACAAAATGAAAAAATTAACATGTGAAATAAAAGTCCAACCAAAATGTCAAATATTTTAAATGTCATTTGACATGTCCTCTCTTGTATTAAATTTGACATTCTTTATTTGGTTATTTTACTCTCCAAAATTTAATATCTATCCTTTAATAAATAAATAGGCATATTGGTTGGGGTAGGGATGTCAAATTCTAAAATGCCAAATTGTCACATAAACTTCCAAATTTTTTTGGCATACCACTTAATTGGTTTGAAGCCAAGGTTGGAGAACCAGAGCCATGTCATGCTAGAGATTTTTCCTTGCTGCTCACATGCTTTTCCGAAATTCAGAGCAAGTTTTTTTTCAGAAAAAAAGACAACGTCCTTTTGGTTTGTCTATATTAAAGAAATTCAATCTGTTGAATTTGTATCAAACTTTTGTAAATATTAGTTTATCTCGACAAGAGAAATTAGAAAAATAAAAAATTATGACCAAAATCCAAATTATTTTGAAAAAATCTACGAAAGGGACAAAAAGCCGACTTCTAGGGCTTTTTTGATAAACTGTTGTGTTCTGGTCATAATTTTTTTCGATTTCTGTATAATCACCAAAAGTTTAGCGTAAAAATAACTAACATTCTCATGATGCAATTTCTATGGATATCACGTCCAGATTACAGCATTGAACCAACGAGGGTCAAAGCACAAGACTTTATCCGCATTTATCCAAAAACCCAAGAGGAAGAAAACAGAAAAATATCCTTTCTACTGGAACATATCTCCCAGAATCAAATGATCTCAGCACCCAAACACCACCATTGGACTGACCCCGATAGGCATATTCAAGAGGAGTGAACAAAGTCTTACCCAAGGACGAAACTTGGTGGAATTTCCTAATGCCGCCGACAACTCGACTCTACTGATCGATCTCTCCTGTACCCGCAGCCCCTCTCTCTCTCTCTCCCTCTCTCTCTCTCTCTCTCTCTCTCTCTCTCTCTCTCTCCCTCCCTCCCTCCTCTCTCTCTCTCTCTCTCTCTCTCTCTCTCTCTCTGCCGCTGGAAGTATTAACGTTGAAATAATATAACCTCGTTCTCAATATATATGAAAGAATAACGGGCCCTCTCTTAATAATTAAATGCACTCTCACTAACTAGTCGGGCCCGAATTTAAAAGTTAAATCCAATCCAAGTAAAACAAACCGGCCCAAAAATATAACATGCACACACACACAAATATATAAGTTATTCGAGATTAGAAGAATTTTCGAAATAAGTTATTTGGGCTGTGCTGTTATGATATTCATCCAGGTTTTTGATCATCGAAATAAAACCTAATCTTGAAAGTAAAACCCTAACTACTTCAATTCATCAGAGTATAAATCAAGTCATACAATTACCTTCCTGCTAGTCTGCTAGAGGTATATCAAATCTGAATGTGATGTGCTTGTATATATAATTATTATTATATAAAAGCAAAAGCAAAAAATGAAATTTACCAGGAGACAGGTAGCACGATGCAACAGAACACATTAGTGTTATGCACCGAGCTGTTTAATGCTGGCTAAATAATACGTCTATGCTTCGGAAACACGAACATCCCTCAAAACAGAGAAGGAGTTCGCCAGTAAGAAGCAACAATCCTTTGTTTTGTGTGGATCATGAGGAAAAAAAAAAAAACAGAGAAGGAGGGTGATTTATCAAGCCGATTGAGAAACAAACTACGACACTGAAGCAAATCGTAGCTGTGATGTAAAGATTACAAGTTTAACATAATCTTCCTCGGCTATGATGTTTCAATTTACGCTTTCGTTGACACGTCCAACGGCAGCGGCCGGCGGACGCAACGCCTCACGGAAGCGATTGGTTTGTGCAGAGTGAGTTCATCAAAATGACAGAAAGAAAGAGAAAGAAACGATAGATCGGTTTGGTAAGAAAGGGAAGGAGTTTGAAACCGTATGCCTGGCTTCCAGCGGCGCTAGGGTTTCCAACTTTCCTTTACTAGACTTCTTGCTCATGGTTAAGATATTTATAGAGGGACAATTCGTTCATGAGGGTGTCATCGGGCAAAATACTGTTTGGATGCAGTTTTTTCAAGAAGGTGGCTCCCGTTTTTTTGCAAGGTTTGTTTTGATGATTTAAATCGTTCACGTTATAGAGTTCATTCTTTTAATGAAAATCATGTTCATCAAATATTGATTCTTGTTGGAAAAATGGACTCCTAGATACCTACCAACAAAAAAAAAAAGGACTCATAGACATTAAATCAAAACTTCTTTTTTTTTTTTTTTCCCTTTGTTTTCTCAAGAGAAATATGCACCGAAAAGATATGGATCGCTATGCGATGAACATTAATTTTTTCCATGGTTAAGGCTCACGACAAACTCTACAAAGTGAACGATTTAAATCATTGAAAAAGGTCCGGCACGAGCCCTAAAATGTGCAATCCGCACGTAGCCATTATGGCCGCGAAGCCACCTCCTTCGTAGAAAGGATGAGGCTTCTCGTTAATTTGGCTGAAACTGCACCCTGTTTGATTTTGCCTTTTTCCCTTTGTGCACCGAAAAGATATGTTACTATTTTATTATGGAAAATTCTAAAATCAGCCTAATGGACTGACAATAGTAAGTGCGTGAATGTCTATTAAAGGGTGTATAAAGTACACAGGAATACGTGTTTTCCATGTCTTTTAATGTGTTTATCGTCTGCCCAGTGGACTGACAATAGCAAGACCGTTTTATTATTTTCCCTTTGTGCTTCTTGATTGTGTTGAGTGGTCAAAAGGGCACTCAAGTCCAATTCGAACGCATCAAATGAGCTTAAAAGGGAAGGGCCAAGGGGTTGACCTGGGCAGATCGACCTTGTCTTTAATCCCCTCGACCATCTTCTCCTTCTTTGGCCTTGAGTTTCCGTGAGATCCCGTGAACTTCTTCTCTTTCTTCGTCATCTTGTCCCTGTGTCCACAGAGGATCAGCAACCCCGCCGTGGTTAGGGGGTTGACTGGTGGGTGAGGGAGAGGGGAGGGATCAAATCGCCCATCGACTAAGATAGAGATTGGGGGTATGATTGTTTGAGAGAGAGATGAGGGGCCAAATCGCCGATCGACTGGTTGGTGTGTGTGTGTGTGTGTGTGTGTGTGAGAGAGAGAGAGAGAGAGAGAGAGAGAGAAAGGGTGTCATGCGCCGATCGTCTGAGAGATAATAGGGGTTTCTTCATTTTTTGAATGGCAGAATAGGGGTTTCGTGTGTGAGGGTTTTTTTGTGTGGGTGTGACCACTGTGGATGTGGCGGTGTGTGAGAATGGACTTGTTCGTTTTAGGGATTTTGGATTTAAATTTGTAATGATTAAGGTAGGGAGATATAGTGATGATTGGAGAAAATAGAGATAAAAATGAAAGTAATGATTAGAGATAGAAGTAATGAGTGAATTTTGAAGTAAGATAATAATTAGAGTCCCAAAACCAAATCTCCATTCGAACAAGCACAAAGATACTTTGTATCTCACTACTATCAATTTCGATTGATACAAAAAAAAAAATTGAAAGAACGGTGGGACACTGCTCAACCACAGTAAATTTTAAAAGAGAGTTACTCACCCAAAGCCAAAGGAGAAAATTTGCTTGAGATTAAAAACCGCACGTGGACAAAACATAAAACTACAAGGGCGCCGCTATTTGCAGCGTAGTTCTTGCTACTCGCAGCCGATTAAAACTTTTATCAATTACGGACAAAAATGCCCTCGTGTAGTATGACCATGATACCCCTAAGACCTCATGCTATTTGACCATTTTACCCTTTAAGAATATTACATAACCCATTCCATACAACCACATACTCCTGATTTCCCTCCCTCCCCAGACCACATCTCTTCCCTCCCCCCATTCAAACTCCTCCATTTTCATCCCTACCCAACTGTCATCACCCACCAGCAGGCCTCTCCCACCAGCAGCCAAGTCTGTCTATCTTCCTCCCCTCCTCTTCTTCCTAAATTGTCAATGAAAACCTCAATTGCTTCCTCTCCCTCCATTGATAAACAAGAAATAGTTGACCCATCAATACATCACGATTTGGAGTCGGAAAATCACACAATGGACACAATAGAAGTTGAGAAATAAGTTACAGATGTTGTAGTGACAGAGCAAAAACCACAAAAAGTGGTAAGCCCGCCCTCCATTTTCAATTTCAGAAACCCTCCATTTTGAATTTCAGTTCTGGCCCGACACAGTTGGACACACAGTGCCAAAATTTTACTAATTTTTCGGACTTTAATGTCTAAACTATGTATAACTATTCGGATATTAATATCTGAATATTATCAACATTGTTAGACTCTTATATCCGAATTTGGTGCCAATTTTTAGATATTAATATCTAAATGAAACTGTAGAGAATCCTGCACTTACTGGTTTGTCTTTGAGGGTGACACTTCAACACTTGGTAGTTATGTAAGGACATCGACTATACCTACTTCCACTCGTCCTCTATACGATTATACGGAGTATTTTACAACGGAGATGGCGAGTTTTTTTGATAGAGCGTTTATCATGTGCAATCTTATATTACAGGCTATTTTTTTATTTATGTGTGTGTAGGTTTTTCCATCGGATGAAGCGTTGGTAGATTGGATAAGATGCATTGGTAAACAACACGGGTTTATCATTATGATTAAGGGTTTTGAGAAATGTATTAAGAATCGCACATCTAGGATGAGGTTTTCATGTGAAAGGAACGGTAAGTATAGGCCGTTTGTGAAGAAGGTTGATGGGAAGGAGGTAGCTGTGAAGAAGAGAGTGCGGTCCACGGGCACCAAAAAATGTGAATGCCCATTTGAATTGAAAGCTGTAAAGGGTAATGATGGTTGTATTTTTGTTTGAAAACTCATAGTTGTCAAGTCTGTGACATTCTGTTCAGAAACTGGAATAGTGTCATGTTATCTCATAGTTTTCATTATGTTCGGAAATTAGAATCCACTTCAAGGTGTACAAATCAGATATTAAAGTCCAAACATAGGTATAAATTTCGGATATTTGTTTCCGAAATTATTGATCCAGTTCGAACATTAGTATCCGATTGGTGTTATTCTATCTGATAGTTCTCATTCTATTCGGAAATTAAAATCCAAGTACTGGTATATAAATCAAAAATTAAAGTTCAAAACTTGTTATATATTTCGGATATTTATTTACAAATTGAATTTTCTCCGAATGAATAGGCTGTAATGGACGCAAAAGAGTGTGGATATGAAAAAGGGAATTTAAAAATCAACTCCCGTATATATTATTGGTTAAAATGGGATGTAATTCTTCATCGTATAACGTGTTAACATGAAAATATATATTTGTAGGAATTTTATTCCTCATAAAACGTGTTCGTGTCCAAAAATCCAATGATGCTAGCATTTTTCTGTAGTAAAAAATGGGTTATTTGGAGCGAATTTATTTCTCGAAATATGTGCTGACAGGACTATTAAATGACACCCGAGATTTTTTCAAATAAGACAACGGATTTTGTGTAGAAATTTTTCCGACATGACTATTTAAGAAAATTTCAGATTCCCTAAAAAATTCCAACGGGTTATCTGGAGTACAAAATGAGTGTATTACTGAATTTTATGATTGGGTCTAGTCAAACCTGTTTTGCATAGGTCTTTCTGACCGAAACAACGTTAAGAGAGTGGTTGATCTCAACTGCTACAAAACACGATTTTAGAATTATCATCAAGGGTTCAGAGTTAAAGACAACAAAGCGACTTTTATGTAAAATTTTAGTTCATAGAATCATATTGTAAAATATGAAATTTATGCAAATTCTTGTTTTTGGTAGTGTTCTATGTTTGTCTAGAGTATTGTCGGTTCGTACGGCACTCCTCATTTAAATCTATATTTTCACATATGAGTATTGCGTAATGAATTATTTTTGCCTAGGAAAGTATCAAGAATGATTCAAACCATAAAATTTACGTTTTGGTACCCTACTTAGCATTCATATTTTAACGGTATCCAATTATCACAAATATCTTAATAGTTGTCCACAATAAAACAAAAGTCATTCCACCACGGAAAGTAGTCCATAAACCATGGCCATAAAGCTTCCAAAATAAATACAAGGACATAAAGTCCATCAAAAACAAGTCATAGAACATCAAGTCTCAAGTACGGTCACGGCGCCGACACCTAGTGTAATGACTCGAGTAACGATCCGAACTAGGGCTTGTGTCTTTTCCTGTACATATTGCAAATAATAGTTTAGTCTAATAAATGAATTCTAAATGAAACATAAATGAAAAATTCTAGACTAGTAGTAGTAGTAGTTACATGAAATATATCTAAGCAATTTAAAACTAGAAACACAGAATCATATTCTAACTTTCATGTACCTCGTCCTCCTGTTGTCTCTACCTTCATCTTCGTGTTTTGTCTCGTTTACTTTCTGAAACTAAAGCTTGCTCAGCCTTCCTCTTCCTTACAGAAATGGTAGGAGGAACTTGTTTCATTTCCTATAAATTGCAAATAATACATTTGAACCATAGTTGTCAAAATCGTATGATTCACATAATGATATGAATCTATACATAAATCAAGGTTTATCACATTGTTGCATTTGACTAATATGAAACTACATGAATGAGCTAACAATTCAACTTTTATAATTGGGAAAAAAGGTCAATCCGATTCTCAATTCGATTCAATATTTGACAATTATGGTTAGAACACATGAATTAAAGATAGGAAGATCAGATACTAATTTCTGAATAAAGATAAGTAAATCGGATTCTAATAACCAAAATAGAGGGGACTAACCGGACAGTAATGTCCGAATGGGGTATAAAGATTTGGATATTAAAATCCGAATGAGGCAATAAATTTTAGATATTAAATTCTGAATGAGCTAACAATTCATGCCGGGTGATTAATAGATGAACAGAAGAATCCTTAGGCATATAAACAATTCGACACACTGATGGCTACATTTTACAAATAATAAAGATCGGATACTTTTGATGAAGTTGGTATTCTGGAGTCTCTATACATGCAGGAGGTGGAACATTACAACTTGAAAACAACATGCATGTGAAAAATTTAATTCGGACACTTAATAGAAAAAGACGTCATCAGAACGGTCGAGAATTACTTTTACATTTAGACATTCAAAAAAAATTGGTTGAAAGAAAAGCTACAACTCTTGTTACAACCAAGGGGTGCTAATCAAAATAGAGGCGACTAATCGGACTATAATGTTCGAATGGGGTATAAAGATTTGGATATTAAAATCTGAATGAGACAATAAATTTTGGATATTAAATTCTGAATGACCTAACAATTCAACTTTTATAATATTCGACTAGGGAGTCATTTGGAAATTAAAATCCGAATGAGGCAATCAATTTCAGATATTAAAATCCAAATAGGGGCCAAACAACCATCTATCCGAAATTGTGAAAAACAATCGGATTCTAGTGTCCGATTAAATTTTAAATACACAAAATAACGTACTATGGGTTTCTCAGGAAAAAAAACAAAAACCAAACGAAAAAAAAAACCCCGTAATAACAAGATTCATAATTTTACCGATGTTCCACTTCGAAATCATTGGTGATGTTGGCGTGGTGTGCTTTCTTCTCACACCTCATTTGCCTCAAAAGTTGCGCTACTGTCGTGGTATGGCGGGAGTGGTGTTGTGGTGGGGACTGTACAGAAGAAGAAACGGGAGAGAGACAAGAGAGAGAGAGACGGGGTGGGGAGGCGAGGAGAGAGAGAGAGAGAGAGAGACAGGGTGGAGTGGGGGTGCGTGGGTGGCGGCGCCGTGGGGTGGGGAGGTGGAGATCTGTAGCAGGACGAGGGAAAAGAGAGAGGAGAGAGAGAAAAGGAACGGATGGGGGAAGAGAATGACAGAGGTGTTGGGTTGGGTTGTATGTATGATGTATACAAGGGCAAAAAGGGGAGTTCATGGATATTCTTTTGGCTGCAAGTAGCAAATCCTTATAAGGTGGTGGTTTGTAGGTAGCAATTGACTGCACATAGCAGAAACTACGCTGCGAATAGCGAAGGCCAACTACAATATACTAGTACCACACGCCCAAATATATATTCACACTCACATAAGTGGTGGGTCCCGGACACTACACACTCTAGTGTGCTGGATCCACCCCTCATGTGAGTGTGTTTGGATACACCAAATGTACACTGCATTGCGTGGAACCCATCTCGGGGTCCCACACGGATGATCAGAACTGTTCAATTTATTAAAAATGAATTTTTTAAGAGTTCTTGTTAAAAATCAACTTAGTTGAACATCGATAAAGAGTTGATAAATAGTATAAATGAATTCAACTTTACACATCTCTGGGGGTTCAATTTTGGTTTTTATCTGTAGTTCAATTTTGTTCACCCACCTTTAAAAATAAGTGAATATTACCCATCATGATCCCCATCATATTTTGATATCAGACTAAGATAATTTTTTGCATGAACCCTTAAAAAAATATTAAAATGGCGGATGAAGAAAGTCAAAGTGAATAAGTTGCTTTATTGTGTGTCTTGTTGTGTGGAACATAAGAAAACATGGAGTTGCTAGAAACATTTGGTGTTGAAATTTCTTTTCCAAGTTCCCATCCGAACAATGCGAATGCACCAATCATGCTTCGAGTTAAGAATTGTGGGAACAACATGAGGCATATAATATAACACATACACGGGGGAGATTGCAACTGAAGCGGTCTCTCTCATAGAGCACTTTGAAGCCCAATTAGTTTTACTAAAGATTGTGGGTTAAGTGACTGCTACCCACAATTGATAGGGATTTATGATTTTTAGCCTTGAAACTTTCTTGTTATTCTTTTTGTAAAGATTTCAATGTAAAATATTAAAAATTCTTTTAAATTTGCAATTTTTTATTTTTTCAACAATGAATACATTGTGAAAATATTGATTATGCATATCTTCAAAAATAAATCTCCAAATATATTTTTGCAATATTGGGTTTGGACTCGGGAAAAAAAGAAGAAGTTAATTTTACCATTTTACTCTTAACTACTCTCTAATCATTACCCTATTGACTGTGTCAATTTTACCATTCTACCCCTTTGTAACTTGTGACTTTTTATCAACTTCCTTTGTCATGTCATTGAGAGAATGGAGACAAATCTAATTTGCTATACTTTCTTTCAAATCAAGTTCAAAATTTGAATTTGGAAGGGAGAAATGAGGGGTAAAATGGTAATATAGACATCCAAAATTGGAAAGTTTTGAAACAAGCACATCAATTTGGGACATCCAAAAAAGAATAAGGGCACAACAAAATGGGACGGAGGGAGTTTTCAAGATTTACAATTGAAGTACCTTTTATTTTGGACAAATTTGTTGTCACTCTTATTTATGTCAAAGATTTAGATTTTTGGTTCATCTTCAGTGGGGGAGTTGGAAGTGATGGAAAAAGAAATGAAGTGATAAGAAATCCACTATTAAATCTTCTGATGAGGACCTAATTTGTAGTGTCTTTTTCTTTTGAGCATAGGTTTTATCAAAAGTCTAAAGCACAAATTCTGCAATGATATCTTATAAATCTACACTTCTGCCTTTTCATTGTTATATAATTATATTGAATATATTGGATTAGTCAAGGACTTCGATAGACTGATCAAAGTTAACCAATGGTGGTATAGATTGGTTGTCTATATCTCCAGAAAAAGAAAAGACCCGGCTTTTTTTTTATTATTTATTTCAAAATTTAGGTTATCTACCCGTATAACTATTTGCCTCATGAATAAGTTATGAGAATAACGTGAAGAATTTAATCTTTCTTCTTATACATAGGTACGACTACTCCCACAATGGTTATCCCCCTTGCCAAGAGTTCAACTTGAAGAGAGGCAAATTACTCACACAAGAAGCACTAGGGAATTTGAGAGAAAAACCACACTGATTTTATTGCTTCAAACTCACAAATACAACAATGAAAAAACTCTCAAATCTCACTCTTATTCTCTCTCTTTCTCACACTTTGCTTCCCTGCTTTGATACACACATAGATACATCAATTTATAAGATAGATTTCAGACAATCTATCAATTACTCAACTACTAATTATATGGCTCAAACTTGCTCCCTTAAATTATTGGTTCTTCTTGCACCAGCACACACAACGACTTTGGAGGCCATTGATGTCTGGGTCTCTCTTGTCTACTATCGGGTTTACAATTTCTTCAACCAAATTTTAGGCCATTTATTTTGGGTTAAATCAGGTTTACTTTCATCACAACTGATATGCATAAGCCTGAAGTGATATCATGCTAAGATTCAACCTAAGAAGTTCCACACGAATTTTCAGTAATGACAAACTTGAGGCTATTTGTTTTGATGTAGTCTAGTTACTGGATCATGAATTGAGGGAGCGATTGCTTTGGAGGTTTAATAGTGAGTAATAATAACCACCTTTTCCAACAGCAAGTAGATCAGAGTGTGATCCATGCTCTGCAACCTTTCCATCCTTTATCACAACTATGGTGTCTGACTTCTGTATTGTGGATAGCCGGTGAGCAACAACCACGCAAGTTATCCCAACCATCATTTCATCTAGAGCTTTTTGGACTAGATTCTCCGACACCGAATCAAGGGCACTAGTTGCCTCATCAAGAAGAAGAATAGCTGGCTTCTTTAGAAATGCTCGGGCAAGTGCTATCCGCTGCTTTTGGCCTCCTGATAGTTGGACACCTCTTTCTCCACAATATGTTTCATATCCCTCTTTCATAGAACTGCATCACACTGTCTTTCATTACTATAGAAGCAAATAGAGAAGTATGCTTTTGCTATGGAAAGAGGGTGATGCATTCATACCTTATGAATTCATGAGCATTGGCAAGAATTGCTGCCTCCCTTAATTCAGATTCTGTAGCATGTTCTTTTCCATATGCAATGTTCTGACGGATAGTTCCTGCAAAAAGTGTCAGTTCTTGACTCACTAACGCAATACGAGACCTCAAGCTCCTTAAATTGTAAGCTTTGATATCCACTTCATCTATTAAAATTGATCCTCTTATCGGGTCATAGAATCTTTCAATGAGTCCAATGATTGTGGACTTTCCTGAACCGCTATTTCCTATGAGAGCCACTGTTTTTCCAGCATCAATCTTTAAATCTAGGCTTTTGAAGATTATTTCTTGAGGTCTTGAAGGGTATGAGAAGGATACATTTTTCAGCTCTATATGACCCTTGATATCCATATCAACCTTGATTCCTTTCGGGTCATCTGGCTCAATTTCACTCTTCCTATCTAGGACTGCAAAAAGTGATCTGACAGCCCAACTACCTTTTGCTAAATCTGAAGTCATGCTTCCTGCATCTGCAATGGTCTTGCTTGTACTCAGCAGTATGAAGAAAGCTTGAAACAATTGTTTTGAGGAAATTAATCCTTTACCCAGTAGCTTTCCTCCATACCAGAAAGACAAAGCTATAGAAACTGTGGACAAAAACTCGGAGCTGAACAGTCCAAAACCTGATAACCATGATTGTTTGATGCTTTCCTTCCTTGGACCTTCCATTGCAGCTGCAAAGAGACTAAGGATTCGTTCTTGAGAGGAAAATGCCGTTATAGTCCTGTGACTCACTACTGCTTCACTTGCCAATTGACTTCCTTCGTTCTGTGCTTGCCTGGCTTTTTCAGACATGCTCTTCATCAAAACTTGCTTTCCATAGAAGCAACCTATGAGCAAAGGCTGCATGGAAATAATTACACTGGCCAGTCTCCATGTGACCACCAATGCTAGTGTAAAAGACATGGAAGCAGTGGTGAACACTTGAACTAGCAATGACATCCGATCTCCAACAAGGGACCGAACCATGTTTGCCTCAGTGGTTAGCCGTGCACAAATCGCCGCACTTGTGTTCTCGGCTTTATCAAACCATCCAATCTCAAAGGTGATTAACTTTTGTAGCAATTTCTCTCGTACCCTTTTGGTTAAACATTCTCCCATGATAGCAAAATTATAATGTTGGAGGACATTTGTGATGAAGCAAAGAGCCGCTAAACTTAGGAAAATCAAAGAATATAACTTGCTCTCCGATTCTACTTTGGAATGGTCCCCCAACAAGTAAACGGAGATTAGTGTTCCCAGGCTATATGAAGAAAATGGTTGCATTGCCCCGTAACCAATAGCCCCAACGCAACCAAGCAATGACCGTTTCCACTCAGGAGCATTCATTTGCATCAAACGCCATTGATAAGGAGCAGGATAGGAAGACTTTTTCAAGCTTTCTCCGTCCCCTTCAACATGAGGTTGCATCTCAAAGTCAAAGGAGAATGCTTCATTGTCAATGTGAATTTTCTCCGTTACTGGGCTACCTTGCCAACTTGGACTACGTGAAGTATAGAGAGATGTTGAACTCTTGATTTCGCGGTCGCTTCTGGCATTTGACGGATGATCAAAACTCTCAGGGGCTTCCTTTTGTGCTTTTTGCTGCAGTTGTACCATTCTCAAGTATGCCCCGCCTTCATTTTCCATTTGAATTAGCTCGTCGTGAGATCCTGATTCAAGTACTCTTCCATTTTGCAAAACTACTATTGTATTGGCCTTGCGTATGGTTGTAAGACGGTGGGCAATTGTGATTGTTGTGCGCCCAACTGAAGCTTTGTCTAGTGCAACTTGTACTAGTTTTTCTGATTGGCCATCCAAAGCACTTGTTGCTTCATCAAGCAAAAGAATCTTTGGGTGCCTTAGTAGAGCCCTTGCGATGGCAATTCTTTGCTTTTGGCCTCCAGAAAACTGAACTCCGAGTTGCCCTACCTGAGGAATCAGTTCAAAACTTCACTACGTTAACTTCATCAAGCATAAGATAATCTCTAATGTACACGAAGAAACATAAAAATCATGACCTACTCGAGTATCATATCCTTTGGATAATTTAGTGATAAAATTGTGAGCATTTGCAGCCTTAGCTGCAGCTATAACATTTTCCATCGAAGCTCCTTCATCTCCGAACAGAATATTCTCCTTTATAGATGTTGCAAAGAGAACTGGTTCTTGATTAACCAGTCCCATTTGAGATCTCAACCATCGAAGCTGGAATCTTTTTATATTGCATCCATCAAGTAGGATGTCTCCTTTGACTGGGTCATAAAATCTCTCGAGCAGAGAAATAATTGTTGACTTGCCAGAACCACTGCTTCCAACAAGACCTACTGTCTTACCAGGTTCCACTTTGAGATTGAATCCTTCAAGAATCTGGGTATCTGGCCGGGATGGGTAACTGAAATCAATCTCTTTAAACTCAATTTCCCCTCTTACTTGATCTAGAGTTTCTCCTTTTTCATCTTCAATATCAATGAGACTGACTTGATCAATCATCTCGGATATTCTAGTGGCTGCAGCTTTTGCTTCTGCAAAGAATGACATATTTGGGAGGGTGCTCATCAAAAACCTGAAGTTCCAAAAAGAAACATAAATTTGAGTTTTGACCGGGAGACGAATGAATTAAGTGAACTTCTGGTTGAAAAGTAACAACGCGTGATACTGTTGTGTATAAATTAGCATGATATTTATTACTTTTGGATAACCAATTACTCATTGGCGGAACTTTTAATTACTTAGCTTTATTTTTTTTGCTATCAAATAGGTGGTTTTTGATGGTTACATCCTTTCCTTCTTTGTGGATATGAAGGTATTCAGTAATTCCTTGATTGTTGGAAGAACTCCAAGTGCCGGAGTAAATGAAACACTTAGTAAGTTAATGAAAGAACAAAGATAAATAACTCACCCTCCTCCTAAAACAACAGAGAGTCCTGCGATGAAAACTTCACCAGCACTTTCTCCTCGCGTGGTTACAAGAATGCTGCCAAGCCAAGCTTGAAAGGCATAATTTACGTAAATCATTCCCATGCTCCCCAGCAGTAATCCCTTTGTGAGCCCTTGCTTTATACCTAGCTCTGTACTCTTTTGAAGTGCTAGGCTGAATCTGTTTAGAGTTTCGTGTTCACCCACAAAAGAATATATAGTACGAATCGAGGAGATTGCTTGTTCAGCTATCTCACCAGCGACCCCGTAAGCATCTTTCGTCTTCATACCAAGTTCCATCATTAGTTTCCCAAATCCCAACCCCGGAGCTATAAAGAGAAGTGTTAATGGAAGGGCAGCCAAGGCCAGTCTCCATGAAAGTAGGAAGGACACTATGATGCAGCCAATGAAAGTTGAGAAATTAACCATGAAATGGGGAATCTACAGGAGAAGAAGAGAAAATGTTAGTCAGTGTAACTATGCGTAAACACAATGGGGAAAATGTACCATTGGGTGTTCTAAGAAGATCAAATGAGCAACACACCTTCTCTGCTATGACACTTTGGATTGACTGCGCATCAGACGAGATGCCAGATATTGCTTGGAATGTAGTGGAAGAAGCAGCTTGGTTGTCAAAGAAACCAACATCTCGCCGAAGGATTGATCTCAAGTATTGCATTCTCATGCATGATGTTTGTCGCTCTGCTGTCCTTGTGAAACATGCTCCTTCTGCAAATTGAATGTTTGCATGAATATGATGAAAGAGATATCTACTCAATACAGACTTGCATTTCAAACGTGATAACACTGATAAGTGCTGAAATGCATGGAGTCCCCTTAATTTATACCTGTTAACTCCTCAGTCATGTTACTTTATTCACTGGGCCTAATTTATGATAATAGCTTATAGGAATTGTTTCTACAAGTTGGGTTTCATATATATATTGACTCTTGTCTTCATACACTTTTCCTGGTTGAGTTCCAATGTTCCATAAGCGAGTGAAAGTCCTACTTGATCCTATGGATAGTGTGGTTATACTTGTGGACGTTGTTGAGACATGGATGGTGTGGTTTCTGGCAAATTCTCAGTGCTTTTTGCAGTATGAGGTTGCATACTTTTTCTCATGTAGCATCTTTCATGTGTCATTATACATCTCTATTTTGCATTAGATATAATCATCACACACTCATATCGAGATAATAGTAAACGCACCTTGTTTTGAGTGTTTCATTTATTGAGTGAATATCTAAGTGAGATTTGTAGTCGCAACGTAGCTCGGGGAGTAGTTAGTTGTTCTTCAATTTAAGTTGCAAGTATTTAGTTGCAATCTCATCTTCAAAGTTCATCTTTTTGGGATTTATTATTGAATTCATTCTGAGACAGCTACTTGCGAGATCTAAATTTATTTTGCTCATATTTCTTATGTTCTGCCATCATAAATAAGGGGGAGAGCATTCAGGGTATCATTTGATCATATTATTGATGATGGTCCATTTACTAAATTGATGGTTTATATACTTTACATGAATTATGCTATGTCCTAACGCGCAAGTCAAAGTTGTTAGTTGTCGGATCTGAGACTGGATCCGAGGGTGGATGTCCACCTTGAGATCCACTGGCATGGGCGTCTGGCAGAATGTATCCTTGGACGTCCGCTGTGGGATCCGAAAATGTCCTCTTTTTTTACTCTACGTCTATTACTTTGGATTCGCAATCTAATCTTGCAGGATATAACCAAACCAAGAGCTTTGAATGTTGATTTGTGCAATATATGCTTGTTGACTTTGAGAGGCTTTAATAAACATTACGTCGTCAGCAACTGGTCGAACGAAATGGCCATAACAAGGCAATTACTGGGATAGGCATGGGAAGAGACAACATAACAAAGGAGGAACGTCTGAAGATTTATGGTGGCATATTCAAAGAGGTTTATTTTCTGAGTGATTATAATAGTGGTTGGTCCATACGCTTAGTCTACTTTTTTTTTTATCAGCAAAAATTTTTATAAATCTTTGAAAAAGATTACAAAGATTTAACGGATCACGGGTACACCGGCAAAACACCACCCGAGAACCTTCACTAGTATCCACTATGTATTTCCGATCTTACATTGTTGTTTACTGAAGTCAACACTTCAATTTATCTTGATCACAAAACCAAAAAAAAAAACTTCATGTTGTCAATGAGTTTTCTTAACTCAATCTCACAACTCACTGATACACGTAGACCAG
Source organism: Rhododendron mucronatum var. ripense (assembly GCA_019656295.1). Taxonomy (NCBI): domain Eukaryota; kingdom Viridiplantae; phylum Streptophyta; class Magnoliopsida; order Ericales; family Ericaceae; genus Rhododendron; species Rhododendron mucronatum. The sequence continues at coordinate 479,595 of BPLT01000235.1, forward strand.
AACTCAATCTATCTCAGTAAATTGGTACGCACAGACCAAAACTCATTCACACAGCCCTAACTGCGAACATGGTGGATGCGGTTTCCCTCTCTCACAAAGTAGATGTACAAACATTGGGTTTATACAAACCCTCTTAAGAGGGTGAATATACAAGTGATAGCTCGAGCTAGACTAACTACGAATCTAATAAAATATCTAGAGTATCAGTCTAGAAGATGACTTATAGCGAATATGCTCGACTTAGCTTTACTTACCATGGTAACTAACATATTTATTGAAGTTTTTAATAGGGGAAGTACATATGCTTAACCATGAGTATTCATACATGGTGAAATTGGGTATGGATCTCCAAGAATCTTTGTGCTTCGTTTGTATTGTTTCTGTTACCGATGGCTTTTAGCAATTACTTCTCCTCAAATTCAACCATTGATTTGGTTTATTTATTTTCTGCAACCAGTCTGTGATTTGCAATTTACCATTAATCTCTGTAGTATGACCCTAGATTTCATGATTTTTGTGCGCGTATAAGAAGTACGTTAATGGAAATACCCTAAGTTGACAACACAGGAAGATGAATTTGCCTTTCCCTATATGCTCTCAATATCCATTCTTGTTGAAAAATAGTAAAATAGCTACGAGAGATTTAGTGATACGTGAATAGCTATGAAATATAGCTATTAAAAAGTTCATACTCTTGGACTTTATTAAGCCTGTTGCCTAAATCTATTGATGAAAGTGAAGTAGTGAACTAGCAAATAAGTACTTTACATACCCACGAAAGCCGATAGTCCTCCTCCAATGGCTAGATACAGCAGCTTGAGTGCATACTGCAGAAAAGACACAGTCAAAAGACTACGTAGGAAGTAAATTTGACAGAACGTCGTACCAAGAGTACTAGCAAATTCTCTTGGTAGCATAAATCTATGGCAACACGGGATAATCTTCGAGTGACAAGTTCATTTCATTTTGTGACCTAAGTAGCTTCATGAGAGTTCTTAAATGGATCATTCACGCAATTCCATTATTTTGAGAATAACATAGAGAGGACAATTAATGCATGAAGAAACCTTTTGCTCTCACTCCAATTCTTAGTATGTTATTTCTTCGTAAATTGTTAGTAGTTAGCTAGTTGCTTATAATATACCTTGTCCCTGGTATGGCTGGCCGAAGATGTATCGGGTTTCATACTTCCGTATGAGTTGATCAGTCCGCTGACAATGACCATCATAACAGGGGTCATCATCCCATTTCCGATGCTGCCTAAAGTTCCAAACAACATTAGCAACTTGTCGACGTTGTCAGCGTACCTAAACATGCCTCCTTTTCCCCTCATTTCGATGGCTAGCAAGGATGGAGCTAGGGGTGGCTAGTGGTTGCGGCTGGCTCTCAACATTTACAAATAATGGCAAGATAGAAGGATCCCAACCTCGAATAAGCCTCATCAACCATAAATAGTTCCTCAGCTCGAACTTCTTCCTTTATAAAAAATAATTTCAAGCTGTCGTCCCCACACGCCATCCATATGGATATGCTGCATATGCACTTGACATGTATAAAGAGAATTGAAGCAAGTCTGATGTCATTGGATTCCTAGTTTGATCTTCCAGGATTTGTTTGATTTTTTTCGGCTTTGATTGTGACAATATGCTCACTTTCAACTAGTTTCTCTTTGTTGCCACCTGACTCTTCCCATTAATTTATGCAAATTGTCTAATACGTTCAATTGTTTATATAACAGTTGATGCTGATGCTGGCGAATTCCAAATTTAACGGAAATTTGATACCCGGAGCAGTTTAAAATTAAGATTTTTTTTTTTCTCCCTTTGCTAGATCTTGAAGGAAAGGAATGGTTTGTATCAGGTTTTGGTGGTATCAGGGGGAGTTCCTCTTCTGGTTTTCTGGTATAGGTTCTGATGCTGAGGTCTGTTGCAGCAGTGGGATTGTGCATGGTGCTACCGTAAGGCGCCGCTCCGCTTGGTTATTACGAGTTCTGAAACAGAGAGATGCAGAGCCTTGTTGGTACAACAGATGCTGCAATGGGAGGCCAACCTTAACCTTATGGGCTTCTTGGTCTTGTGTTGTGTGGAGATCTCTGCTACATTTGCCACTAAGAGCATCTCCACCACATGTCTGTAGAAACAACTACTCCACTACTATTCACTATAACTCCAATACCAACAAACTATCTATATTCACTTATTGAATGAAGAATTATATTTTGAGTCTTTATGTTTGGGACTTGTTCATTTTGGGGTCTCAAAACATTGGACATGGTTTTCAATAAATTTTATCTATTTGTCTCTCCACTTATTACTCTCAGAAACCTCCCTCAAAACCCAAACTTAACAAGGCCTGATCCTTTGAGTCTCTAATTAAACACGGATATTTACGGAGACTCATCTTAGAGATGGATTACAGTATGTCGACACTCGATATCTTGAAGATATGGAGTGTGACAGGAGATGCTCTTAACGTCTAACACATATTCCAGTAAATGAAATTTAAAAAAATACTCCTATAAATTAGCCTACAAACGGAATTCTCTGCCAGTAAGTATAAGGGAAATGATTTTAACACTCCCGTTTTATTCATTGGCACTTCTGTCTTTTATTCATATAGAATTACTAAAGTACCCTTACTTCTTGATTCACTTTCTCGGGCATTTTGATACTTTTATGTGAATAAAAACAAAATGGGAGCGCCAATGAATAAAAAGATGGTAAAATCATTTCTCTTAGGGTGCGTTTAGTTGGATGGAATGGAATGTGAATAGGAATAGAATCAAGAATGGAATAAAATTGGAGGAATTGAGAATAGAATAATCATTCTCATTCTCATGTTTGGTTGTGCTTAGGAATAGTCATTCTCATCTCCAATAGAATAGTGTGGCAATAGCAATTTTTAGAGTGGCAATAGCAATTTTTAGAGTGGCAATAGCATTTTTTGGAGTGGCAATAGTAATTATTGGTGTGGCAATAGTGAATGTTGGAGTGACACTAGTAATTTTGGTGTGACAAAGAAATGGAATAACAATTCCTTAGTTTTTTTGGATGGAATGACAATTCCTTTACTAAGGATGAATAGTGATTCCATTTGAAATCATCATTCTATTATTTAATGGTGAACCAAACATTAGAATAAGTAAGTCATTGGAATGCCTATTCCATTCCAACCTTGATTCCATCCAACCAAACATACCCTTAGTTTAACGCCGTTTCTCTCTGCTAGTCAATGCCGGGAAGTTGGGTATATGGTTATTCTGATTTCTGAGTCGTTTTTCCTTTTATTCATTTTATTAGTATTACTACATTCTTTTTATTAATAGTATAGTAATGTGCCGTTATATATAGTGTACCTATTTGATCTCCTGTCGTATTTGGTACTGCATCGTTGATATAATAATTTTTAGAATTCAAACCACTAATTTCTCTGTTTTCGTATTATTTTTTACTAGACACAATTCAATGGTATAGGATGGATCTTGACAATATTAACTCTTATATTTCTTTGATCCAATCAAGTTGGTAGAACGGCACATGTCGTGTAAAATCATGCACGTTACCATAAGAGTTGTAATAAAAACTAAAACAAGATCAATCAGGACTTCATTGGTTACTTGATTGCAACTTTATTTATACACACTATTAAAATACTAATAAATATACGAAGACTAATTAAAACTATTAAAATTTTAGATAAGAAAAACCGCGCAAGGCGGACTTTGTAGGTAATCCTATATATGGCTCATTTCATTACGTATCTACCCGTTCAATTTATCAAACATTGTATCGATTGGTTCGCCATTTTTCGCATCAATGAAGGTTCTTACGATCACTTTGTTTGTGATCAATGCGGATGGAAAGTTTGCCACTTGGACAATTCAAATGGTCTAAATTCCAATGTATTTATGATCCATGCAAAACAATATATAAGGTGACCTGATATTAGTGTCTTATAACAAAGCATACTTTTCATAAGAAAAATAGACGCTCAAACTTTGATCATTTATTTCTTATCTGACAAATACAATTTGATAAAAGCATTTATTGATATCCGATTAACATGAGACTTTTTATATATAATAATCACATCGAAACTTACAAAGTTTGAATCGTTAAATGATATTTTGGTGAGTCTCATTTTACATCACGTTAGAATCATCGCATTGAAAGATATAATTCCGAATAGCTATATACGGCAAGTCTCCCCGTGCATTTTCCAAGAGAACAACGTGCACTGGACCTCTTTTCATTTTCTGTTCTTTTATTCTGTCGTTCATCTTTCTTTCATTACTTCAACGAGAAGCCTATATTGTACATGCCCCATAAAAGGTGTAGCGCATGGAAATTACATAAAATTCTGATTTTATTATGTATGATTTCAATTTATGTGTTTTTTTCTTGAAGGGCACGATTTCAATTTATGTAAAATACAGATATATGTACAAGGGCTCGCCCTAGTGCGCTAATGCACTAAACAGGTCTAGTGCGCCTTGATACTCCACCGCAACTTTATTTTGGTGATTTGAACAATTTAGTTTGTAGAGGTTGTTGAGTAGATCATCTAGGAAAAAATAATTAAATTATATAGATATTTATTATCCCCTTGGTCAACCAGTCATTATACAAAACTAGATGGTTCATATAATTTCAACATGGACTGGATCATTTAGTTATGAATTTCTGATTATCTTGATTTTTTTAGCACAATTTTAGTGTGAACTCTATCAATTAAACGACTGGGATCACGATGATAAGATCTTGGTAGTACGATCCCTGAGCCAAACTAGCTAGTCGTATTCCGCTTGTCTTTGCCACGTGGCCTGACCCGATCTTCTCCGTACGGACAACAGTGATCAGCTATAGTCTCTGGCATGAACCGGGACACTCCTTCAACCCGGATATCTCCCACACAGGTACCAGACCTTATGAGCTCTTGTTCTTGCTTGGAAAAATGACGGCCCAGGACTTATTTAATTTGTTAATGCTAAAAATGTCTTTGGCATGTATTAAATATCAAAAAACGTCAATGACCGTCATTTTTTCCGTCTTGCTTTGGGCCTATGGGCCCAGCGGGACTTGGGTGTAAATGGCCTGTGGACTTTTATACATGCTAATCCGGCCTACTACAGTTATCCTTTCCAATATTTTGTACCCAAAACAAGTTATCAATACCAACTACCAGAGAAGAGTTTTAGTGCCGAGCGGGTACCACGTGGTGTTCGCTCAGCGCATCCGAGTTGTCCATTTCGGTTTTGGACAGCTCGGATTTGGAGAGAGAAAAATGAGAGAAAGAGGAGAGATAGTGTTGGGGTGAGAAGAGAGTGCGTTTTGATCTGGGTGGTCCAATACACTTTTGAACGGTCCGAATGTGCTGCTCGGGCACCACGTCAGCTGGGTGACTTGGTGCCCACCGGCACCCAAAAATTTCTCCCAATTACCTACAAGGTTCACACTCCTTTCTGGTTCAGCCAATTGATTGAGAGAGAGAGAGAGAGAGAGAGAGAGAGAGAGAGAGAGAGAATGGCGCATGTTCAACCGATGATATTCTACTTTATATCTTCCTCAGACTCCCTGTGGATTCAGTATTCAGATTCAAATCGGTGTCGAAGACATGGAACCGTCTCCTCTCCACTCCTTCGTTCCGTTCCAAGTACCAATCCATGCGCGTTGGAGATGCCGAGGTTGTTCTGCGCTCTCCGGTGCTATTAGGTTTTTTCCAAGGCTCTCCTTCTTACGTGCCAAAGGAAATCCTTTACATAACCACCCCTAGGCTCTCCTTCTTACCCGCTTCCCAGAAGACCATGTACATGAAATCGCGCAAATTCATCGACAAACTAGATTGCTTCTTCGTCGGTTCTTCCAACGGGATCATCCTCTGCGGACGCCACCCCAGCACATACTACGTCTGCAATCCAGTCACGGACAGGGTTGTCCGGGTCCCTAAACCAAGCAACAAAACGTGCGGTGCCATGAACGTGGCAATAGGGTTTTTATACGAGGAAATCCACGACGCTGTAAGCGATACCCTACGGGGAAAATACAAGGTGGTTCAAGCTGACTTGAGGACCGCAAGCGAGATTAGGTACGACACCTTGTTGATCGAGACCTATTCTTCCGACACTGGCGTGTGGGAACAATCCGTGTTGAGAGGGTCTATCCCCTTCCTTTACCCCTGCTTTATCCCGACCACCAAAACATTGTACTAACATAAACTAACTATTTGACTAATTACGATGGCTATGAACTCAACCAAATAGAATCAACGAACAAAATTTTGTGGTAGCGTCTAGATTAATCTTTTAACAAACCTTGCTTTGAAAACAGAGGTAGCAAAACATTCATCTACCGTTGCTTCACACAATCCTTCCAGGTACGTACGGTCGAGGCAATTGTGAGGGAAAATAAACTCATCGATGAATAGATATCAATACTAAAATGGAATGCAACAAGATCACAAATGGTTGAGAAATTTCAAGCCAAGGCAGAGCACGGGGCCAAGGCCAAGGCCCAGGAACGGCGGCGTTTTGTACTATGGCGGTTCCCATTTCGATTTATGTTAGGATTTTAATAGGAATTAGTATAAAAACCCCGTTTTAGCTCAGAATTAGGGTACGTTTTTACTTAGAATTTTAGCAGCTTTTCATAACGACGTTTTTTTTGTTGATTTTTCATCGCTCTTAACTTTTGGCTGCTGTTTTCTAAGTTCTTAATTGCAGATTCAAGTTTTAATTGAAGTTCTTTCCAGCTTTAATTCCTGTTATTCTTCAGTAATCGAATCCGTTACTCTTCCGTAAGTCTGTGGAATCGTGTTTTTATTTCTATTCCGATTATTCGAAGCATGTTTAGATCTAGGGTTTTAATTGTTACTGCGTTTAATAAAATTATGAGTGAGTAGTTCTGTAGAGTGCGGCCACGGGGCAAAGGCGTCTCGTGGCTAGTTTAATTAATGTTTTTACCTCGGGATCGAATTAATTTAATCTTTAAGCAATTTTAGAAGACGAAAACTCTTCTAACAAACAAAACCCAGGCATCGCCGGAATTCGAATGCGCACGGATACTGGTGACAGGTGGTGCGCATTTGTTAGGGATCCTTTTTCCTATTCTAAAATCAACAAAGTGAATAATTGTGGCCCGAGTAAACATTGGTTAGGCGAGTTGCGGACACTGAGTTCCCACGGCTGTACTCTCCTTTTTAAATCCTTATTTAATTAATTTAGTTTGGTAATTTAGTTAGTAAATCAATCTCATTGAACAAGGGGTGGCTACCTAAGAGCCAAATTAAACTAGAATTCAACACTTTTGAGTAAGCACCGTCCGTCCGTCTCTGTGGTTCGACTCCGGTACTTCCGGAATTATTGTGCTACACTGGTCGAGAGTCCTACGCTTGGGACGCGTTTTTAGTTTAATTTTATTAACACCTGGTCGGTCAAGCATTTTTGACGCCGTTGCCGAGGACGGCGACTTGTGTTCTAGAGTGTGAGTTTTCGTGTCTTTTGTCTTTTAGTTGAGTCACCATAGGTAGAGAGAAGAAGGTGTCCTTTAAACAGGACCCTCTTTATTATCGCGATCCGACACATCGTTTAGTTCGAAAAGAACTGGAGTCAAGTCAGCCTGTGTTTTCTAGTTCTTCATTTTCTAGTTTAGAGTCAGACTCAGCTGAGTACTAGTCAGAGTCTATTCCCATTAGTGGTCTTTATATAGATTTACCTTTTGAGTCAGTTAGTGTCAGCAATCCACTTTTCCAGTCAGTTTTAGAGTCAGAATCAGAATCAGTCGAGATGGGAAATAGGCAAGTAGCTATTCAGCCGTCCTTGAGACAACACATGCATCCCGAGAGGACCACTCCTCTCGGACCCATTGTGTTCCCTCAAGAGACACAAGAGGCACGAAATGCCTTTACAGTCAAACCTGGTGTCCTTAATAGTCTCCCTAGTTTCCACGGGAGGGAGTGTGATGATCCGTACGAGCATGTGCGGACATTTGAGGGGTTGGTGCGCAATCTTGCATCTAATACCCAATATGAGAATGCGTGCCTCAAGCTGTTTGAGGCGACATTGAGGGATGGCGCGCTTCTGTGGTTCCGAATGCAAAAGTCTCAGTCCTTCACCACTTGGGCACAAGTGCGTGACGCCTTTTATAGGAAGTACTTTTCTGAGGCTAAGACTAAGAGTTTCAGGCGTCAAATCCAAGGCTTTAGGCAGGAGAGGGATGAGTCATTTCTCAAGGCTTGGGAGCGTTTCAAGGAATTGCTCCTAAGGCTGCCACACCATGGCTTTGAGAGAATTCAGTTAGTCGGTTTCTTTCATTTGGGTCTCAACTCTGAGTCAGTCCAGCACATAGAATATTCTTGCAAAGGGGACGATTTCTTGTCCAAAACAGCAGACCAGGCTTGGGATTTCTTAGATGACCTAGCTAATAGGTAGAGGGCTTTAGAACCATCCGATTTTGAGCGATCCGGACCTTCTGGGTCCAACGTTGTCCCGATTACCATTCGTGACCAGCGACTCCAGGCTCAAGTTAAGAAAATGGCTCAGAGATTAGAGGAGCTAGAGGCGAGGCAGGTTCGTCCAGTTAACGAGGTATCAATTGAGGAAGTTTGCGTGTGGTGTGATTGTGAAGGGCACACCGCGACCGTTTGCCCTGGGTTTACTGCAGCCAAGGGGGCGAGTCAGTTTAATCAAGAAGAAGTCAATGCAGTGAGGACTTGGGACCCTTATTCTACCACGTATAATCCGGGATGGAAGGATCACCACAATTTTGGGTCGTCAGACTCTAGACCCGTAGGTGGAGGCCAAGCGCAATCCTTTGGGCTACCTCCGCCGCAGCAGTTTCAACAGGCCCAATCGTCCAGGCCTCCTCAAGGCCAGGTCATTCCATTTCACTACCAGCCACAGTCTGGTAGGGGGGCAGGCCCATCCATTCGTGGTCCTCCCCCAGGTTATTCACAGATGACCGCGCGTGATCATAAGTTAGATGATACTGTCAATTCCTTGATGCAGTCACAGATGAAATTTCAGACGGAAACGAGACAGCAAATTGGGGCCCTTACAACCCAAATGTCACAACTCACTGCGGTTGTCGGTCAACTGCAGCAGGAGAAAGGTTGGTTTCCGGCCCAGGGTAGTACAGCGGGTGCCCATTATTGGGAAAATTCTTCAGATCCTAATGCTCATAACCCGAATCAAGAGGAGGCTAAGTCGATCACCATTCTCAGAAGTGGGAAGGAGATCGATAAGTCCATCCCGCCAAAGCAGAAACCAGTTCCACCCCCGGAGCCGGTTGATGCACTAAGGGCAACTCCTGAAATTGTTGATGTCCCTAGGGAAAAGGTAAATGATAATGAGGAGTCACCTGAGGTGGTGGTGCCTGCAGCTGCAGCCCCTACGACTCCAATGCCACCAGCTGTGCCAGTAGCTCCATTTCCCCAAAGGCTGGCAGTGAAACCTAAGCAGAATATGAACCTTAAGATGTTCGAACTTTTTAAGATGGTGCAATTCCCTATCACTTTGATGGAGGCAATTGAGTCCTTTCCCCAATGCGTGAAGGTATTGAAAGACCTTTGCACAAAAAAACACAAGAGTCAGAACAATGTGCTTCTGACGGAGCAAGTGAGCTCCATTCTCCAGGCTGAAATTCCCAAGTGTAAGGACCCTGGTTGTCCCACCATCCCCATAGCTATTGCGGGCCAAAAGATTGATAAGGCTTTGCTGGATTTAGGAGCAAGTGTTAACTTGCTTCCCTATTCAGTATACTTGAGGTTAGGCCTAGGGGATTTGAAAGCCACTCCTGTCACGCTGCAGTTGGCAGACAGGAGTGTGAGAGTACCCAAGGGTGTGGTGGAGGATATGATAATTCAGGTAGGTGAGTTCCAATTTCCTGCAGATTTCATTGTTCTAGACACTTGCCAAAATCCTGAGGTTTTAGAAAAGACTCCCATCATTCTAGGTCGTCCTTTCCTAGCCACCTCCAACGCCGTCATGAATTGCAAAACTGGCAGGGTCCAGTTGTCTGTTGGCGAGGAGATGATGGAGGTGGATGTCTATATGTTAACACTCTTGAGGAGGATGATGAAGAGGTAGAAGAAGTGAGCTTGATTAACGTGCTCGTTCAGGAGCATATCGATACAGTCTTGTATAAGGATCTTCTGGAGATAGCCAAGGATTCGGCATTCTTAGATTCTCCGGAACTAGGGAGTTTGATGGAGGTGCTTGCAGTAGAGGATGTGTACCAAAATGAACATGTACAAATCAGTATGTACCTCTATCATATCATATCATATCAATCAATCATGTACAAACTCAGTATGTACCTACATCACACCAAATCGATCATATACGTCCATGATATCTGTGCACATGTCATACCAATCCTATTATCCTGTAGTATGTAAGAAAAATCAATAGAACCTCGAGCTTATTCGGCTAGAGTAGAAATGCTCCACAGGCTCACAAGGGATACCAGCCATCACCAAGTCCACATCTGGTGCAACCCTGTGGAGTTAAGTGGCCCTTGTGGAGGAAAGTTTGGTGCAGCCCCGGTAGGTGGAAGAGAGTGGGAGGGAAGTGGCCCCTGTGGAGGAAAGTCTGGAACAGCCCCGGTAAGTGGAAGAGAGTGGGAGGGGCGTGGTAGACGATGTAACGATCCTAATTTTGGCCCTAAATTTTTCAACTAAAAACTCGTATTGTTACCCTAAAATTTTATTAGTTAAGTAAATTATAAGTATTTTTATTCAGAAATTATCTCTTTAAAAAAATAATAATTAGCTAGTTATATCTTATTTCTATATTAGTCAAAATCTTAATATCCACTATATATAAATATATACACGTATATATGTTAGTGTACATGGAAATTGCTCCCTAATATTGTGGGATTGTGTTCCCCAATTCTCATCTCTCCTGACTCCATCTCACCTCTCTCTCTCTCTCTCTCTCTCTCTCTCTCTCCCCTTGTTTCCTGCAGACCCATCACCCCACTCTCCTCTCCATTATCTCCACCTTTTCCCTTTTTTTTCTTATAAAGTGAACACCCACTTCTTTTCCATTTAATTCAGCAGAGAAAGAAAGAGTGTTGTGCAGTGAAGGAGGAGGAGAAGAAAAGAAGACAAAGGGAGGAGAAGAAAAGAAAGAAGAGCAAAGGAAGAAGGCATCACTACAAATTTTATTTTCGTTCATTCCATGTAACCTGAAACTCCATCTCCTGAACCAATCATTGAGTTTGATTTGGATACTGAATCCACAAACTCTATGCCAATTCCTCATGTTTTTATGATGAACCCGAAAAACCCAACGCTGATCAATTTAATCTCAGTCCTGCATACTGAGTTCCTTGGAGACCATGACAACACTAAAGAATTTGTTCGAGAAGAATATCTCAGCATGAAGTGTGAGAATTCTGCTGAGCTTGGAGAGAATGAAGTTCAGGACGAGAAATCTGACGGGGGACACGGACACATGAGGCTTGGTGAGGTGCATTTACGGTTAGAAAAAGGGCTTCATCTGTAGAGGGTTCCAAAATAGTTAGTGAAGTTTCTGATGTGGAGGATCCTGTGAAGGCAACCACAGAGCATACGCTTCAATTTTTTCTACCTGTTTCTATGGCCATTTTCCTCCTAGTTAAATTCGTTTTCAGGCTGTGTTTTCTTCATGAAACTTGTAGAGGGTGTCAAGAGTTTCGATTTCGACCCAAGAATCACCCAAAACGGTCAAGAATTGATAGAGTTATCGCCATGCAAAGTTTGGTAAAATTCTCGGATTCTGATATCCAGGCAAATTCAGCGACCCTTCTAAATTCCCATTTTTCTCCTACTTAGAGTGGTATTCGGGCTTAGACTTCTCCACAAAAGTTGTAGAGCGTTTCAAGAGCTTCGCGTTAGATACAAGAATCATCCAAAACGGAAAAGTTTTGGTCAAGTTATTCCAGTCCAAAGTTGCTGCTAAAATACCAATTTTTCGCCGCCAAACAAAAACCCACCGGACTTCACCGAATCGCTTTGTCCGGATTAAAGGTAGATCAATCGCTCTCTTACTACCTCCTAAGTATATTTAGCTTCTATATGTTGATTTTGACTAGTTATAATGGAGGAAAATATACCCACGCATCAAAATCATGTGATCCAAAAGTGCTCTGTTTTCTGGAAATGGAAAACCAACTGTTACAGTAGCATGCACGATTTCCTGTTAAAGTGATGTTCTGAAATTACGATTTGCCCCCTGTGTTTACCTTTGTTCTACAATTTGATCCTAAACTATGTGTTTAACTCATTTTTTTTCCAATTTATTAATGATTAGGAGTACGATTAATATATTTCTCGCTATGTTAAAATAGTCGTACTGTACGTGTATAGGTAGACATGAACCAAACTTTACTATAAGTAAATTTTGTCCAAGTTAGAATAAATAACATGTAATACACTCCATTAACAAAAGAAAAACTTTATAAGTAATAACCCTAGTGTTTAATAAGAATAACTACAGTAGCAAAATAAATCACTTTTACATATTTGAAGTTAGAAAACGAGGATTTCATTAAATGATACAAAGTGGGTAGCTTATACTTACAATTACAATAGTTACTCTAATAAAATTTATAAATGAACATACTTGTTCAACGAAACATAATAATCCGAAAGGCACCGGCCCAATCCAAAACCCTTATGTGTTTAATTACTTGCACGTATCAATTGTTATATTTTGTTATGTCATTGAAATGTATCATTTGTATGCGTTGTCTTGTTATTGATAAATCATGTTGTACGTGCTAGTCGGACTTAGGTTCACTGGGTGATTACGAGTAGTGAATCATGTAGACGATGATAAGTAATGGAAAAATGGTAAAGTGTTGAAAGTGAGAGTTTGTGGATTGTGATTTGAGCCATGGCTATGGCAAGGGTAACCAATGGGGCCCTGTGTTGAAATGGGTAACCAATGGGGCCCAGTGTTGAGAAATGTTGTGACGTTAATGTATGATACGTCATGTGAAGTTTTTCTTGGGAAAGAGAATGGGTCCCATAAGACGGTTATAGTTAGCGTGGGGTAGTGGATGTCCGACCCTAATGTACGATGCATCATGAGATGACTCAATCCTCCTGTTATGGTCTTAAGTGAGAACATGCTAGATACATAATTTAGGTGCGCTCACCTAAGACCCTGGTGCAGGACAAGCAAGAGGAAGGGTGGACCCATGAGACGGCTGTTGTTAGTGGATGTGGGAGGAAAGGACCTCGTGGAGAGGATCCTTAGATTTCATGTAAGATGATGGATAGTAAAGAAAATGATGATGTGTTATTATTCTGTACCTTCTGTGTATTATCAATTGTTCTATTATTAAATGCTAATTGTCAAGTAAGGGGTTGGTAGGTTTGGGATTATTCTACTGGGTGAATTATCACTCACGGATAGGTTTGTATCCTGGTAAATCGTTTGCTTCGGCGATCAATTTGCCAGAGGGTGCAGGGTTCAATGGTGGAGCTGTTTGACACAGGAGGAATATCAAGGGCGAAGACCGAGGATGCTTGAGATCTATATCAATACTAGAGTCGCTCTGAAGATGTTTAAATCAAATATTAGATTCTTTTGTATTTTTGTTTAATGTAGATTTTATATAACGACAAATAGGGGGCCTAGTAGTTTATAAAATTCAGAGTATTTTAGGGTTAATGCTTTCGAAATTCCTTGAAAAATCGGGGCGTTACAGACAAGGTGGAAAAGAGTGGAAGGGAAGTGGCTGTGGAGGAAAGTACGGTGCATGTCGGGCAAGTTGAAGAGAGTGGGAGGGGCGTGGTGGACGAAGGTGGAAGGGGTGTGGTGAATGAAAGGGGGAGGGGCGTGGTGGACGAGGTGGAAGAGAGTGGAAGGGAAGTGGTTGTGGAGGAAAGTATGGTGCATGCCGGTCAAGTGGAAGAGAGTGGGAAGCGCGTGGCTGTGGAGGAAAGTATGGTTCAAACCGGGAGCGAACTCGACTAGAGTAGAAATGCTCCACAGGCTCACGATGGATACCAACCATCACCGAGTCCAAGTCTTGTGCAACCCTGGTAGGTGGAAGAGAGTGGGAGGGAAGTGGCACCTATGGAGGAAAGTCTGGTGCAGCCCCGGTAAGTGGAAGAGAGTGGGAGGGGCGGGGTGGAAGAAGGTGGAAGGGGTGTGGTGAATGAAAGGGGGAGGGGCGTGGTGGATGAGGTGGAAGAGAGTGGAAGGGAAGTGGCTGTGGTGGACGAGGGCCCCAGAAGTGAAGGTCGAGCCACGGGGAGAGGGTGGCAGGGGTGGTGCAGGCCCACGAAGTGAAGATCGAGTCACCGGAAGAGGGTGGCGGGGTTGGTGCAAGGGTGGTGCTGGCCCAAGAAGTGAAGTTCAACTCGGGGGGAAAGGGCCGTGGGGGTGGCGCAGGGGTGGTGCGGGAGCAAACAGCGCAGGTACAGAGAAGTGTGGTGCAAGGAAGGGTGTCCGAAGCTGCCAAATGAAACACAGACAAGAGGATAGAAAGGATTAATTAGCCACTATATATTCTAAAAAGAAATTGCAAAAAAATTGTTTGATGAAATTTTTCCAAAATAAAAATAAGACCGAAGCATACCATGAAGTATATTTTGAAGATGGGAAATGATTTTTGCACACTTTTCAAAACTGCATTCTAAAATTTGCTTCTAATGTGCTTTAAGAATTAAATTTTGTGTCATAAGCACTGTAAAACGAAATTTGAAGTGCATTTATAAAATAAAATAAAAAGAGTGCAAAAATCATTTTACTTTGTGGAAAAGTCAATTAAATGCCAAGTTGCATGCACCCGTCCTCACTGAAATCCCTTGAAACCCCACTTTTACCTCTAAAGTTTAAAAATGGAGTATCTGAATGTATCCTTGAAAAATCATAGTATATAGTTATATTTGTCCCTATAACACAAGTTTTAGCATGTGGAACTTATTTTTTCTGGTATCAAACAGAGGTTATGTGTTACAGTTGGAGTTAGTACGAAGGGAATGACTTCGGTGTCCCCGGTCATTTTGGGGACACCGTAACTTTTGGCATAACAAAACCATTATAATCATAACCAAATTCATTACAAGCATAACCAAAACCATTATAAGCATAACCAAAACCATAACAAGGCATAACTTGGTTGGTTATGCCTTGGTTGATTTTTGGTTATGCCTTGATTGGTTTTTGGTTATGCCTTGGTTATGCCATGTTATGGTTCTATTATACTTGTAATGATTTTTGTTATGCTCCTAATGGTAAAGTTATGCCAAAAATTACGGTGTCCCCAAAATGACCGGGGACACCATAGCATCATCCACATGCAAGTGCACTTTTAGCACTTTTTGGAAGTTTTGTCATTATTGAAATAAGCCGTTTTCGTTAGTTTTGCACCAAATTTTGTAGATTATTGATTCCTTTCAACAAGAGAAATTAGAAAAGAAAAAAAATATTTACTTTCTAAAAAATGGTTATTTTCCAAAATATTTGGATAAACATGATAATTTTTTACTTTTCAGATTCATCTTGACGAGACAAATTGGGAAAACCAAAAAAATGAGGCACAAAACTAATAAATGCGAATTTTTTAAAAATAATTAAGGACAAAACAAAAAAAAAATTCAAAAAGTGCGTAGTGGAACAACACCTTACATGTGTATTTTGAAAAGATATACATTAGAAGCATCACTTAGTACTATACTTATGATAGTTTTTATATTTTCAGTGCAATTTTTTTACTATCTCATCGGTTTTTATCATGAAAGTTTTTCACTGAGATTGTGTTGTGTAATTGCTCCCATAGAATTAAATTTCTGACTTTGCAAGTAAAGTTAAAATTAAGTAGTTACAAATTTAGCCATACCGGAAGCTCCATCTCGGGAAGCAGAGGTGTCGGAGCCAAATACCTCTCGTTGTGTAGAAACTGCGCATATGAGAGTACAATGTAAGACACTATATATGTAGATCTTGTTTTTGCATACTCTACATTTTTGAATTATGATTATTCGGACAATGTAATTAACAAACTAAAAATCAAATGCAGATATATTTGGTGCATCTTTCCTCTTAAGTTATAGTAAATCATATTCTAAAATATTTTTGGTCAAATAAATTAATTAGAAAAGCTAAATATGCGATCATTTATAATTGATACCAAATATTCTCATCGTCTTTCTTTTAAGTAGTGAACAAGTTAGATATATTATGTGGTGAACAATTTTTTGAATATATGTGCTTACCAAGCACCGAGCACCGATCGGGCAGGGGTGGGGATAGAAAGGGCACATCGACGTCATATCCAAGACTGCAATGAAATACCAAACCGCTCCATAAGTATGGTTCACGGTTATCAACAGATAATAATATATACACACACAACAGAACACGCGAAAAGGTACAAAACAGAATACTCGAAAATGCAACAGAACTATATGCCCCGATTGTGGCATCGCAGCATCACATCGATCATTTCCTCGAGATCTCCAAAAGATGAAGATTAAGGAAGTAATTATGATAGTAATTACGAACAGGAAGATGAAGATTAAGGAAGTTATGATTGTAGCCAAGGCCGATCAACGGATTCGAGTTTAAGCTTCACTTTCGAGCTTCAAATTTACAATTTCACTCCGCTCATTAGGTGAGGTTTTCGTCTCTCCAAAAGATGAAGATTAAGGAAGTAATTATGATAGTAATTACGAACAGGAAGATGACGATTAAGGAAGTTATGATCGTAGCAATGGCCGATCAGCGGACTCGAGTTTAAGCTTCACTTTCGAGCTTCAAATTTACGATTTCACTCCACTATTAGGTGTGATTCTCGTCACTCGTCGGAAATTCAACTGCTACGGGTCCAATAACTCCAAAATCAAACTTGTTTATGGGTGCAAGAACATGCATAGATCGATTGTGTGAATTCAACGAACTTCGAAACGATCAATCACACCTTTAACATTTCGTTCTGTTCATTAGATAAGGTTTTGGATCGTAGGAACTTTAACTAATTCCGTGTAGAGAGAGAGAGAGAGAGAGTACCGCTGATTTGCTGAACAAGAGAGTGCTGCTGAGGGAGAGAGAGAGAATGAATGAAATTTCGGCGGGACAAAGGGCTGTTGGCTATATATAAGGGATCCGGAGCACAGCGCAGGTAATAGCTGCCTGCTCTGGTTAAGCACCCACCCCACACGTCAGCGAAACAACGAAAGAAGGATGGGTAAGTGCTCCCTCTAACTCAACCACGGTAAACTTGAAGACGGTTTACTCACCCTTTGGAGAAAATTTGCTCGAGAGTCGAGATCAGAAAGCACGTGTGGACAAAACAATAAAACTTCGGTATACCATTTGGTGTACATCAAATGTATACTGTATTGTGTGGAACCAATCTCAAAATCTCACACAAATAATCAGAGCTATTCAATTTATTTAAAATATACTTTTTAAGAGTTCTAGAAAAAAATAGCTTAATCAAATATCTGTAAAATCTTGATAAGTAATACTATAAATGAATTCAACTTTTCGCATCTCTGTGAGTTCAATTTTTATTTTTTTTTTGGCCAAAATAGTAGGAAATTTCATTAATATGAAATAAGTATACAATCAAAGAGGAGGGTTATGGGGCCTAAGACGGATGACACAAAGTCACCAAAAAGTGTATCCATGTAATTAAATTCTTCAAAGTGCAACTAAGAATACGAAAGCCTTTCTGTATGTTTTTTTATTATTGACATTTGCTTTTTTATTATTGACATTTGCTGCTCCATTGTGACATGCAAGTCACGTGTTTGAGTCGTGAAAAAAGTCTATTTGCTTGAAGGGATAAAGTTGCATATATCAACCATTCTCCAAACCTTGCAATGGCGAGAGATTTGTGTACTAGATTCGCCCTTTTATTATTGATATTTGTTGCCTTTTCAGGTATGATTATGTGGTGTGTGGTAGATTGATTGATCCTTTCCACGCCTTTCAAAAAATGAATTTCCTTTTCACAATCTCAAGACCCTCAAGGCCCATCAAGGAAGGAAAGATATATCAGCTCCGAAACGCACAAACTGTTGTACAAGATCAATGCTACATACCCCGAACAATTATTTCGAAAATGTTTCGAAAAGATCGATAAATCAATGGAATGAGTTGATCGATCTTTGGTATCTTGTCGAACATACAAAATTGTTTATATTGTTCCAGAACTGTTAGATTCAAACATTTCGGTTTTTGGAAAGTATCATGATCATCCAACAAGAGGACTTTCTACTCTTTTAAATGAACGAGAAGAAGACCTATTGATTCAAACAACTTATTGCAGAGTCGATTCTTCGGACCTTTCACTTCATAGATGTAGATCTTGGAGCTATGAATGGTATATTCCCGCAACTCACAAAGAAACATAGAAGTGAGTTAGACGAGACTGGAGAAATTTTCATTCCAGTAAAATCTCTAGCTATTTTATTTTTAAAGTCCAGAGTAAAACTGACAAAGGGCAGCAGCAAACTGTTGGGCTAAAGCTCTGCAAGTAATGAATTGGATTTCATTGAATTATGTCTCAAGAGTTCATAAGGTCAGGCATTTTGAAACTCTAAACACAGATAGAATACTGCTATATCAATTCTAAAGTCATTTGAGGGTGTAAAAGTCAGACTTGTACCGCTGCGCCAACCCAAACATGCCGAGTGTACCCCCAGTATGAAGCATCACCACTTTCGCACCTCTGTTCACCTCTCTCCGGCTGAGTTGTGTTGCTAGTTCCCAAGCAGCTAAAGTGTATACTGGATCGACTAGAACGCCAGTTTGCTGCGCGATTCGCTGGCATTCCTTCACTTCTCCTGCCAACAACTTCCCAAACCTGAAAAGGCAGAAATAGCAAAAACATCTCTTCATTAAGGTTGGGTAAACAGTAAGTAGCTTGAAACAATTCCCCAACTCCCTAGTCTAGATTTCTCCTTTCAAAACTGGGTTTTTATTGTCCCCTCTGACTTGCATGTAATTCTCTCTAGAGTTTTTCCGGTGTCTTTGTAGTTTTGTAATCTGGATTGCACAAAAAAATCTCCCTCATTTCATATTGCAGCGTACTTCGCTAAATTGGATACATGCTAAAGTGAGTCAAATTTGTTGCTCATGACTAGTGTAATAAGCTCCTTTTTCGATGACATATACGTAATTTTTTCCCCCCGACATATGTACTTTTTGACCCGATTAAAGGGCGCAACTGCTATGAAAAGGACAACCGGGTGGGGACGAAGAGAATACAAAAGTAATTAAAAGGATCATACTTCATAGTTCATACTTTAAGGGGCTTAAAAGAAAACACCCGGTAGCAAAGAGCAGTGAGAACAAATGAATTGCCAAGTTTGCTCTTTGATGGAATCTACTTCCAAACACCTGACCCTTTCCCCAAACAAGAAATAAACAAAAACAAAAAACAGAAAGGAAAGGAAAGGATGATAGAAATTTATCAATCTACAGGCATCGCACTTACTTCCTTGGGCAGCTGCGTTCTAACCAGTGCACGAGCGTGCCATTTGCTCTCTTCAAGAGTTGGTCAACAATGGGAACCATAAAACACCTTTGGAATTCAGAAACCAACCGTTCCTCCTGTTTCTTGTACCTGTCAATACTATCAGCTAGCATCACTCCATGTACCTCCCATGGCAGCCTGACAAACGGGAACAAAAAAAAAAAAAGAAAGAAAGCAATTTCTTATAATTTGCTGCCACACTATTTGCTTTTAAAAGAATCCAACTGACAAGAAAGTAATGAAACCATCGAAAAACTCAAAATATTTTAACTAAGCTGGTTATCAGGTATAATTACGAACACACCCTAAAAATATAGCTCCAAGTGCAAAACCAATGGCTGTTGTCCCAGTCCCAGCATCTATTACAATTTTAAGGGCTTGCTCTTTTCCAAAAACATGGTTTTGGGACAAGTACTGCACCAGCCGAATAACACCTACAAAGAGACCATAGGCACTTACTTTATCAGTAAGAGAAAACCAATCTTTAAATGACAAAAAGATGCAATCCAAAACACAAAATGGACTGGTCAAATACGAAAGAGTAAAGATAGTGGACAGCTTATCAAAAAGCAACTAAGGCACACAAAATAAAATGCGGAGCATAACAACAGAGAACTTTTTCCATGCAGCATACGACTCACTAGTTGAAAATGACCATTCGGGGGTCTTAGGCAAAAAAGGTTCTAGGGTGGCCATTTGAGAAGCACACACACCTCTACCGGCCTCACGTATCTGTTTCCAACGTGTTGAACATGAACAGGACACTACACTCTCCGGACAAGTATTGAATGCCTAGATAACAGATACGGGTCCAATTCCTAATTATAGTTTTTACTTGGACACATTGCGGAAACTCTTAAACACTTGAGGACACTCTTGGGACATGTTACACATTAGAAAGTTAAATTATAAATATCCAAACTTGGCCAAGAGTAAAAGTCCCCATGGATGTTTAGTTCAGACACTTAGCAATTGTTGATTTGTATCTTCAAAATCTTAATAATATTCATGCTTTTCGTCTTAGTTTGAAAGTAATATTTTTTTTTTTATAGTTTATATTAGTTCATAAGGTATATCTAGACTACAAAATTACATTTTTTATTCAACATGCCCATGTCCTAATTATTAGAAAAGTGACGAGCCCAAGTGTCCTCATTGTGTTGTGTTTGTGTCTATGGATATTACCACATTTATTTTCCTGTTTTTAGCCTTATTTCTTCAAACCATAAATTAACGGTTTGACTGAATCTATTGCACAACCAGGTCATTTGTCTACGAGTGCTAAAGAAAAGACCTTAAACCAAAGGTCCAAAACAAACCAAAAATAGAAGAACAACAATACAATTGTTCTTTCTTTCTTTCATTTGTCTTACATCTAGATGGCCATTGAGGAACAGAAGCTTCTTTGCATCAAAAAGATCTCAACAACAAGAAGACGTGTAAACATTTTACGCAAGGAAAATACAAAAGCAAATTTTGAAGTTACCTAGGAAGCCAACAGCATCTCCTGCACCTTCATTGACAATAACAACTCGTTTTGAATTTTCAGCAGATCTATGAGCATCCAGTCGCTCAAAATTTGGTTTCTCATACAAGTGAGTTGACAAGGAATCCTCTAAAATATCACTAAGGCGTACAACAGAACTGCTTCCTGCTACCGAATCAGCATATAGCAAAAGCATCTCCTCCCTCTTAGCATAAAGAGATCTAGGAACATATATGACATTTCCATAAAGTGAGGAAATGAGATTGTAGGCAGTAGGAATTTCAGGTTGTTCTCCTCTGAGAAGCAAATGGGACCTCAGTCCCCTCTCTGCACATGAAACAGCTGCCAGGTATACAAGCCAATGATTAAAACTTACATAAATGGCTCACTTCAACAACATAAGTGAAGCTGGATCTTTATTTATTTTTTGTTTGAAACGAAGAGCGAGGAAGATATATGTACTTCCCTGAAAACTAAGAACCTACCAATAGCTGCTGCATGCGCACTTTGGCAACCTCCACAGGTAACCTAGAAAATGTCTGATTTGAATATTACTCAGTCCTAAAATGCCTCCAGATTCTAGGAACAACCATCATGGGTTCTACGTGAATACGAATTAGAAAAAGAGAGAAAAATATGACAAGCAGTAGATATCCACCATAGAATATCTTATGTGCTAATTCAAACCTGATACAACGGACTGTGATATTTCATGTGCCAGGCTGCCAGCTATATAACATGTGCTCTACAAATTTTTTAATACTGGGAAAAAGGATGCACGCAAATATCATGCCACATGCTTGTCTGTTAAAAACGAATTATAAACATTGAACAGAGTACACTATCACAAACATGTGGAAATAAGTGTTGAATCTGAATTTCTAACAGCTTTAAATCTAACATTACTGAGGAGCCAAAAATCAAAAGGATGTAATGGTGTTAAGAGTTAACTCACAATGTCAGTTACTGAATATTCGTCAATGAGAGGAAACAGCCCATCAATTTTTCTTGCCTTGTTACCATTCACCAGTGGGTGCAACAAATCATCCCTCACAATATAAAAGGATGGCTGTTGGCTGTTCTTTTCCATCAAGCTATCCCCCAAAGCTGGACTAGTGTCATTTGAGAAACAAACATTTTCAAGTGGTTTTCCGTCATGTTGTATTTGTGTGCCAGAGACCACTATTTTGTGAATCTTGGTATCTGGCTTAGGTGATGTCCACCTTCTGTTGAGCAGTTTCGAGATAAATATCTCTCCACAAACTTTTGCTTCAGAAGGGCCCTGAAACTGAGATAACGTGTTATCTACAATGCAAGAGCATGATTATTCATAATGAGAATCCAAGTCAATCAAAGACCCAGGAAAATGTCACAAAAACTAAATTAAGGTATCAGTTAGGGTAGGTAAGTAGCTCTTAAGTCTTAATAGTCGCGCTAGTGACCAAAGATTGAATCCTGCTTTAATTCAAGTCAAGGGATTTTATGATCAAGGAGTCCCTAGCCTCCCTCCCCATTCAAGTAAACGAAGAAAAAGACTAGAAAATAGAAAAGAATAAATTGCATGCTTGCTTTCTAATCCTATATACCAGAAAATTTTGTAACTTTTAAGTGCCAATTAAGAGTGTAAAGTTTAAAGTATTAGCTATGACCCCAAGACCAAGCAACGGACATTCTGACAAGATTGTCCAATGGAAACTGCAATGCCATGTTTGGTCGGAGGGAAGGAGGGGGAAGAAGAGTGCTGATTCCTTCACTTGGTTGGGGAGTGGATGCAGTGGGAACAAATGGGAAGGAGGGAGTTTCTATCTTGACTTGACGCATGTTAAGCAGCCCACTGAATCTTCCTTCTTTCCTCTCAAACAAACAGAAAGGAAGCCTAAACCTTCCCCCTAAGTATCTCGTTTCCCTTATTCACCCCTGCTTTCTATGATCCCTAGCAACCATGGCAAAAAATTCTCAATATCACCTTTTATGTTTTAGTCAGTGGATCCGAACCCTGTCACCTCCATTTTGAATACGAATGGGAAGATCCACTCCTACCCACCAGTTTCTAACATTGCATAAACGAGATAAATACATGGCTGAAATTGCCACTAATTCATTGACGTTTAAATCAAAACATTTGGGCAACACCACTACGGTTGGTAGATCATGCCTCGGAAACCACTCCTACATGCACGTATGGTCTAAACTCTAAACCTTTGTTCTTCACTTCTAATAAAGTGGTATGATCTGAACCATCTGTCTTTTGCTTTTATTAAATGGCGATCATCTATGCATTGGAATGGTTCTCTACTTCTCTCCATTGTACCCTGAGAAATGAAGAGGACCTAAATCCTACCTTAAAATACTCCTACTTATTTTGAGGAGAAAGAGTAGTTGAAGAGTCATCAAGTGCTCAAGATCGGTGAAGGTATAACCTTAAGTCACATAATCCTTGAGAATGCCCTCTGCTCCTGCTCTCAATCCTCACTCTCGCGAATTCAAATTTAAGTAGTTTGGAATATTTTTCCCAAGACTCTTCAACGATCGTGCACACAAATTACGCGACTTAAGAGACAACCCACCCCCAACCCGAGACTTGGTATCAGTAATTTACGAACGCAATCAGTGTCACTTCTACATCCCAAGTTCCAATCACATCAGTCTCTTTTCTTTCTTTTTTTTACCAAAAACAAAAGGTTCCAATCACATCAGTGTCTTCAACCCACGAACAAAGTTTCTTTTCCCAGAACAAAATTAGGTAATACCGACATCAGAATCCAAAAAAAAACTAGTCCTACAGTATTTGTTTGCAGAGAAGGGTAGGGTGTACGTATCCACTTCTATAGATATACACAGGGAGAAAGGAGAGATACCTGGGAAGTGTTGGGAAATTGTGCTGAATGAAACTCATGTTTCGCGGCCAAAATTGCACAATTTCTGGGTAAATGGTGAAGCCTCATCTTGTTCGAGCTCAGTTGGAAGTCTTTCCGAAGGAGATAATGATATTTTTACGGCCCTTTGGGCTACATTATTGTATGGTATTTTTCATTATGCATTTTCCTAATTAGTAATTGCCTAAGTGAATATGTATGTGAAATTACCCTCTTATTTTCGTTCAAAAATTTCAAAAATTCTACGGTATTTTTGGTCATTTTTCTATATTTGTTAGATTCATTTCAAAAAAATATTCAACTAATCAATTTTCAAATGTAAAAATTGCGAAAGTATAAAAAGTTCACTAAAAGACACACACACACAAAAAAAAAAAAACACCTGTCTTTATTATATTAGTGTCTTTTTATCTTGACTTTTCAATTTCAGTATATATTATATTATTTTCTGATTACTCTCATTGATTTCTAGAAAATTTGACAGCAAACAACGGAAACAATCATTAACAAAGAATACATATACCAACCATCTTTAAAACACCACACTCACCCTTCGAGCAAGAGCAAGAGCAATAGCAATTTTTGTCTAATATTTCACTCTATTGTGCTCATTTTAGGGGTATTTCATGTAACAGATACATATCTTTTTCTCTCATAATCTAGCGAGAGGAGGAAATATAACTTGTTACACATGAGACTTCCACTCATGTGCTCATTTTAGGTGGTTAGGTTTCACCTTGTGATAAAATCTTTCATTTTGTGTAGGATTATCTGTTAGGAGATCATGCAAAATTCAACTCAATTGAATATTAATAAGTTTTTACTCTAAAATTTCAATTCTGCAGTTGATGATTTTGAAAAATATAATAGTACCCTTTTTAATTGAAACACATGCCAAAATCTATTTACCCCTTTGCATATGTTCAAAATGTTAAAGCATCCAACTCCAAACCAATTGGCAAAGAGTGGAGAGGCTGCCCAGGCTCATATATTAGTGTGAGACAAATCCCAACACTCCCCCCGCACGTGCGACCCCTGACGCCTCCGAAAATCTAGCTCTGATACCATGTTAAAGCATCCAACTCCAAACCAATTGGCAAAGAGTGGAGAGGCTGCCCAGGCTCATATATTAGTTTTTGGAGGAGATAATTAACCAATGTGAGACAAATTCCAACACAAAATGTTGTTCAGTGTGTACCTTCATATGTTCAGGGGCCGAGCTCCAATACTTCCTCACTCCCCAGGGGACCTCTCAATACTGAATAGGAGCAACGGCCCCTTAGTCCACATCCGATTTTACTACTCCATGAAGAAGTTGTGGACTATACGAGGTTTTACCCCAAGCCAAGCTAAAATCGAACTGCAAAGATACGCAACTCGAGTAGTTCTGTTTTTTTTTTTCAACGGATGCTAACATTACCTTCTGTCACCTTGAGTTTTGTCAATTGGATTATCATTACTTCAGTTTTCTATCCAGTGTAACTTGTAAATCCGTAACTCCAAGGTTGAAGCTCAATATAGTGTTACATTTCTAGGTCAACCCAAATTGAATTTACTTTGTATGGACTCCTACTGCCTCATGACAGACCTTTGCTTGGTCATTAGGCATGGATATCCTACAATTAACTAAGACGAGGGAAGGGGGAGTAATTATTCAAAGACACTTTCGAAAAACCTTCTGAAGTATCCTAGGATTCTAGTATGTACCCGAGAGATTGACATCTATCTAACAAACATCTTCCCACATGGGCTCTCTTCGAAAGTATACGCACTAAATTCTTTTTCCTAGGCAATTCAAGTATGTAGCGCTTATACATTTCATAAGATAGTCAATGAGTTATTGGTTCAAGAAATTAAATGACTTGGAAACCATTTTGTGAAGAGAATGTAACCAACAACCTCAGAGAATAATGCAAGCCATTCATCTGATCACAACACAAACAACGAACACAACAACACTACATTTAAAGGAATCTAGAAACACGATCCAAAAAACTATTCTACGAGAAGCTACTAAAGACAAGGCCGGTGCATCAACAAAGACAGCAAAAAAAAAAAAAGAGTAGAATTCAGAACAAGAACACCAACACAACTAAACAAATATTGCCAATGCCCAACTATAATGATAAATCTTAGAAGCAAGGAAATGAAGAAAACATCAAGGTAGTTCATAATAGAGTAGCAATGGTAGCATGCCAACGCAAAAAACTAGGAATTTTACCCAACAAAGCTTCGTAGTAGTAGCATCCACAAAATTAAAATAATACCTTTCATTGCGGGCTAAAGTATCGTCCCTCTAATTTTTACTATAAAAGTGAACATGATGGTGCCAAAGAAGGGACATAATAGGCACAATTAACCTAAAAAAAATGAAAGGAAACAATTATAAACCTCAAGTTAGAAGAACATATGCCACATTGGTTAGTTGAAGTTCCACCAGAAGTGTACCATTCCAAATGATTTAAGATTTTAGTAGGCAAGCAGAGAAATTTAACCATCGAGCTTGAAATTGATATAGCCAGCATCATAAGTATCATACAAACAAGCTACTTATTTCCAACCCAACACAAAATCCACCCTCACATGTGCAGGCTTAAGCCCTCTCATAACTTTGAACTCTCTCTTTGCTCCTCAACTTACAAAGACACACAGGCCAAAAATAAAAATATTAAGCTTATCTCCAACACCTTCATAAAAAAGCAATCAGAAAACATAAATTTAAAGTAGTGAAGTTCAAGCAACACACTTACTCGGCAATATTCTAAAAAGAAGTAGCTTATCACAAGGACATTGTTCCAATTCAACAGTACTCATTGGCAGCAGATTCATTGTATCTTCTTTTTTGCCAATCTTTGGAAAAGAAGTAGCCTAAACTGGACACTTCAACTCTACAGATATCCCAAAGGTTTCCTAATAAATTAAATTAACCAATAAATCATTTCTTAATTAGCCAAATATTGAAGATAAAACATCATCGAGGTATCTGTTTCTTACCCTATACTATTATGCTTTACCTTTCTAGATGCTACGGACTCTCAAGATTCACTTTAGGGGATCATAAAAGTATGCTCTGATTTTAAGTGTTATTGTTACCGTGCTTGTTCCTCCTGAGATGTTTTTTGCAATCTATATCTATCTATCTATACTATATACTAAGCAAATGTGTTTTTCCTTTAAAAGCTTCCAAACCTTCAACCTTAATTTTCTACATTTTTTACTTATTTTTATTTATAAAAAATAGAGAGAAAGAGAGAGAGAGAGAGAGAGAGAGAGAGAGAGGGAGAGAGAGAGAGAAATATGGGGAAGTGGGGGGAGGGAGAGAGAGAGAGAGAGAGAGAGAGAGGAACGTGGGAGAGGGGACAAGAGAGAAACATTGGGGTTGAATATGGAGAAAAAATTATTCTATGCCCCAGGAGGTGTGCCGTCACGCGATACTCTAAATTCATTTTCAATCACACATAGAATGAGACAAATGTCAGTGTGTATCGAACACAGAACCGAAAAAGTATTAAACTTTATTTTTGATCATTAGTGTTGTACCCGTTCAATACACGCTGCCGAAAAAATCAATCTTATTTTTCAATCGAGTGTATTGAACGGGAACAAAAGCTAGTGGTAAGGAATGGTAGAGGAAACTTACAAATGTAGTGCATGAAGAATGGCACCCTCCTTATCCATTACGAAATTGTCAAGCATCGAACCAAAATATGTGGACAACCTTCCTATAAAGTTGAAACCAGGATATGAACGATCATGCATAATAATCAAGCAAACTCATTTGACTAAATGGATAAGACAAAAGAGAGGAGCATACCATCACCAAGGTTAGTAACCATCGAGCTTGAAATTGGTATAGCCAGCATCATAAGTCTCATGTTAACAAGTAACTTATTTCCAACCCAACACAAAATCCACCTCACATGTGCAGGCTTAAGCCCTCTCATAACTCTGAATTCTCTCTTTGCTCCTGAACTTACAAAGACACACAGGCCAAAAATAAAATTATTAAGATTATCTCCAGCACCTTCATCAAAAAGCAGTCGGAAAACATAAATTTAAAGTAGTAAAGTTCAAGCAACACACACTCGGCAATATACGAAAAAGAAGTAGCCTATCACAAGGACATTGTTCCAAATCAACGTTACTCATTGTGAGCGAATTCATTGTATGTTCTTATTTGCCAATCTTTGGAAAAAAAAAAAAAGTAGCCTAAACCGGACAATTCAACTCTACAGATATCCCAAAGGTTTCCTAATAAAATTAACCAATAAACCATTTCTTAATTAGCCAAATATTGAAGATAAAACATCGTCGAGGTATCTGTTTCTTACCCTCCACTATTATGTTTTACCTTTTTAGATGCTAGGGACTCTCAAGATTCACTTTTGGCAATCAAAAAAGTATCCTCTAATTTTAAGTGTTATTGTTACAGTGTTTGTTCCTCTTGAGATGGTTTTTGCAATCTACATCTATCTATCTATCTTTACTATATACTAAGCAAATGTATTTTTCTTTTAAAAGCTTCCAAACCTTCAATCTCAATTTTCTACATTTTTTATTTATTTTTATTTATAAAAAATAAAGAGAGAGAGAGAGAGAGAGAGAGAGAGGGAGAGAGACGGAGAAATGTGTGGAAGTTGGGGGGGGTAAAGGAGAGAGAGAGAGAGACGAACGTGAGAGAGGGGACAAAGAGAAGCATTGGGGCTGAATATGGAGAAAAAATTATTCTATGCCCCAGGAAGGGCATCGTCACGCGATACTCTAAATTCATTTTCTACTACACATAGAATTAGACAAATGCTAGTGTGTATTGAACAAAGAACCGAAAAAGTATTAAACTTTATTTTTTATCACTAGTGTTGTACCCGTTTAATACACGGTACCCAAAAAACCAATCTTATTTTACAATCCAGTGTATTGAACTGGAACAAACGCTAGTGGTAAGGAATGGTAGAGGAAACTTACAAATGTTGTCACGCCCTCGATTTTAAATATAAATATTTAAATCATTTTGATGAAAGATACTTCCATAAGATAAATAATACCCAAAATGAGTTTTCTACGTGCTTAATTACAAATGAAACCCCCAAGTTTAGATAAATACATCATTGGCACCACGGCCCAAATTAATTTAAGTACAAGTGCGAACTAGTCATTAAATTACAAATGGTTTAGTCAAAAGAAATCAAGACGAATTAGTTACAAAATCATTTTTAACAGAAGTAGATGATTTACAAAGATGATTAAATAACTAGACGTCGCTAGCTTCCAAAAATGTCGTCCACACTGAGTATTGGATGCAATGCAAGCTACTACCCGGCACTAGGACCTGAAAAAAAGGATTTTGTTGAGTTACAATAGCCCAGTAGGAAATTCTCTACTCAAGTTATATGTAAATACGATGAAACATGCAACAAGAATAATTGATTTGCAAATAACGGACAAGAGATACAAAGAGGCACGACAATAAACTAAAGAACTACGATGCAATACGTCCTAACGCTATTCCTAACCAATTCATACATCAAGCTAGAAGCAACATTTAAACTCATATCGATCTAATAAATTTTCAAATGAACGCCACGTCAACTTTCTCAACACACACCATTCACCATGGAACCTCATTTCATAAAACTTTCCTTTTTGATTTCCTAAACAATTTTAGGGAAAACTCAAAACCACTTCGGGTCGAACTCCGTTGATTCGAGCTTGAATGCCGAAATCCGTTGATTTGTGCCCAAATACCGGATCCGTTGATTCGCTCGAGAATACCGGAGGATTTTTTATCCTCTTTTCAAAATCCAAATTTCTTTCTTTAATAAAACCTTGATTAAACCAACCTTTCATTCTCCTTTTCGACAACCACAATCCCAAGCAACAAGCAATCCAAACATCGACAAAGACTTTTAATGTCAATCAACATTCTCTTCATCATGCGAGACATTCAACTGTGTTACCACCCCTAGCGTCATATCGAATTCTCTCCACTTGGGTCTCCGCATTATCACACCTTACGTTGCAGGACCCTCAATTCAGAATTCACAACTCACGTAAAGATCATAAAAGCATTATCAATCCGTATGTAAGCAGACATCATTTTCCAAGTTCACATTCGTTCATTTATCATCATGCATTGCATTACAAATTCATAAACACATTCAATCGTATATTGATAAATACATTAAGTTCACGATATTCCTGAAAGTCTATCATGACGTCCTTCGCCATGCACCGAACTCACAATAACTCCATGATGTACCACCCGTTAGGTTCTAAACGAGAATCTTATAGAACGAGTGCCAAGGAATCCATAGAACGAGTCACAATATTACCCATCAGATCATTAGACAAGCTCATGTCTATCCATAACACTCACCACATTGCCCCTTATAGCCCACGGTACTCTTATTTGCCTTATGGTACATTCCCTACTCAAACGACACTAATATTATACATTAATGAGTGTCAAGAGACAAGGTCAAATAACGAGTTTCTAGGACATGAGAAATCATGTCCGAAAGTGACTTAAACATGTTCTATTTACATAGGAAGCCATTACGACGGAACGAAAACAACCTTCGAAGTAGCCAGATTGACACACCTCTACTCCAACAGTCATAACTTTCTGTGTACTAAGATTTTTAAGTCTATTCTAGTGGCAAATGAAAGCTGACTTCAAGACCTTCGAATTGATATAAAATTTGCATGAAACGGACATCAGACGAAGAAGTTATGGCCATTTGAAGTTGGGCGTGAACCGAAACCGAGACAGATTCGTGATCAGATTTCTAAAATCCACCATTAATTCAATTCTCAACGGTTTTGGGTGATTCCAACGGCATTAGAACGGGTTCTAAGTCTACTCTATTTCATATGAAGGAACCAAAATTCAATCCTGGGTTTAAGAAGGCGAAAAACCCCCCAAAACAAAGACCCTATTCTGCAGATTTTCGAAAATGGAAGAAACGACCTCAAACAACGAAACAAGGCACGATCTAGATACATAAACACTACATAACGCATAACAAGAGTAAGAAATCTCTACCATAATGGGTTTTGAGCAAACAACCTAAGTGACTCAAGCTTGAAACTACCAAGATCTAGCTCCTCCCAAGCTACAATACGAGACCTAGGTCCAAGATTTCCCAAGATCAAGAAGAATAAGTGAGGTTCAACAAGTGATTGAGAGAAGAGAGAGAAATTCGAAAATGATGGAGTTCTTACCTCTTTGAATGCAATAACCTTGATTCCGGATGAGATTAGGATGAACAACCCATAGAACTTGAAGATTTTGATGTGTTTGATGTGCAAATCCAATGATTTAGGGCTGGGTTCGGGGTGTTGGAGTGAGAAAATAATATAAGGAGTCTATTTATAGTGTCTGAATCGCGTGCTGAAAATTCAGAATTTTTGCACGATGTACCAGTACTGGAAAACTACGGTACAGGTACATCGCGGACAGATTTAAAATTTTTGTCAATGTTCATCGAATCAAACCCAGATCGCTACCAACACTTCCAAACATCATTTCTATACCGAAACATAAAGTTTAACTATCTACCGAACGTCTCAAACATAACAACACGTCAATCTGTGCGATCACATCAATCAAATAACCAAAGTAAAAAATCAAAGCACAATTTTACTAAAAATGAGATTATTGCACGGGTCTTCACATTCTACCCACCTTATAAACCAAGTCACATATCGCACAACTATGCAAAAGCCATAACACCAAACGTCATGCAACAATTCCACAATCACAAAACTTCAAACCGATAACTCACGTCGATCAAACCGAAACAAATACAAATATTTCCTTATAACTTCGTCCTCCTTTTCCCACGTACTCACACTAATAGTATTGTCTTACCTACTCACACTTGATCGCGGATCTAGGATATGTATCGGTTCCTTACCAAGGTGCACGTCGGCTTCTAATTCATCTTCGAACCTCTCTAACATAGGCAACGGATTCATTTCGTACCTCCTCAATCTCCATATATACAAAATCCATAAGTCATAAGTCTCATGTCAACAAGCTACTTGTTTCCGGTACGATTTCCCTCCGTCGGCGCCCATTATCATAGCAACAGTCTTAATTTTTGTATAAGGCAACTTCAAGCTCAAAAATCATGTGTTTACGCAAATAATTTTCCTACCACTATGAATCTTGTTTGATAGATCTCATTGAAATCTTTAATACGGTGCCAAAAAAATTGATTTTTTTTTTCATTTACATTATTTTTAAGTTTGAAAATGTAAAAGGAACTTTTTATTTGGGTTTTGTGGGATGACCCTTATTATTTTTGAATGAGAAGTGGCAAAATAAGTACTTATTTTTTAAGAAGGTTTCCGAAACGGGGCCTCAGGACTAACGAGGTTGGCGTGGCTGGTACGATTAGCGCACATGGCAAACGATTCGGATTCTACATGGTAAGGCTTTGTTATTATGAACTTAATTTAAGTCCTTTTTTTTTCTAAAAAATGGTTATTTCTCAAAAAACTTGGGGAAAAGTCCGAATCCTCTCATCAAGACGAATCAATAACCAATAAAAATTTAGCGCAAAATTAACAAATACAAAAAAAATTCAAATAAGGACAAAATTATAAGATTTAAGTTAAGTTCATAAAAACGCAGCCTAAGAATGAGATCTAAACCGTTAGATTGCTGAACGAACGGCCCAGATAAGTACAACATAGTGCAGATCACCCTCAGCACAGCACCTCCCCCGGTTCCCCCACACCACACATTGAACTCCCATCCAGTGTATTGTTCTTCTAGTCCCGTCCAGTTTTGGTCTTTTGTGAGTTTTTTTCGGATCCACAACAATGATCAAAACCATTTACTTTTTTATAAATTGCATCAAAATATTGATCATGTCAAAAATTATATTGATCAGGCACTGTTTAATATGATATTAAAATGCATTAATCTTGCATAAAAAAGAGATGTGCAACACAGGATTATTGATGAGCTCCCAATATTGTAGATATTTGGTGCGACTAGTCCCATATTATGTTGTTTTATCTTATATTTATTTAGCTTTTATAGTGATATCGCACGGAAGGTGTGTTTTTGGTTATTTCAGGTAATTCGTGCAAATAAGCCGCGTTTGAACGCTAAGGAATGCTCCGGACGCAACCAAGTACTCAAGGCCACATGTCACCCCGTTGTGGTGCCCAAAGAGTCATGAAGAGATGGTTTGGAGGTTGCTCGGGTCGCCCAAGGGTCAAGAGAATTGAAGGGCATGTAAGGATTTTACTAAAGCAATTCATCTTCCGACTAGCTAAGGGTAGAATCGTCATAACTTTTGGTATACAAAGACCTTTTGATCCAAACCACTTGGGTTAGAAAGTAGACTTAGCGAGCTTTCCAACGGTCCAAAGAACGCCTAAATCCGAGTTCGGGAGTGTCCGGAGCGAGCCCACGAAGTTGCCCAAAAAATCTGTCAATCTTGTACCGGTACTGGGAATTGGCTATACCGGTTCATGCTGTCCAGAGTTGGTATTTTTTGGCATTATTGAAGGCCTTGTACCGGTACTGGATTTTGGCTGTACCGGTTCATATTGCAGAACTGAGCCACGTTTTTGCTACTTTTCCAACCTTCCATTTATGGAAAGTTTCCACTTGTAGAATGTTTTTGGGATATTTTGGGGACTTTTTGGTCCTTTGTAACTTAACTTTAGTTGCCTATAAATAGGCTTATATGCCATATATGGTAAGGATGGGCCATTAGTTAGATTTTAGGCCTTAGTCTTTCTTCTCCCTAGGATTTTCCTCCATTGTTGTTCTTCAAGCTTTTCTAGTTATTTCTTTCAAGAACTCAAGTAAGTATTTGTCTTATGTTAATTTCTCGTTTATTAATGTTGTAGCTACTCTTTAGATCTTTGCATAAATCAAGTTTATTTACGTTTTTATCGGTTAAATCTTTCGCTCCATTTTCTTACCATGTCTAGTCTTTTAGCTGTGGTTGAGTAGTCTTTTGGCTAAGTCTTGGGCTAATCTTTCCCAATGACTTAAGTTGTTATTTGGTTCTCAAACTCTCGGGTTTAAAATCATGGTTTTCGGAATTGGATTAATCTAGCCATTTTGGTCTAAGCGAGGGGTGTTAACTCCTTGGTATGTTGTTTAGTCAAGCGGTCTTGGCAAGTGGCATATTGAGGGCTCGTGGCCCCCTACGTGTTAGATGCATTAGCAAAAATAGGTTGAGTTAATTCCGTTTAATCACATCTTTTGATAAACGTAGTCGTTAAAGCTAAATCTTCCGGGCGTGAGCACGCGGTCGTGACTCTCGCTTGAGTTATATTGAGAACCGGTAGTGGCCTTTGTCAAGGGATGGATGATCCCTACACTTGCCTCTTTTAAGTTAGTTAAGCTCATTTCTAGTCTTTTCCTTAATTTTCACCGTTAAATGGAAAATCAAGTTGGCCGTCTTGAACGCCGGATTCCACCATATAAAACCTACAATCCAAACTAGCTATATTTCGATTCTCTGTGGGTACGATCCCGGACTTCCGGATATTATGCTATCAACGACCTAGTCCTACGCTTGGGGTTTTCTCAACCTTATTTGAAGGCGAGGTTTGGAGGCTAAGCATTTTTGACTCCGTTGCCGAGGATTCTTAATATAGCTTATTTGGAGGATCAAGAAATCACTGTAAGTACTCCATTTATTTTTTTCCTTTGTGTAATTTGAACTCAATTTAGCGGATACCTCTAACCAAGCCACCAATTCGACCTGAGGTGTAACGAAGCTAGATTGAGCATTAATTGTCTTTTCTTTTATTGTCTATATAACGTGGCGGTGGCATAACCCCACGGAACTATTTTGAGAAAAGAGGTGACGGCATATCCCCTCTTGCCTGTTTACTTTATGTCTTATTTATCTAATAGAATGGCGACAAATTGAGGAACACCGCACAAGACTTTGGGGGAATACCTTTGTCCTAGTCAAATTATCACACCCCACAAGACTTTGGGGGAGTACCTTTGTCCCAATCACATTTTCCCACCCTCTATCATAGTCACTCATGATGCTAATGTTTTTAACAATCATATGATCATTTCCAATTGGTTGGATCTCAAGAAACAAATTCAAGCTTTTGCCGAGAGAGAGAATGAGTCGTTTTATGCATGTTGGGGAAGATACAAGGACTTGCTCAAGGCGGTCCCGAATCATGGCTATGATAATTTCCAACTTGCTAGCTATTTTTATGATGGACTTTCTCAAAAGAGTCAACGATTTTTAGACGTGATATGCGAT
The DNA here is from genome assembly GCA_019656295.1 of Rhododendron mucronatum var. ripense. NCBI lineage: Eukaryota > Viridiplantae > Streptophyta > Magnoliopsida > Ericales > Ericaceae > Rhododendron > Rhododendron mucronatum. The sequence continues at coordinate 514,705 of BPLT01000235.1, forward strand.
GGCAAACTTTTTGAAAAAGAACCAGCTCAAGCCTTAGATTTCTTTGATCATTTGGCTGCAACTTTGCAATCTAGAGTTTTTGTTAAACATTATCACGAGTCCAATTCAAATGCCATGAAAGGGGATATTGAGCCGCCTATCTTTGTTGATGATGTTAGTGTACATTCTGACAACTCCTCAGAGTATTTTTGGAGTGATGAGCCAGATGTTGAACCTGTAGTCCAGTGTTCTCCATCCATGGATCCCTTCTTGTGTGACGATCCGGGGGAGAAATTTCTCATTATTGAGGAAACGAATGCAGAGGTAGACTTTTTGTATGCTCTGCTGAATGAGCAGGATGAGAAGAATGCAAATAGACCTGAGAGTTTGTCTCCTTCTTTTGAGGATATACCATCCATGGAAATTTTGAACCATCCAAAAGTCTTGGCTCTTGATGCTGCCACCCCTCCTATTGAGTCTCCCCTAATGCAAGAGCTTTTAAAAGTCGAATCGATTGATTTTGTTGGTGTTGATGAATTTGATTTAGTTTATCCTCCTTGCATTGTGGATTTTGTCAACAGTCTGAAAATTGATCTATTTTGGAATATGCACTTGGTGGAACTCAAGTTTTTGAAACGAATTCGACAATTGCTTTACTCCAAGTATCTTATCTTATGGCATGGTCGGATTCAATTCTTGATTAAGAGTTTAAATTTGCGTGGTATGTTCATCGTAATAATTTTTGATGGCATGATAAATGTTCGAAGCCCGCGTTTGGCTGAATGTACATAAACTCTTCCTTTCTCTATTTTTTTTTTCTTCTTTTGATGGTCTGGTATAGCCAACCGTTTCTCGCATGAATATGGGAAGAAAAGTAGTACCCGTGTAATCACGTGACGATTTGGTGGATTTAAATACTTGTTAGTTTTTTGGCCCGGATAATACAAGCCGGGCGGTTCTAATGTCATTTGCTTCTTAGTAGGTAGTTGGTTCTTAAGTCTTTTGCAGGGTAAGCATGCTACCACACCAGCCTTGGTGGTTTAGGTCTAAAAGTCAGGGTGAATGAGGCATTCAGGAGCCCTAAGCATGAGTGCGATTACGTGTCGCGGTTGTAAGACCAAGAAAGCCCTGGCGATGACCTTGTGTGACTAGCTGTGGTTCCGATGGAGGAGCCGAAAGAGTGAGCCTTGGAAGCAGTTCCAATAACAAAGGGAAGCAATGACAAGAAAGCCTCCCACTTGGTCGAGGTATACGGGGGTTGACATTCCCTAGGAGGTACAATCTTTTATTCTTTCCTCTCAATACTGTTGTTCTTCATGCTATGAGGACATAGCATCGTTTAAGCTGGGGGGAGGGATATATATGTTATATATATGTTCATGAGACTTGTCTCATTTTTCTGCTTTTGGTAAATTTTCAAAATTTTTGTGCAATCTTCCTTGTTAGTAGTGATTTCGCTTGCTAGATACATTAATTATGCCCAATTGTGTCAATATGGCAAGAGTCGTGTATCCCGTCAAATTTGGTTGTATTTGAATCCATGTCACATGCCTATACATCAACATTGATGAACAAGTTGAGCCTAAAAGTCAAGTCAAGTGTTGTGCATCGTTGGAGTGGAGATTCATTTCTAAAGCATCCCATGCTTTATGTTCTCGTTTCTGCATTTTTCGTAAATAATATTTTTTGTTCATGCTTGAGTAGTGTATATATCTTTCATGCATCTTATTGGAGTTGTTAGCATACTTAGGAAATGATTCAAGGCATTTTTGCTTGATTAAACCACATAAGAGTCACCTTGTCCTAATTTTGAACCATAGTCCGAGTCTCTTCCATTGTTCAAACATAGGTAACTGGATGTTTGGAGGGTTGTGTGGAAGTGCGTTTTCAATGTTGCAAGGAAGTTTGGGGATGACGTGAATATGATATAAAAGTGGTTAGGTTACAAAAAGGCAAAGAATTGGTACATGATTTCCTTTCTCTCCTCTCCCACTGCAAATGCTAAAGCCCCAAATTTTCATCTTCTTTTCCAAAGCCCTCGAAATTGGCCCCTCAATCTCTCTTGCTACAAATCTCAATTCAAATGACCCTATTCCTCAAAGAAAATCAAAGAAATGCTATGAAAGAGCAAAAGCGGATTTGAAAGAGGGTTGAATACTATGAAGAGATGATTGGTGTGACCTCCGGGCTAGCTTACATTCCGGATGAGAAAGAGTACGATGGAAAGGGGGAGCTCAATGTTCAATACCGTGAGGAGCCAGATGAGGATGACGACTACTTGTGGTTGAGTCGGTGGTAGTAGTTTTGTTAGGTCTTAGCTAGTAGTTGTCCTTTATTCTTTTTCGTAATTTTGTTTGGTGTTTGGTCGTTATGTGGCCATGCCTTGGGTAGTTTATGGTCAGTAGTGGCCAAGGGGTAGTTGAACCATGCTAGTATATGGCCATTACATTTTTGCAGTCCCTTTCTCTTTGTATCCAAGGTCATTATAAGCTAATAAAGTCCTCCGTTGATCTTTTGTACGTTAATTAACTCCATTTGATGCATGGTCGATATCTATTATTACTTGAGTTGTGATATTCCTAGTCTTTCTATACTTGTCAATAACTAGCTTTCCGTTATTTCTTAGCGCTCTTTTGATAGCATGCGTAGCTTTTTGTCTCTGGCTATTGTATTTACTCGCTAGCGCTTGTCATGGGATGTATCTTGTATCTCATTGTGTGAAAAGTCAAATAAGAGCGTATCCTTGTGAGTTATGGAGTCGAAACTCGTTGTGGTGCATGCATGCGTGATTGCTCTAATATGGCATAGTTTGTTCATCCTAGTTCATGGCCTGTTTGTACGTGAATTTCACGTGATCGGATTTGAAGGGGTGTCTCGGACTCTTGCCTAGTTGAAGTAATTGAACATAACTTTCGTATCTTGAATCTCGAGAGGGTTGCATAGCTTAGTTAAATATGTTTTGTTTTAGTTTGCTAGGGACTAGCAAAGCTCAAGTTGGGGGGCGTGATGAGCTCCCAATATTGTAGATATTTGGTGCGAATAGTCCCATATTATGTTGTTTTATCTTATGTTTATTTAGCTTTTATAGTGATATCGCACGGAAGGTGTGTTTTTGGTTATTTCAGGTAATTCGTGCAAATAAGCCGCGTTTGAACGCCAAGGAATGCTCCGGGCGCAACCAAGTACTCAAGGCCACATGTCACCCCGTTGTGGTGCCCAAAGAGTCATGAAGAGATGGTTTGGAGGTTGCTCGGGTCGCCCAAGGGTCAAGGGAATTGAAGGGCATGTAAGGATTTTACTAAAGCAATTCATCTTCCGACTAGCTAAGGGTAGAATCGTCATAACTTTTGGTGTACAAAGACCTTTTGATCCAAACCACTTGGGTTAGAAAGTAGACTTAGCGAGCTTTCCAACGGTCCAAAGAACGCCTAAATCCGAGTTCGGGAGTGTCCGGAGCGAGCCCACGAAGTTGCCCAAAAAATCTGTCAATCTTGTACCGGTACTGGGAATTGGCTATACCGGTTCATGCTGTCCAGAGTTGGTATTTTTTGGCATTATTGAAGGCCTTGTACCGGTACTGGGTTTTGGCTGTACCGGTTCATATTGCAGAACTGAGCCACGTTTTTGCTACTTTTCCAACCTTCCATTTATGGAAAGTTTCCACTTGTAGAATGTTTTTGGGATATTTTGGGGACTTTTTGGTCCTTTGTAACTTAACTTTAGTTGCCTATAAATAGGCTTATATGCCATATATGGTAAGGATGGGCCATTAGTTAGATTTTAGGCCTTAGTCTTTCTTCTCCCTAGGATTTTCCTCCATTGTTGTTCTTCAAGCTTTTCTAGTTATTTCTTTCAAGAACTCAAGTAAGTATTTGTCTTATGTTAATTTCTCGTTTATTAATGTTGTAGCTACTCTTTAGATCTTTGCATAAATCAAGTTTATTTACGTTTTTATCGGTTAAATCTTTCGCTCCATTTTCTTACCATGTCTAGTCTTTTAGCTGTGGTTGAGTAGTCTTTTGGCTAAGTCTTGGGCTAATCTTTCCCAATGACTTAAGTTGTTATTTGGTTCTCAAACTCTCGGGTTTAAAATCATGGTTTTCGGAATTGGATTAATCTAGCCATTTTGGTCTAAGCGAGGGGTGTTAACTCCTTGGTATGTTGTTTAGTCAAGCGGTCTTGGCAAGTGGCATATTGAGGGCTCGTGGCCCCCTACGTGTTAGATGCATTAGCAAAAATAGGTTGAGTTAATTCCGTTTAATCACATCTTTTGATAAACGTAGTCGTTAAAGCTAAATCTTCCGGGCGTGAGCACGCGGTCGTGACTCTCGCTTGAGTTATATTGAGAACCGGTAGTGGCCTTTGTCAAGGGATGGATGATCCCTACACTTGCCTCTTTTAAGTTAATTAAGCTCATTTCTAGTCTTTTCCTTAGTTTTCACCGTTAAATGGAAAATCAAGTTGACCGTCTTGAACGCCGGATTCCACCATATAAAACCTACAATCCAAACTAGCTATATTTCGATTCTCTGTGGGTACGATCCCGGACTTCCGGATATTATGCTATCAACGACCTAGTCCTACGCTTGGGGTTTTCTCAACCTTATTTGAAGGCGAGGTTCGGAGGCTAAGCAATTATAACCCCTTCAACACATTTACGGCCCGTTTGGATGTATTAGTTAATAAAGGGGATAAGATAGTAGGGGGTATTAGTTAATAAATGATGGCCCACATTGATGTGATATTTATGGAGGGGGATTAAATAGTAGGTTGTTTAGATGAGGTATTAGAGAAGAGAGATTAAATAATACTTTGTTTGAATGGAGGATTAATAGGGGGTATAAGGAAGGATGGATTATGTAAAAAGCTATCAAATGACCTTTTTGCCCTTATGCAGTCCCTAAATTAATTATGTATTACGTTTTATATATAATTACAAATTTAATTATTCTTTCACAATTTAAACCGTAATAATTTATTTTACTTATAATTTAATCAATTTAATAAGTATCAAAAATTATAATTTATTTTTTTTAAGTGTTTTATTTTATAATTTCATTTATTTTGGATCAAATGCAAGCAATAATTTTGTTTTTTTTAAGCACAGTGGATGGGTGGGATTGCATGCGCACACATGCACTAAATAATTTTTCCTAGTCATTTTTACAATCTCTTTGTTACTGTCGTAGACACAAAGAGAGTGGGGGTGGATGTGAAATACATGGCACACATGCACCAAATAATTTTCCTCTTCTCTTTTAACCCTTCTTGCTGTAGAGAGAGAGAGAGAGAGATAGAGAGAATAGCGGCAGAAAAGGAAGAGGAAGAAGAAGAAACACAAACGGAGACAGAGCTTTCACAATCGTCGTCGATCTTCGGCGCCTCCTCGCCATTGTCATGTTCCCCCCCCCCCCCCCCCCCCCTCCTCTCTCTCTCTCTTTCTCTCTCTCTCTCTGTTTTCCATTTTTACCGATCTGGGTGTGCATGCGTGTGATGAAGTATAGAAATGGAAGGTTGAAGGTGAGGGAAGGAGGATAAAGAGGGGTAGAATCGTCAAATTTCGAGAGGGATTAGGGTGTATAACTTATGAGCACCTCAAACCCTGTCCGAAAATAATACCCCCGGTGCCCCTTTCTCCGGTCTTAGCCTGTAACGCCCTGATTTTTCAGGAGCAAAATAAAATAATATCTTAGAAAATTTTGGTAAATAAATATAATTTTCTAAAATAGAGTTTAACTATTACAAACTCAAGATTGATATACTGATTCAAAATACATTAACTTCAGAGCCGATTTTAAGCTTGATACAAATTTCAAGCAAACTCGATCTTCGTTCCTGATATTCTTTCCGTGTCGAACTGCACCATCATTGAATTCCCTCCATTGAATCCTGCGCCCTCTGGCAAACTGATCGCCGAAGTAAACGATTTACCAGGATACAGACGTATCCGTGAGTAATAAATCATCCAGTAGAATAATTCAACCCAACCACCCCTTTTACTTTACAGCTAGCAAACAACAGGATAATAGTAATGCGAAAAAGTAAAACAGAGCTTTTTCCACATAAACCGGTTTATTACTATCCATTAACTTAACGTGTAATCTAAGATCTTCTCCGCAGGATCTTTCCTCCCCAACCGCTAGCCATGCTCGGTCCCATGAGATCACTTCCCTTTGCTGTCATAGATGCACCTAAATTATATACCGAGTGTGCATCCCAATAACTACAACAAGGGGAAAGTTTATCATGCCTGAATCATGACTAGGGTTCGCATATCTTATTTACCACTTTACAATCCACTTCACAATCATCACTAAACTCCCGCCAGTCTATCAATTCATCACTAGACTCCCGCCAGTTCCATTCTCATCTCAAATCTCATCACATCTCAAAATCCCGCCTGTAGGCAATCTCTAAAAAGAAAAACTTTCCAATTCATCCATTACCTAGTATCGTCTAGGTGAATTCTATTCGCATACCACCCCATGTCTCTAGGAGTCCAATCTAGCATTTAATCGAGTATTGGAGCAATATACAATTAAATCAAATAGCAAGTAATGCAATCACACAACCTTTTATGAATAGGTCGTTGCCCTTAGTCTTGTATGACCACGATGTTAATAAATAAGTAAGAACTTTTATAGAAAAAAAAAAGTAAAGAAAATAATAATAATAAATTTTATAGACTCTCAATAATTTATTTCTAAGAAATTAGATTGATTAAAAACTAATTAAGTACATTAATTAGGTAAAAATATTAGAATAATTATCATGACCTCGATAAGAGACCTAAAGGTCCTATGCAACATGTTTGAGTGTCAAAAGTTGGACTCGGAGGGTTGCGGGATTATTTTATTTAATGATGTTAACAAAAGTTGTCGAAAGTAGAATAAATAGATAATAAAATATTTAATAAATAAAATATGTTGAGGTTAACAAGGTTTCATCTTTGAAATGTACAAAGTCAAAAAAAATTATTCGGGCATCAATAGCAAGGTTTATAAGATTGTAAAGTAATTTTGATTGGAAACACTTTAAAAATAATAATAAATAGTAAATTTAATAAAATAAATATGAAATTAGTAAGATATCATATTTGAGATGCGAGAAGTCTAAGAAAAATAGTTTGAGCGGCAAAAACGTTCTTGGAAAGGTCACAAAGATTTTTCGTTTGTAAACTTTGAATGAAAACAAGAAAAAATATAATAAATAGAGAATAAAATAAAAAAATATATGATATTAACAAGTTATGATCCTTGAGGTGTGAAAAGTCTAAGAAAAATAGTTCGGGGGTCAAAAATGATGTTCCGAAGGTCGAAAAGTTGTTTCGAACCATTTTTAATGAAACCGGTCCAAGTTCGCGGTGGAAGGCCCAGCCGCAAGGTCTGACCGAGTCAAACCTTACGGTCCGACAGAAAAAGACTGGACTTGTGGTCCAAAGGTTGCAACCGCATTATTGAGAGCAGAATCGATTTTTGTGTTGTTTCGCGATGGTTTTGATGCATGGGTCCATTTGGGGCATAAGGTTAAGCTTAAAAACACATAAATATACTTAGAGAATGGTTGGATAGGATTATAATACCTCGATTGAATCGAATTGATTTACAAACCGAAACTTGAATTTTTTGGACGGAGACTTCGGGCTTGACGACCGGGGGACCTTGGGATTGAATTGAGGCTTGTTTGGGGATGCCCTGGGTTGTGGTAGGTGATTGGTATAGTTGAATTGGGTTTCGGTTGGGCGTAGATACAAAACCCATTTTTCTCTCTCTCACTTTCTCTCTCTAAAACTCCATGGATTGGAGCTTGGTTTTCTCTGATTTTTCTCTCTTTTCTGGACTGGTGGGGCGTGGGAAGTATCGTGGTATGCCCTAGGGTCGGAGTGATGGGGTATTTATAGGTGAATTTTGGAGTAGGGGGATAAGATTGAGTTTAACGAAAACTCTATCTCTTGGGCTTTGAGATGAACGAGACAAGGACAATTACATGATCAGGGAGGAAATAGAGACTGAGTAGGAGAGGGAGAGACAGAAGCATGCATGCTGCGTAGGAAAGAAAAAAAAAAGTGCATTCATGTAGAAAAAAAATAATGCATGTATGTTTGTAATATATATATATATATATATATATATGTAATTTGTATTAAGATAATAATCCTAATAATATTATTATTAGAAAAAAAAATTTGGGTCAAACATCCGGGTCGTTACATAGCCAAGAACCGGTCTTCTTGAAAATCCCTCTCTTTGTGGCTACCAAACGGGGGCAAAGTGTGGGCCCAAGGTCTTATGAAGGGGTGAAAGCTAATCCCAATCTCATGGATGCATCCAAACGACCCCTTATCTAAAACTTACCCCATTTAAAAAGATACTCGACCAACATGAATTTTAAGAAGGTCAACGTTCTTGACGAGAGGCAAAAAGTGAATGATTTCGAACATTCATGTGGCTGCAGAAAAGGTCCACAAAAGTCATAAATTGGATGGAAGGAGAGGGAGACTACATTGGATAGGTGCTCATGCCGTTTCGGTTTCCTAAAAAAGGAACTTTTAGAAAATGAAGATAATTTCAAACTAAAAAATCATGTGTTTACCCTAGACACCCCGTGCTTTTTCTCTCTCCTCTGACGCAAGTGGTCATCTGTCCTTTGAAATTTTGTTTGTGCCTAAAATTAGATTAGTGGAAGTTAGGCCCCGTTACGGATTACACATTTAAAAAATAAGTATTTATTTATAATTTTTAAGCTTAAAAATAATAGGCTTATTGAAATCAAAAAATATACAATATGGATATAGTTTTATAAATCTTGATGAGATCTATCAAACCCTACAAAAAAATATTGAAAAATTATTTTCGTAAATCTATTATTTTTAAATTTGAAAATAGGCCCTTATTTTTTAAGTAATTTTTTTTGAAATGTGGAATGGGACCTTATAAACTTGAGAATCGAATAACTGTCTTTTCAAAAAGAGAATCTGAATAACTGCAAAAATCAAATACACCTAGTAACTAGGTTTGGAAATTGAATTTTGCACCCTTTTTTCTAGGAGAACTACAATACCGTGTTGCGTGGCTCGGATTTTGTTCGTTCGGCAAAACGGTGCAAAAAAAATTAAAAAATTATTTTTCATTTTCATTATATTAGAGCTTGAAATTACCTTCTTCTTCTTTTTTAAATGTTTAAAAAGAAAGCGGAATGCCCCCTAGACACCCCGTGCTATTTCTCTCTCCGTGACCCAAGTGGTCATCTATCCTTTGAAATTCTGTTTGTGTCTAAAATTAGATTAGTGGGAGTTAGGCCCGTTCCGGATTACATATTTAAAAAATAAATATTTATTTATAATTTTTAAGCTTAAAAATAATAGACTTATTGAAATCAAAAAATATACAATCTGGATATAGTTTTATAGATCTTGATGAGATCTATCAAACCTTGCAAAAAAATTGAAAAATTATTTTCGTAAATCTATTATTTTTAAATTTTAAAATAGGACCTTATTTTTTAAGTAATTTTTATTGAAATGTGGAACGGGACCTTATAAACTTGAGAATCGAATAACTGTCTTTTCAAAAAGAGAATCTGAACAACTGCAAAAATCAAATACACCTAGTAACTAGATTTGGAAATTGAATTTTGCACCCTTTTTTCTAGGATAACTATGTAATGGTATTGCACATGGGGTTGGTGCTCCACAGTACCGTGTTGCGCGGCTCGGATGTTGTTCGTTCGGCAATCTAATGTTTCAAACTTCATCTCGACAATAAACGGTTCGGATGCAACATCGGTGGAGATGATATTTGAACCGTTAGATTGCTGAACGAATGGCATCCGAGTCGCGCTGCACAGCACCAACCCCCAATCCAATGATATTAGGGCATCATTGCGTGTGATGGTCCAATTCTCTTTTTTATCGCATACTAGCGTTGTATTTATTCGATGCACGAGACCACATTAAAAATTTTGACAAATTTTTTTCCAGTTCTATGTGCATCAAACATGCACAATGCTAGTTTATATTTATATATTATACATAGGAAGAAAGATTGGAAGCATTTTATTAGGACTTAGAACTTATATATAGTATATACATTTTTTTTTTATTTTGATGATGTATTACATTTCGCTATCATGATGCCACAAATAAGATTTTTTTTGCTCGGCACAAACAAGATTTTAATCTTTGATAAATTCATATTACGTCATTTCTTAATCTTCGATTGAATTAATCCATATTACTAGTCTGGAATAAAATTACTTTGTGGATCATATTTTATGAGATATAAACTATAGTACTTAAGTATGGAATGCTTCGGAATCAAGGCGCGATTCGATGAAATTATATGTACGTTTTTAGCTTAATAGGATAGGATGACAAGCCGGTTCTCAAGGACTAACACGGGAAGACCAGCTGCAAACAAAACTTGAACAAGGATATCTCAAATTGACATGCTTTTGATAAAGAAGAAAGGCCATTTAGTTGCAATGATTAACCCGGTAATCGTTGTTTATGAGAATCGAACCACCACAACATGGTTAAAAGATACTTCGATGGAGCTAAAAACATTATTCACTTTACTTCCAAACTTTTTGAAAAAATATCAAGAAAAAAAACTTGTGTACTTACACCTCAATGTCTTATAAACACCTAAACTTTTTATATTCCAAATAAACACCTAAAAGTAAACACCTGTAATGAAATTGGGTACCCGATATCAATTTTCGTCCATTTGCTAACGAAAATTGCACAAGTGGCATGTTTGGAGGCTCAGCTGGCTGTTTTTGCAGTGAGATGGCCAAAATCTCCTCCCTCCTCTGCAATGAATGCTAACCTAAACCATGCTTGATGAGATGGTTTGCTCATGTCCCTCCTCCATGGAGATCAAGAATCGAGTCCCACGAAGGGCAGAGTTTAGGGTTTTTAATAGCTTCTGAGTCCCCTCGTTGACTAACTTCCCACTAACTCTTGTAAACTATAAAATATGGCAAAAAAAAAAAACATAATCATAACATCTCTCATGCTCCATCTACACCCATACCACCTCTAAACCAAAAACAAAAAGTTCAGGAGAAAAAAAAAATTGTTATTTTATAGCTTATTTATGTATTGTGTTATTTGTATGCCAATGGCGGCCACTGTAATGATTTATTCCTGCCTGGTACAATATTGTTCGTTTTGGCCGCCCAAACTCCTTGAACTTCCCAGTAGATCACCCATCACGGGATTACTCCACGGCGAACATGCTTAATTGTGAAGTTATAATAAGTTTTGACGCCCTCACAGCTTTGAAATGCCTTGTACAAGATAGGGTCATAATCTATTATTTATTTACCCCTGCTGACTTCTATGGTCACCTGTCAGACAGCCCCCACACAGATCTCAACTACTCTCAGGCCGGTCGACAACTACCTAGAACTCCCAGGGGTGGGGCGTCACAATCTCCCCCACTTTAGGAACACACGCCCTCGTGTGGGGTAGAGATTTTATCCCACATTTTTCAGTTGGTGCATGCTCTCACTGAGATGTCAGAAATAGGACTCTTGCATCTCACTAAGAGGTCAAAAATTCGAGTTTCCCCACTTGCTTGTGAGTGTTATTTCCATAGAGGGTTTTTCTTTTCTTTCTTTGTTTCTATCCTATAATGGCGTTATTCTTTGTATTGGTTGAGTTGTTGGACTTAGTTATCTCGTGGATTCTCACAATTGATGTAATGTGCCGGGTCTATACTCTACACTTCATATCTGATATAAAATGATCTCTTTATTGATTGACAAAAAACAAAAAACAAAACCCCTCCCTTATTGTAAGCTTAAATTAACAATATTCATTTACTATATCAGGGCCAATAAGAGGTGCAATATTTCTTTTGTATAACTTTGTAAAGTCAAAGTTGGGCCCCACAATATGCTCTTCGTCATTTTGGTCTGCAATCGTGATAGTGTTTTGATGTCACAAACTCATGGGGATGTTTGCGCTTTGTGACAGCTCGGGTGTTTTATTTAGGTTGTTGTGCTTGACCTCAGTCTTGAATCTTTTTTCGCTATGCACTGTCCTTGGGAACATTATTGTGTCAAGCGGGCTGCCTAGACCCCTATTTATTAAACTTTTGATTCAATCCAGGGTACTTTAAAAAAAAAAAGATGGTTGCCTTTTCGACTCCATTTGTTTGGACGTAAAATATTTTTCAGTAGAATGTTTTACTTATTTTCTGGTGTTTAATTGTGTAATAAATCAGGAAAACATTTTACATGTAAAACATTTTTCATCAATTGGATGAAAATAACTTACCCTTAAATTTTCCGTAAGTTATTTTTTGAAATGAATCCACTGCCTTTTACTGCAATTCTCACTGTTCAGTTTTCTCGATCGTCGGTCCTAATACACGTTCAATTTCAATATTCTCAAATCTCTTCACCGTTTTAACAAACACCCCGCCCCCCCCCCCCCCCCCCCCCCCCTTCCCTTTCCTTACACTTTATTGATTTTTGAAAATATTTTCAAGTGTCAATTAAACACCGAAAAATAAAAGTTTACGGTTCGTTTCCTGAAAACTACATCAAAACAAATAGAGCCTTCTTGCGTTGCTTGCTACTATCACATTTCTAGAGAATGTTTTCAACCGGATACAACAGAGCATTATAAAGAGAGGAATGTTCAAAACGACTTGAAGATTCTTCCACAGAAGCATTTTCATTTCCCTTTCAGCAGGGGTTTCCCAAAGAGAGTCGTCACAAGAAATGGCACTTAGCTTCATCTATTTTGAAGATTCACTTTTGGGGACCATTTCACCACATATTTATGAAGGAACTGCAATAGCAATGCCAGAGCCTGTGAAAAGCCAAACGGTGCAAGTCTTGCAAACTTTTGTTCATAAGCATATAAGCATGTGTAACAAGTCCATTTATCAGGGAACAAATAAGCTCGAAGAAAAACCACACAAACTAAACCAAGCACGCACCTGAATAGAACTGGACATTGCAATTCAGAAGAGCTTTCTTATAACTAACTCATGTTTATAGGGCCTAATTTAAGTCCATCAAAAAAAACTGGAAAATAAAAACTAAAGGAAAAAAGGAGGGGGAAATGATAAAGCTGATAAGGCAGCTTACTCGTCTATTACACAAGATGAAGGGTCAGCATTTTGGCCAAATATATTAGGAATCTCCTCCCATTTCCCTCTCTCTCTAGTTTCCCAGTATCCACCATTGTAACGGTAACAGCCGTCCTCTTTGTCCCTATGGAACCATCTCGGTTGCCAGCCTCTTTCCTGCAGCTTCCTTGCCTGCGGCGCCAATTGCATAAAGCACAGTCAGTATTCTTCTACCGCAAAAAAACAATACTTGAAAAGGAAAAGTGGGGGTTTTCACAAATCATAAACAGTTTGTTAAATGCACAGCAGGAAAAGCTCAATACATAGATTAGCAGCCTGAAAACAGTATGATGTTTGAGCCAAAAGGTTCACCGCAACTGCGTTTTATAGAAGAGGGAAGACAACTATTATATCCAGGTTCATTTGCTTGATTATCTTCTCTGTCACTCTTTGCTTCGTAACTAGTAGTAAAAAAACATAAACTACCACAATATGCTTTACCAGAAAAAAGGTTCAAGAATACCTGTCTCTGTAATTGTTCTAGTCTGAGCTTCTCTGTATTTGCCATCTCATATTCCCCATTCTCTAAATGCCGTTGATCTGGCCTCAGCCTTGAGTCAGTTGGTGGCAGCTTCGCCATTAATCCAGGGGTCAATTCATTTAACGATATTGCAAAGGGTGTCAGGTTGTATCTTGTCTTAGTAATAGACTTGTCTCGTTCCCACAACAACACAGCTTCAGTCATTGGATCATAACCCTTTGGCTTTGTCGTTGGATCTCCAAGAACATAGTACATTGCTTCGTCCCACTTTCCGACCAACATTGCTACCTTCTCCCCAGTTTGATTATCATGCACAAATCCATGAACCTGCAATCATATAACAATTTATTGTCTGAAATTATTTTATTGCAGTTGCTTTCAGTATAGCCCATTCATGGAGTAGCTACTTAATTACCACCACACTTGAGTCTTGAGCTCTGATCACGGTGGCCATCTCGCCAAAAACACTTTATTGATGGAGATACTCAGCATTTTAGGAACAAATGATAGAGTATTCTTATATCAAGTACGAGATACAGACAGACAACTAACCAGCTGTTTTCTGACCAAGAAAGTTCATGATTTCGCAAGAATGAAAAAATGATCGTGTAATTAATTTCCCTTTTATGCACACAAAGGAAAGGGCATTAACCATGCTATCAGTGGAAGTTGGTCTTTTATTTGAATGGCAATTTTTTTTTTTAACCGCGCGGAAGTTGGTCTTTAACATCTAAGGTAGTGGCAAACATGAAAATAAATATTCAAAAACTCCAGGTCACCAAGTAGAGCTGGTTCAGAACTAACAGTTTAAACGACTTTGCCGTTGACATATAAAGGTATTGAGCAATAGCCTAACAAAGTGGATTTTTGCTGTTTTGTTCATTTACACCTAAAGGAATTACCTGGTGCGGATTTCGGTCTATGATGGACAGCTCCTTAAATTTAAGCTTGCAAGAGTAGCTGCCACTGCCATTGATGCGCATGGTGCCGTAGTGGTCACAGTATATCTTTCCAAGTATAATATTGTATATAGATGTAGTGACCTTGCTCCACTGAAATGTTTCACCATCTTCAAACTGCAGAGTGAGGACCCCTACAGGATCAAGCTGAATGGAGCGCCCCCAGAACTTCCCTTTGAGGTTGGAGTCTGCCCAGAATTTCCAGCCTCTTCCCTCACAGTGACAAGCAACAACCATTGGGTGGTGACTCACCTGATAGACAACGCTTCTTGAAGATAAATTGTGGATGGTAATAAGTGTGGCTCACTTACTTTCAATCACCCAAAAAAGTGGTGACTATTATTTTCTTTTCTCCATTGAGCTCTGTAGGAAAATGATTCATGTAGCCGATCCCAAGTGATTGTGTTAAAGCATCCAACTCTAAACCAATTGACATAGAGTGGAGAGGCCGCCCAAGCTCATATACTAGTTTTGGAGGAGATAATTAAACGATGTGGGACAAATCCCAACACTCCCCCGCACGTGCGATCCCCGATTCGCACGTGGAGAGGTCAACAAAGAATCCGAACACATGGATCACAATGAAACAAAGTGCAACTATGGCACAAACAAAGGGGAAAAGCCTCCAAAAGCCTAGCTCTGATGCCATGTTAAAGCATCCAACTCCAAACCAATTGGCAAAGAGTGGAGAGGCCACCAAGACTCATATACTAGTTTTGGAGGAGATAATTAAACAAGGTGGGACAAATCCCAACAAATTGGGACTTAAGGCTCGGTTTAGTTTGATTTGGTATTGTTCCACATGAAAGGTAAGGAGTAAATAAGTACGTTAAAGTCTACCTGAAAAGTGAAAAGCAAAAACTACCTTCTCAGAGAAGAACCGCAAACCCTTATCTGGGTAGTTGGCCTCATAAGTCTCCCCGAGGAGAGGATTGAAAGGTTTGCACTGGCGACCTTCTGTCGATGCATAACCAGAAACAGCAAAAGCTGCAATGTTTAAAATTCTCATCAATTCGTTCTCCTGCAGCATGTAGATTCATTAGTTCTAGTCAGAAAAATTCAAATGCCAAACAAAGATCAAAGCCCTTATGGGGGTTGAAAGAGCCTATACAAATAGGACTCTCACAAATGAAGTGTAAACAGGAAAGGATAAAAGTTCCAAGACCCCTAGCACCATGAAACCAATAAAGACTTTGTAGAAATCATGACTCCTTATATACATTCGGGAAGACGAACTTCCAAAATCTCAAAACGTAGTGCACACGCTGTGGGGAGGTAAAAGTTCGGTACAATGTTCCAGAAACAATTCAGAAATTACCAACAAAATCATTAAGCTTTGAAAGCAGCAAAACCAAGATTAGGCAGCGACGAAACAATTTCTAAGAGACTTGATACACAAGCTTACTGATAGCCTAGATGAAACAGCGAAGTAACAACCAGCTAAATCAACTACCTGGATTATAAAAGTATATAGCAGATCATGCTTTAAGAAAGTGCTTTGCCACAAAAGAAAGCACAGCTGAGGACCTGACCTGCTTTCCCCATTCCAATGCCCGATCAACCAAGTACGAGTACTCCAGATCTTCAAAGCATTTCTGCAATGAAGATAGTGGCTCATTAAAGTAAACAGGGAGGCAAACACCAGAAAGATCCTTTCCGATATTGTCCTTGATTATGGACCACAACCCAAGTGGCTTCTCTTTCTCCTTTGGTTCAGGCAAACTGTCCCTTCTTTTGATGTATGGATATTTGATGGGCTTTATCTCTGTTGTAACATCTCGTAAACGACCAGAATAGAATGAATCTTTATCAAATATCAAAGAACTACAATTACTTCCCATGTTCTCTCTGCTCCGGTAGGAAGCACTTCTTAAAGAATCCGAGGATAAAACTTCATTTGTATCAAAATATATTCCACCCTCTTCATCTGTTTCAACATCCACTCCATCTCGACTTTCATTATCTGCATCAGAGTCACTTGCACTGCCCTCTGACATGATGGAATAGAAATCTGAACAATGGAAGGACAATAAGAAACCAGAAGATTCTCATTTCTCAAACTAAAAACTGGAAGTATCACTATTCATGTGGGGAAAGATATCTAAAGAAGAGGGAACGTCTCCTCACAATTCTCACTTACTTTCCTCCAGTGATTAGCATTTAATGGAGAACTCCTTAGTCAGAAGTCAGAACCACAGACTCATGAATTGAATATCCCTTAATAGCATTGGAGTTTATTAGAATGCCACTTGTGGTCATGAAATTGTGATCCATAATGTAACCACATGGTATGAAGCTTCATTCAATTTAAGCTTCGTGTCAACGGCCCCCTTTACTGGTGTTGTGACTTTATCTAAAGTGCTTTTAGAATGAGGATAAGGTTGGATGAATGTTATCTCACATTATGATGTTACCCTATGTCATAGTTGTCAAGGGTGAAAGGCGCACCGAGGCTCAAAGTTCTGTTGGGCCTGAGGTGAGAGGCGCAAGGCGAGGCGCGCGCCTTTTTGAAGAGAAGCGCACCTATACGAAAAAATATTAGTTCCTGAAAGCAACTGTGTTATGAGCGCTTTTTTTTTTTTGAAAAACGCTCGCTTTAAATCGATTTGAAAGAAGCTCGCTTGGGGTCAGCAAGGCCTGGGCGCCTTTGACAACTATGCGGCTGTACCATCTTTAGGTGGAATAAGATTTCCAGACTTATTGGTCATCTCATTCCCACACTACTGTAGGATTCTCACATTGCCTTTAAAATGTTGACGATCTAGGAAAAAGTTAGAGAGATGGACTGGACCCTAAACATTTGAATCTATAACATGTTCTGAGCTTATCAAAACACTTGATTGGCATTGATAAGTCATTCTAATTACACAATGTGATTCCAGGGGATGGGAATTCCCATCCTTCTATCCCTTGGATTTTCTGCCTCCCAAACATAGGTTCAGCATAATGCAGAAAAGTTAATGCAATATGAGGTATGGTGCTGCTTGGTTGCACACTTCGAGAAGGCTTTCACCTTCTTTTTTCTACCAAAGAATCTCATTACTGTTCTTCCAGCAGAAAGAACTTGTGGCAGCAAACATCTAAAAGTCTAGTGGGTTACAAATACAC
Organism: Rhododendron mucronatum var. ripense; assembly: GCA_019656295.1. Lineage (NCBI taxonomy): Eukaryota > Viridiplantae > Streptophyta > Magnoliopsida > Ericales > Ericaceae > Rhododendron > Rhododendron mucronatum. The sequence continues at coordinate 532,380 of BPLT01000235.1, forward strand.
CTAAACACTTCTCGATTCACCTAAAACGACTTTAAAGCTCTTTCAACCTTAAGACACCACAGCAGCAAGCAGGGCGTAAGACAATGGATGGTAAAAAAGCAGCATGTCGTAAAGTAAAGGTTCTCCAAATTCAGTTTTACAACAATAAAGGGCAGCAAATAGTTTTTCATACAAAATAACATGCAGAAAATCGTTTTTTAAAGTTAAATCTCTTAAGACAGAACTAAGCAAATTAGGTTCTTAGAGTAATTGATTTTTCTAGTCAGTTGGGTTCATTGTTATTCTCATAATCCTACTTCACCAAGAAATTCGTGTAATACACAAACCTTTGAGAAGATATTATCCGGGTTGGTGGGTAAAAAATCTGCTTGACAGATAAAATAACAACAAAAATCGAAACGCTGAACTAACCACTAAGTCTTCTATTCCCTTCTGCACAAAACGACTTGCGTTCCTTTGTTTCATCCACTACAGTTGTTTCCAGCTCAATTTTCTCTGTCTGCAAATAAAGTTTCAAGGAAAATGGGAGAACGAGAACCTAATCCTTGACTTTGTTTTTGATGCACTGACATTATATGAAGGGAAAGCCATACAAAGAATAAATAGCCGATGGAATGTATGAGGGATAGAAAGAGGTCGAATATAAATAATGGAAAAGAAACTAAGTTTAACCAATCAATTCACATCTGGGAGTCATAAATAGCAAGTAGCTACTCTTTGAAATTAAATAACTGGCACAGCTTGCAGAATGCAAGAAGTTGACAACCTCTCAATCTGTCATTACTTCAACTACCTGGGGAAGTTCTCAATCTCTCATTACTTCAACTACCTGGGGAAGTTTTGGAGGCGCTAGAAACACCATGAAACAACTATTTTGATTTGAAATAACACAAGGACTTACAGTGAGAAGTTAAGTGGCAACATTACTCTTATTTCTTAGACTTTCTTTTGTTCTTCTGAAGTCTAGACATCCCAGACACATACATGCAGGTGAGTGAAAAACTACTTCTGGGACCAAGTTATGTTTAGCCCTTTCTTTACATCAAATGCAAACACCTTTATTAGTGTGCAAGGCTCACATGTCAAAAGAAAACACCAGCAGCAAGTAGGATGACTCCAGAGAAAATCGCAAGCAATGAAAAGTTTGCCTGGGTGGGTTGGTGGGCATTAGGAACGAACTTAGCTTCATAACAATATTCAATGTTATACTCGTTTGCATTCATCTAAGCTTGCTTTTGTCAAAATATTCAAGTGTGGAGAAGTAGAGACAACTACCTCTAACTGCCTTAATGTGTCCAGTAACATAATGTGTTTAAGTTGCAGAGATTTCAATTGACTTTGCAACTCAGATAGTTCATATAGCATAATAGATTCGCAGTCTTTTATGACCACTTCACTAATGCCTTCTTGCGATAATCGTAATCGCAGCTTCTCAGTTGAGACTACAATGTCTTCAGAAGATGCAAAATCACTGCTTGTCAAAACTCTAGGGAATTGATCTTTGGCAGCTAGCAAAGCCTCAATCCATGAAGCCCTATCCTCTCTAGATAAACAACGAAGGTGAAGAGTTTTTGTCCCGCTGAATATGGACAGCCTTTTGTCATCTGACTTGCTAGCCCGAATAGAAGAAACCTGTAAAACAAATCAAATAGTTGTATGATACCTCCGATAAGAGACAATGCATAATTGAAGTTCCATAAGAATGGATTCTCAAACAACCACGTCAAATTACAACAGCTCGTTGACGTGGGTATGAAACATCGCAAAAGATGTTCTTGATTTGAGAATTACATCAGCAGCACAAGGGAGACAACAGAAAAAAAAACCATAAATTCTTTGGAAAGTTTGAATAAATAAGGAATGTATTAAAGAAATGAAATGCAATCTCAAGGTAACTTAGAGAGGTTGAACCAATGGAGCACAGCACTTTTTTCGATGAGACAGAACACTAGGCAAGATGATATATAACCTGAAGAAATTACACCATGCGACCTTTGATTCAAATTATATACTTCCTCTAAAAAATTATCAGTGCAGGTTCAATACTGACATAGAGCTCGCCTTCTTCAAGAAGTTGGTCAGTTATTCCCTTATTGTTGCTCAGGGCATTCCCTCTTTGTGAAGTCGGTATTTTTGGTTAAGTAGTATATATCTTTGTTCAATGCTTACAAACATATTATCGATCACATCCAAAAACCCTCCAATATTAAACTACTTGCATATCTAGCTACACAAGTCCAACCCTTCCCAGACCTAACGGCACCCTTGTGCACTTAGTACCCATTCTATATATTTCTAGTCTATATAGAAAGAGAGAGAATCCAAAAAGACAAAAGAGGAACAGAGTAAAGAGAGCATATCGGCTCAGATACCATGGAACCCACTGAACCATTCAATCTCTCTTCAGTAGAAAATAAAATAAAATGAATACCATTACAGTGTTGTCACAATAAATCAGCAAAGGAAACACAAACTCAAAATCAAGTGACATGTTTGAAACAATAAACTGTCGTCCTTAATAGCATGGTTGTTAAAAAGCTACGATACGGGATCCATATCCTATGATTCATATCTGTCTCCTGCCAAAAACTTTGTATGAACAATACAACAATGAATCCTACAAAATATTTGAGTGTTCCGATTGGTACATATCCTATGATTACTTACTGAAAAAAAAAAAGTCACACCATAATTTACAAAGTGAAACCCCAAGTTCTAAAGCATTTGATCCAATTATGGCGGCATCCAAACCATTTAAAGCAAACCAAAGCGCAATCCATTAGAGCTCCAATAGACCAAAGAATATAATGTGATCATGTTTTGCATGAATTAGACAAGGGATCTTCTTCTCTTCCCTTGACAAAGGCACCAAAATGCCTAAATAGACACTACTTGGGAGACTTGAACTTTTACATCCTAAAAAACTTATTTTCCAATCTAAGAAACACTTATTTTTCATAAATACGGTAGATTCTTAGATTGTAATTAAGTATAACTAACTTTTCGTATATTAGTTTTCGTCGATGCGAATCCGACATGATTCATAAATGATAAAAAAAACCAAAAAACACATACACATACGTACTCAATAGCATGGTTGTTAAAAAGCTACGATACAGGATGTATCCTATGATTCTCCTTCCAAAAACTACAAGTATCACATCCTTCTTGTGCATCCCGATTTGGTACTTATCCTACGATTACTTACTTATTGGGGAAAAAAATCATAAATGGGAAAAAAAAAAAAAAAAAAAAAAAAAACGATGCACCGTATGTATCCATGTCCAGATTTGGAAACACTACTCGGATGGTTGGATTATTTAAGAACAAACCTTCAAATGTATCTCCCCAAACGGTTTCCAGTGCTTACTACAACTGCTCCCACTAGACTTCTTCAAGTACCTCAAAGACTCCTCCCCGATAACCTTCACTCCCTTCTCCCTCGCCGGACTCATCGCGATCTTATCCGGCCCGTGAACCTTGTAATACGAAAGCACCCCGTCTTCGAGCAGAAACCACCTGCACCTCCACCCCTTACCATAGTTCACCCACTTGAACAGAATCCCGGCCACACTCCCACTCACCTTGGACGAACTCCTCGACTCGACCACGACAACATCCTCGACCTCGTGGTTCAACCCCAAGCTCGGTCCGTCCGAGTCGGCGCCGATCGACGACGCCTGCGTCGAGAAACTCGGTTTCGGGCCGGCTTTTGCGGCGGCGGTTTCGAGCCCTAGCTGACGCTGAGACTGTGAGTTCGCTAAAGAGGGGTCGATCCGGTCGCGGTCGACGGAGACCGGGGCAATGCAGCAGAGCGGGTTCATCTTGAAAATCGGTTCACTTCACACGAGTGAAATTACTGTCTCGAGCGGTTCGAACGCATAATCGGGTTGCGTTCGGGTCCGAAATGCAGACCGGTTGGCCGAAGGAACGGCGTTTAGGGGAGTTGAGCTGGGGAGAGGACACGATCGGAGGGTGCGGTTGAGATTTGTCTGAAATGACATACGATCGGAGGCGATGCGTAGAGGGTGTAGTTGGATCGGACGGGTGGTGGTGTTGAAGGAGTGGAGAGAGAGAATGAATTATGGCAGCAGTTGACGGCAATTAAGGATAGGGAGGAGAGAGAGGCGTAATGTGGTGAGGAAGGAGAGCAGATCCATTTAATTCATTCATCCATTCATTCATTGGTTCAGTAATTGTCATTCATGCTATCAGTATCTATACAGTGCAGCTACGAGGCGTAGACTGGGGAGAGAGAGTGAGAGAGAGAGAGAAGTTAAAAGGTGAAGTTGCCTTGTAGATCTTCACATCAAACTTCCGATTAAGGTTTGTGGTACTGTAATTGCGTGTCTTTTTCTTTTGTTTTCTTGGTTTTATCGTGGGTTTTACGTCCATTCTCGGCATTTGTTGTCTTTCTGTAAATAGATAGGGTACGATCTAGGGCTAGTTTGGGAAAAACAAATTTGTCTTTATTCAATTATTAATGGAAATTAATAATGCCAAAATCATTTTTGTCTCTGTCAAAATTATTTTTGTTTCTGTCAAAACTCAAGGGATATTCTTTTATTGCATGACTTAATTATCCTTCATTACATCACTTGTTTTACGAAACTGCCACTTGAAATCATCAGTTTAGATTTGAGTACTCTAATGACTATTGTACACTCGTGAGATTACTGTCCTTAATGGTCAACAAATTCTCTTCGTCTTCCAATTATTTTCACAGCCTACCTACACTTCCAATCAACCAAAATTGACAATAGAATGGCTCGCCTCTCGAATCCATGATCTCTTTCTCTCTCACTCACTGCAAGACTTAGCTTTCTCTCCTCTTATCCTTCGATTCCCATCATTCCAAACCACTGCCAAAAAATCCCTTTTTCACCCACAATCTATACATGGAGATAATAGGAAGATTACAACTAATAGCAACAGATTTTTGTCATTTAGTTTAAAATGGAAGACAATGACCCACTTTTGCCTTTGTATCTCTCCATATTCTATCTTGGCATGCTGTAAGTCATTCTTGTTTCTTGGATTAAACTAACATGATTTGGGTTGATGGTGAATTGGATTGACGAGTACGGTGGTGTGATTGATCAAATATGAACAACAGTTACAGGAACAGAGGAAGCAAGAGCAAAAGGGTGCGTAACCCACTTTTGCCTTCTATCAAAGGAAGCAAGAGAAAATGGAGGAATTTGGAAGGGAGAGTAGAAAGAAGAGTAGATGAAGCAGAGGAACGAGATGAGAGAGAAGAAAGACGTGGGTTTGCAGTGAGAGTAAAAAAAGATAAAAGAGAAAAGGGGTATAGTTGTAGTGAAGTACAATTAAGTCATGCAACCTTGAATTTTGGCATGAACAAAAAGAGTTTTGGTAGGAACAAAAGAGGTTTTGGCATTATCAACTCCCTTATTAATTCGCCTCTCCGATTGGAATCAAAAATTTTATAAATTGTGATCAAATTCAAAAACAAAATTAAATAAAGACAAAAATTAGCTAAAAAGACATATGGAGTATTTTTTTAGGAGTGATTTTGCCACTTCCCTTTTAATTAATGTCATTTTTCATTGTGTCTTATTAAATAATTTGTTTTGTGAAAGAATTAGAGTGATATTAACAAAGAGGGGAGGGGGGCCGCCGCCTTCTCTAAAAACCACGCTCCTCCTTCTCTCTACCTCTCTCTCTGAAAACCAAACTCGCAAATTCCAGATCGGGGGGAGGGGGGCTGCCGGCCCCTCCACCATTCTCTCCCTTTTCTCTCCTCCAGTCTCTCTCGGCCCTCCGATGTATCTACTCTCTCCAGTCTGGTATGGCGAGCATTGGTGTGCTTCAGGCGACAACGTTTCGGATGATCGGACCTCCGGCTGGTATTCTGTGGGCTTGACTCAACCGAACCCTGCTTTGTCTTCTCATATCCGGCGGTTAGTGGCTGGTGGCAAGGTAATAATGGTGGGATGGAGTTAGGGTTTTTGTAGAGACCCGTAAATTTCTTTATTTAATTTAAATGTTTATAATTGAGGAAAGAGAGTGAAAATGGCGTGAATATGACTGTGGAGGTTAATTGTGCAAGTGTTTGGAAATCGTGGGTGTTAGTGTAATATAGTATGTGTGTGTATATATATGAGCCTGGAAAGGAGAAACCCCATTTTCCCCCTCCCTTTAACTCTCGGTCTCTCTCGCTTTCTCTCGGCTCTTTCTATCTCTCACACTCCCTCACCCAAAAACTCTCCTCCAAACTCAAAACCCACAATAATCAACCTCAACTCTATTTTTTACCTACGTATTGGGGCTCGCATCGCTTTGGATAGGGCTCGGTTCGGTATATTTGGTTCGGTTTAGATTTCGGAAGCTAGGACTTACTCAATCTCTTTGGTTTCGGCTTGGATAGTCAAGGTAGGGAATTCTACCTCTCTTTATATGTTATTTGAGTGTTCTTGTGTCATCTTTGAGATTGTATTAGTTGTTATTGAGATTGGATCGAAATATGACATTCTTGTCAAAAATCGTTTGAAAAACACTCCCCCTAACGGTAGGAACTTTTCACCTACCAGTAGGACAAGTAAGAAATTTTTCCTCAATCAGCTCAAACGTACTGCAGTAACTCAAATGTATTCATCCACCTTCCGGTAGGACAAGTACAAAGTTGTTTCGGGTAGAAATTCACCTATCGGTAGGACAAGTACAAAGTTGTTTCGTGAAAATTATTGGCCTTTCTGTTTCCAGTTTCTACTGGTAGGAACTTTCACCTACCGGTAGGACAAATGCTGGATTCCCCTCTTCTACCAGTAGAACTCATTCACTTACTGGTAGGTGATTGAGCTGCTACAGTGTCTATGAGCAATTTTTCCTACGTTCTTCCAAATCACTTTTTGAAGCTTCCCGTCGACTCTAATAGGTTTGTTTATGGATTCTTTTCAAGTGTTTTGGAGAGTGTTACTTGTTTTCACACTAAAGCGGTATCTGATGGACTTAAATAAACTCGTTGAGTTAAGAAATGTGAAATATAAGTTGTTACACGTTAAAATACGATCAATACATTTGAGTATGTGAATGACGCGTGAACACTCGGGGCTCATCGACCGGTGGATGCTTGACAGGGGATATGGGGGTCCCATAATTAGCCTGGCAGGAGCTAATGCTCATATTGAACACTCAAGGCCTAACCTACAAGGTGGGCGCTTGGCAGGGAATATCGGGGTCTTATAATTAGCCCGGCAGGAGCTTCGGCTCAGACACATTAATGATACGAATTTTTGAGACACAAATAAAATGAATAGGATATAAGAGTATGTTGAGAAGAAGGATTGGTGATAATTGGATACTTTGACCATGATGGGTTGCGCTTTCATCTGTTGTCGTTCGATTTCCTTCATTTGTTTATCCGTGTTGTTCATTTGCATATAGAGATTGCGTAAATTTTTCTACTGGACTAGTGTAGCTCAAGTCTTATATCATTTTTAGGTACTAATCCAGATCCGTAGCTTGCATGCTTGGAGTGCTTAAAGTAAGGACATTATTTTGAAAGCTAACCAAAGGAGTTACTCATTCATCTTTGTAAATTTCTCTTAAAAGATGTATTTGTAACTAAAATTGAAATTCTCCGACTAAGGAATAGTTGTAAACTCTTGTCTCTTTTGACATATGATACTTATGTTAATTTGGGGCCATTGAGCCAATGATGTAATATTTTGGGAACTATTGGACTTTGAAATGCAATTACGGAAAAGAAATTGTTGAGCTCTTTTGAGTATCGTACGGATATTTATGAGGATTTTTATTATCAAAATCTTTTATATTTATGTTGAAAATTTAGGACGTGACAGTTTTTTTTTCTTATATTTTTTTTGTTTTTACCAATTTTTTCGGGTTTCCCGGCTAGTCTCCCCAGTCTGGAGTAGGTACTGGTCTGATCTTTTCAAATATGGTGTTGAAGGGATGTTAGGTGAATAATCCAGTGCCTATTGAGGATTGTCCGACGATGGTGGGTTGATTATGGTCTTCTTGCTCCAATTGCTCTTTTTGGGGTTAAGATTGGTTTCATGAAAAGGGATCCCCTGTTTTCTTGCTTTTTCAATGATTAGGTTCCGTTCTAGTAGTTGCTTAATCTCTATTACGGTAAACGGCTCTATTGGTCATACATCGTGTGTCAGCTCTGCAATATGTGCTTATTTCTCGATGGTAGAGTTTAGGTTCCTACATAATGTTCATGTTTAGCCTGTATCTCTGTATTTTCGGTGGATTCCTCTATTTGCCCAATGGGCACTTTGTAATGAAATGAAGTTGATTGACTTATCAAAAAAAAATTTGAAAAGGGGAGTGACAAAATCAATGTCCTTTTTTTTTTTTTGCCTTTTATCTTTATTCAAAAAAATTATGAGTTTCGATCATAAAACTAACAAACGTTAAATATATATATATATATATATATATAGAGAGAGAGAGAGAGAGAGAGAGAGAGAGAGAGAGAGAGAGAGAGTAAAGAAGAAGAAGAAGAAGAAGAAGAAGACAACGACAAAGCTATAAGTAGCTTATTTTTGCCAAACCAGCTCCTAAATTGATTAGTTTTAAAATTTTCATACAAAAACTAAGTTGAGAGTACCTTTATTAGATGGGTCTTGCTAAATTTTGTCTGATACTTATAGATATTATGCAAATTATTTTAAATATGTTAGGATTTCAATACATATCTTACAGGTACTACTACAATTTGACAGATATCAATACATTTTTTAATATTGATGCATATTTTACCTATTATCCATCACAATTTGTTGTAGAAATAAATGATGAGTATTGATTTTTTTGTGCATTTACTATATTTTCCATTGAAATATGAAAAAGTAAACTAAGGAAAATAAAAGGATAATTTCATGAGAATAAAAAAAATGCGAATAGTAAAAGGGAGTGAAAAAATCAATTCCCTAAATGATTTTAGATTTTCTATCAAACCTTATGAACAAGTGTTCCATCAAACAAAAAACTTATGAACAAGTTAGAGGGGTGTAAAAAAAATCATTTTTTTGATATTTATTATTTTTGTTTCCGTTGGATCTTTATAGCCCTAACTTTATCTAAATAGATTTACCCAAAAAAAAAAAAACTTTATCTAAATAGAATTGCAAATAAAAATTGTACATATCTATATGCGTGCGTGAAAATAAAACCGAAATTTTCGGGTCCAATCGGTCTAAGTTTGGTACCAATCGGTTTCGATTTTGTAGAAAATTATTTTTTACTTTTCGGTTTGATCTCGAGTACCCGAAAAACCGATTTGACCAAACAGAGCCCATATGCCGTAGGAACTGAATATACTAGTGTATCCTATGTAGAAGTTGGTTGTAATTTGTTTTGAGGCCCAAAATACGAGTGTTGGGCTGAAGTCCATTTTTAATACCAATATTTATGTATATGAAAAGTAAACTATGCTCAATTATTCTATTTTTTTTGGTCGTGGGCCAATATATTTTGTTTATGCGCCAAACCTTTTTGAGCCAACGCTAAAAACTCGAATTTCCCTATCCCACCGAACTGCCCCAAATTGGCTTTGGTCCCCCGATAGACCGGATCAGTCGGGATCGTTCATGCACATTTTCTACCCAAGCCAATCGATTTGGTCTCAACTTGCCTCAAAACCCGACTTAACCGAACCAAACGGAACCGATTCCACTCCTATCACATAATAAAGATAAAGTGAAAGAAATAATCTTTTGAATCCTAACTTTTCCTAATGTAATATAGCAATTATCTTTTTTGGTCAATTAGGATTAGGAAATATGGTTCAGTGGACTAAAGCAACGGATTGTTAGTTGAACAAATGAGACAAAATTAGATGCTTACTAATATTTGATTGACATAATTCTTTACAATGCTCCTAAACAAAATAAACGGCTCCTATCATTTTGTAGGACTCGATATGAGTCTCAAGGTCATATGCATGAGGGGTATGTACATATACATATGTAGAGATACTCTTTGAGTTGTGTGAATTTTAGAGTGGAGAAAAAGTTTTATTCCAAATCTGCTTATTACCAATATCTTCAACCATTACTGTCATTTCTCTCTCCACTCATTATTCATATCTCTAATCATTATTCTCGTTTCTCTCTTTATCTCTCCTCACTCATTATCCATATCTCAAATTATAACCATAAATTTTCTCTTTACTTATTATCCAAAAAATCAACCTAGCAAAAAAAAACTCGCACATCCTTTCTATGAAAAAAAAAAAGAAGATTTACAAATTCAATCACGAGTAGGGGTGAGTCCCATACACTATAAGGTGGGTGAATTCCATTCCTATCATGAGTTATAAAATGTGTGACCAACTTCTATTGTGAGTATGAATTTGTATATATTTGTGCTTTTAAATGTGGTTTTACTATAATTTTTGCGTGTTTTTTAGAATTTTGCTGCACAAAACCTGTACGCAAAGTTCGTACCTAGTCGAGTTGGACGTTTTACCTTCCGGGGTGCTGCAAATTAAATCAAGCGGTCCAAAATCACCGTCGCATATAAAAATCACTACGCCGCACCCAACGAAACTCGCACAAAAGACAGGACCGGTCGAGTACTCAATTGGAGACTTGGAGTAGCAACGAGAGAGAGAGAGAGAGAGAGAGAGAGAGAGAGAGTCGTTGCATAGTCATTGCCAAGGAAAGAATCCGATAGACACAGAGAAGAGAGAGAGAGAGAGAAAGAGAGAGAGAGAGAGAGAAGCACAGAAGCCAATGATTACAATTCATCTGCCCGTCGATGAAATATGAAATGGATGGCGTAAAAAACCCCACCACCGCCACCGCCACCGCCACCGCCACCTTTCTTTTCTCCTTCGACCCACCATTTCGCTTCCAATCAACGCCGTCGTTTTCACCACCGCCCTCCGCCTACTCCCAACTACCATGATCACCCCCCTCCTTAAACCCCTCCTCGGATCTCCCCCGCAGATCCACCTCCACTCTCTGTCTCCTCTCCCCTCTCTCTCGTATGGACCCTGCCACCTCTCGCCCCGCCGTCGTGATCGACAACGGCACCGGGTACTACTACTAACACCCACCACCTGTTCGATACAATTCCCCAATCCAAATCTGATAGTATACTCCTCACTTGCATAGACACAACACCCACCACCTGTTTGATATAATTCCTCGATGCAAATTTTGCCCTAACTACTCGTTTCTCGACCGCAGGTATACTAAAATGGGATTCGCTGGTAACGTAGAGCCGTGTTTCGTGGTCCCCACCGTCGTCGCCGTCAACGATTCGTTCGTGCACCAACCCCGAAGCTCTTCCGCGAAGGGAAGCAACTGGCTGGCGCAGCACAGCGCCGGCGTCATGGCCGATCTTGATTTCTTCATAGGAGACGAGGGTTTGTCTAGATCCAAATCTAATAGTACGTATACGTTAACGCATCCGATCAGGAACGGTCAGGTAGATAATTGGGATGCCATGGAGAGGTTTTGGCAGCAGTGTATATTCAATTACTTGCGTTGCGATCCGGAGGATCATTATTTTCTTTTGACTGAGAGTCCGTTGACTCCGCCGGAGAGCCGGGAGTACACGGGTGAGATTATGTTCGAGACTTTCAATGTGCCGGGGCTTTACATCGCGGTGCAGCCGGTGCTCGCGCTTGCAGCTGGGTACACTACGTCAAAGGTTGGTATTGAACCGTAAAGACTTACATTGTGATGTTTTCTTACATCCTTGAGGAAATAAGTTTTGTTGTTTATGAACGAAATAGTGTTTTAAGTTAACAATTTGCCGCTTGATTTCGTGACATTGGTATTTTGAAAGCAATTGACAATATATTAGCGAACAGTATCTTGCAAAACACAATACAAATAAAGTGTTCAGTACACCTAAGTTACATATTGTAGTTACTTAATTGTTGCCTTTTTGACTCCTTGACTAAACAAATTGTCTGCATCTCACTTGTGAATTCTAGCAATCCATTAGGAGACACGGTTAGTATCTGCAATGTTCCAAATGATAGTGCAATCATTATGTAATGCCTTTTGGAGGAGCCTGCGCTTGCATAAATGAAAAGATTAAGGCTAAGTTTCACTACGGGGCTAAAGGGGCTTATTTTCCTTTACAAAATACAAAGGGAATAAGCCCTCCGAAGGGAAACTCAGCCTAAGTAATTTGATATGTTTCAGACTTTCAATATGCATGTTTTGTTGTTTGATAACAGATATCTGATTGTTATTGAAGTGTGCATTGCATGAATTGTATATCATGGATAAACTGCAGAAGTATTTGGTAGGATATCAGAACAGATTTTTTTGATTTGCTGCTGTGTCTTTCAAGCTAATTAAAGATAGTAAATTTAAACAGTAGTCGTCAACATTATTCTGTGTCTTACGTTTGTATCATAAATATTGGGATCGCTTTGGTTTGAAAACAGACCAAGTATAGGTGCGATGATGTTATTTCTTTGTCCCTTTCTGCATATCTGGGTTAGGAGAAGATTTCGTTTACGTTGTTACTTTTTGTAGTGCATGGACGAGAAGTTCTTGCTTTATGTAAACCCAAGGCTCTGTGGTAGACAGGGGGTCTTTTACATGAATTCTACTGATGAAAGAGCCAGACTTGTTATATTGGGATGGATTTGTTCGGGAAGGAAGGAGGTAGCGCTTAAGCTTTAGCACGGAGCTTATCTTCATTACAGACCCACTGTTTTCTTAGTTTCCCTCATCTTTCTGTTATGAAGTTACAAGGAAAAAAGATGAGGGAAAAATAGGGCATTCTAATTGTGGGTGGTTTTGAAATAGGAGGAAAGCTTGAAATTGTGAATTTGCTTTAGTAAGTTCTGTGAATAGAACTTTAGACATTTGCCTAGCTGAGCCCTCTGGATCCGCCTTTACCTTTGTGCTAAATGACAGTAATTTAGTGCCATGTATATTTTTGTTACTCCATCCGTTCCTAAATGAGAGTCCATGTTTCTGTTTCGGACACTTCAAAAAGTTGTTTATATCTTCCAATCTATAATGCTAAAAATATCCAATATGGATCTTGTTTAATAGATTTCAATTAGTTTATTAGACAAAATTTTTAAAATCACAAAAAATATTATAAATTGAAAGATATAAAAAAGATAAAAATAAAAGAAAAAAGTGAAAGTGGACTCTCATTTAGTAACATGAACCTGATGATCGATGCAAAAGCTGTTGTGTGGGTTGTAAACACAAATGAGTTTTGCACTAATAGTTGTTAATTTCCAGCATTGTAAACAACTTGTAGTAGTATTTCAAGATAGAAACTGTAAAGCTGTGTAACTTGTGATGTTATATGCATGAGGAAATGCTTGTAGTGTGTTTAAGTTGTCACAAGGAGGACAAGTGGAATTCTTTCACAAGAGTATTTTCATCATGTAGGAGTAGAACAAGTTTAGGGTGGATATGTTTGGGCAAAACCAATGTTCTAAAAGTCGCTAGGAGCTAGTTAGCCAGTGGGGCACTGCCCAGCGCCTAGGCCAATTAATGGGGGTAATCGGCTCATAGAGATTAGTCATTTTTTTGTTATAAAATATTCTCCTCCCCCCTCCTGAAGGTTTGAGTAAGTAGAACATAACATTATTTCAGTTTATTTCACAACAAACAGAGCCTACATACGCCTGATTTCAGCTTATTTCAGTAACAACAGAGCCTACATAGACATAGTTTCATTTTATAGCCTACATATAAACACATAGAGAGGAGGGGGGGGGGGGGGGGGGGGGGGGGGGGGGGGGGGGTTGTTGGGGTGGGGAAGAGCAGAGAAGACGAGCAGATCGATTAGGTTTAGATTTAGACTGTTTATACTGTATAGTGTACATGTATATATAATACTAAAACTTCACTAAAACCCATACGTTATATTACCACAACATTTAACTCTTTAGATTTGCCAAATTACGTATTTAACCCCCAATTAATCTCGCCTAGCTGCCTTATCCCGCCCTGCCGCCTTTCTGATTAGTCGCTGACTAATCCCTCCTAGCGGTTGACTAATCACCCTGGTGCCTAATTCAATGCCTAGGCTCCTAGGTGCCTAGGCCAATTTTCCAAACACTGGGCAAAACACTTTTGGGTTGTGTATGCCTATCCCAATTTTGAGTGGTGCCATGTCAGCACCCATATTTTACATTTTAATCTCTATTGCTAAGTATATTGACTTCGGGTATCGATCCATTGGATGAGTGGAAAATTGAGAAGAAAGAATGTAGCAGGGAATCCTAAGTAAAAGAATGTGGGTCTACTGAGTCCTTTAAACGTGAAGCCTAAACTTGAAAAGCAGGATATTGGATTACTTGATACTTTCCACAAAGAAAGCTATCAGACTGCCTCTTTCTCTTATCAGTGCCTTATCCGAAGCTACCCTCCTAAACCTTAAAAAGCTGGGCTAAATGGATGAACCTACCGGCTACCTCTTTCTACGAGTGCCAGAGCTTGAGTACTGAAACTGAACTATTGACTTTCTGCGGTTCCTTCTTTGGTTTGGGTGCATGTTCTCTACTGATTCCTTTATTCATCATCTTCAATCCCTCCCAGCTAATGACAAAACCCAGGACCAAGGTTTGTTTAACTATACAAGAAGAATGAAACGTTCCTATGATTAGCACAGGAAAGAAAGCAGCTACGGGTGTTCCTTTCTGGTATGTCGGAGTGCATTTTTAGGGTAAATTGCGAAGGCAAATGTGTTCTTTACTTTCTGCCATTGACAACTGGGTGAGAGGAAATGGTTGTCGTGAACCGGTTTACTTTTCCCTCTCTTAATCTTCCCTCCTACCAAAATTGTGAATGAGAATGCTTAATGCTACATGCCGCCCCATAGGTGTTTGATAATGGGGCACCTTATCGCTTACTGTCAACACTTCTTCTTGATCATGTATGGAGGCAATGTTAGGTTAAAAAAATATAAAGCGAGTACATTCCAATTGACACTATTATCCTTGCTCCTTAAAATAACAAAATTATCCCATCATTCCTTCCAAAGTACTCTCTCTCCCTCCTTGTCTCCAATTTCGTTTTTCTCTCTCTAGGAAGCACTGACATTCAATCTCCGCTAAGTTGTCGTGATCAACGTTTTCACTGATCCTTTGCTTTTTGCTCTATATCTTTTCTTGTTTGATCCTGTCTTCCTCTGGCTTGGCCTGTTGCGTGCTCTGCTGAATGGCTGAACAGTGCTCTCTGGCGACGTCTTGCCCAGCTTGTTGCGTCTGTTACCAATTGTGGATCTGCACTCATTTCTCACTTCGCTCAGCAGCCTCTCACACTCCAATCTATGATCTGCCCATCGCTGGTGATTTTCCCCTTCACGGTAGAGCCTACACTTAGCCTTTCTGAGGATAAATAGGTGTTTTCAGATTTCAACCCAGGTTATGTTACTGTCAATGGATATAGTAACAAATCAGTGGTGTTATCCCATCTCGGACATTTTTATTTCCTTTTAATCATGCTGATTCCATACGCCACCCGAAAATGCTAACACACAACAACAAATACCAGAATAAAACCAAAGTAAGTGGAATTCAAGACAGATTGATGACTGAAACACTTGCCAAAAGTTGAAAATCAAATTGTAGGATTTGTTATGCTAGAGTAAGACTACTCATTACTGTGACCTAAGATAGTCTGAGATTCTGAACACTAGTTATGATGTTCTAATTTGTGTTTAGATGTAGTGTGGAGGTTGTATGCTGTTTCCAGGTTGCAAATCTGCTTGGAATTGGTGCTTTTGAGAATGGAAAACAAGGGATGTGAGAGGTGTTTGGTCGTGTGGGGAATGAGATATGGGTGAAACTAAGGTGAAATGGAACCAGAGAAATATGCCTCCTTCCCAGAAAGAAAAAAATGTTTGCAGTAAGAGGGAGAGAGTTGAGAATTGTCAAGTTATTAAAGGAAGAGAGAATACTGGAATCTTTTTGCAATCGTGTTGGGTTCCCACAGAAGCCAGGCATGAAATACGAACCTTGTTTTATTGTTCCTTGAATCCTTATTAAATGCCCCATTCTGAATTAGGGTCATATCTATGTTTTCAAATGACCTTTTCCACGTCCTGTGTTAACAGGAGTTTTTTATTTGGAATTCTTTAACAGTCCTCGAAGATGTTTTTGACTCTATTCAAATATAATTACTTTAGGAGATGGATTTATTCATGTGTCCACAATCTTAACCTGCACTTGTCCTTAGTGTGAGATGACAGGGGTTGTAGTGGATATTGGAGATGGGGCTACTCATGTCGTCCCTGTTGCAGATGGTTACGTTATTGGGAGCAGCATTAAGTCCATTCCAATTGCTGGAAAAGATGTAACTCTCTTCATCCAGCAGCTTATGCGGGTATATTGTCTTCAGCTTCCACTCACATTATATTAAAATAGGACCATGGAACCCAAACTTTTTTTGGCAAAATGGTGGGGTTGTGCTACTTAATGGTGACTATTGGTCAAAAGATAATATACAATTTTTGCTAAGATGATGTTGCCTAATTTTCCTTCAATTTCACTCTTGGATCTTATGGGCTTTCTAGATTGTTACATACACTGTATCCTCTTGCATGACCCTGCAAGTATAAAGACCTTGCCATTTTGCATCATTGTTGTGAATGGATATCTGTGTTTTTACTTTTCATGGTGTTCGAGTTTTGACAATGTTTCATGTAGGAAAGAGGAGAGCATGTTCCACCTGAAGATTCATTTGAAGTAGCTCGAAAAGTGAAGGAAACATATTGCTACACTTGTTCTGATATTGTCAAGGTAGGCTATTAGTCTCTTACTGCCTTCATGAGTTTGGACTTTAGACAAAGACAGATGCAATTTTATCAGCAAAGACAGATTTATTGCCCCTTTGTACTTTGTACTTTGTATTACTTTCATCATTGTGCACTCACATATATCTGATGTGTATTCATCCGGCATTATTCTCACGACAAATCCTGCTTTCTTAATTGTTTTAGGAGTATAATAAGCATGACAAAGAACCATCCAAATACATCAAGCAATATAGAGGTATTAAACCAAAGACAGGGGCACCATATTCGTGTGATGTCGGTTACGAACGATTTCTTGGCCCTGAGGTTTGTTCTCCCTCTTCTTTACAAGTTTTTGCTTCTTTTGTTATATTGGAATTGGTAAAAAAATGATCCTACTATATCTCTGATTATGATAATGATGTTATGGTTCGATTTGAAAGTCACGCTCATGTAACTAGGTATGAGCACCTCATGGCTTCATTCATCTATTTTTATGGTTCCTTTGAAAATCTACCTGGTATTGCCTATTGGTTGCATTGTTTAAGTGGAGCACATTCTATCCGATTGTCATATTTTGCCTCTTATGATTACTAGATCTTATCATACTTAGAGATACTTTACCTTTGCCTTGAACTTTCCCGAGCAAGTAGCATACAAAGGAATTATCTAACCTTAACGTATTTTGAACTTGTGGGTCACATCATCTTCAACTTCAACTTCTCCTCTGTTAAACATTATCGAACCAAGATAACAAGATTGTTAACTCTTTTGCATCTCTAGGTAGTCAATCTTCACTTATCTGCTATTTCCACATCTACTGGAACTTAGGTTACGTTTATGTTATGTTTTAGTCCTCCTCCTTTAAACTCTTTTGACTCAATGTTTCTCCTAAAACTTCTATTTTACTTTGTAATTCCCCTTTTACTTTCACGCTCAATGCATATCATATGTGCACAACATTGCCCAATGGATTTGTGTAGTTAATTCATTCACATCTAGACGAGCACATCTAGGCATGATGAAAACTGACATCACCTTTATTTGAATCCCGCAAGAATCTTTAAACAAAACTATGGTAAGCTGATCAATTATTCTAGTGAGTTAAAGTTAATGCTTGGTATTCAAGTGCCTTGGTTAAAACAAATGAAAAGGGCGGGGTGGATGGGAGTGACTAACTTATTCTATTCTGTTTGTGAATATATTTATGTCCACAGTATGGTACTGTAGTGATTCTGATGATTAATCTGACTGGTGCAGGTTTTCTTTAATCCTGAGATTTATAGCAACGATTTTACGATGCCCCTACCAGCTGTAATTGACAAGTGTATTCAGTCTGCACCAATTGACACAAGAAGGGCTTTGTATAAGGTGAAGTACATTGCTTGAGGAACAAGATACACGTTTTGGTTTTTGGTCATTTTTTATTTTTTTTTGGAACAGCAAAGAAAGTAATATTTCGGTTATAATAACAAAATATTACGAGATGAAGGAAATAGAAAAAAACAACTAAACACCAAATATAGTGGGCAAGGTACCTACTGAAAATATTCCCCTTTTTTCCCATATGAATCTACCTCTACACCCCAAATATCAAATTTTTCTTGCGAATACTCCCACATCTCCTTTGGGCATTTTCTTTTTATGAAACACTAGGAAGAATCGTTACATTGCTTGCACTGATAAATGGTCTGTTTCGGTGTTCATGATTTTTTTGTGGATATCAAAACCCATCAGAAGTACATCTCCCGTAATGTAGATGCTCTGAACTATGAGTTAAGTTACAATACTTCGCTATGCATGTGACATTGATATTTCTCATTTGCTCAAAAACAATTAAACTCAGTTTGTAGTGTGTATTGTAACGTCTAAGCCACAGGTTTTGTCCAGATGACATATCTACTTACCACTTTGCTAGCCTACTTATGCCTAATTGGGCCAGATTACAGATTTTCAGTCCACGGGCCTCCGACAAATGGACAACAATTAAAACTGTTCTAGAGTCTAGAGTATATAGCTTCCTCAATTTCTTCAATAATATGAGATTGTCTAACCTTATTTAGCAAAGTTCATATGGGTTTTTACTATCTATAAGTGCACTTTTTATAGTGTTCTCATAGTGGCCTATATTAGCTCTTCCGTGCCTCTTCATCTCTCTTTGTAGCCGAATCAACAAATATTGACACGTAGGAATGCCAAATGTCAGCCATGTTTTTAGTAGAACATTGACACCTCAATTTGTTTTTACGTTGAACTGAGTTTGGGCTTACATTGACGCAGGCCTCGTGCGGCTTGTTAAATTTTTCCAGCGTAGGGGTTACTTCTATTGGTGTTCCAGAACTGGATTTACTTGTCTAAAATATAGATAGATTTCTTCAAATTGGTTTACATATGCATTTCGACTTCAGAAGCTTATTCATTGCAATGCTTCTTTTAGAATATTGTCTTGTCTGGTGGATCAACAATGTTCAAAGACTTCAACCGAAGATTACAACGGGATCTAAAGAAGATCGTGGATGCTCGTGTTCTTGCATCTGATGCGCGGCTTGGTGGAGAATTAAAGGTACTTATTTTCATTATTTTTTATAAATAATTTGCACCAATTGTGTAATGATTTTTTCCTGCACCAGTCACAACCGGTGGAGGTCAATGTTGTCAGCCATCCCATCCAGCGTTATGCTGTCTGGTTTGGAGGCTCTGTCCTTGCATCAACGCCAGAATTTTTTGTGGTATGCTTTTGTCTCTGCGACTTGAATACTTTTTGGTTCACTTTAGTTAGTCTTCTCATGTACAGGTAGAATTTGTAGGTCTCATGGTTATTCTTAAACCTTAGCATTATGTATTTTCTCCATGGTGTTGTTCGTATTTGGAACGTGCTTTGTGCTTTTTTTTCTTTGATAATCATGTGTATTGTTTATGTCACATGTTGTAATTATCTTTTTTAGCAGATTAGTGGTGCCTGCAAAGCTGCAATACTAGGTCCAAATGTGAGGAATAGTCATTATTTTTCAATACAAGTACCTCGTTTATGCTTCAAGAGATTTTTGAAATATTCACTATTGTTAACCGTTGATGCCAAGAAAGAGGCCGCTACTTTCTTTGCTATATGAATAGTGGAGGAAACGCTGATTTTAGAGTCTGGTGTGGCCCTTTGATACTTTGGATTCAGGAAAACTATGCCTTGTTGTTTTGGAATTTACATTGAACCTTGATGCCATGAAATCGAGGTTGTGACTTGGCATGATGGCAATAAGCCAAGA
The DNA here is from genome assembly GCA_019656295.1 of Rhododendron mucronatum var. ripense. NCBI lineage: Eukaryota > Viridiplantae > Streptophyta > Magnoliopsida > Ericales > Ericaceae > Rhododendron > Rhododendron mucronatum. Next base: position 552,368 of record BPLT01000235.1, read on the forward strand.
ACGAGTCCACTCTCTATCCAAAAGGGGAGATCGTTTGCCTACTACTAACTCTTTGCAGCTTGTGCTGTATGTGGGAGCTTGTGCAATGGGTTTGATGTTAATGCCATGAATTCTTTGGGGCTAGGTTCTGCTTTGTTTGTGCTATTTTATATGCAGAATTGTTTATTCTTGGTTCTAATTCTGTTTTTTCTCCGTTTGTTGATGCCATTAATTCACCACCTGTTTCTGTTTTTTGTTTGCACCCATTATTGTATGGCTTAGATCATGGAGGAGATGTGTCTTGAAACTTCCTATTTTGACACCCTTGATTGTAATTTTCACTTCCACAATTTTGGTGAAAACTAAGCACTATCAATCATCCCAAAGAGATACTTTTTGGAGACAATCATGCCAAGGGGCTTAACGTAATTACTGCTAGAAGACGAGTGTTGATTAGTAAGGGTCAGTTTGTTTGCCATTTGCATGTATTGTCGGAGAATTACTCCAATGCAATAAAATTGATGCCTGACATTGTCATGGCCAGCATAAAACCATCATTGCCTTATAAGGGACTATTTTCTTCTTGTCAATTCTGAATTGTATTTGCTTATGAGCACACTCTTATATGGGAGTGAAAAAGTACGGATTTTTGGATATGATGTACAGGCTTGTCACACCAAAGCAGAATATGAAGAACATGGTGCAAGCATTTGCCGGACGAATCCTGTTTTCAAGGGGATGTATTGATGCGAATAACTATGTCAGGAGATGTTGTATGGCCATTTAACGATCATGTGCTTAGATGGGAAAACGGAATACCTCATCATTTCCACCTCAACATGCTCCAGATATGGCAATCCAATCTACAGGCAGAAATCGTGTGTAATTTAGAGGTTTAGCTTGCAGGAGATGGTGTACAATATGTCCTTAGTTTGATTTGTATGAAAGTGAAGTTTTTGTATTCTTTTTTAGGGTAGGGGAAGCAGGTAGTCGAAGACTGACCAAGTCTAAAGGCGCCTATATTGATAACACTGATATAAGAAGTTTTTTTCCCCCTTCTTGTTGGGAGTTGATATTCCCTTATAGGAGATTCTCAGTTAGGTTGATTGATTCATTTGGATTGGATTGGGGAGTTGGCATAATAAGTAGAAGTTCCATTCATTTGTAATCAATCCAAACTTTTCATTCGTGCATTTATGATGCTAATCTTTACATATTGATGTACTGTTTGCAAAATTATTGGTTGAGATTGTTATAGAAACAGCTTGTACTTAATTTCTTCAACCTTTTATTGTGAAGATGAAGTAGTTGGCTTATTTTGACTGTAGAGTACAACTCTTAGCTTCAGGTACCTGAAATAACCTCTATTGCGTTGGCTGGGGGAGAAGCTTAATATGCGAAAACTGTGTCAAAAATTACGAAAGTGGAGGGATATATGTCAAATCTGTATTTGAAGTTTTTAGTTTTTGAGGCAATATTTGCACCTTAACTGCCGTCTATTTGGTGGTGATAACATAATCCTCATTTTTGCAAGCATTATTTCCTTAAAAATGAAATAATCTAGCTATTTAAAGTTGTTTTGAGTGGGTTTTCGGTGCAAAGTTTTTAGATTGATGATGGATTCTTATTTTGCCTTCAAAAAGTGTTTGGTGCAGATTTTAAGAATGTATTATCAAAATAAACATAACGACCTACAATATGTGAAAGTAGCTATGGAGCTACCTTTGGATTCTTATTCTAGATTCTCAATTTTGATGACCGTTTTACACTTCATTCTTAGGGCAAATTACATAAATACTGAAGTATATTTAAATATTTTTCTATGTATATTATTTAAGAACACATTTATTTATAAATATTTATGTACTACACGTACATATGTATATCAATAAGATTTATTAATATACATAACATATTCATTTATATTATACGCATTCATGGATTCCTAGTAATTTACAAAAAAAGTGAGAAGCTTTTGACAAATAAGTACAATATTTTTAAGTTCTTATTTTGCGTAATAAACAATCTTCTTTACACGGATGATGTAGTATTTATTTACATCTTTTCGGTGACTATTTTTGGACGAAAACAACTTTTACATGATAACCAATGGATTGGATTGTTGCTTCACGATCACTCACTGGAAATCCGCTTCACCATTGAATTTTTTTAATTATTAAACTTAGAGTATATATGACATTGCCTACGTGTTACTTTCTGTTACAGTCATACATGGTATGGTTTACCCCCTCATCTCCCAAAACTCAATGAAAGTGAATGATTTGTGTGTTTTATTTGGAATATGGCCGAACAATCATACATAGTACTCTCAAAAGAAATTTCATGTCTCGCAAACGCCATAACCTCCAAACCAATGAATCTAAATTACTACAACTCAGAAAAAGTCATTGCATGTAAATTGCTTTTCATGGCTCTCTTTTGACTATGCCCCGAATACTACGCCGAAGCAACCATTTCCCACCACATTCCACACCCTATATTTACCTCACCGCCTTTGTTTTATCTTCTTCCCCTCACCCTTGCAGTTTTTCTCTATTCCTAGGGAATTACTGCACTTTCAACCACCCATAAAAAGAAAAACACTCTACCTATCTACCTTTGCTCGGAAATGGCCCGCCGAATCCTCATTATCGCCCTCATTTTCTTCGCCGTCGTGGGCCTTGCTTCTGCCACTGCTGATGCGCCAACAGCCAATGATAGTGATGATGACTTCATTGGTAACGTTGATGGAGACTTCGATGCTGCACCCGTTGGTGGGCCTGTTCCTGACGGAGTTTTCACCACCACTACTGGCCCAGCTCCGTCACCCAATGGCGGTGCAGCTGCGCTCGAGGTCTCTGCTGCTGCCGGTGTCGTTGCCGCAGTTGCCGCAGTTTTCTTCTAAATTGCTTTGTCATTATTTGTAATGTGAGTCTAGGATGTATAATATGACCAAAAAGGAGTTGAGGGTCTTCATTTCTTGTGCCCTGTGTAGATTACATGTCAAAACGGTCATTGTGGGTGTAACTGAGAATGATATGTGTGTGTATTGTTCTTTTAATTTCATTGACTAGTACATACAAAACCTTATATATAAAGCTGAAGCTTATTATTTAACTAGCGCATGCTAAACAATCAGCACACGCAAATTAATATTAAACTCGCGTGCAATATACAGCTCGAACAATCATGCACGGGATTGCCTGTGCCTAAAGGCACGAAACAATGCGTTCTAAACACAATTTTTAAATTAATTATCCTAGATGTACATTTTTCAAATAAGTGTAGTGGCTCGGAACATGGGGCTTGGATCGCTCACCGAGCCACAATGCTTTGAGCGGGACCAAGAGGACCCCCGCTCCTCATCCAACATAGAGAGGGATCCCGTGGCGTCCGCTCCTCATCCAACATAGAGATTTTTTTGAACAGAAGAAACTTTTCATTACTAAGAGCAAACCCACAACAGGTACAAGAACCGGATCCGGAGCCCTCGTTTGGGTAGAGACCACAACTTACGGATTATCCAAAAGGACCGAGTGAGCAAGCCCTCAAGGGGCGATAATTCCGCGCAGGGACAAAAAAATAAACTGACAAAGCAAGCGACCACTCGAACCCCGCTAATCAGACGCCACTGATCGCCGCAAGCGGCAAATCTCGCCAACGAATTTCAAAGAAATACGCCGGCGGCAAAAGGCACAGATTTGTAACTACGAGAGGACCAAGGAAGCGCTAAAGCAGAAAGAGGGCTGTCCTGCGCAGGATCGCTGGCCACCAAAACCTCGACCATCCCACCACCATCAACACAGCCACCAACAACACAGCTGCCGGAGACAACCTCCGCACCAAACACCAAACAAACAGAAAAATCTACCCCTAATCTTATTATCCCACCAACCACACCCATCGGACCTAGAGAACCAAGCCGATACAGATCCGAACCGGGGAAACCAGCCGGAGACAAACCAGAAGAAACCGGCGAAAACAACAGCAACAAAAAGCAGAACCAAACTCCTAAACCACCGCAAACCTCGCTTATTACCATCCGAACGGAAGCCAGAGGACTCGGCTGCCTCCAAAACCACCACAACACGGGCCGAGGTCGCTGAAGGAGGCACCCCACCAAGCGCGCCGCCAGAGGCAGACACGACGCCGGCCGGCCGGCGATCCAACCGAACAACAACTGCTCCGGAGGAGGGCAGAGAGAGGATCCAAGATCCACAGCGCTAGCCGGAGGAAGGAGAGGTGCTCGGTGGAGGAGGACGACGGGAGGGGGGGTGGGGAGAGGGACGGCGGGATCCCCACCCCCCGAGGCGGACAAACCTAGGAGAGGAAACTATGTAGAGAGGGAGAGAGAAATTTTTAGAGAGAGAAGTGATTTTTTTTTTTTCACCAACATAGAGATGGATTTGCATGAAATAAGAAGGCAAAAATTCATTTGAGTTTCACAAAAACTACCTGAAGAAGTTTCTCATTCATTTCTCCCAATCCCTCCTCCAAGATTAGGAGAGACAATGCTCTCGACATAGGTGCCCCCGCATGGACACTTAGGTGGAATGCCACAAACCACCATGTCCCTCAGTGTTTTCCTTTTCGGACTGTACACAACCAATTTATCTTGGTCCACTTCCTCCAGTACATTTCCTTTGATTTTCAACAAAATTTTGTCCTCTGCTAACAAACACAACCAATCCAATAGCATCATCTTAGTATTAATCACAAATTTGGTCCACGAATCTCTTACCCTATACTCCTTCATCATCCAAACTTCATTACAGAAACTAGGCGGGCCGACAATCACACAGAGACAACCCCCAAGAACTGCCATGCAATGATACCAAATCTCGGAGTAACTAAACAGAGTAGGCACTTTCTTGAAAATCTCATCTGAAAAATCGAAAGCAACAATAACTAAAGAACCATCCAAACCACCACTCCCCTGGGATTTTGTTGATCTTTGCTGGGTTTGTGTCTTGATTTGCAATTTGTAGATCTAATGCTTTTTATTTATTTATTGTAATTTGAGTCAAAACTTCTCACACTTTTTCCTTATTAAACACAGCTGCATATGCATATTTATCTTGCTCTATACCCATCATTTTTACCTGGAAAAATTGTGTTTTACACCTTGCATAACTATTTGTTTATTTACGCATATGCGGTTAGTGTGTTTATTTCTCTCGTAGTTTTTAATTGTTGCTGAACGTTGTACTTGCTCTTTTAGAAGCACTTCCATACTCTCAATAATTAATTTGACAAGCATAATTGGCCTTATTTCCAATAATTCGACATGCATAATTAATGTTCATGCGTCTTTCCCTTTGTTTTTTGGACTTAACAGATGGGAGACACCAGATGAACTGTTTATTAAACAGGGTTCCCTCTCCTGTTTCACCCTGCACATGGCAAAATGGTTGCAACTTTAAGATTGAAACAATCCAGAGATTCTCTTAGTAGACCTGCAAAACATGCAGGCATGTATAGGGAGACATATTTGTCTAGTGATAAGCTGGCCAATTACACTTCTATGGAATACCTTGATTCAGAGATCTATTCTTTCCAGAGCACAACACCTTGGGTCCTTAATCATTGTAGGTTTTCTTTTCTTAGTTAGATGTGCACTGGATTGAATAGTGGTTGCATAACTTGCATTATAAGAAATTTTTCTATGTGACATTATAAGTGCGAGTAGAATTTATACACATCAAATATGCATGTGCATTGCATCAACAATGAAAGGCTAGCTTTTAGACATCATCTCACACACAGAAATCACATGAAATATTCATGGTCAGAACTCATACATCTCATTGGATGGAAAAAGATATTCATAACGAAAACACAAAGCTGGAGTGACTTTTTCTTTGGCCTTGACTTGGGGTAGGACTTGTGTTTGCACTTTGAAACTTGGAGTTCATGCATTCTCCATTTTGGAAGACTGGGAGTCATGGGGGAGAAGGCCAAGGGTCTTTCTTGCTATGTATGACAATTACTCTCTATTCGCTCTAAAAAAATGTGTTTTCATGAAGTTCATTTGTTGGTCTTTGAGTGCGTCAATTCATTTTGCAGGTTTAAGATTTTGGCAATTGCAAGAATGTTGGATCTCAAGCCTCTCTCTCCACCTCAATAACTTTACACGACTCTCGGTTATGCCATCGAGCTGGTATTTCTTTCTCTGTTCTCACTAGAAACTGATTACTAGATACAAAATTTTCCTTCTGAGTTTTGTTATAGGAATGTAATAAGCATCTAGAAATTGTCCCTAAGGAGAACTATGATGTAGTGTTAGAACTATGATGTTTTGTGCTTATGCCATGGACGAGGAACCAGTCAATGATGAATGTTTATGTATTGTTGTCCGTACTCCACGTAAACATGGTTTACTCTCGCCATTGCGTTATTAATGTAATTATAGATTTTTCTATCCAGCCATGAGGGAAAGCCAAAAGATGTAGTATTAATTAAACCCAAAAAAGAAACAATTAATTGGACAGTGACTCAACAACTTGCACATCATACCTTCAATGATTGCAACTTGAGGCCTGGTAATCTCCTTGGGACTGGGAAAATTAGAGGACCTGTAAGCTTTCTCAAGTTTGGTTTCTGTATGATTTGATTTCAAAAGCGCATAGTGCTTAGGTTCTAGATCCTTCTGTGAATAAGATTGATGATGTTTATCTCTCCTTCTGAGTACTGATACACATCTGAGTCCTTAATTTCCAAAAGTTTTGATTGGCCTAGATCGAATAGAATGGTAGCCAGCCACATTGTATATATTACCATCGAATCAAACGGTGACTCAAAGTAACTCGATCATTCTACATGTTCCGTGCTGTGAGATCTACAGACGTTTTGGTAATGGGTGTATTTTACGACTCTTGTTTTCTGGTTGGCAGACTGCTAATATTAATTGTTGTGTTAATGCTTTCTCTTTTGTTTGTGTTCTCACGGCAGACAAATTATTTGAAGACGGTGTAAAATTTTCCATTACCAACGGTTTTGGAGTATAATTGTTTGGGCTGCGTTCTTGTAAACTTATAAGTTTGAAATTTATGTCAGTATTTTTTATTTTTCATAACTTTTTGTTTAGCTTTTCGTCGTAATTTTTGGGATTAATCGTTCTTTTTGACAAGACAAATCGTAAAAGTATAAAAAATATGGACCAATATTGAAAAATTCAACTAAGATAACACTTCAGACAAATAAGACAGTTGTTTGATACTTTTTTCGTTTTTAGTGATTTCTTTTTTTGCTTTCTGTGATAATTTTTACTTTTTTAGGCTTTTCTCGTTGAGATGGATGATTAATCCAAAAAAAAATCACTCGAATCTAACAAAAATTTAGAAAAGACGAACAAAACACACAAAATGGAGAAAATAATTAAGTTTAAAAGAATGATGCCTTCTAGTTGCGACAATTCACTACCCAACAGCAGTGATATACGGTTTTACTCCTTCTGTTCCAAATTTTTTGTCCGGTCCGTAAAACGGAGTGTTAAAAATAATTAAACTTTTCTCACAAATTAAAAATACTCATTGATATCTAGTAAGTTGTTGAAAAACTTTTAATTTTTTCTTACAAAAATTGTATTATTTTTAACACTCCGTTTTGCGGACCGGATAAAGAATTTAGAACGGATGGAGTAATTGTTAAGTTCTGTACTAGCTACCGACCAGAGAACTCGGTCAAACAAGTCCAACCGGTTAGCTATTGATGATGGGGATGGGCTACCTAATGGGAACATGAATTAATGAGAGAGAGAGAGAGAGAGAGAGAGATGCCTTTACCGCAGATTATTGTTTGTTCTTTCCAAATAACTTTATGAGCTCCTATTTTGTTGTTAATCTGGGTCGTGTGCTCTCTCTCCCTGTCAAATGCGTTCGGAATTGTTTGAGATTGGGAATTTTACAATATTCACACGTGGAATCTACACATATTGGACAGTTGTGGATGTAAAAGTGTGTCCAGGATTTTGTTGGAATGCTTATCCACATAAGACTACATCGTCTATCAAGATATGTAGTAGAGCAGGCAGGAACTCCACCGTCCCTTAACGTGAACCTCTCCATATTCAAGAAATGTGTAATTGAGCTATGGCTTCTTACAAAATTTGTAGTGATCTTATTCTGAGAAAATAAAGTCGAAGGGACTAAAACTACTAAAGAAGCCTTCTGCAGCCAATTCTGTGTTTGTGGCATTGCCCCCTTTTTTTTTATTACCAATCTTAAGAAGGTGAAGTGAATTATTAGGTACTATTGGAGTAGCATGTGACATTGCTATGTGATACTCCATGCAAACAAAAGATCGTCACCACACAATGTGGATCACATCAATCACTTAACAAATGTAAGTAATAATGTCTTTACCTCAGAATTTGTCGCCACGTAAATAGTTAAGAGTACCACATTTGCACTTAAGTGAATCGTGGCCTCGATTTCCAGATTGAAATTTATGGCAGGATTGAAGCAGACCATATCCCGAGTATGTGGCCACAGCAGCAGTCAGCTCAGAGTGAAAAGCAATGGAAGCTGCCAGTGGGGGTGTAATGGGAGTTGGTGGGGGGGGTGTCTGATCTCTTTGATTTTATGGTACAGTAACATGCATCCTCGATCGGGGGGAGTGTCGGCGAGATGAGAAATTTAATGACTCCACGTTGATTTGCTACAGAGTTGAGAGTATCAGATGTGTGAAGAAGAATGGTGGTGGTGGTGGGGGGTACAAGGCTAGGGACCATTCAAACTTTTCTGCAAACAAGATCTGTTGGTGTAAATAAATGGTCTTGCAAATTTGTCAACACATTATTATTGCTGTGGACTTGTCCCTTTTTCCCCACCCCCACCCCTCCCTTTCTGCTCCATAGAAATGTCCCACTAACCCATGTGAGCTTTGAGAGGGAAAAACAACAAATTGAATTGGGCCCTAGAGAGAAATGAGAGCAGGGGCTTCTTCCTCTTATTAGGTACAGAAGGCAATTCCATCAATCGCTTTTATTGTCTGAGTGTGTATGTAACTATGTAAGTATGTTTGTATTTAATTTAACGGAAATGAGTGCACGCAGCAGCTAGTACGTACGTACGGATATTCCGAGATGGAAATGAAAGAGAGAATCTATTCTGGGAAGAAAATTTCAAGGAACTCCTCATTTTGTACAACTACTTGCTTAACATGTTTATCTCTAATTAACGTTAGTAAGTTACAATTTTTACCTAACAAACAAATTAAGCGATGATGCATATTATAAATGCATCAGCTAAATATCCTCAGTACACTACCCTCATACGTGCTATTTTACATCCATTAACAGAACTCTATCAAATTCATTCTGACAAAATATCATAAGAAAGGTTCTCTTTATTTCTTCTCATGAGTTATCTATACTATAAAATAAAGCAGTTTCTGTTAAAAACGTCTAGTCATATAAATGAGAGCAACCTCTACAATCGTTCTTTGTAGCCATCATTCTTTTTAAAAGATATAGAGAATATTCTTTTAATAAATCCATACCTCTCTACCTTCATTTTTTAGACAATGTGTATCTCTATGTAAATATTGTCTTCTATGATCAAATAGGAATATATATAAAAATGGTAACTGAGGCTAGGGGTAGAGCCATGATTTTTTATTTGTGGGGTCAAAAATTAAAACTACATGCGATTCATTTTTTTGATTTGTTAATAAAAATAAACAGTTATGTTACAATTAAATCAAAAGGTTGATATATATTGATAAATTATAACGTAGCTTTGTTTTACAATCGACTTCTGCGACTTTTAATTCAAACTTTGAAAAAGATCTTATTTGTAATGCTATCAAAAATACTATCGTTACCTATGTATACGATCAAATTGAATGATTATTAAACACTTTATGGGAGCTGAATGAGACATTTTATCAAACAGGTAATACTTAAAAAAAAAAAAAAAACCAAGCCAACAGATTTTAACTATCAAACATCATTCTATTGAGACCCAATCTATACAGCCCAAAATACACAATGAAAGTCCGAAACAAAATTACTTATGCTTTGTTTGGATTGGAGTTTGAAATTTTTTTTAAAAAATAGTAAGGGTAATAAGTGGAGAGAGATAGAGAGAGAAATGTTAGAAGAAAAGAGAATCTAGGGGGAATCTAAGGGGAATTTTTTGAAAAATTCCTTTTAAATTGTGAAAAGAATAAACTTTTGCATAGCACTCACGATTACTCTTACTGGACCACCTCATGATTGTGTTCTTCATTGATTAACGGTTCTGAATTTAGAAGAGGGCTTTACAGTGTAAGAATATCAATCGTACAAGAAAAAGAACACATGATTCAAACTTACCTAGAGTTATCAAGAAACCAATCGGCAAATTCTCCAACGTAACATCTCCAATATAAGGTTTCGGGATTTGTCTTTGAGGGAGAAGAGGAGATTCTGTTTGCCCTCCTTAGTTTTCTAAATCACAAACCTTTAAAACGAATTGGGGGCAAATTGAGAATTTGAAGTGGGGTCAATTACCATAATTTGGGTGTGAACTATAAATATCTCCGTGGAAAACTAGATGACAGTGGGGTGGGGTCACTTGATCCCATTTGTCTCCATTTCTCTCCCCCCCTTAACTGACGTTTTTTTTTTTTTTTTATGGTGATAACAACTATTGCGTAGAGCAGTTGGGTAAAAATGATAATTTATTTAAGCTGAGACTATGTTACATTCCAATATGCCTTTAGGCACTTGCATCCACTAGTACATGACAAAACATAATACACTGAAATATAATTCATCAACACTTTCAGCTCTGGTTTCTTCAAATCCCATCTGGGCTCCATCAGAATTCTTACATACCCAGATGGTGATAATCTAGTTAGAAACATGCTGAGGTTGTAACTTGTAATCACATACTAATATTTAGAACTATATATATGATGGTGTCTTCTTCTACAAACAAATTTGCTTGTAAATACAATTGGCCTATATCTGTGATAGTATTCATTAAGGACCTCCCCATTAAGTGCAGCCAGCCATAATTGGATCATTAGCAGCGTGAGCCTTTCTTGCAGCCAAGTGCACCTGCTCCCGAAGTAATTGAGCTTATTAGAGAAGAGGGTCTCGCTCCCAAGCTCGATGCCTTTGCATAACTAGATGATGCCCCGGCTCCGGTCGCTGTGAAAAATGCACCATTCAACATTAAATCGCCTTCGGATCTCCAATTCCATTTCCTCCATTCATTCTCCGGCGCATCCTCGTGTTTCGTAACCTGAAAAAAATTGTGCAGTAATTTGTTGAACAAAAAATTAGTAATACTGAGCTAGTTTTGGAAACATTTTGCAGTGAGCCCCGTTCCAAAACACCTTCTTAAAAAATTAGTATTTATTTTTAAACTCAAAAATAATGCAAATAAAAAATAATTTTTTGATTTTTTTTACACTGTCTTTTAAATAAGATTCATATTGCATATTTTTAGATTTTAATAAACCTATTATTTTTGAGCTTGAAATTGTCTTCGTAAAAAATAAAGACTTATTTCTCGTTCTGAAACAGGACATGGGTTAAATCACAGATTGATCAAGTAGGCACCAAGGACTTTCAGCGTCAGTGAAAAGCCATTCAATTCATTGCAGCTTTGGCCAATTGTTTACTTTAGGGCCCAAGGTTATTCGGGTTGAGCATATCTAAGTATGCTTGCTGAGACACCAGATTATAAAAAAACAAATCAAAAGGTAATGGGTTAATAAATCTAGCTAACCTCTTTGTTGAACTCGTCGTTGGGAGCCAGGAATCTGTTGCCTTGGCTGTTGATGGTGGGCTCTGCACTACCCCCAATTGCATACATTTCCCAATGGGTGTAGTCATTGTTCACCACATGGAAGTATCCATGTCTACATCTGATGCCAACATCAACAACAAAAGGCATCAGCACATGCATTGGTGGCCCCACTTGTTCAAATCTCAGTAGAGAATAATAAATGCAAGTAGATGTGTGGGTACCCCTGTTACTTCCGGTTAAATTCCGTTTAATTTTAAAAACTTAGTGGGGACAAAGAGAGTACCAATGGTCGTTTGGAAACACTACAAACTTGTTAAATTCCGTTCTCGCTCTCGTTTCTTGCATTGCGTTTGCGCTCTTAATATATCCTCGCTCTCGAAGATTTTAGTGATAGTTCGAGATGCGATTCAAAAGCACTTTCGCGCTCCTGCTCACACGAGTTATACATTTTCATGTGGAAGAAAGTGTTAGGTATACGCATCATAGGTGACAGTTAAGACCATAATTAATTACCTTGGCATCCTTTGCACAAGCCCCTCCCCAAAGTGATTGAATGCAATGGTGACTTGCATGTTCTTGTCCTGTGTAAAGCTATCACTGTGGCCCAACAGCATAACCTTGTTATGGTGGGTCATGTAGTTGTTAGATATAGTTATAGCCGTTGATCCATGAATTGCATCAATGAGACCATCGTTGCAGTTTGACAACGAGCAATGGTCTACCCAAACATGGCTTCCCCCGAAAATCGACACGCCGTCGCCGTCCGATATCGTCCTCCACCCGTAGTGCCCCGGGGAGTCCCGCACGTTGGCATTCCCCCCCTGCTTGCAATCGTGAATGTTGATCCCGTGTATGATAATGTTGGTTACGTACTGGATCGTGAGGCAGGGCCCGCCAGCGATGTGGACGCTGGATCCTCGACCGTCGATCGTCTTGAATGAATTCATGATCAGCTCTTCTTTGAGCTTGATCACCATGTCACGTGCGAATATGATCCACAGAGGCTCGTCTTGGATCACGCCGTATCGTAGTGTGCCGGGTTTTGGGTTTACCGGGTCATCGTCTTGCGGGTCGGTAACAATGTAGATTTTACCATCCCTGCCACCAATGGCATTTTTGCCAAACCCAATAGAGCAATCCGCGAGGCGTTGGCGATTTTTTTCCCAATTCGGATCGCACCGCCAACAATCGTCGATGGGGTTGCCCGTCCCACAAGAGAGGAAGCCCAATTTCCTTCTCGATGCATTGATGCGCCTGAAATCAATACAATGTATAGAAACATGAGACACGTTTTTAAGTACGTAACATTTGAACTTCCAATTTACTTAAGAAAAAATATGCTCCGAATTTTAATAACAATGTTTAGGTACACAAAATTTTGGTGCACAAATGTGCCGGAAACGCCTCATGCACATCGGACTCGTAAAATAATACGAGGCCCACGTGTATCAAATGGTTATGGATAGAGATATGTCTAGATTTATTCTCGGAGTTCCTATAGTAAAATTATCCTGGAAAAAGAAATGGTATCCTACTCATGCACTTCTTGTACTACTTTCTCGGGGTCTTGAACTGGTGAACAAGAGATGGGGTTTGGAGATAGAAGGGGCAAGAGGAGTATAAGAAACAGAGGGGTTGCCATGTTTTTCCTTCTCTTACCCAGAGAGAGAGAGAGAGAGAGAGAGAGTGAGTGCTAAATTTAATTGAGAGAGAAGTGGGAGATTAATATAGGGCGATGAAGGATGGGAGAGGGCCCTGAATATTGAAAAAGATAACCCTTATGGGCCCACTTGCTTCATGATTTGTTTATGAGAGAGACTACAGTTTCCGACGGAGGGATCCCGACCGAATTTTCGACCCCGCGCCGGGCTCATTCCGGCCATCGGACGGCTAATCGGAGCCGATCAAAAATTCTATAAAAAAAAATCGAGTGGGTCCACGCGCGATTCAACGACATCCAATATGTGTAGGTGACCTATCCAAACACTCCATTTTTTGTATTCTTTAAAAATCTTCGGTCGGCTCCGATCAACCGTCCGATGACCAGAATGGGTCCGGCACGTTGTTAGGAATTCGGTCGGGATGCCTAGACTTTCTGTTTATGAAAGATTATTTAGAGCATGTACATCAAGAGTAGGGAAAATACCTACCCAAAAAGTACTTTTTCTATTTTACCTACCAGTATTTTGTTCTCATTCTGCAGCAGGCTCTTTTTACTTTCTCTTTACTTTCTCTGTATCCATTTCCATTAAACAAAATAAAATACTCATTTGGAACCCATCCCAAACCCCTTCCCGGCATCCCCTCTCTCCCGGCCACCACCACCACTGTCAATCCTCAACAACCAGATCCTCAACCCACCACCAAACCAAATATATTCCGTCTTCTCTCTAACTCAATTAAAGAGAATTGCAACTACAATGGCAATCGAACTCCACAAACCCCCAATCTAGGCTAGACCTAAATCCCAAGTCCCACAAACCCAACCCCATCGACGACAGCTCCTCCGCCAAGGACGACCGCCCCCTCCTCAAACCCGATCGAGGAGCTGAAGAAGAAGTGCGCCGCGTACGTTCACGACAAGGTATACGGCACCATGGGCCGCGGCGAGGTGCGATGGACAGTTGCTGCTCGGAATCGCGTGTTGCAGTAGGGAGTAGTGGTGAGGGTTTGGAGGAAGTGAAACGGAAGAGAGAGGATGAGAGATAAACAATACTTGTTTATTGTATACCTTTGCTACAGTTGATCAGTAAATGTGGAGAGGAAATTTCACAAATGCATTTTACCTCACATTTTACCTCATCTGGTGCAGACCAATTTTTGTGTTTTTCCTATCTAAAATAGAGAAAAAGGTCTTTTACCTCCTCTGCTGTACATGCCCTTACTGCGATTTGGGGCCCACTGCCCCAAAAGCCCACGAGATCATGTGAATGAGTGAATCCTTTGCGTTATGAATGAAGGTAGTACCGAGTACGTACTTCCTCATGATTTTTGTTTGGAAAATTCTAAAATCAATCCAATGGGCTGACAATAGTAAGTGTGTGAATATGTATTAAAGGATATAAAAAGTACACAAAAATACGTGTTTTCCTTGTCTTCTAGTGTGTTTATCGTCAGCCCAGTGGGTTGACAATACCAAGACCGTTTTTTGTTTTTAGGCTCCCGTTCTTTCTTTCTTTCTTTTCCCCAGCAATGCTACATATCCCAAAAACATACTTCCTCTGTTCTCTTTTTAAAGTGCAGTATTCTATTTTGGGCTGTTTCTTAATAAGTGTCCATTTTGAAAAGTTAATGAATAAAAATTAGTACATTTTCTATTTTGCCCTAAAAGTAGATTTCATTTTAAAAAGTTAATGAGTAAAAGTGTAATGATAATATCTCCATAGAAGATAAGTAAGAAAAGTTGAGGTAAAAGTTAATCTGAAAGGTGTAATGATGATGTTTTCTTAATAAATTGAAGTTATGAAGCGGAACACTTAAAAATGGACGGAGGGAGTACTCGAAAATATTCTCGGAACAGAAACTAGTGGTTTAAATTCACTTGAATGTTTGACTCTTGCACATCAAAGTGAGTGATGTCAATCAATATTTTCACTTTCGGGGTACATAGAATTATTGTTCTTTTTCTCAATTATTAGGGGTGTCTAGTTCATCTTCCGCACACTCTAATTATTATTTTTTTCTCCGATTCCTTTAAAAATAAGCCATTCATACCAAGACTAGGAGAGTCTTAAAGAGATTTCTCTCATTTTACCCAGTTTCAAACTCAGATTTTAGGCTCCCAATTTGCTACTCTTGGGCTCATGTTTTTGCATTAAAATACTTACATTATGGTCATAGGGTGCTGTATAGCAGGAGAAGAAATTGGGTGCTAGTAGGTAGACCTGGGTAATAAGTCATGTCGAGTCGTGTTCGTGTCGTGTCAGTCGGGTTCGTGTCACAAATCTCCCAAACCTAACCCGACCCATTTAGAATTCGTGTTTCTCGAGTCGTGTCATTTTCGTGTTTCGTGTCAGAAATGCTCAACCCTAACCCGTTAACTTCGTGTCCTGTTCGTGTCGTGTTATCGTGTCTATTGTCTAACTCTATATAGAATTATAGATATAGCATATATTATGTATATATGTTCGTGAAAATGGGTGACACAGATTAGTAACCGTGTTAGTCGTGTCAATTTCGTGTGTCGCGTGTTCAACCCGAACCGGACCCATTTAGAATTCGTGTTCTCGAGTCGTGTCATTTTCGTGTTTCGTGTCAGAAATGTTCAACCCTAACCCGCTAACTTCGTATCCGGTTCGTATCGTGTTATCGTGTCTCGTGTCTGTTGCCCAGCTCTACTAGTAGGGATGATATCGGATCGGTTCGGTTTGTTCGGTTTTTGGCCGATTTTTCCACCGAACCGAACCAATCGGTTTTGGGAAGTCTGGAACCGACACCGACTGATGGAGGCATAAAACTATTCGGTTCGGTTGTGATTAAAGTCGGTTCGGTCTCGTCGGTTCGGTCGGTTTGCCGACTTGGGTTGTTACCGGCCAACATCAACAAGAAGATGCAAAGACGAACCTGACGGTCTTGACCGTCGAATGGATTACGGACCAGTCGTTGTGATCTTCGTAGAATAAGGATCGAGATTAATCTTCATATTGAACTAGGAGTGAGATACGAGAGAAAGAGAGAGAGGTTCTTCGATTCAATCGGACTTGGAGTGAGAGATGAGGGCGGGGGGTCTCCGATCTGTGCAACACCGTCGTCGACTCGTCGGGAAGTGCAGAGACGACGCCATGGCAGAAGCCAGAAAGAGAGGTCTCGTAAAAGGGAGAAGATCATGTGAGTTGGGTCCAGCTTTTGAGGAGATTTACTCTGGTGTGGAAGGGCATACACATGCATATGATCTGTTTTGAAATGAATGGCTAGGATTAAACGTGCTAGGAGTTATGTTTCAGTTCGGTTCGGTTGATTTCGGTCCTTTTCTTCCATAAACCGAAACCGAACCGAAACTCAAATTCTTTCAGAATCTAAAACCGAACCGAATCGACTGACATACAAAACCGACCGAAATTGCAAAAAATCATTCGGTTCGGTCGGTTGGTTCGGTTTTTCAGTTAGAAATTTCATCCCTACTCTGGAGTATAATCAAGTGGCATGCACCCATCTAAAATTGCAATTGGTTTAGTGGTTCTCCAATCCAATTGCTGTATTCGATGCTTTTATGATTTTAAAATTTTAACTCAACCAATGTGGCATGTTAATTAAAGTCCCTCATTACTAGTGTCTTTTTAGAGTTGTTTTAGATACTGCATGGTAGGTAGAACATACCGGGATACTGTATGATAGAACAATTTCAAAGACCAATGAAATTTTTTTTTGCCTTTCAATAAGACCATATCGGGATACATATTGAAAATGTACCAAGGGGACACCATGCTGAGAGTTTGCTTTGAGCTCAAAAATTTTAGAATCGGTTCATGCTTATAGAGTTAAGTGAATGAGCGGCCGTATGAGCGCCAAACCACCAAGACATAATGGCTTTACTCTTTCGTTGGAGTTGTTTTTTTATGATCGCTAAGTTTGTTAAAAATAATTTAGAGTACATTTGTAACTAATGTTGCCGGACTTGCTTATATGGAGTATATGTTGCTGAATATCCAGTTTCATTATAACCTCTCTAGATATTCATAATCATTGTTATCAATTGTCAAAAGGGGAAATTCTATTTCCGAAGCGCAAAAAAATAAAAGAAAAAAAGAGAAGAGAAATTCTACCCAAGTGTTTTTTTTGGTCGTGAAAAGTTATCCTCAGATCAGTTTGCACGCACCACAGGACTAATCTCTCTAGTCTCTCACTAGCCTTTGCTAACCCGAAGGGTGACCCCAAGGACTTTTTGCAATGTAAAGGAGTCGAACCTCGAACCTTGGGATGGTAATCCCCTCCTTCCTGACTGATCAACGTCCAACTGGACTCTCTCTTGGGGTTTTCTTCTACCCTAGTGTTTGTAGATGAGAAAAGGACTATGACATCTAATTTCAGGATGGAGTACATGTTAAGAAAAAATGATACAGTATACTACTATATGTTAAATTAGAGGAATATTGGTCCATGAGATTATGTAAGCTAGTTTCAAAATCATACGGAGTATATTGTTGCCTCCCAAAATGAATGTTTTACATCGATCAATGACTCCAAGATCTAAAATCAATGCTTAATTGTAGGCCACGAGCATTGATCTAAATTAGAGATGGTAAATGGGCGGGTTTGGGTCAAATTGGGTAAGTTGAAAGTGAGTTGGGTCTTTAATGGGTCATTGATCCATTTAGAACCCATTAGTTACGAGCCTAATTACTCATACCCGACCCATTTATTTAAAACCAAACCCACCCCACCCATTAATCCAATTATTATTATTTTTTTCCCTGAACGGCATTAATCTTATTTCATATATATTAAAAATTTTAAATGACTAAAATACCCATGTACATTAAAATGACCATATTACCAATATACATCTAAATAACTAAAATACAGTATCCAAACTTCTTGAAAACAAGTGAAAAACTGTTGCATTTTTCACCGCGTTTATCTTTTACCGTCTTGACCGTGCCGACGTAGAGGAGGGAGGGAGAGAGAGAGAGGGGGGGGGGGGGGGGGGGGGGGGGGGGGGGGGGGGGGTGGGTGGTGGGTGAGGTGTAAAAGTGGGAAAAAAAAATTGACGATCCAAACCCAAAGCTGCTATACATACATATCCCTCGTACATATGGATTCAAAACTCGTATGGGGTCTTGCAAAGATGATTAGAGTAGCTCATTTCGCTCAAAATATCCTGTTTAGTGTTTCTAGTAAAAAGTCAACTCAATTGGATATCGGTACGTGCGTTTACAGAATATGGAGTACAACTTTGCTTCAAAATGACTGGAATTATGGAACAAAGTTGTAAGTTTCATAAATGCTCCTACGGATACTTGATTGAGCGCATATTTTATAGAGGTTGTTAAAAAAAATATTTTGAACAACATGAGAAGCTCTGATCATTTTTGCGGGATCCAATAAGGGTCCCAAAGCCACATGTATGCGGGATATATGCATATCCATATGTGCTCATTTTTTTCGATCATGTACCAAAAAAAAAAAAACCTTTTCGATCCAAACATTGACGTGTGAGGATATTTAACACTGACCCAATCCAAATTCTAGAGAGAGAGACACAAACAAACAGAGACGAAATTTCAAGGAAATTGGATAAGTTACACTAGTAACGAAGACGAGAGTAGCTATGGAGATCATTCGGTGACGGCGAGAGAGGTTGAGAGAGAGGGAGGAGATTGTTTCATCAAAGTTTTATTTGTTAGGTTATATTCATGATTTATTGACCCAATTAAGTTGACCCAATTAGACCAAATTAATAAATGGGTTAGATGGGTTGGATCCATTATAACCCAACTAATAAATAGGTTGGATTGGATCTATTTTCTAGTGAGTGGATTTGAGTTTAATTTGCCACCCCAACTTTTTCCTCATCTTTTGTACTATTTATATTCTTTATATATACTTTTCGATATTGTCGGTGGTGTTTGACAATGAAACGTCTCTTTTAAGAATATGTCGTTAGCTCTTGGATGTAACTTGCATGTGTTGCATTACCAAATTAATTAAAGCCGTTATCGCATAGAGCATAAAGCATATAGTGAGTAAGAGCTAATCAGAGAACACGGATCCGGGCCAGGGTGCTATAGTGCACGTGTGGGGAGGCACACAGCCGTCGATATCATTAAATCAACGGTCCAGATTAAATATAATTTTTAACCGATAAAAGATATTTATTACCGGTCAGAAATTAAAAACACATCGCAATCGTTGATTGACGACATCAACGGTCCATGTTCCACACTACATGTGCACTACACTGGGGTGCATTACATCACCTCCGATTCCCAGAGGAGCACAAGAAAATAATTTGTTTTGTGAGAGTATATATTTTATTTATTTAGAAAAATTCAACATCCTTATCTTTCTTCAAAAAAGTTGTTTATTTTGAAATACGAATGGAAGATTCATAATAACCTCTTGGAATAGTATTACAATAATAATTTCTAGTTCAAGTATGCAAGCCAATTTACTCGTGTCTCAAATAATCATGTGACTTGAAAGTCAATTAACAATCAAATAAGTTTTAATTTCAGTAATTCCGTAATGTTATCCAATCCTAATGATATGACTCGGGCTCAAATCTTGAACTTGGACAGTAACGTCAAGGAATAAATATAATAACGACGTCATCCCACTTTCTAGCGCTGTAATTAAAACCTCTTCAAAAGTGGAACAAGGAATCTAATCTAAAATTTCATTGGAAATAATCTTGGATGATCACTTGGTTTTCAACTGTATTATTGTGATTCTTTATTCCAAAAGAGATTTCAAACGGTAAAACATCAACGTGCTGACGTGTCACAACGGAAATCTCTACGTGTCGGTACGTTGTTGAGTCCACGTGGGGAGTTTCATGGCGGATGCCGTACTGTCCGTGACGTCATGACGTGGCCATGTTCTTCCACGCTGGGCCACACCATGCGCGTTGTAGCGGATGGTCTTAATCTTGGCCGTTCGTTGTCTAATTCGAGCGTTTTCAGCTTTTGGAACTTGTCAACTTCCACTCAAGTTGGGCCAGAATACTTTTTGCGAATAATTTGCTTTTGTGGGTTCATTAGAAGGTTAGGACATCATCATCGTTATCATCAGTTTGTGGTTAACCATAACTAGGCAACTTGGCCGGGCCACATTCTTATCCACTTAACCCGGAGGTACTGAGGTTGGCGTGGTGGTTAATATTTGAGACTTATTAGGGATTTATTCTTTTTTAAAGTTTAAGTCCGAAATTTTTTAGGTGATATCAACTGCTTTGAGGGTCAGCTGGCAGTCCATAGAGGCATTCACTTCAATTTTAATTGGACTCTCTGTAAGTAGACGGTAAGATTATACTCTAAGATTAGTCAAGGTGAACATAAACTGACATAGACACCTAAGTTAGTACTAATAACAAAATAACATTCTTATCCACTTGGCAACTGTTGTTGTTGTTGTTTTTTTTTTTTTGCCTTGATGGTTATCTATATAAAATCAAGCTCAGTTTTTAATCCCAATATACATACATAAATCTAACGATCTAGAGTGATTCCTTGAATCTAACGGCTAATTTCTTGGGTTGGCCATTTTTAGGAAGAATCTAAATCAATCTTTCTCTCTCCATGCATAATCATGGTTTCTTTGGTAGGGAGAAGATATTAAGGATACTGAACCAATAGTGTTTTGGTTTAGTTGGCATGTCATAAAGGTGAAGCTTATTAAAAAAAAAAACCCAACCTTTGGGATGATTCAAGTTTATTTGTGAGGGTGGTCAATATATAATAGGGAGGACAATTCATTTAGGTAAAGACAGAAAATGGGAAATTCTGTGCCTTGATGTAGTGTTTAGTTGTTGAAAATTGTGTTTATTATGGATAATTAATTATTAGAATTCATAAATGCCTTCCAATTAGTGCGTATTTATTTTGGATGATTTAGTTGTTGTAAACTCAATATCAAGTAGTGCCACTCCTTTAGATATGGACAATTTGCTTACATTTTACTTAGGACATTGGAAACCATATCGAATACCGAATTCTCCAAGCCACACCTTTAAACATGGGCATGCGCTAGTTATTTCACAACTGTGCACATTATCTTATCATCTTTAATTAGTCAGCCACAAATTTAAAAAATTGACACATTATCTTATTAGTTGCGACCTTAGAATTTAGGGAAAGACTACAATACACACTTTTTATTTGGGTGTGTATCATATGCACCCCCAAAAATATTATGAATTATGAAGAAAATGTTATGAATTGTATTGCTAAAAAGTTACGAATCGTATAAAGGTTACGAGATACACCAAAATGTTATGAATCATAATGAAAATGTTACGAATCTTACTGCTGAAAGATTATGAATTCTAGAACAAAAATTATGAAACAGATTAAAATGTTATGAATAAACCATACAATATGTGCATATGGTAGAAAGTGGTTATTAATCTTGTATGTTTCGAATCAAATCTAGTTAATTACAGTCCCTCAACTATGAAGTGATTTAATTATGAGCTACTACTTATGTTTATAAACCAAGATGCGGGGAGATTTGACGTTATTGAAAACATAAGCCCATTGAGTTCTAAAGAATTGGATTATAGTTTTTATTAAAAGGCCTTTATGACTTATCATTTGCTATTTAAGAGTTGGTCATCATTTTGTGGTTTCTATAATGTTTACAAATTTAGTTTCCTTTGTTCGAACTAAATTTTATTGTTATGTTTTTCAAGTTTCGAAACCAAATTTTATGGTGATTTAAAATACCATCATTTTAAGGGGTGTGTATTCTAGACGTTCCCCAGAATTTATTACTCCTATCTTATTTCCATGAAAACTTTTGATGCAGGCTGAACTCAACAAAAGCTAGCTAGGAGGTGTTCGATTTATTTCACAATCATCAACGTGGTAAATAAGGACCGGGGTGCTGTAGTGCACCCCCGCACTACACATATAGGGCGGCCAATCCGGCCGACCATCTCGGCAATGAACGGCTCGGGGCTTCGGATTTTCATCCGAACAATAGATATGATTTGTAGGAGTTCAAATTAAATTCGAGCTGTCCGTGTTAAAATGGATGACCGGATCGGCGTGTAGTACGACGGGTGCACTACAGCTCCTCCCATTCCGGTAAATAAGGTCAGCCGACATTCATTAGTCATTAGTCATTACTATCTGCATATGAAAGTCAAATATATATATGGTTATAACGTTTTTAGCTCAGAGGTTGATTAGCTCTCCCTTCCATTCAAACTAGTATGTGAATTGATCTTCAATCTATATCTATTTCATACATGAATAATAGACCTCCATTTTATTTTAAAACGTGTACTACTAATTAAGGAAGTTACATCAAAACAACTTAATTGTTTTCAATCGACTAATACCGCAATCATCAATTTGCACTAGAAAAGTTATGAGAACTTTGTACTCTTAATTACTACCTCCGTCCCAATTTAATTATCATTTTTGAGAATTCGTGTCACTTTTCAATTGATTATATCTTGTAATTTATAGTAATGTTTTATGTGAATTTGAAAACATTGTTTCAGAACAAATCGAGATCTATCAAACAAAATCCATATTGGATATAAAATTTATTACCAATTTAAAGATATAACTAATTTTTTTATTCAGTTAGAATAGAATTGAAACAAGTAAATTGGGACGGAGGGAGTAGCTTTTTTCCGTTTTCAATAGGGGTGAGCATGGTCTAGTTTGGTTCGGTTTTATAGTAAACCAAGAACCAAACCAATACCTACGGATTATAAATTTCGAGAACCAAACCAACCCACAAAACGCATAGAACCAAACCAATCCAATCCATTAGACTATGGTTCGGTTTCGGTTTTAACCACGGTTTGCTTTGAACTAAGCTATCATCTCAAAAAAAAAATATTTGAAGTACTTAAAATTACGAAGATAAATTTTAAAAAACTTATATTAAAATCAATTTCATTCAAACTCTTAAAACAAACTAACATCAACCAACTAATTTAAGAGTAGAATACCAATAATTGCCTCAAACAAATAAAACGAAATACCGGTAAGTCACTAAAATTTAATGAACCAACTAAGAATACCACTTATTAAACATCTTAAGATAGTTTAACCAAATAAAACGGCAAAGAGATGGATGCTACGTTAGTACATTAGGTTTATATAGTATAGGGATAGGTTTTCTTATATAGAAAGTTAGGGTAATTAGTCTTGATAATGGTAGTAGAGGAATTATAGGAATAGGAATTGGAAAACTAAATATTAGTGGATATAATAGGATTAATAAATTAGGAAAGTAGGCTCCCATATGTATTTGGTGAATCATAATTAAAATATATATAACTATACATATTATATATATATATATATATATTATACAGTTCGGATCGGTTTTGGAACCATAACCGTGAACATAAATCCACAAACCAAACCATATAATGCGGTTTCTAATTTTTTTAAATCATGACCAAACCATACTACTAAAAAAACCGAATCAAATCTTTCGGTTTGGATTGGTTTGGACTAGATTCACGGTTTGATGGATATTTTGCTCACCCCTAGTTTTCAATAGGAAGAGCACAAAGAATGTCGTTTAAACCTCATAATGACTTGGGGAAATGTTGATGGATTATTGATTTTGAAGTTTGATTAGTATAGGCAACTGAAACCGTACATTCTTAATTTGGGTAGATTTAATAAATTAGGTCCTAGCTAGCTCCTACTTTAGTAGCGCCTATATTTTGTTTCTTTTTTGTTGTTGTTCATCATAAAGTGTGAAGAATAATGTGGCCACCGACGGTTTTTCCAACCCAAAGGGTTTCCTTTCCCAATGAGTCCAAAAACACATCGCCTTTCGACTATCTCGTACGTCCGTTTGTACGTGAGTAATCTGAGAGCTAGCACTATATCCATCCCCGCTCCCAGTATCAATTAATCAACTCTTCTGTAGCCTGTGTGGCCCTCTTGAGGAAGTTAATGGGCATGTGAGTGGCACATGGAATATGAAGAGACAGTATGTGGCCCATCTCACTTTAAATATGGAAGGGAAGAAAACAACCCAGCAACACCCCATTTTTATTGTCAAATTGGGACCAGCAACAATGTAGCCCCCTCTGTAGTACTGTGTGATTTGAGTAGTCGATAATTAATGATTCAGATATGTTTTCTAACTTTTACAGGTAAAAGTATATTTTGACCGGTAAAGTAAACAACGAATTTGAACTAGCTAACGATTGGAAAAATGGACAGTTCGGATGATCACTACACCCCTATAGTGACTTGTTCATTGCAGGGTCCCCGGGTCCTTTTATTGTAAGCTTTTGCACTAAAAGAGAGAGCTCCCAACTGATTGCCGCAATCACTTCACTAAAAGTAAGGATGGCCGGAGCAGTTGGGCGACAGCCCTACCCATATTTCAAATTTTAATTCTCGAAATTGTGGAGTATAAGTTTGCACGCACAACATCATTTTCAACAATACAAAGACCGCCCAACTAAGAGTTATTGGAAAACTAATGCTACTTTAAGTATTACTATTTTTAGTATTTGTACCATTATTTTGTTTTTTCAAAATGGATAGAGATGCACAAATGATATACAGTTGTAATTATTGATAACGATATCTTAGTAATTGAATGGTTTGATTGAAAGTATTTTTAATAATTTTTATTGGTAGTGTTTACTCTATTTGTACTGGAAAAGTTAATAGATATCGAGCGCCTTTTACAGGGTCATAATTTTTTTTTCTTCTAATGTTTGCCTACCCGACCTTAAATTTCTGTGTTCATCCCTAGTTAATGGCCTTGTGGGGCTACTCTGCTTTGCATAACCAAGGTTACAAAGGAAAAAATTAGTACTGTTCCTACCTAGCATCATACAGAATTTTGTTGTACAGTCTAAGTCTCAAGGCGCTTTTAACATTGAAGTGTCATGCATGATGCATCATCTTAGTAGTGGGGACTTCGCACTTACAAACCCCACTCCCTCTCACAACATTATTGGCCACTGAATTGCCACCTCTCCTAACAAAGTGCTCACATTCGATCCATCGAAAGACCACCTCAGTTTGTTCACATCAGCAATGAGCACTCCCACTTTCGTGTTTACTTCCACCTGCCTTCGAATCAGATTAACCACTTGTTGATAATCACCTCCCATACGAACCAACTTCAAACCCAATTCCTGTGCAAAAATTAGGCTTTCTCTAGCTGCCAATGCTTCTAATTAACACCACTGGATTTATCAGGTTATATATATATATATACAGGGCCCTTCTAATGCGGGCGCCCGCATTTAAGTAAGTTGCGGACTTTGCCTTTCCCGATCGAATTTCGATGATCCGAGCCGCTCAATGTGTTCAGAACATGATCTTAAGGGCACTCATGAGAAATCAACAAAAAAAAAGACCCGGAAGGGCTTCATCCGAGCAGTTTTTGTTTATTTTTTATTGAACGGTTCAAATAAAAACTGCTCAAATCAAGCCCTTTCCGGTCATTTTTTTTTTTCCGATTTCTTGCGGGTACCCTTAAAATCACATTCTGAACACATTGAGCGGCTCAGATCATCGAAATTCAATTGGAAAAGGGGAGAAATGGTGTGGTCCGCAACTTGCTTGAATGCGGGAATTATATAACAGTCGATCGGTCGCACCAATCTGAGTTGTAAGTCCAAAACCCGTGTGCATGTTATATGTTCTTTGTAGACATCATCCACGTCCTTCTTGAGATGCCAACAAAAATAATTTCTTAAGGAGGAGGAGAAAAAAATGCAGTTTTAGGAGTTAGTATTTGCATCTAATTAATCATGAGTTGAATAATAACCATACACACTATCTGATTAAGTGATGTGATAATGCGAAGGGAGCAAGCCCAAGACGAGTAGAAGCCAGGGCACTGCACATGGTACGGTGGGCGCACAAAGTGGTCCGACCGCACCCCACCTAACTAGCTGCTGCTTTAAACACTCCAATTTACTAGCTACTTTACTATTAAGGGGAAACAATTATGCAGTCAAGAAAGTCAGGTTGCTATTGAAAGCTCGTAAGACTTTTTAAGAGAGAGAGAGAGAGAGAGAGAGAGAAACACTAGCTAGCTAGTAGTACGTAATATCTAGCTACTTGCATTAAACTACCTACCTAAACGGCTTCATCGTACGCCACATGAACGTATACTCACCCAATTACCACGCAAAAATGCTACGTACGGGTACCGATTGAGGGGAGATTATAACATTATTATATTTAAAACAATGTGAACGTCCCATATCATTTGTGTGAGTTCTGTGATGAGTTCAATCCACAGGAAGAATTGGTGCACAATCAAAACCCGCCCATCTACCCATAGTCGGATTCATTACTACAAGTTTGGATTTGGTGCAACATTGATGAGAATGCTATACATGCATGATATCACCACTTCATTGAAAGGTTCAAACTCGATCTTGAACTGCGAATGAGTGAGCTTAATTAATTAACTATGTCGGTTATGGGTAGGAGACCATCAGTCGCCCCACTCTACTAATTATACAATAGTTCGGGAGTATCGCCACGTGGTACTCCAGACTACTTTATAACCACACATTTCTATGGTCGACCACTAAGTGGATGGACCTCATAAGAACATGTGGTTGTAAAGTGGTCCGAAATACAACGTGGCGATACTCTCGGACTACTAAATATTTACTCCTCAATCTCCTCCTTTTCAATTGGTGACACCATGTAGGGTTTATAAACGAGCCAACCGAGTCGAGCAATTTATTGTTCAATCTTAGCTTGTTTTTGAGCCAAGTTCATCTCAAACGAGATTTAGGCTCCGTTCTTTTGAACTTAACTTAAATCTGAGAGTTTTGTCCTTATTTGAATTTTTTTTTCGCATTTGTTAATTTTGCGCCAAACTTTTGTGGATTATTGATTCGTCTTGATGAGAGGAATTAGAAAAGTAAATTTTTTTTTTTTAATGTTTACCCATGTATCGCTCAAGCTAAATTAGATTGAACAATAAAAGCAATATTAAGTAAGCTAGCTTAAATATTGTATGACATAAATCGAATGAGCAAGCTAGCTTATTCGAACTTAGCGGAAAAAACATTTGAAAAATGTTTTAAGAATTGATTTGGTATAAACTAAGGGGGTGTTTGGGAGGTTCATTACTGCATTTTCAACTTCTCCTTTTTTCATTTTAGTCGTTTGGCTGTCTCCTTTTAAAACTCATTAACAGAGAACACATTCTTCAATTTTTGATTTAGAGAACAGAAGTCAAAAGGAGGCCATGCAGGAGGACCTTTTTGCATTATGTTGTTTTCCCATTTTATGGTCAATTACCAAAATACCCTAACACTACTCCTGTATTTTCTAGTTTTAACCTCACAGCTTAGCCTCTCCTCACATCTGTGTGCCTCTATTGACACCAAAGAGAGAGTAGTACAGAGAGAGAGAGAGAGAGAGAGAGAGAGAGAGAGAGAGAGAGATGCAGAAGGGTCACCACACATCTTGTTGCTGGAAACATTTGTGTGTCGCCGGATCTGATCTACACCACGACCACCGTTCCACTTAGCATCGCCACCACCGATCGGCAATCAACCACCCCAAACATTACCATCGAAAATCAGGATCCACCCAAATTCTAGTGACCAAAACAACCAATTACATGTCGATGATGACTCAAACTCTCGTTGTACCCTCTCACTAGGATTCTCTAATGACCCAGTTTTATGAATTGGGGGTTTCCAATTTTTGACAAATTGGTCTTTCTTAACCTGGATTTTCTTATGGAGTGGCTTTTGGATTCTAGATGTATAAGATTTTACCACTGATCTCAAATATGCAGGCGAGCATTCGAGATGGAAAATGTTGAGAGAGAAAGACAGAGTAGAGGGGTACGACGGTGCTAAAGAAAAGATAGAGAAGGAAGGGCAACTTGATAAAAAATCAATCAATAATTCATTTTCAACATTCATCTACCAAACACTAGTACAGTTTCAAAATACATTCTACACATATCCTCCAAATACTCCTACCCTCAAAATACATTCTGACTATAATCCAAAATGTCAAAAAGCCAAAAAATTGAAAATGAAAAGCTAAGGCAAAAAGTAGACTCTTAAACACCCCCTAAATCGATGTTGAGCTTTTAAAGAGTGACCATGAGCACGAACTATAGCAGTTTTATTCGTATAATCACGACGCGTAGCATCCTCTCTACACGTTTGAATGGTGAAAGTTGTAGGACTTCTCATGAGCTCGGCTCATATATATGTCTCATCACACCCAATGTTTCTTGAGTCTCCAAATTTGAAGACTCAAATTCCACTCTATATCTTGGACTTTGGAGAATCACTACAGAAATGGAATTAATGAATGGTATTCATTCTCTTCATTTTGTAGAGTGCTCTAAGAGTTTTTTTTTTTTTTTTTGTGGGTAAGTGCTCTAAGGTTATTGCACCTTAAATGTCTGTGCAATAAGATTATTGCCTCAGAATGTCCTTCAATTCAACCCTGAGATGTTAGCGTGGTGGTAATGACTGAGACTTAGGGGATTGCTCCTTCTAGGTGTCAAGTTCAAAATCTCTTAAGATGCTATCAACTTTTTTGAGGTCATTTCATACTGTTTCAGCTTTAATTGAGCGCGCCTTGCTAGTGCATGGTGCGAATGGTTCACAGGATTAGTGGAGGTGTGCATAAGCTGGCTTGAAAAATGTGTTATCAAAAAAAATCCTACAATTATTTTCAAATGGGTAGTTTTAGGCTTTTAATTAGCTAGCTTTGGGCCTAAATAATTAGGTAGCCCATCTCTTTTGCACAGTTGGATGTTGATCAGTTGGAGTTTTTGTTTCTTTTCCTCTTTTTATTGGTGGGATAGTTTTTTGGACTTTGGAGTAAAAAATAACGAAATGCAGTGACCAAGAGAAATGGAGCAATTGTTCTTTTTTTCTGGGGTAAACCAAGCTCCCAAAAGCTACACATTTCCAACCCATTCAGGAGATTCTTCTGCTAAGTTTTGTAGATAGCCCATTAACCAATTTGGCTTCAGGTTGGGTTTCAGAAAGACTGATGGCAATGTCCAAACGCTCGCCAGTTTGGCCCGTCCCGGTTTGGTTCTTGCCAAATTTCAGCCGATCTGAATTAGATGGCACTAAAGGCCTAGTTTTCCCAAAATAAGCTTGGGGCTTTTTTATGTTTTATCTTTATTCATATTTTTTTCGTAATTGTTAGTTTTGCTTTAAACTTTTGTGATTGTTGCTTCATGGTCGACGAGAGGCATCCCCCCCCCCCCCCCCCCCCCCCCCCCCCCGCCGTTTTTAGGGAAATATCCAAATTTTAGCACTTTTAACCTAGCTCTAAACCACTGCCTAGTGCGGTTGGTTTGTTATCTCTCCCCCAAGGGGGAGGTCTTGGGTTCGACTCATGCAGGAGCAATACCCTGGGGTCCCAAGCTATGGATAGCTTCTGTACTCCCTGTGCTAACTCTAACACCCCCTACTAACCCCCGCTGATGTATGACGGTTGAAAAAAAAAAAAAAAAAACCTAGCTTTCTCTTTGAGAAAAACCAAAAATTCATAAAAAAAACATTTAACGCAAAACTACCAAATAAGATTTTTTTTTTTTTTTTTTTTTGAAAAAGAAGAAGACAGAAATGAGCCCAAGCTTTTTTTTTGTGGAAACTAGGCCTTCGAAACTAGGCCTAAAGCTTACGGATATTTTACTGATAATGAAACTATGCAAGCCAGCCCAAAGTAAAGCCCTAGAGTACATTTCTGGGCTACGCTTGTTCCCAGCCTTTTGTATATATGCATGCTCAAGCGGATCGGGTTGTTTGGAAACCTCTGTTTTACATTTTGAATTGTCAAGAGTGAATTGATTTTCACACTCCTATTTTAACCATTTACAGTATCTTTTGTCTTTATCCACTTGAATTTACTATCTTGCCCTTCATTCAATACACTTTTTTAATTCAAGGACAATATTGTAAATTTAAGTGAATAAAAACAAAAAATCAAGTGTGGACGGTTAAAATGCAAGTGTAAAAATCATTTTCCTTGTCGAAATTTTGGATTATTGGTGTTTGAAATCTTTGTCTACATGAGCATATGACAGTTTATCTCTCAATACATTTTCAAGATTATACTGACCATCCATTTTTGTGTACCTAATGTTATCTGGCCAAGAGAATGATTTCGATTATCTTATTGCTTTTGAGCAATTCGTGGCATTCTCGGTGGTTGTCTGTTCATTAAAGTGCAAGAGATCTCCTTCTTCCCCATTTCTAAATTTTCCCTTTTGCTTCCTTGTTTCTTCTTCCTTGTAAATTCCTTATTCGAAGTGAATTTAAGTTGCACTTGAAAACTGTCCTCTTTGTTGGCGCGCCTATTTGCAAGTTTGGGAAAAATAGGCCAACACTAACCCAAATCATATTACATAATGAATCACACCTAACACGTTGTAAGATCATTGATAGGCTTGACTTTGAAAGTTCAACGAAATATTTTTACGAAGCCAAGGGAGGTAAAAAAAATCAATAACTGCATAGATTTCGAAATCAACATGGATTAATGATGTGCTCGAATCATATAATTTATGGACGCACCAATTTCACGGGTTGTCATATATTAGAGTTGAGAAAAGCTACGTAAAAAATAGGACATGGATTTTCTCTCATTTGTGTGCAGCTATATGACCTCAGGCCCTGTTTGATAGGAGAGGTTAGATTATAAGGGATTGTGGTCGAGCTATATGCCCTTCATCCCTTTTGTATACTGATATTGACCTTAATTTCATAATTCAAACCGTTTCAATTTCCGGTCACATCAAGATGTTTATCGTCACAAAAAATTATTTTAATTGCGCATCATAAGTACGTGATCGGTACAACTTTAGATGTGTAAATTGGGTTTCGTGCACATTGGATCGAAAACCAACAAAATCCAATTTTTGCATCTAAATGTGTTCCGTTAATTTACTCATAGATGTCCGATTAAAATTATTTCCACAAACGAGCATTCTGACGAGATCTAACATATAAAAGAAAGAAAGGGCACTATGCAAAACAATGTCCTAATAAAGCAGCAAGAGACAAAATGGTGAACTCTTTGGCTCTTATCAATGAGGATCTTGAAAATGCTGATATTGAATCTCTATTCTCTATTGATGATGAAGCAACAAATATTAGCAGATAGTCTCAGATTAAATAAATTATTCGTTTTATCCAACTTCTCTACATGATAGTTGTAATCACTACTGTTAGATTTTTTGAAAGGTTCTAATCTAAAATCAATTGACTGCCGGTGGAATAACTTTTAAATTTTGTATTAACCAAGTTTCTCATCTCAAACTAAAGAGGAAGCCATCTTCCATTGGGATTCAATCCAGCCAGAAATGGGCTATAATGAACGACAAACTACCACCACCAAGTGGTAGCCTAGATGGTTGAGGCGCGAGGGTGAAAGTCCCCGAGCCACACACAGTTGTGGGTTCGAATTCCGCTTGCAGATAGTAGTTCTGTGAATGAGATGCTGGAGGGCTCTTAGTCCGCTCTAGTACTTTGGAGGGATTGTGCTGACGGACTCCCTTTCTTAGGCAATAGGTATGGCTCAAACCAAACATTTCATAACAGATAAGGGTCATCATCGGGTCGGGCCGATCGGGCTTTTTCTTTTTGGCTGGCCGGGTGGGCCGGGCCACCTACCATAAATTGAAACCCAAGCCCGGCCCACGGGCTAGCCCAATTGGCTGGCCGGCGGGCCAAAAGCCAGGCGGGCTTAAATTTTCTTGGGCAAAACTAAATCAAGGGAAAAAAGAAAGGGTTTTGTGAGATTTTGGGCTAATAGGCGGGCCCGTTGGCGGGCTTTTGGATGGGTACCGCAGGGCGGGCTGCCGGGCGGGCCGAGTAAAAATTCATAGGCCCGAGCCCGCCCATTACAAACTACGGGCCGGGCTAGCCCGCCGGTTTTACGGGCTCGGGTCAGATAAAAGTCCCGGCGGGCCGGACGGGCTTTGGGCGGGTCGCGGGCCTTCGGGCTAAATGATGACCCTTATAACAGACTAGGTAACGCTTAGAGAATTACTATGCTGGTTGCTCCTACTTATCAATTTGAGCAGGAAAAAAAAAAGAAAAACTACCAACAAACCCCCAAAATTGTTCAACAAAAGACAAAGTTCAAGAAAAGAATAAGTTTCAATCAAAACTAGTTTTGAGCATGAATATCCAAACATATCTGAATCTGATCACTCA
This sequence comes from Rhododendron mucronatum var. ripense, assembly GCA_019656295.1. Classification (NCBI taxonomy): domain Eukaryota; kingdom Viridiplantae; phylum Streptophyta; class Magnoliopsida; order Ericales; family Ericaceae; genus Rhododendron; species Rhododendron mucronatum. Next base: position 584,930 of record BPLT01000235.1, read on the forward strand.
GCCCTCATCCCATTAAGCTGATTCAAACCCAGTTGTAGAATATATTACTATATATAAAGCACCCAAACAATCGCCGGAGTTACAAACAACAAAAACTGACCCCTGTTGTCACTTGCCGCCTCACCCATCAGTTACCTCACTTGTTCCTCATACGGTTAATCTGGTTGAGAGCCGGTTGGAGGATGTTAAAAAGCACCCAAGCAATGGCCGGAATTATGGGCAGCAACAGAGCGAGGCCACGGTTGTCGCTTCCTTCGGCGATGGCGGCGAGTTCCTGCGCGGCCATGGCGGGTTCGGATGAACTCAGGGCTGAGAAAACGGCTGCGGCGACGGCGGTTTCGGCGAGGGAGGGAATTGAGGTTTCTGATGGTCTGTAGGAGCAAATGAGTTTGGGGAGGGTTTGGATTGAGAGCTGGAGAGAGATGGGTTTGGAAGAGGTGTTCGGAGTGGTGGTAAAGCACTTGGGATTGAGAATGGCCGTTATTGTTGTTATGGTTCCAGCCATTAGCGTTGCGGGTGTTTTGGTTTTTGTTTTCCGGGGGTAGAAGTGAGATGAGAGAGAGAGAGAGAGAGAGAGAGAGAGAGATAGACGAAGACCTAAAGAAGATAAGAGAAATTTTGCACCCTTATCCCGAGAGTGAGTGGAATTGGTGAGATTTCTTTTTTTATCGGAGGAATTGATGAGATTATGGACCTTATATTACCGACAGATTACTCGGCTACATTCCGATCACTCTCATATAAGTTATACACATTTAATTGTGGCAAGGGATCTATATGTATGTAAGAGTGATGTGGTCGGGATATTGCCGAGTAATGTGTTCGTAACATTATTGGGTCTCTACTTTGTTTTTATATGGGAAAATGTTATGGACACATCAATGTGTCATACTACAATCACACCTCTCTCACATGCATGTGTGACAATTCCATAATAAATGCTAGGAATCCGCTAGGAACCCACACGTATGTGAGAGAGGTATAGTTGAGATGTGACAAATTGATGTGTTCCTAATATCTCCCTTTTATATGACTAAGTATAAGTGAAGTGGTGATATCACATCAGCACGCTATATAGTGTTATCGTTCACAAAATTTCTTTATCCTTATTTACCACTACGTGGTGGCGTCACGTCAGCCATAGGATTTGATGACCTTGTTGAGATGATATTTTCTCATTGTGATTCTGTTGCAATCTTATCTCTTTTTAATACGGAGTAAAAAAAATTTTTCTGTAGAATTCTCCGAAACCTCAATAGTGGGTGGATGAAGTGGGCCAAACCGAGTTCATGGAACAAACACGAGACTCGGCTGGGTAATGGGCCGGTAATATGGTTCAGCACTGTAAGGGCTGGGCCCAGTGGGTTTGGCCCATGTTTTTCCAGGATAAGAAAGCAATTGTATAATGGATTTGGGTGCTTTCTAATTTTGCTAAACCGCCCAGATTTTATTTACTTCCTTTCTTTTTTTTCTTGCGGCTATTTTGGCCCTTTACAATTTCCTCTCTGCTATTTTAGCAATTTTTTTTTAATCTCTTAATCGATGGATTTATGGAAATCCACATTAATCTTCCACCTCATATCACAGGGATCAAAATACTTAAAAAGTTTTATTGGCATAACGAACTTCTTGTAATTTTTTTTGAAGCGGCTCAATTTATTTAATCCAATCAGAAAAGAATAGGTCAAATCATCACTAAGGAGTATGATTTTCCCTTTAGTAATTATGCACTTTAACAATTAAAGTCTTGCATCTCAATTAATCTATGGACCTTTTCAAAAATAAAAAATAAAAAATAATCTATGGACCCCTATGTAGGGAGCTCCACTTTTTAGTCAACATTATACTCAGGGCCGAGGTGGCCGTGAAATATTTGGGGCCCAAGGCGAACCTAAAAAAGGAGGTACTTTTGCATTTTCACAAGCAAAAATAAGTCGATTTCAAAAAAGTAAAATTACAAGTATTTAACGCGACATATATATATATATATATATATATATATATATATATATATATATATATATATATAGAAATTTTGCATCAGTAAATTAAAAAATTGAAAACAATCACTTAAATATATCACTTTTCTTGTATTTTGGTGGCATAAGTACTAATTATACATGTGTAATCATTTTACTTCTATAGGATGGGCTCATTTAGATGAATATAGTTTTAACTAAGAAATATTTAGTGGTTAGTTGTAGCTAGTGAGAATTGAACCTAAATCTTATGCATGGGAGTTCAAGGTACCTATCATTGGGCTACTAACAGCATAGGCGGAGGTACTTGAGGGCCAGTGGGGGCCATTGTTTTGTTTTGGTTTTTTTTGCTATTGGAACAACTGAACAAGTAATTTTGTACCCCTCTGGAACAAGGGAGAATTATTAAAGTGCTTTTGGGCCACCACCTCACGGGGTGTTTGGTTACCCTCCTATTTGGCTTTCTGCATTTTGGTTATTGACTTTTTGGCTTTTTAAATTTTGGTTAGAATGTGTTTTGAATATGGTAGAGTGTGTACAATGTATTTTGCAAAATGATTAATGTTTGTGAGATACGTGCAGAATACATTCTGTAAATCTTTTTGTTAATCAAAATAAAAAAAAAGAGAGAGTAGAAAATGAGAACTCAAAAAGCCCCTCATCCTTTACTTCTCACTTCTTGCCTCTGAAGTGAAAAACAGTACTGAATGAGTTTTGCATACCAAAATGAATTCTAGAATGAGGGAGCGAAACACTCAAAACTCAAAAATAGAACCTGAAAAAGCAATAAGTAACCATATAGGCCCCATGGTGTCCCACTTGAATATGTTGCGAAACACTCAAAACTCAAAAATAGAACCTGAAAAAGCAATAAGTAACCATATAGGCCCCATGGTGTCCCACTTGAATATGTTATTGAGAATGGTGTTAAGGTACCACGTGATGATGCTCCAAAATTATTAATTATTTTTAAATTTTTTTCTTCGCAAATGTGATAGTTAAACACTTTTTAAATAGGAAATGTCTTCAAGAATAGTGCAAAAGAAAATCCAGGCACGTGAGGTTCGTAAAAAAGAGAAATAATATGTTATAAACCGCAGTATCAGAAACCATCCCAAATAGAAGTTTAGGATGTCCACACATCAAATGACAAACCCAAAAGGGCTGCATGAAGACGGACCAAAAAAACAAAAGACACCCATAAGAATTGACCGATACAGATAGATTCGATTGACCAATAACATATTTATTAGACCTGGATAACAGATCGTGTCGGATTGTGTTCATGTTGTATCAATCGGGTTCGTGTCACAAACCACTCAACCCGAACCCGACCCATTTAGAATCGTGTTTCTCGAGTCGTGTTATTTTCGTGTTTCGTGTCAAAAATGTTCAACTCTAACCTGTTAACTTCGTGTTTGGTTCGTATCGTGTTATCGTGTCCGTTGCCTAACTTTATATAGAATTACAGATATACCATATATTATACTAGAGGTCAGGGCACACGCGATGCGTGTGCAAGTCGAATTTTCACAATGTTTTTGTAAAAATATTTCCCACTTATTGTTTGATCAAATTTTCACACATGTCGTGAAAATCCGACTTCCACACGTGTACCCCGGCCTCTAGTATTAACCTATTGTGATTGTGAACAACAATTAAATTCTTGAAAAATCGATCATATACTATAGTGATAATTAACATGTATATACATATCTATACATTACCATGCTAATCACCACTGTTTTGCTAACGTCGTCTGTCTTTCTTGCGCAAAATTTCACCATTTTGCCCAACACTTCACACCAAACTTCACTAACTCCGTTCCAAACCAAACACCCTCTCGAGTTGACTCACTTTTACTCCCATCATCAATCCCATTTTCACCTCCCACCGTCGACACCGCCGAGCACCATCACCATTGACGCCGATTGTTGCATTTGTCCAGCAAAATTGAATGAAACTTGGAAGAGGTTAAAAACTGAAATCACTTATTTTTTCCAACTAATCATCCCATTTTCTGTTTCTTCCTTAAATTTCTCTATTCTCTAATACAAAACAGTTTGCTACAAAATATCAACAGTTTGCTATAAAATTGGGACGGAAGTTTCTCATGCTGATGAAGGAAAAGTTTCCTCTGATTTTTTGCTGCTATTTTGTATCGAAGAATAGAAGAGGTGGGGCCATAGCACTTTAGCATTCAAAACTGTTGGAAAGTAACAAAAGAAAAACAAAAACAGTGATGCAGGACCGTACAACTTTTGAGAGGGAGAGAGAAAGTACCTTAATCGGAACAGCCGAAAGAGTGCTGGAATGAATGGAAACTGCTGAAAGTTTTTGTGTATAGCACAAAAACCCACTTCAAATTTGGCATGCAATGGAGCAAGAAATTTCTCTCTGTCGCAGATTACAATGGAGGGAGATTCCGGGTCATTTTCTGCTGAAATTTCTGTGTCGCAGATTACAATGGAGCAGTTGGTAGTTTTTTTTTTTTGGGTTAAAATGTCTGATATATCCCCAAAACTAACTATTTTGTTTTGTGTGTTTTTTCTCTTTAGAGGGCATTTTAGGAAATGAAAAAGCATGACAAAAAAGGGGTACACTAAAGTGGTGCTCTCCCTTTATATATTAGAATATATATATGTTCGTGTTAATGGGTGACACATATTAGTAACTGTATTAGTTGTGTCAATTTCGTGTCTCGCGTGTTCAACCCGAACCCGACCCATTTAGAATTCGTGTTCTCGAGTCGTGTCATTTTCGTGTTTCATGTCAGAAATATTCAACCCTAACCCGCTAACTTCATGTCCGGTTTGTGTAGTATTATCGTATTTTGTGTTCGTTGCCCAGCTCTAATATGTATAGTATAAGTGCGCTCGAGTATACAAATATATAAAAATTGATTCATTCTGCATGGGCATGTACCCTAATTAATTTGACAAACAAAAATGCTAATTAGGAAATCTACACACAACCTCTTTCACGTGCATATGGGGTTCACATACACTACTTCTTTTGGAATATGAGACTTGCGAGGGCAGATGGTGCAAATCTCGGAATGTAATATATCAATACTGTAGTACGTAGTATTTAACGGGGACACAGATTTACCGATCCCAACAAATTAAATTTACTTACTTTTTGGTTAATCCAAAGTTGTTGGGAGTTGGTGTTACCTAATTGGAAGAATGAACAGGTTTTAACTCAGGTGAAACACATATCCCCTGACCGGAGTAAAGGGGCAAGAAACTACAATTTCCTGCCGGCCCCATATTTCCCCTGATTTTCCAATTGAGCCCCTGAGTAAGAGAGGCTCCAGTGCAATGGACATGGTCATTTACTTCTTTTTCTCTGTTTTGTGGTGGGGACAGGACTACTGTTTGGTGAATTTCCAAATTACTAATTTGGGTTTTCGGACTTTCTCACAATTCCGTTTGTGTCCCCAATAAAGGCACACTATTTTGTCTTCATACGTCTGGTATTCCATGAATTGTTTAGGGGCATTTAGGTCTTTCCAGCTTCCCACCTCTGACAGTTCACGCGTATCCTGTAAACCTTCTCTCTCTCTCTGTCTCTCTCTCTCTCTCTCTCTGTCTCGACCTCCACCGGCCTCGCACTCTCTCTCCCTCTCTCGATCAATCTCCAGAACTCTCTCTAGACGAAGCCAATCGATCTCCACCGACTTCCTATTCATCAGCCTCACCGTCATCGTTTTTATTTTTAATTAACAAGTACTAATACGAAGAACGGCGGAAGCAAGGGCGGCCCCCGTTGATAGCATCACCGTTCTGGGCAGCGCCGGCCCGTTTCGATTCGTGGTGAACGAGGGACAGCTCATTGGCGCTGTGATTGAGACCACGCTCAAGTCCTACACACATGAGGGTCGGCTTCCGGTCCTCAGCTCCAACCTCGACGATTTCGTGCTCTGCTGCCCCATTGCCGGAAACGAAGGGTTGTGTGTGTGTGTGTTGTTGCCAATTTCATTAGTTGTATATACGCACACAAATCTCCCATCCCTCGTTATTTTGTTTCGTTAGATTTGAGTTGGATTTGTATGCAGAATATTGCTGCTTTTTGTCAAAAAAAGTACCCACAAAATTTGATAATTGAGGTGTTTGGGTCAGCTTACACTGTGCCTCGGATCTTTGGGACCAATCCTGTCCGCTAGCGAAGCACTCAATCGAAGCCGTAGCAAATACCCACGAATTTTTATTTTCGCAAGTGCGTGAGATGTAATTGGAGTTGAGTTGGAAATGTTGCATCTTTGAGTCCTTCCGTCAATTCTTGCAATACTCATAAGATTTCTGAATATTTGCAGGCTTACCATTGTTCTTACTCGTACAAATCACTTCTATACAAAAATTGTGCTGACTGTTGTCTCATATAGCGTGTGAACATTTTTTCCCACTAAGGTTATATTTGGATCAGAAAAGAAGTGGATTTTTCATGTTATTGTTCTAGATAAAAATTTGGAGAGGGTTTACTATGATTGGCCAATGGCTGATGAACAAATGGATGCACTGATTGTTCCATCTGGTGAGTTTTCCATAGCTTTACTTTCGTCTATTCAGTGACAGTTGCAGGCCCATCTTTATAAATAGGTTGTTTTGATTTTCGTTTTGGTTTTGTTTGTTTGTTTGAGTATTGTTTGAACAGATTATTTGATAACATCATGTGTCCCATCTACTCTCATCAATCGTACTTCGTGTCCTTTTTCAGAATTAGATTTTTTAAGTGTTGTTACCTGTTTCTCTATATATAATATAGATGAAATTGAAATGCTTTTGCTGAATTAAGAAGTATGGGAACAAACATTACCTTTTATCAGCTGCAAGAATCGAGATTGTTGTTTTTCCATTGGTGCTTGTTTAGGGTGAAATAACAAAGTAGCCGATGCTAGCTTCTACAATGCACTAATGCTAAGATAACATTGATGTTTATCATAAGTTACGAGGGTAATTTACCACTTTGAAGCATTCAAGAGTTTTTGATCGAGGGGTCCTATTATTTCTCTGAAGATTATACATATAATGTCCATTTTTACGTTTTTGTAGCAATTGGAACTTTATAGGAGCAATCAACAGAGTGTAGGACTAGAGATGTTGAACCTATACTGTAAAGTTCATATACCATCGAAGTAAGACTATGTTCAAGATTGAAAGAGTGAAGTTTAGAGGGAAAAGGATCAAGAGAAGATGAATTGGATGAGCTCTCTGCAGCTCTAGAACACCAATGATTGCAGAACTATCATTTCTAAATGTGATTGGGAACAAAATTTGGTAGCAAAGTTTATGAAGGTATAACTGTAGCTATGTTCTATACACACCAGAAGAGAAATTAATGCCGAAATTAATGCCGTTTACTATATTACTCCTTAATATTTATAGAGCAGATGTATATACTATGAGCATTTGTTGAGATTACAAGGAGCAGCGGATGAGTGCCCCTTGTGATTGGTAATCCATTCAAGTCCAATAAGAACAGAAATGGGTCGAAACTATTTTTGCAATTTAAGGACTGCTCTATTTCAGGCTATGTCGAAAGAAAGTAAGACAATTGAGGTACCTGTGGCTGGACTTTTCCTTCTCATGCCTGGAATTAAAAATCCAAGGGAAGTAATATTTTCCAATGGTTTGAGTTATAAGATCATTAGTTCCTTCACTATCCCATTCCTCATTCAAATTCCACAACTGACGATACGTTTCTAAGCCTATATTAGCTCTCTTTCACCGTTGATTGTCCCACACGAGTTTCTTACTATCTTTTCTTAATTAGGTTTATTTTCTTGACTCTTCCTATACAATATCGAGATCATTACTGATGTTGATGTTTTCTTTGTGTGATCTGTTTCTTCTATTGCCCCGAATAGATTAATAGGCTAAAGATTTTTGCTTGGTTTAAACTTATTCCAAATAACTGTAGAACATATGTACATATGTTGAACTTATTTCACCAATTTTTTCTTGCGTTTCATAGATTATTTTTCGGGTACTCCTTAATTTATGCTATGATATTGTAGATTAGTTCCCTCAAAGAATCAGGATTCTGTTAGGGGAAAAGCTATTTGATTTGTGCCTTAATTATGTGAGAGCATTCTTTCAACTCATCCTCTGAGCTAACGCAGTGTGCATCCTTTCTAACTGCCTTTCTTTTGTGAAAGGATTGCATGCTCCTGACAAAGTTGGTTCTGATAATAGAAAATGTTTTATTAGATATTCGTTATTTATATAGTTATTTCAATTTTGTTAAAGTAGTCAACGTTCCTAGAACTGATGTAAACCTGGTACATGTTTTAGCCGGTCATACCCGTTGATTCAATAATTAAATGTTATAGGGCAGTTCCATCTTTTATCCAAAATTATGGTCGAATACTGGTGCTTGGTACATTTAATTATTAGACCAACGAACATGACCGAACGTGCGTAGCACGTTGCTAACAACCTAGTGTTGAAATAAAGTATATAGTATATATTCAACATTTCATATTTGACCTATGTTTGAGTCTATGCATGCCAAAGGAAAAATTACATTGATTAATTTGTGTTTCCACATATTTTCAGCCTAGCTATTAAAGTTACATAATTATAAATAAATACTTAAAAACAAGAACCTTATCAAAACGAGTTTGACTGCTAAAATACGTTACGTAGGAGAATTGCATGGCCCAGTAAAAGCCACAGGCTTTAAATAAACATCTCCTAGGCTATCTCTAATGGCATAATTAAAAATGGACAACCAAAAGTTGCCACATTAGCTTTTAATTATTCATTTAAAAGATTGTTAAAGTTAACAATATAGAGGTCTACAATGACATAGTTAAAATTGAATAATCAAAACTTGCTACATTACCTTTTCAAATTACAAAAAACTAAAAAATGTGAACATAGAAAATAGTTTCGAAAATAATAAAAATTACTCCCTCCGTTCATTTTTTAGAGTCCAGTATTCCATTTTGAACTGTTCGTTAATAAGTGTCTATTTTGTAAAGTTAGTGGGTAAAAGTTGGTGAATTTTCCATTTTGCCCATAAAAGTAGATTCTATTTTGAAATATTAGTGAGTAAAAATGTAAATATGATGTTTTTATAAAGGGTAAGGAGAGAAAGTGGAGGTAAAGTTTGATGTGAAATGTGTAATTAATGGTAGTGTTCGTTTGTCATTTTAGTTTTGTTTTTCAATCATTACCCTACCTTTTTCTCCAATTATTACTCTATTTTTTCAATTATTACTTTCTCATCTCTCTCCAATCATTATCCTATTTCTCTTTCCACCCACTACCAAAACTAAATTGTCAACCAAACAAAGCCGATTGTCTTTTTAATAAGTTAGAATTACGAAGCAGGACACTTAAAAAGAGACGGAGGGAGTATTTATTAGAAATAGAAAATAGTTTTTAACCTTTTTCCAAAAAAATGTTACTCTCTCCATCCCAAATTCTTTATCCGGTCCGCAAAACGGAGTGTTAAAAATAATAGGAAAAATTAAAAGTTTTTCAACAATTTAGTAGATATCAATGAGTATTTTTAATTTGTGAAAAAGTTTGAATTTTTTCTTGAAAAAATTGCATTATTTTTAACACTCCCTTTTGTGGACCGGACAAAGAATTTGAGACGGAGAGAGTATTTTTTTTTTTGAATTGTAACTACAGGTTTTGAAAAAATAGTTTTTATATAAGAAAAGGCTTTGAAAAAAACAATTTTAAAAAGAAACAATTTTTCAAAAAAAAGTACAGGTTATTTTATTTTATTTTTGTATGAAGACTCTTTTTGAAAAAAAAAGTTTAGAAAATTTTGAAGAAAAAACTATTTTTAGAAAAATGTTTTCTAAAAAAAATTTTTGTTAGTAAAATATACTCCCTCCGTCCTCTTTTAAGAGTCCTGCTTCGTAATTCCAACTTATTAAAAAGACATCATCATTATACCTTTCATATCAACTTTTTCCCCCACTTTTCCTATTTACCTATTATCATTACACTTTTACTCACTAACTTTTCAAAATGAAATATACTTTTAGGGACAAAATAGACAATACACCAGTTTTTACCCACTAACTTTAAACAATAGACACTTATTAAGGGACAACCCAAAATGGAATACTGGACTCTAAAAAAGGGACGGAGGGAGTATATTTTTAAAACATTGTTGGGGGGGGGGGGGGGGGGGGGGGGGGGGGGGGAGCGAAGATTTTTGTGAAATAATGAGTGTATTTGATTGAGAATATGTTGAATTCATTTGGTTATTGGCAAAATGTTGTTAGTTTTGGTTATTCAAAACCCAAAATTTGATTATTTTTTAGGAAATTCTTAAATTTGATTATACCATTGTGGACCATATTTTTCACAAATATAATTAACTTTAGAAATCTACTATTACTTTTAATTATGTCATTATGGATAGCCTTAAGTTTTCATCCTAACTTCATTTGTCTCGTGTAGAATAAATTCTCTCCGCCAGGGTTGGAAAACCCCAGTTTTCCTCCAAACCAATAATATGATGCCACCTCATCTAATTGTACTAGGAAATGGAAGAAACACGTGCTTGGGGGTTTGGTTCAAACAGATTGAACATTGGAGCATTTAAATTTTTTAGTATTTCAATTTTCAATCTGTCTGAACCAATGCGAAGATCTATTTTTTTTGATCATTTTATCCTAAAAGGTCATAATTATTTTTTTGTCTATAAGGCTCTCATAAGTCATAATCAAGTATCTGCTCTAGTTTAATTTATGAGTATTTCCGTTTGACTAAAAAATAAATAAATAAAAAGCAGATATTTAATTATGATCAGCCCTAAAGATAAAAATTAATTACGAAATTTCTTAATAAAATGATTAAAAAATAAATATCTTCTCACCGGTTCAAATCAATATATATAGTCATATACCATGAACAATTTTTTTGAAATCCCTTAATTTCGGCATTAATGGCTGTTGTTGATCAGATTAAGAAGAGAAATAGTCAAGGCAAGCGAAAACTGACCCGAATATTTCTGACAGTTGGAAAAAAAGGTTATCAGCCTATAGGCTAATAGTTAGTAATTCTCAAACTTTTTGACCGATTTTTGTTAAAAAAATAAATAAACTTTTTGATTGGCATGCAGGAGTAGTACTAGTAGGAGGGAGGAGTACCGTAACTGTAGGTTTAACCCAAGTTACAGAACCAAACCCCCAAGCACTTGAGTCTTCCATTTTCTGGTACAATTTGATGACATGGCGGCATATTATTGGTTTGGAGGAAAACTGGGGTTTTCCGATCCCGGCGGAGAGAATTTATTCTCATATTTTAATACCCATAATTAAACTTTTCAACTTCTTAAAAGGCTTAATAATAACGCTGCAGTTCTTTGGAAACCCTTTTTTTTTTTTTTTTAACAATAGTCCCTTAGTCTAAACTTCATTATTGAATAACTTATATTTGGCCCATTCTTTGGACTTTTAGGTGCCGTTATGGTTTTGATCAATGGATTGCCTTTTTCTAGCCGATATCCAAGTCCACTTCCACCTCACCTTGGCGTAATCCTCAAACTTTACAGCCAATTTTGCAATAAACGTTAAATAAATCCAAGACAGAGAAAGAAATACAACTACTAATGCGAATCTCTCTCTCTCTCTCTCTCTTAATAAAAAACCATATTAGTTTTTTTTTTTAAGATTCCAACTAAAAAGAAAGCCTAATCATTACATATTTAATTGCTCGTTTGTATGTACTATTTGTCCAATTACCTTTTTAAAATTTTGTCCCTACTTATTGATTTAAAAGTAGAAGGTGAGATAGAAATTTCATTAACTATTAGATTTTTGGTTTTGATTTAAAAGTTATAACTGCAATAAAAAAAACAAAAAAAAAAACAAAAATGTTAGGTGCGTAATCATTCAAATACAATATTAAACATAATCCTTTCCATATACATGCATTCTACATGTTAAATGTGTATGAGATGCACATTTATGTGAGGAATTAAGCTAACAACTAATTCTACGAATCCACAACCACCCTTTTGACGCCTACATGCCCACTTAGCACCAGGTGTCAAATAGCACCTCCCTTAATCATCCCCCACATTATCCCCCCTCTCTCTTTCTTATCAATTCAAACCCAGTAGTTACCCCACCATTACCAACACCACCTAATACTACGGTGCCGTTCTGCTTTTTTCTTTAATTTCAAATTCAAATATACTAAAAATTAAAAAATTATTTTTTAATTTTTTTTACATTATTTAAAAGATCTTAATGAAATCTATCAAATAATATCCATATTAATAGAAAAATTATTTACATAAATACATGATTTTTAAACTTAAAATTATCTTATTTTAAAAATTCTTTTTTAAAAGAAACCTGCACGAAGCCAACAAAGGTGTATAATCTATCTTGATTTCTGTAATCAAGAGAGAGAAGATAAGAGAGAGAAACTAACAGAGAAAACAGAAAGTCTTTAATTGTTTGTTGTCTCGCCATGCAATTGGAGCCATGAATAGCACCACCCCCAAATCAACGCCCCTCGTAACCAAATGCTTCCTTCTCTCTCTCCTCCTCTCTCTCACCATCTTCCTCTCCTTCTCCATCCTATCCCATCAAAACCAAAATCCAAACGACACAAACCCACTCCCCCACAAACAACCCCCTTCCTCCTCCGACCTCCGGATCCGACCCGGCTACACCTCCTACGAATCCTACATCCAGCGCCAGCTCAACAAGACCCTCAACCCCAAGCTCCGAAAGGTATGGACCACCCATGACTGGACCCGGAAAATCAACGTCTTCGCCACCTTCTTCGCCGACCTCAAACACGAAAACCTCATCTCCGCCAACTCCAAGGCCCTCTGCATCGGTGCCCGGGTCGGGCAGGAGGTGGAGGCGTTTAAAACGGATCGGAGTCTCCGACTCGATCGGAATCGACCTGGTCCCGTACCCGCCCCTCGTTATCCGGGGCGACTTCCATCACCAACCGTTCGACAACGACACGTTCGACTTGGAATTCTCAAACGTGTTCGACCACGCGCTGTACCCGGAGAAGTTCGTTGGCGAGATCGAACGGACGTTGAAGCCCGGCGGGATCTGCGTGTTGCACGTGGCGCTGTCTAGACGGGCCGATAAGTACTCGGCGAACGACTTGTATAGTGTCGGGCCGTTGAAGGCGTTGTTTCGACGGTCGGAGTTGGTTCGGGTTCGGACCGTTGATGGGTTTGGGTTGGATACCGAAGTGGTGTTTCGGAAAAAGAAAGCGGTCCTATAGAGTCATGATTGGAGCACTATTTTTTTAGTAATTACTCACTCAGTCCGGATTTAATAGTTCTTTTTGGGAGTTCGTGTTATTTTTCAATCGATTATATCTTCTAATCTATAATATTTTACGTGATTTCGAATATATTGTATTATAGAACTAAGCGAGATCTATCAAACAAGATCCATATTCGATATGAAATTCATTACGGATTCTAAGATATAACCCTTTTTTTAGCCGGTTAGAATAGAACCAGGGACAATTAAATCCGGACGGAGGGAGTAATTCTTTCGGTTAATTTTATGACCTTTGTTACAATACAATATTCTTTGTATATTTGTAGAGTTTTCTTCTGTTTAATTGGCTCATTCTTACCCTATGATGTCACATCTTCGATATATTGATCAGCAGCAGATTCAGAAATTTTTAAAAGAGTCGATCTCTTAATGGATTGATCTATGGCTAATTATTTGGGTTGCTATTTTAAAGTGGGAGCGGCTGACCATGGATGACAGAATTAAGTAGCTAGGTAGAGTGAGAGTGAAATTAAAAGAAAGAATAAAGTGGAGTAATAATAGTAATATTGTTGGACCACTAACATTAGTCGACGTTCCACTTCCATAGGTCAATTTTCTCCATCCAAAAAAACAGACATATGCAAGTAGCTAGTTGAGCCCAGAACAGAATAGAACATAACATTACATACTCCACTAGCTAGATAGACCCCATTACTAATGCGGATTCCAGACGGATAATATATATATATATATATATATATATATATATATATATATATATATATATATATATATACATACAGAAATCTTTAAGTAAGAACATTAAAATGAGGACCTTAAATGCGGACCTCCCCATTTCTCGTCTTTTCCAATCGGATTTCAATGATCTGAGTCGCTCAATGTGTTCAGAACGTGATTTTTAAGGCACTTGTACGAAATCGGCAAAAAAATTGACCTGGAAGAGCTGATTTCAGTAGTTTTTATTTGAATCGTTAGATAAAAAATAAACAAAAACTGCTCGGATGAAGCCCATTTCCGGTTTTTTTTTTTGCTGATTTTTTGCGGGTACCCTTTAAAATCACGTTCTGAACACATTGAGCGGCTCGAATCATCGAAATTCGATCGGAAGAGGGAGGTCCGCATTTTATTAAAATAAGGTAGTCCTTATAATAAGAGGACTCATATATATACAGTCCGGATCCAATGAGGGATCCCGCACGGTGCTACCGTGCGGGACTCCTCTTTCCCTACTGAATTGCGATGATCCGAGCCGCTCAAAGTGATCAGAACGTGATTTTAAGGGTACCCGCGAGAAATCAGCAAAAAAAAATGATTGGGAAGGGCTTGATCTGAACAGTTTTTTATTGAACGGTTCTGTAAAAAATTGCTCGGATCAAGTCATTTCCGATCATTTTTTTGCTGTTTTCTTATGGGGTACCTTTAAAATTACGTTCTGCACACTTTTGAGCGGCTCGGATCGTCGCAATTCTATCCGGAAAAGAGAGTCCCGCACTATAAGGCCGTAAGGGATCTCTATATTTGAGTTTAAAATTACCTTCTTTTTAAAAAAGAAGGTTTTTGGAGGAAAGCGGAACGGAGCCTAAATGAAGTGGCAATGTACGCACAAATTAAATAAATAAACTAAACAAATTAAAGAAATCAGCATCTAACACAGTTGGCTGGATCAACAAATTAAAGACGTCCAACAGGACGTACAAGTCAAGTCAATTATATCTGTTGCTTCTTTATCAAGCAAGCAAGCAATACAAAAACTCAATTTCCGCTCCTACACAATACGTTATACGTACAGTATATATAACCAGACAGACTTTTTCAAGGGCGATACTCTCTCTTTCTTTCCTCCTTCTCCCCTCCCCTTTTTTCCCCTCTTCCTCCTCTTTTTCCCTCTCCTTTCGCTGCTCTTGAAAAAGTAATTTAGTAGTATATATCACATAAACAAATAAACTACTCCCTCCGTCCCTTTTTTAGAGTTCCAGTATTTCATTTTAGGCTGTCCCTTAATAAGTGTCCATTTTGTAAAGTTAGTGGGTAAAAGTTGGTACATTGTCTATTTTGTCCCTAAAAGTAGATTTCTTTTTGAAAAGTAAGTGAGTAGAAGTGTAATGATGATGGGTAAGTAGGGAAAGTGGAGGAAAAAGTTGATGTGAAAGGTATAATGATGATGTCTTTTTAATAAGTTGGAGTTACGAAGCAGAACATTTAAAAAGGGACGGAGGGAGTATTAAACCCATTGATAAAAATAGAGTAAAAAAATACCTTCAAGCAATTCTTTTTTCGTGTAGTTGGTCTATTATTTAGATTTAGGGCAAAGATATCGAGAGGTTTTATTAATCAAGAGCTGCTTGAGTGAGAGAGAGAGAGGACTTCTCAATTTGGAAGGCGCGGCGGGGGGGGGGGGGGGGGGGCGTGTACAATAGCAGGGATGGGTTGATGCTATTAAAAAAAATTTTGGGCTCTGGAAAATTTTTTTGTTGTTGCCCCTAGCTAAGGGTTGCCTAAGCCCCAAGGCTTGCTAAGCTTCCCTTTGGGCCAGCCTTGACTGTTGGTGGTGGTTGAAAATAGTGGTTTGATCATCTGATCAATACTTTCGGGAGGTCTTCTCTTGCAAGTTCTAGAGGTGGCGATTCGATAGTGGCTGCGATGGATATGTTGGAAGTGGTGGTGCTGTGGTGGCCGTTGGTTAGTGCTGGCGATTGGGGCTAGTGGCAACTAGGGTTTGCTTAGTAGTTTCAATTTCTTAGGTTTTTAGTTTTGGGCTTGACTCGCTTAATGTTTGGTGTTGGCCCATTAGGTGTATTTTTAGGTTTCAAGCTTGGCTCATTTCGTGTTTGGAATTGGCCCTTTTGGTGTCTTCAACTTCAAAAGTCGTGAATCAAAGGGTGGGTAAAATCGATAAATGGAAAAGCCCCCCAAAACTCAATAGATACAAGAACAATTACAGACTCCAATAATTTCCCATCATTTGGAAATCGCCAATAAACCAACCGAGGATAATTAAAGTTACATATATCCCAACTCATTGATATTTTACAGAATTAATTGTTTAATTTTTTTTTATCAAACAACTTTTCAACTTAAATTGTAACACTCACCCACATCGAAAGTCTACATAAATGATCTTAAGCATATAACAAACATTGTGTGCTACTACTAGTACCTTAACCTTAAGGTTTTTGGGTCATATAGTGTTGCTGGTGGATCAAAATTAAGGTACCAAGCCAGTGGTCTGCCTAGGGCATTACAGGTGATATCAATCCATTATGCACGACATATGGGCCTTCGAGTTTGGTTGGATTTGGTTGTGGTTTAATTAGTATCGGTGATTATAGTGCTCAACCTCTCGCGGGGCTCGAGGCTATAAATTAAGTTGGGGAGATTGTAACATCCTGTCCCACAGCGGAGTCTACATGAATGATCTTGGGCATATAACAAATCTTAGTGGACAGTAACTAGCACCTTGGGCTTAAACTTTTGGGCTATGTGGTCTGTGGCCTGTGAATCAAAATTAAGGTACTAAAACAATGATCTACTTGGGGCCTGCGCGTTACATAAACCAGTAAGTATTCAATTTTCAGCTCTCAACTTCTTAATTTTCAATTCTATCAAACAACACGATAATTTTCAGCTCTTGTTAGAGCAAGGATTAATATAAAAACTTTAATTACAAACAAACCCAAACCAAATCAACCAAATCAAGCCTTATGTCCTAATCACTTGGGGTCGGCTACGTGAATCATTTTCCTCCTTTGAGCTCTGTCAATTACCACTTGTTCACATAAACTCATTATACTTATATCTTTGCGCACAACATCTAATGTGAATTTAGGTCTACCTTTTCCCGCAGCATTGTTACCCAAAGTTATTGTAGACATCTCAATCTGGGTCTCCGAAATTTTTTTAAGTTTTTCGATGATTGAAATAAGGAAAAATATACCTTCAATGCTTGAATTGTTGCTCCTTTGCTACTCTTTCTCTAAACCTAAAAAAAAAACCCTTTTTTAAACGTGTAGGGTGGCTCTTGATTCAATTATAAAGAGAAAACGCGTTTGCTTAGTTAAAAATAACTTTTTTCATGACACACTAATGGTAAAATGGGCATACATTTCAATGTATAAAACGTCTTTGAATGAAACTAATTGGGTTAGAAAGAGAACTTGACAAGCTTTCCAACGCTTAGAACCACGCCCAAATTCGAGTTCGGGAGTGTCCGGGGCGCCCCCGCGAAGTTTGGTGTGTTGTTTTGACACACAATACCGCGTGGCGTTTCAAAGCATTGCGAGGCGTTTCAGAAATGCAGCGCGGCATTTCAGAAAATTTCAAAAAAATCACTCCATCGCACGATATTTCAATATACAGTATGACATTTTCTCTTTATGTTGCGCGGGGAAAAGTTCTGACAGTTGCAGATAAGTTATCGGCCATACCTGCAGGTGCAATAATTCGGCCCATAAGCCACCTCCCCTCATTATAGTGTTCATCCTTGATTCTCTTGCCTATAAATACACCCCCCTCTAGTTGAGAAGCACCCCCTTCAACTCCAAATAAAATTACTCTGCCATTTTCTAGACTCTCACACTCTCTCTCTCTCTCTCAAAATACCCCCTCTTGATTCTCTCTCTACAATCTCTTACACCAATTACAATATGCATCTCTCTCTACATAAAACCCACAAGTTGGTCTATTACAAAATAAGTCTCAAATTGATTTCTCTCTCTCTCTCTCTCTCTCTCTCTCTCTCTCTCTACTCATTTGCTTTATAAGTCTCTCAAAACTCAATACAAATCAACCTACACTCTTCATCTTCAAGCACATCCAAGTTTTGATCAAAAGGTATAAATAAATTTTTTGGGCTAAACCATGTTTTGCTTTGAGTGAAGCCGATCGAGGCCCTCTCGGTCTTTCTATACTAAGTTTGGGTCTCAAAGGAGTTTTATATTCAAAAAGAATAAAAACTTGTTTCTGCACTGTAATACGCTACATCGTGCAGTGTTATAAAATACTGCACGACGTAATGTATTACACGTGTATTATTTATTTTCTTATACATACTACTTCTTATGTTATTCTGTTTAGTCTGTTTATTACTTTTCTGTGCGGATACTTTTTCAGAATCAAGTTTCATGTTAAAAGTCTTTTTTTATTCTATTATATCTTTTAACATTTCAAAAAGTTTTTAACGTTGATTTACATGATAAAATAAATAAAATGATCTTGTAAATCATTTTTTTTAGAGATTTAAAAAAATATAAAAACTATTTTTGTAGATCTATGATTTGTTTTGTCATGTAAAAACGAACTGATTCTGGGAATGCATAGACAGGTACACCGAACGGTGTTTTAGTGACACCGTGCGATGTATCCGATTCGTCGTGCGGTATTTCACATGATATTGGCAGGCTGTTGTAACGTTGTTATTTTATTTTTTGTACATTGCTCATCCATTTTATACTGTACAGTTTTGCACCACAAGCACGCCAATGTATTGTATTAAACCCCATGTCCCTTTCCCCTTTATGTTTTAATCAAAGTTAAGTTTTGCAAATGATATTGAATCCCCCATTTAAAATGCTAAGTAGAGACCAGTTGTAGACACCCCAATCCGGACATTGAAAGTGCTTTAAATATCCCGATGATGAACAAAGGAAATAAATACCTCCGAGAGCTTGGATGTGGGACTCTCCCAAAATAAATTCAAAAAGCCCAGGGCAAACTCAAAAAAGCCCAGAGCAAACCCAATGGCCCAGGACTGGACCCTTAGTACCGCACGACACACCTCTACACCGCACGGCATAATAGATTTCATTACACCGCACGAGGTCATGAGGTCAACCGCACGACATTTTGGATAAAGTTCTGACTGGCTCAGCTAGCTGTTGGCCACGCCCACTTGAGCCACTGCTACAAGCTAGTTAGCCGAAAAGGCACTTCTGGCCCGCCACAGAAACACCTCCACCATTTGAAATTCAAAATCCTTGGTTTTTTCCTATAAATACAACCCTCCACTCAAGAGAAAAGGGCTCTGAATTCTCTTTCTCTTCTATCATGCTTTCATGTTCATTCCTCACTCCAAAGCCTTGAGAAAGTGCTTCAAAAAATATTCTCAAGGTTCTTTCTTCCTCAAAGTCTTCCATTTTTCTCCTCGCCATTGAAGTGAGTTCTCTTGTTCACTCCAAGACCTCCAACTTCCCAACACCTACCTAATAAACTGCGTCCACCGTCTCTCCTCGACCGTTTTCATCTGTGTTCATCAGTAGCCGTCCATTCCCATCCAAGCTCAAAGATTAAAGGTATAAACTAGTTTCCTTGGGATAGGCTCTGTCCATATCCCTGAGGGAACCTCTCTGTGGTCAGGATCGACCTCCTTTGGGTCGGATTCTGATTGAAAAAACCATTTTCAAAATAAGAAACAAGCCTCCTGTACTAAGGAAAGCTACACTGCGCGGCGCTTTGATACGTCGTGCGGCGTAGCTGTATTTAGACGCACGACGTTTTAGTTTACTGTTTCTTGCTCAAACCGTCTGGATCATGGCTGTCCTCTCAGGTCTTTTTGTTATTAAAATTATCAAGCGTAGGTACCTCTTAAAAACAGACCAAATCCACAAGAGCCATGTTTCGTTTTAGAAAACAAAGCTTCTTCGGACGCTCTGAACGATCAGAAGCTTAAAAGTTGGTTTCTGTTCATGGCTTGGAAGAACGGTACTTTTCAGGGTCGTCTGGTGGCAAAAATACTGTTTAATGTCAATTGAAAACCCCCGGGCGTACTATCCAAGATGCCGGGGCGGTGTTTCTGAAACTTTAAAAAAACCTGACAGTGAGGAAGATACCCCGCACGGCATTCTGTAAGACCGTTGCGGCTGTGCGCGGTATTACGAAATGCCGTGCAGGAGGATGATGAGATTCCAGACAGTTTCTGTTAGAAATTTCTTCGTTCCGCATTATCTTATCATCATTGTATAGTTAACACCACGTGCACGCCAACGTGATCTATTATCCATGTCTCTTTCCCCTATATTTGTTTATTAAAGAGTTTGATTTCACAAGAGATATTTTAAATCCCCCCTCCTTTGAAAGAGTTTAGTAAGAGACCGGTTTTACCGGGCGAACGGGGTGCATTTTTTCTCAATAAAATCTTCTCCGCTCGTAACGTGGCTCCCGGACCCGGAAATTCTCAACGTTTTCGCTAGACCAAAAGGGCCTTTTTCCTTTCAAATGAACTCTCGGTTTCTCGAATCAACCATCTCAAAAATCCGGGTGGCGACTCTTTTCCTACTTTGGGCGCCAGCCGGTCGGGATGAGCCCACACCGGTTTTACCGATGCGAGCGAGGGTGCTTTTCCAACAAAACCTTCCCCGTTCGTAACATGCTCCTGAACCCAAAATCTCAACGTTTTTTGCTCGACAAAAAGCTTTTCTTTTCAATACAAGTTTTCGGTTTCTCGGATCATCCATCTCAAATGTCGGGTGACGGACTCTTCTTGGGCGCGCCGGTCGAGGAGCAACAGTTATCCTATCCGTTCTCTTAACTACTGCATCTCCTGGTTTACGGTAGACATGTCCAAACCACCTTAGCCTATTTTCCCTTAACTTCTCCCATATGCTACACTTTCCATCTCATGAACCGCCTTATTTTTAATCTTAGCTCGTCTAGTCTTATCACACATTCACCTCAACATTCTCATTTTCGCTACACTCATCTTGCTCACCTATTGTTTCTTAATACGCCAACATTCTGTCCCGTAAAGAATCGTTGGTCTTTATGGCAGTTCTATAAAAATTTCTTCAATTTTGTGGGTACCTCCTTGTCAGATAGTACACTAGCAGCGCTTCTCTACTTGAGACACCCCGCTTAGATCCTATGGGTCACATCATCAACAATCTCTTCTATCTCTACTAATAATTGCGCCCCTAAATACCTAAAATGATCACTATTTGATATCTTTTGGTTCTTGGATCGTCACTTTTTCTTCATGCGCATGCTGGTACCAATAAACTTGTATATCATGTACTCAGTTTAACCAAAAGCAAACCCAAATATCATTAATAATGTCTAGTGTGTTTAAAAATCACTAAGCAATGATAATAAAAATTTGACAAAAACAAAACCCAAAATCAACAGAAATCGAGAGGAAACACACCAGTGAACCGGATATATGTGAAATCAAATGGTGAAAGTTTACGTCAATTTTCCTCCACTTTCTCTCTACCAATAACTATAAGCAACAAGGAAAATCAGGCCAAATAATATCAAATTGAAACTGGGCGAGATTATTCAATTATAGCTACCAACTAGAGCTACATTGACTCAGATTAATTATTCGTCGCGTAAACGACATTTCTGCTTCTGATTCCGATGGACAGCGCACGAATCGAGGACAGATTCCGGCAGTAACGAAGCAAGGAACCACTGGACTGAGTGTGTCCAGTAAGGAGTGCACTCTGGTCCATATCCGATCGTCGAACCGCGGCTTGTGCATAATTATCGGCTGATGGGATGAAGAATGACGATCTTTCAATCAATGCGATCTGAGAAGCCATTTTCGTCGAAACATATAACGGTACCTGTATTGAGCAGGACCACAGTACCGTGTAAAATTAAGCTGCATATGATGAGTACTAGCTAGAAGCAATAATGGGTGCCATTTACATTATTGTGTACAATCATTCTGCTTTATGCCTGCTAATAAATGTAGTTGATATGGAAGCAATTAAGTGAGCTTGAAAAGAGTTCTGTTTGTGGCGTTTTGAGGGCAGCAGCGGTGGTGAGTTTCTGAGGACGTAGCAGCGGTGGTGGTCTTGGGTGTTGTGGGTTGGGGCCGGTGGTTCGAGGGGTGTTGCTGGTTGGGGCCGGTGGTTCGAGGGTATTCCTCTGAGTTAGCTCTTTGCTAGATGTTTTTTTTTCGGTTGTTTTGCTTTTGAAATAATAGAAAATTTTGAGAGGCGGAGATGTTGGTTAAGTTTTTGCGAGCAGTAGTACTACGAGGGTATGGTGCACTCTCTGAGGCTCTCTCTCTATGCTGTTCTTTTCATATGTAGTGTACTGATTGCATTTTGTGTTCTCGTGATGAATAAAATTTTTTTTTGCCGATAAAAGAAAAAGGGCTTCTCCAAAAAAAAGAAAAAAGTGAGCTTGAAAGACTGGTAGTGAGAATTGCTGTTTATATTATGTCTTCTATTAAATTATGAAGAAGTTGAGAGTAGGTTTGATTTTTTACGAGTAGCGAGCACTAGAAAAGTCTTATGCTACCGATTAAAAAAGAAAGGCTTATGCTACTCTACAAAGATTTCTCAATACATTCTTTTCCTTTATTGAACGGTTCAATAAAACACTGCTCAGATCAAGTCCTTTTTCGATCATTTTTTTTTGCCGGATTCACTCGTGGATACCCTTAAAATCATGT
Source organism: Rhododendron mucronatum var. ripense (assembly GCA_019656295.1). Classification (NCBI taxonomy): domain Eukaryota; kingdom Viridiplantae; phylum Streptophyta; class Magnoliopsida; order Ericales; family Ericaceae; genus Rhododendron; species Rhododendron mucronatum. Next base: position 607,566 of record BPLT01000235.1, read on the forward strand.
TCTGAATACATTGAGCGGCTCGGATCGTCACAATTCGATCGGGAAAGGGAGTCCCGCACGGTAAGCCCGTGCGGGATCCCTCATTGTGTGTGTGATATATATATATATATATTTATTTATTATTGTAATGAAGCATATAGATGTTTGGCACCTAGCAATATTGTTTTGACAATTGAAAATGTTTCTAAAGATCACTCATCTCGCGAGCAGTCCTTAGAAGTAGCTACTCTTTTCTTTTTATTGTGTTTTGCTTTATACGTGAGAGCTCGTATTTCTATGGAAAATGCAAATAATTATAATATCTTCGTATAAAATCTAATTGGACTTTTAATATTATCTTCTTGTGTTTTTTCACTTTTTACAAACCGCTTTTGGATTATTATGAGGGTTTGTTTTTCAAAAATTACACATTTTCAAAATACTTTTGGATGTGGAATGTCTTGATACTTTTTTACGGTGTATGTATGTATGTGTGTATATATATATCTTTGAAATAAAAGTACGTAGTGGGAACTTTTAACCTTCAAGATTTGCCTCGCCATTATCAGCATTCAGTGGCTCTGGATCCTTTATTCGAGAGAGCCTGTCTGGCTCCTCTATCCCACGCCTATCTAGTGCCCACGTCACCCATGCTCCACCCCTTTGATTTTGTTTTTACTCGGTTGCTATGTTTTGTTTGGTTGCCTTTACATCTTGTATTTTTTTATTTTTATTTTTATTTTTGTAGGGTTTATTATAGGTCTTACAAAAATGATTCAAAGCACAAATTATTCTTAGAATATTTTTTATGTGTTTCCCTAATGGGCCCCACAAAATTTAAAAAATCATTAATTTATTTCCCGTTTCATGGGTACCAACCAAATGAGTTTAAATGGGTAAAAAATTAATGATATATTCTTTTATTTTTTGGGGTTTATTACGGATCCTATAATGATGATTGAAATTGCAAGTTATTATTAAATTATTTTTTATGTATTCCTAGAAAAAATTAGCACTATCCGATATCGGTAAGGGTTATTTCAGAATTCGTAAGTAGCCCTCGAATTCTGAAACAACACTTAACGATATTGAATTGAACTAATTTTTTTGAAGAACTCATAAAAAAAATTAATAATAAATTATGATTTGAATAATCTTTGAAAAATCTATAATGGACCCTACAAAAATTAAAATAGTAAATAACTTAGGTTAAAGGTAACCAAACAAAACATAGCGGCCGAGTAAAATAGGGAGTAAAAGTTAAAGGGAGTGGAGCATGGGTATGGGGACAGAGGATCCGGTTCAGTACCTTGTTACTAATTACCAGAGTACTATGTTAGTACTTTTTGATGGCCGTTTCAACTACCTCTTTTTGTTTTTGGAAGGAACCCCCACCTACTATAACAAAATTAATAAATGAAAGCCACCCATTAAAAGAAATTTAAGTACTTATACACATGATGATGTACAGCTAGAAAAGTTAAGTTAATCGTAGGTGGAGTGGTAAAATCTAGGGGTAGGCACCATATATACCATTGTATTTGACAGTAGTTTAAATCTTACTTAGGTCTCGTTCCGTTAAGATTTTTATTTTTTAATTACTTATATTTTTGTTTTATGAAACAGGTCGTTCTCTCACTATACATCATCTTTAATTTAAAAAATAAGTACTTTTCTAATTTTTCTTAGTGGAACGGGGCCTAAATATGACTAACACTATTGACTTTGGCAAAAATGAAATTTAATTCAAGTTAATAAAAGAAAAAATAAAAGGAAATTCAAGTCAAGTCAACACTACAAATGGGCGTTTAAAACATGAGACGTATTTCCAAAAAAAAAAAAACTTACTTGAAGGAGCTTGTTCCAACTTTCTTTTTTCCGAATTTTAATAGTTTAACATCATATGATTTTATCGTATTTATGAATCTCTACAACAAGAACAAAAAAAAATAGATGAAACTTGACAAAAGGAAAAAAAAAATTCATAAAAGACATCAAATATTTTTCAGGGAACTTTTTAAGCTTTGGTAAATGGTAATATGTTTTTACTTTTTTATAGTATCTTGTCAAGTCGAATAAAAAATTTATAACAATTGATGCAAAATTATTAATTGAAAGTTCAAAAATATAAACGTTAAATAAATTAATAAGTTGGTGTGGTCGGGTGCGTAATTGGAATTTGTTTGCGATTGGACAAATGTCCATTGCGTATTGTGGATTTTTTGGTTAGGGATGTAAAAATAGCCAATATGAAGGTAGATGTTATTAAGTTTAATTATGGACTAAATGGACAATTAAATACTGATGTGACACATTTTAGTTATTAATTTTGATTATTACCATTGCGGATGCTCTTAGGCTCAACAAATCTTCTCTTTACTCTTTAGCTCAACAAATTAGAAAGAAAGGTAATAAATAAGTTATGGATATATATATATATATATATATATATATATATAGAGAGGAGAGAGGAGAGAGAGAGAGAGAGAGAGAGTCCCCTTCTCCTAAGGACCACCTTAACTTTTATTAAAATAAGGACCTCCCTTTCCTGATCGAATTTCGATGATCCGAACCGCTCAATGTGTTCAGAACGTGATTTTAAGGGTACCCGCGAGAAATCAGCAAAAAAAAAAATCAGAAAAGGTTTCATCCGAGCATTTTTTGTTTATTTTTTATCAAACGGCTCAAATAAAAACTGCTCGGAAAAAGCCCTTCACGGTCATTTTTTTTGCCGATTTCACGCGGGTACCCTTAAAATCATGTTCTGAACATATTGAGCGGTTCAGATTATCGAAATTCGAACTGAAAATGGGAGAAATGGGAAGGTCCTTATTTTAACTAAAATAAGAATCTCCTTATTTGAAAATGACTATATATATATATATATAATATATATATATATATATATTGGTACGTACCTGGCACTGCACATCTATCCCAAACTGCTTGTATTCCACGTACAGGCATCTTGAAAATTGATCAATATATCTGCTTCGCATGCAATTTCACCATCTCATGTAAAAAATTAATAGCAAACAATTACGAAATCAAATCTTTTCTTTTAAGCCATAATTTGAAATAATCAATTATAATGCTACTTGAATTCATTTAAGTGCGTCGGTGGTTGCGTGAGTACATTCAAGTACGGAAGTATATGTAAACAGCGTGGCACCGCATGTACGGAAGTGGTGTAAGCTTGCATTATATATTGGTTTTGTCAAAGAGCCATTGAATTTGTGGACAAAAAAACAAGAGAATAAATTCTATCCACCGTCGGTGTAAAACTCTACTTTTTTATCACTGTCCATTATGGACCCCACCGAGTGTCTATTCTTGTGATATAAACCGTTTATATTTTAAATCCCGTAATATAGTATTGCCATGCAAAAAATCAGCTTGATCGGAAGTCGATAGCTATATCAAAATTTGAATTTTGGCTTAAAAAATGGAAGATCTGATTTCTGTCAATAATAATAAAGATAAACTGTCTATTTTACGAAGTTAAATTCAATTTTTGATACTATTATCGATGTTCGATGAAGTTTATTTTTTGCACGGATGTGGGGTCTACAAGATGATCAACGGTTCAGATCAACAATAAATACACACGGTAGGACCGAAAAAAGTGGTGGTGGAAAAGTGAGATTTTTCACCGCCGGTAGAAAGAATTTAATCTCAAAAAGAAAAGCCATTGAACTTTTTTCATCTAAAAAAAATGTCATTGAATTTCTTTTCCTAGAATGGTAAAAAAATGAAAATTGCCATACATTACAATTTCATGTTAGTTTTAACTCGTTGACTTCGCAGTCCGTCGAATTCACTACAATTAAATTATTTAGCCGGCCGGAGAAATGAGGCACAATGTGCTAGTAGAAATAACTTTTTTCTTATGAGTCGGCTCTCAGTTAAAACTTGTGTTGCGGCCATTTTAGGCCTTCAAAAAATTTTAAATTTCAATGGCCCCTCGTATTTTTTTACCCCTTAATAATAGTTCAATAAAAGAGCCTCATTTTTTATTTTCGCTTTAAACTCTTGAAAAATTTGGGCTGGCCATTAGTGATTGGAATTGTAGAAAAAGCTCTTTCAGCACAATATCATGAAGAACTGGAGTACCATCGACGGCGAGAATTAGAATAAAATCAACATATACATATTTATTTGAATGTTCCATTTAACTTTATTTGCAAACGAAATTGAACTCTTTTTTTGTTTTTTTGTTTTTGGTAAGTAAAATTGTTTTGGTTAGTAAAATTGAAGGTTTTGTTTAATTGGCCGTGCTGTGAAAATGTGAATTCGTCTCATCAAAAGTTTGAAAATGTTAATTTGTCTTATGAAAACTGAAGATCCTCTGTTCGTTTTGAAATTTTAAATTTAAATTTGTAGGTAATGAAAAGAGAGAAATAAGATAATGATTATAATACAAAATTCAAAACCCTTAACCGAGTAAGGTCGGATGACCGAAAGTTTGCAAGTGCAACTTTATTTTGCTACAATTAATTTGGTAATTTCTCTTTCTAGAACCAATTTTGAAGAATTCTTTTCGAAAATCGTTTTGTGGTGTTATTTTAATTTATTTAGTTTCATATATATACACTTCAGTCCGTACTGGTTCTTCGGGAAAAAAGGTGTGTGCGTGTGTGTGTGTGTGTGAGAGAGAGAGAGAGAGAGAGAGAGGCATACGTACGCTTTGGTAGCAGCATAGATAGCATAGAGAGGATGAGAAGGCACAACAATAGCAGCACCGGAGCCAATGCTAACAATAGCACCTCTCTTCCTTTCGACCATCCCTCCTAAAACTGCTCTTGTAACCCTAGTCGTACCTTCCAAATTTACCCTAACCACCTTCATCCACACCTCCTCCACCACCTCGCCGAAGAACCTCGCTGCCGGGTACGAAACACCCACATTATTCACCAAAATACCCACGTCCAACCCTCTCACCACCTCCTCCACCGCTCTGACTCCCGCCTTGACGTCACCTGAAAAATCTACCACCACCACCTTCACTTTCGTGCCTGGGTATTTAGCTTGAATCTCACTCGAGACTGAGTTGAGTTTTGGGGAGTTTCTGCTGACCAGGATGAGGTTGAGGCCATTTTGGGCCAGTTGGAAAGCAAAGGCCTTACCAATGCCGTCAGTGGAGCCAGTGATGAGAGCCCATGAACCGTAGTTCTTGAGGGTTTTGGGAGGCCGTAGGAGTGTGATGAAGAGCCATTTGAGGAGAGAGATATTGTGTTTGAGGAGAGAGAGGAAGCCAAGAGAGGAGAGAAGAAGTATCCATAGGGGTTGGGCTTTTAGGTGGTTAATGCAAGTTGAGAACATGAACATCTTTTCTATGTTAACAGGAATACTTAGAATAATATTATGCATATAAATAAGAGGAGGGTGTATGGAAATTTATCCGGTGTTTCGGGACCATCACGTCATATTCACTCTCGTTTGTTGATATATATTCGGACACACCAAATAATTAAAGTGGAGCTAAATAAAATTATTTTTCATGCAATTTTTAAAATCTTTTTGCACCAATTTAAATTCTCCATCTCAACTACATTTTTAAATTGGTACAGGAAATTATAAATTTTTGCACGTAAATTTTTTTTTTGTTTATTTGAAAATTGCATGATTTCGTAATGGTCACACTTTGAAACGGGAGTAAGTAAAGTGGAGTATAGTTGGTGCCTCTCTTATACTCCCATACACATGAGCGGTGTTCGATTCCCGTAAATACTCATCCCCCTCCCCAAATCCCTTTTCTTTTTTTAGGATAGAGTAGACTAACGAATGAAAAAAAAAAAAAAAAACTTTGAAACGGGGCGGGTCACATACTATTTACATTTGGTGACCGGAAGTACAATAGAGAATAAATACATGAACTGACCGAATTTATCATATTTGACCCACACCCCTCACTTTATCCTCATCTCCTCAAAAAGTGACTAGCATCCTTTCATGTTTAATGAACGGCCTGTTTGTTGGACTAATAAAATTTTGTGGTTTAAAAAAGGATGGTGACAAGAGGTGTATATGGTATAAGGAGCATTAGTTAAGAAGAGGGTGCATGTTAGCTAAGAATTGAAGGAGTTTGTTTGGTAGTTGATATGAGTGGATAAGGGTAGGTGGATAAAGAAATAATATGAGAAATTACTTGATTACCTTTATAGAATCTTTGCACGGAAAATACAAAAAACACTAAGAAGGTTTTGGGGGACATGTTGGTAATTCCAAACTACCAGATAAGCTAACAATAAGGTGTGGGATGGGATAAGCAATCTGGTTGCTAATTAAGGGCAAATCAACACGGACCCGGGGGCTCTGCTGCTCGGGGGCGCAGTAGCCCCTACCCACTCTAAAAAACGGCGCCGTTTGACTTTAAAAAAACATCCTAACCATCAATTTGCAATTTTAAGGAACAGAAATATGATTATGAGAGCCCTAGAGACAAAATTTGATTATGTCTCTTTAGAATAATATGATCAGAATAATAAGATTTTCACATCCATTCAAACGGATTAAAAATTGAAGCACTTAATTTTTTAACTATATTTTTTAATATATAAACAGTATAAAAAATTAAGTGCTCGAATTTTCCCTCCGTTTGAATAGGTGCAAAGATCTTGTTATTCTGATAAGATCTTTGCACCGATTCAAACGGAGGGAAAATTCGAGCACTTAATTTTTTATACTGTTTATATATTAAAAAATATAATTAAAAAATTAAGTGTTTCAATTTTTAATCCGTTTGAATGGGTGTGAAGATCTTATTATTCTAAAGAGATATAATCAAATTTTGTCTCTAGGGCTCTCATAATCATATTTCTGTTCATTAGGATTGCAAATTGGTAGTTAGAATTTTTTTTTTTAAAGTTAAACAGCGCCATTTTTGTGGGGTGGGTAGGGGCTACTACACCCCCGGACAGCAGAGCCCCGGGTCCAATCAACACCGGATAAAGACCAACCCTTAGTTTACCCCGGCCCCACCCTATCCTACCCTCTTCTCCCTCCAACAAACAAGCCCTACTTATATATATATATATATATATGCTAATAACATAGTAACATGCACTTTGCGCAATAATATGCACATGCACTATACTTAGGTGGTATTGTATCATCGGGTAATTCATGAAATGTCATTCTACGTTATCCAATAAAACAGTGCCGCATAAACATGTTTGCGTGTTATCGTGCAAGTTGGTTTAATAGACTTTCCAGATCATAATAAGTTAATAGAAACAAAAGTAATGTTGTAATCAAATTAAAGCCATCGATGCATAAGTTTTCGTTTGCTACCAATTTTGTAAGTTCATGTTGCATTTTTAACTAATGGGGGGCACTATTTACCTAGTTTTGGAACATTGTCAAGTGGTGTCCCAACACCTCTTAACAACATAGTAGAATTAATATCTATACAATGAAGAACCACTGCCCAACCCCCCTCCCCCAACCATCACCACCACCATTAAGTGATGTTGAGGCAGCAGCACCCAATAAACTTTAAAAACTAACGGGCTAAGGCCTAGTCAACAAAAGAAAGCTGTATAAAATAGAGTTAATACTCCACTAGGCAAAGTCATAGTTGTTCGCCAAAGGACTTGTAATTCAATGGCAGTATTTTCTAGTCTTTTTTTAGGAGAGGTCGGGATTTAAATTCTTTTAAGAACGTTTGTGGTTTAAGACTATGAAGAGGATTTAGACCTCTGTAGACAATTTATTAACTATACATCCCCTTAACTCTCGATGATGTGTACAGCTTGGGAAAAAAAAAAAAAAAAAAGTCATATATAATTGCTTTACCCCCTTCGAGTGGATTATTCAACACTCATGCGGACACTATTCACATCATAGTTTGAAGTGACCAATGGGAAAATCGCCACTAATAAATTACCGATTCAGTGGTTGGAAGTTCTCACACTTTAAAGTACTCTATGAGGAATGTGCATGCTTTTTGGAAGTTTTGAATTGCATGTTATCTTGACTTTTTGAAAAGAATTTTTTAAAAAATACGTCATAGATTCTCATTTCTCCTATTTTCATCATTTTTCTCTCTATCTCTCTCCACTTATTACTCCTACTATTTTTCAAAAAAAATTCAAATACCAAAATGAACACAGCAGAAATCACCAAAACATGGTAAGAAGTATGGCCGCTGATTTTGCCACTCTTTTTTTTATTAACGCCACTCCCCTAAATTTGCAAGAGAGTGACATTAACAAAAAAAAAAATGACAAAATCATTTCCCAGAAGTATTAATAATGATCACTACATGGTGTACGTGACTTGGCTGGGCCTTTTTACCAAAGAATACCCCGAGACTTGTTAGAGTTGCATTAATAATGATCACTACATGGTTTACGTGACTTGGCTGGGCCTTTTTACCAGAAGAATACACCCCAAGACTTTTTAGAGTGCAACTCTAACAAATTTAAGAAACCCGCGATTGCTTGTGTGGGGGTTCGATTTATCAGGACCTAGCCGGTCAAATGGGATTGGGTTCGTTCCTCCTCTGCTCCTTTCTTCAGACCTGCAACAAGTCACTAGGGTGTGAATCGCCCAATGACCCTCCGACGATCAAGTTAGATCTCACGGGCAGAATTCTAGGTCTAGGGTTCAGGGAGGAGTCGCATACCTTTCTTCATGAGCATCCCTTTGTATTTATAGACCTAGGTTTGCTTGGCCTTCAAGCCAGAGCGTGAAGATCACGCTCTGGTAACCGCTTCAGGTGACATCATTTATGACGGAGGGGACGAAGCTGTTACGGAGCGCATGACCTGATCCAAATGATTGCTACATTAATGGATTTGCCATGGGGTCCATTCGTTGTAACTGCCTTGCTCCCCTTCATTGGATAGTATTAACACCGAAGCATATTCCCGGGCATGGAACCGAACCCAAGGTTGGGAGCAACAACACTCTTCGGCTTGACGGCTAAGGTTGAGGGAACATTGGCTTATGCGCAAGGCTCGGTCACCGACACGGTAACCGAAGCCACCACAATAGCCCCTCAAGATTCTGGAGCTTCAAACCTCCGCTTCAGGGTCTTGATCCCTTCACGAGCCATCGTGCCCTCAGCCTTCGAAGAAGAGTCACCGAGGGGCAAAGGTACCTCGGTGGCTTCCATTCTAGCTGTTTCTGTCAGAAAGATCCACGTGTCGAAGTCGCCGAAATGATAGAAGGAGAAGGCTGCCTCGGCACGTGCTGTGTCAGTTGATTGGTACGAAACGTCGCCTCGGGGGCACGTGTCACTAGGCCACTGGTTCGGCCATACGGCGCCCCCGCCTCGGTGCAGAGCCCCATAAAAAGTGGCCATTCGATGAGGACACGTGTCAGAGATCGATAGAACCAATGCATGACGCTTCGTTTCCCGCGCAACGCTTCATCTGCCCTAATATAAATAATGGAGAGAGAGAGGAGACGGCCACTCTTCCTCCTGTTTCTGAAGTCGAACCGCTGCCGCCGTCTGCCTCCACCGTTCAACCACGATTGCAAACGCTCTGGACGTTGATCATCACACGGATTTGAGGTACGTCGATCTCCTCGCCTCAGTCTTCATTTCTTGACTACTTTTTTCGAGTTCTCAGTCGCTTTTGGCGTATTTTAAAATCGAGCCATCGCTCGCCGCCTCTGGTTCACGGCGGCACTGGAAGTCCCCAGCTTTGTTCTTGCTGCGACCAAGGCGCAAATTCTTCCCGAGGCCTATATCCTTCCCGAGGCCTATCTTCAACCCTAGACTTTAGGATTGGTTAGGTCAAAGAAGGGGAGACCTCCCGAAGAGGGTACCTCGAATTTAACCGAGGCCAGTAAACTCTGAAGAATAATGACCATTCTGTCCCAAGCGTTTAGGTCTTCTTGCTTTCCCTGGGCACATAGCTAACGGGTTTTTTGCACTTCTTTCTTTGTTAGGTAGGGGCGAATGGTCATTGAGCTCTCTTTGAGCAGTTCCAGTAGTCCGGTCCGTTCGGATGATCTTGAAGAGATTTTTGCGGAGATACAGTCTCGCGCCTTCTACCGAATCCCAATTGACTCGATCGAGCCCCACGATCCTCTGAAACTCCACGGCTGCAGACAGCTTTTGACCCGAGGATGACACAACCAAGCACCTCGGACCACGCACCCGGGCCCTTCGCTGACGCCCCTGAAGAGGTTCAAGGACGAAGAAGACCGATGAGGCCCTGCCCCTACAGAAACCAATACTTCGACGGGACGATCGCCGCCTACGCGGAATTCAAGCGAGTCTACAGCGTGCCTCACGACGTTGAGGTTCAGCTGCTTCCAAACACCAACCCAAGGGACCTGCCCCACCGAGAAGGGGCACTGATCTTTCCCCTGATGGCCATAACCGAAGGGGGGATTCGATTCCCCCTCCACCAATTCGTCAGAAGGATTCTCCGAACCCTTACCCTTACCTCATCCCAGCTCACGGTGAACTCGTATAGAATTATTACGAGCATCATAGAGCTGAGAAGGCAGTACAATCTGACCTTCGGTATGGAGGAGCTTTTCGGCGTTTACCTACTCGGAGTCAACCGCGAACATCAGCGGTATTATCTGTCTTGCCGCTCCGGTTACGACACGTTTCTGATCGACCACCTGCCCGACTCCGAGGAGTGGGCCAGCCTCTATGTGTCGGTCACGGGAACTTCATGTTTGGTCCCGGGGAGAGAGCAGACACAACCACCACGGTGCAATTCGAGAACAGATCCCCTGGTTGGCCAAAATTTTCCTTTCAGTACCTTTGTTTAATTCATTGATGTACTTAGCACGTTGTATTGATATCCCTCTCTTCGGTGCTCTATTCTTGCAGGCTAGGGAGTTGTTGCTGCGCTTCGGGAGAGAGTCGTTCGTTCCCGGATCACTGCCGCCTTCGCCATCCCCCTCACAAGCCGGTTTGCCCCTGAATTGCTCGGCTACGTCGCATCGTACACTGGCTTTCTAAAGAAGAAGCCAAGGCAATAGGGCGTCCCAAGGGCAGGCAGGGGACGAGGCCAAAGAGGAAGGGCCGAAAGAGGGACAGGGCAAGGGCGTGGGGCAAACGAAACAGAGGGCAGCACCTCCGCGCCTCTGGGCACCATCCGAGAATAAATTGACCGAGAGACGCCGGAACGGACCTGGCTGAGCGCCGAAATGTCTGGACCGGGGAGAAGAGAAGTTCTAAACCTGAGGCGCCAAAGGCCGAGAGGTAGTGGCCGAGGTCAGCCCTTTATGACGCCAGGCGCGGGGACCTCGAGGGTGTCTCCCGCCTCTCCACAGGAGCCTCCGGAGAAGCGCGCTCGACTGGATGAAAGGAGGGATGCTCGGGCCGAGGGCCATGAGACCATCGACCCTGCCGAGGATGAGCGTCAGGAGAGTGAGGGGAACGAGGGCGGCGAGTGGATCAACCCGAGGGAGCTTCCCTGGGCTCCAGAGTTCCGCCATTTCGCAGGTCGTCCGATTCATCACGCTGATACCGTAAAAAACCTTGGGGTGGCGTTCGGTATGCTCAGAGGGAGCATCCTTCCTCGGGATGCCCGGGCAGTGACTGGCCTGACCGAGGACATCACCGCTGAGATTGCACAATCCCTCTTCAATGTAAGATGCGACTGCTTAATTTACTTCTATTGCATATCGCTTCTTTCGACCTAAACATTCGAAATTCATAAGCTCTTCGGTTTTGTTGACAGGTCGGCACTCGAGCGATGGTGGTCAATGACCGCTGCAAAGCGCAGGAGAGGGAGATTGAGGAGCTGAGACAGGCTCTTGGGAAAAAAGACGATGATTTAAAGGTGGCCAGAGAAACTTGCGAACTCTATCTGGCTGACTTTTGGAGATGCGACGGTGAGCGTGTGCTTGCCGAGGCCCGAGCTGCCAAGGCTGAAGAAAATGAACAGACGCTCAGGGTCACCCGGGCTCAGGAGGTTGAGGCGGCCAAGAACAAGGGCTATGACGAAGGCTGGGGCGCGGCCGGGGTGGAATACAAGAAGCAAGTTCGGGAGATAGAAGCCGAGCTGCACAGGGATCGATTCCTGGATGGGCTTCGGTATGGACACGAAGCCCTACTGAGCAAGCTTAACCTCCATGCGGACTCCGAGCTCTGAGCTTTGCCACGGCCGCCTTCCGAGGAACTCGTGTTGCCCGATGAGGAAAACGAGGCGGCCAATCCTGAGGAGCCACAAGCACCAGGGAATCATGCCAAGCCTGACGTCGGCGCTCCCGCCGAAGCAACTTAGGATTGCTTTTACCTACTTCCCCCTTCCTTTATTGAGCATTTCTACAAATTTTGACTTGTTTCTTTTGGCTGGACGGCTCCGGACATATGGAGTTTGCCGTACCAGGGCTTGTAATAGTTAAGCAGGTCTGGTATGATTTTAACTTTGAAGTATTAACTTTTTGGTTTTTGTTGAATGAATGTCTTCTTCCTGATTTATATCTGCTTTGATTGCTATTTGGATATGTTAATGCCCCTTGCTTCGGTTGTGCTTCTGAAGCAATGTTGTCCTGAAGAGATTTTGGAAGCATGATCCGAAGCAATTTGGAGTATAAAAGAAGTGATTGAAAACCAAAGCCATAATTTAGCAGAACTGGGGATAAACAGGTGGCCTGGTCCGAAGTGAGAAAAGAGCAGTTTGATGTTTTCCATGCCCCTGCGTCGGACTAGGGCAGCCTTGAGCATTATCGACGAGAGCGCTCGGAATGAGACGTAGGCTCGCGAGATGGTGGAACTACTAGGGGACTTCAGCCGCGTCGTGAAGGGATATGGCTTCGGCCATAGGTTTGGGACGCAACGAGCCCGAGCAGCGATAGACATTGGTGGGTCGGAATAAGGGGCTCGGTGTGGAGCCGAGTGTCCTTAATGCGAATGACCAGAAGTCCAAACGGCCGAGAAGGCCGGGGCGACTTAGCGGGAATTTTGTCCAAGGGTATCACCTATAATAGGACAATATCCCTGAAGTTAGTGTAAAACGGCTCGTTGAAGATGAACCGAGTGTTAGTAATTAAGACAGCATAAGCAGAGAATATAAATAAAACTCGGGAAAGAGATTTGTCATTCAGACTGAGTGGGATGCTGTCATACAGAAGTGTACCGCCCGGAACACTTAAGTAAAAGAAATACAAGCAAATAGGGAAATGGGGTCCAACAACCGAGCGCTCAACCGTAGAATTTTTTAAGGTTATTGGCATTCCATGTCTTGGTGATGGGCGAGCCATCCAATTTTTCCAATGTGTAGTTTCTTGAGCCAAGGTGTTTAAGGACTCGATAGGGACCTTCCCAATTGGGCATCAACTTTCTCTTCTTGGATTTCTCGACAACCTTCTTCCACACAAGATCATCTGGCTTGAAGGAACGAAGGCGAACACTTCGGTTGTATCCCTTGGCAATTTCTTGCTGGTACGAGGCAAGTTTTATCCTTGCATTCTCCCGTTCTTCCTCGGCGAGGTCGAGGTTTACAGCAATGTTATCATTGTTAACCGATTCTTCAAAATTCTCAGTGCGTATGGTGGGGAGCCCGACTTGGATGGGGATAACAGCTTCCATGCCGAACGCCAAGGAAAAAGGAGTGCGACCAGTGGACCGACGAGGCGTTGTGCGGTAGCCCCAGAGCACCCTGGGTAGCTCCTCGGCCCATTTGCCCCGTCGAGATTCAAGTCGGCGCTTAAGTCCAGATGAGATTGCCTTGTTGGCTGCTTCGGCTTGTCCATTGCCCTGTGGGTAGGCCGGGGTAGACGTGTCCCATTGATACCGTACTCATCGAGGGCTCGGTATTTCTGCCCTGTAAATGCTTCCCGTTGTCTGTGATTATG